>CAWUFW010000087.1:4185754-5385754 GCA_963921515.1 Calotriton arnoldi
GCTGCACATCGCACTCCTTAAGCCGCTCATTAACCAGGTCAGCGCTCTAGTCGCTGGACCTGCCCGGGCTTCTTAAGAGCCCGATGACGCGACCGCGCAGCGTTAATTGAAGCTGCCTTGAGTCCCGTTAGGTGCGAGGGAGCGTTGCTACCTCATTGCTTTTTCTTTCTGCTTTTAAAATATTTGTTATTACACTGTTGAAAGTGAATCTGGTCGATCGAACTACTGTTGGGGGAATTGGTGTGGGAACTTATTTTTAACTACTTTTTGCTGCTAACTGCTGCCTTATTTGCACATTGCTATCGGAAAATCTTAACTGCTTAGCTGTTTTAAAATTGTTGCCTTAAACTGTGGAACTTTTATTGGGAATCTGTCTGGGAATTCTTTTAATGCACTTAGCTGCTTTTTAACTGACCGCTTTTCGCTGCACATCGCACTTTAAGCCGCCATTAACCAGGTCAGCGCTCTAGTCGCTGGACCTGCCCGAGCTTCTTAAGAGCCCGATGACGCGACCGCGCAGCGTTAATTGAAGCTGCCTTGAGTCACGTTAGGTGCGAGGGAGCGTTGCTACCTCGTTTTTCTTTCTGCTTTTAAAATATTTATTATTACACTGTTGAAAGTGAATCTGGTCGATCGAACTACTGTTGGGGGATTGGTGTGGGAACTTATTTTTAACTACTTTTTGCTGCTAACTGCTGCCTTATTTGCACATTGCTATCGGAAAATCTTAACTGCTTAGCTGTTTTAAAATTGTTGCCTTAAACTGTGGAACTTTGATTGGGAATCTGTCTGGGAATTCTTTTAATGCACTTAGCTGCTTTTTAACTGACCGCTTTTCGCTGCACATCGCACTTTAGCCGCCATTAACCAGGTCAGCGCTCTAGTCGCTGGACCTGCCCGGCTTCTTAAGAGCCCGATGACCGCACCGCGCAGCGTTAATTGAAGCTGCCTTGAGTCACGTAGGATGCGAGGGAGCGTTGCTACCGCTTTTTCTTTCTGCTTTTAAAATATTTATTATTACACTGTTGAAAGTGAATCTGGTCGATCGAACTACTGTTGGGGGAATTGGTGGGAACTTATTTTTAACTACTTTTTGCTGCTAACTGCTGCCTTATTTGCACATTGCTATCGGAAAATCTTAACTGCTTAGCTGTTTTAAAATTGTTGCCTTAAACTGTGGAACTTTTATTGGGAATCTGTCTGGGAATTCTTTTAATGCACTTAGCTGCTTTTTAACTGACCGCTTTTACGCTGCACATCGCACTTTAAGCCGCCATTAACCAGGTCAGCGCTCTAGTCGCTGGACCTGCCCGGGCTTCTTAAGAGCCCGATGACCGACCGCGCAGCGTTAATTGAAGCTGCCTTGAGTCACGTTAGGTGTGAGGAGCGTTGCTACCTCGCTTTCTTTCTGCTTTAAAATATTTGTTATTACACTGTTGAAAGTGAATCTGGTCGATCGAACTACTGTTGGGGGAATTGCGTGGGAACTTATTTTTAACTACTTTTGCTGCTAACTGCTGCCTTATTTGCACATTGCTATCGGAAAATCTAACTGCTTAGCTGTTTTAAAAATTGTTGCCTTAAACTGTGGAACTTTTATTGGGAATCTGTCTGGGAATTCTTTTAATGCACTTAGCTGCTTTTAACTGACCGCTTTTCGCTGCACATCGCACTCTGCCGCCATTAACCAGGTCAGCGCTCTAGTCGCTGGACTCTGCCCGGGCTTCTTAAGAGCTCCGATGACGCGACTCGCGCAGCGTTAATTGAAGCTGCCTTGAGTCACGTTAGGTGCGAGGGAGCGTTGCTACCTCGTTTTTTCTTTCTGCTTTTAAAATATTTATTATTACACTGTTGAAAGTGAATCTGGTCGATCGAAACTACTGTTGGGGAATTGGTGTGGGAACTTATTTTTAACTACTTTTGCTGCTAACTGCTGCCTTATTTGCACATTGCTATCGAAAATCTTAACTGCTTAGCTGTTTTAAAATTGTTGCCTTAAACTGTGGAACTTTTATTGGGAATCTGTCTGGGAATTCTTTTAATGCACTTAGCTGCTTTTAACTGACCGCTTTTCGCTGCACACGCACTTTAAGCCGCCATTAACCAGGTCAGCGCTCTAGTCGCTGGACCTGCCCGGGCTTCTTAAGAGCCCGATGACGCGACCGCGCAGCGTTAATTGAAGCTGCCTTGAGTCACGTTAGGTGCGAGGGAGCGTTGCTACCTCGCTTTTTTCTTTCTGCTTTTAAAATATTTGTTATTACACTGTTGAAAGTGAATCTGGTCGATCGAACTACTGTTGGGGGAATTGGTGTGGAACTTATTTTTAACTACTTTTTGCTGCTAACTGCTGCCTTATTTGCACATTGCTATCGGAAAATCTTAACTGCTTAGCTGTTTTAAAATTGTTGCCTTAAACTGTGGAACTTTTATTGGGAATCTGTCTGGGAATTCTTTTAATGCACTTAGCTGCTTTTTAACTGACCGCTTTTCGCTGCACATCGCACTTTAAGCCGCCATTAACCAGGTCAGCGCTCTAGTCGCTGGACCTGCCCGGGCTTCTTAAGAGCCCGATGACGCCGACCGCGCAGCGTTAATTGAAGCTGCCTTGAGTCACGTTAGGTGCGAGGGAGCGTTTCTACCTCGTTTTTCTTTCTGCTTTTAAAATATTTATTATTACACTGTTGAAAGTGAATCTGGTCGATCGAACTACTGTTGGGGGAATTGGTGTGGGAACTTATTTTTAACTACTTTTTGCTGCTAACTGCTGCCTTATTTGCACATTGCTATCGGAAAATCTTAACTGCTTAGCTGTTTTAAAATTGTTGCCTTAAACTGTGGAACTTTTATTGGGAATCTGGTCTGGGAATTCTTTTAATGCACTTAGCTGCTTTTTAACTGACCGCTTCGCTGCACATCGCACTTTAAGCCGCCATTAACCAGGTCAGCGCTCTAGTCGCTGGACCTGCCCGGCTTCTAAGAGCCCGATGACGCGACCGCGCAGCGTTAATTGAAGCTGCCTTGAGTCACGTTAGGTGCGAAGGGAGCGTTGCTACCTCGTTTTTTCTTTCTGCTTTTAAAATATTTATTATTACACTGTTGGAAAGTGAATCTGGTCGATCGAACTACTGTTGGGGGAATTGGTGTGGGAACTTATTTTTAACTACTTTTTGCTGCTAACTGCTGCCTTATTTGCACATTGCTATCGGAAAATCTTAACTGCTTAGCTGTTTTAAAATTGTTGCCTTAAACTGTGGAACTTTTATTGGGAATCTGTCTGGGAATTCTTTAATGCACTTAGCTGCTTTTTAACTGACCGCTTTTCGCTGCACATCGCACTTTAAGCCGCCATTAACCAGGTCCAGCGCTCTAGTCGCTGGACCTGCCCGGGCTTCTAAGAGCCCGATGACGCGACCGCGCAGCGTTAATTGAAGCTGCCTTGAGTCACGTTAGGTGCGAGGGAGCGTTGCTACTCTCGTTTTTTCTTTCTGCTTTTAAAATATTTGTTATTACACTGTTGAAAGTGAATCTGGTCGATCGAACTACTGTTGGGGGAATTGGTGTGGGAACTTATTTTTAACTACTTTTTGCTGCTAACTGCTGCCTTATTTGCACATTGCTATCGGAAAATCTTAACTGCTTAGCTGTTTTAAAATTGTTGCCTTAAACTGTGGAACTTTTATTGGGAATCTGTCTGGGAATTCTTTTAATGCACTTAGCTGCTTTTTAACTGACCGCTTTTTCGCTGCACATCGCACTTTAAGCCGCCATTAACCAGGTCAGCGCTCTAGTCGCTGACCTGCCCGGGCTTCTTAAGAGCCCGATGACGCGACCGCGCAGCGCAACTGAAGCTGCCCTGAGTCACGTTAGGTGCGAGGGAGCGTTGCTACCTCGTTTTTTTCTTTCTGCTTTTAAAATATTTATTATTACACTGTTGAAAGTGTAATCTGGTCGATCGAACTACTGTTGGGGGAATTGGTGTGGGAACTTATTTTTAACTACTTTTTGCTGCTAACTGCTGCCTTATTTGCACATTGCTATCGGAAAATCTTAACTGCTTAGCTGTTTTAAAATTGTTGCCTTAAACTGTGGAACTTTTATTGGGAATCTGTCTGGGAATTCTTTTAACGCACTTAGCTGCTTTTTAACTGACCGCTTTTCGCTGCACATCGCACTTTAAGCCGCCATTAACCAGGTCAGCGCTCTAGTCGCTGGACCTGCCCGGGCTTCTTAAGAGCCCGATGACGCGACCGCGCAGCGTTAATTGAAGCTGCCTTGAGTCACGTTAGGGTGCGAGGGAGCGTTGCTACCTCGTTTTTTCTTTCTGCTTTTAAAATATTTATTATTACACTGTTGAAAGTGAATCTGGTCGATCGAACTACTGTTGGGGGAATTGGTGTGGGAACTTATTTTTAACTACTTTTTGCTGCTAACTGCTGCCTTATTTGCACATTGCTATCGGAAAATCTTAACTGCTTAGCTGTTTTAAAATTGTTGCCTTAAACTGTGGAACTTTTATTGGGAATCTGTCTGGGAATTCTTTTAATGCACTTAGCTGCTTTTTAACTGACCGCTTTTCGCTGCACATCGCACTTTAAGCCGCTTGATTAACCAGGTCAGCGCTCTAGTCGCTGGACCTGCCCGGGCTTCTTAAGAGCCCGATGACGCGACCGCGCAGCGTTAATTGGAAGCTGCCTTGAGTCACGTTAGGTGCGAGGGAGCGTTGCTACCTCGTTTTTTCTTTCTGCTTTTAAAATATTTGTTATTACACTGTTGGAAAGTGAATCTGGTCGATCGAACTACTGTTGGGGGAATTGGTGTGGGAACTTATTTTTAACTACTTTTTGCTGCTAACTGCTGCCTTATTTGCACATTGCTATCGGAAAATCTTAACTGCTTAGCTGTTTTTAAAATTGTTGCCTTAAACTGTGGAACTTTTATTGGGAATCTGTCTGGGAATTCTTTTAATGCACTTAGCTGCTTTTTAACTGACCGCTTTTCGCTGCACATCGCACTTTAAGCCGCCATTAACCAGGTCAGCGCTCTAGTCGCTTGGACCTGCCCGGGCTTCTTAAGAGCATTCGATGAGCGCGACCGCGCAGCGCAATTGAAGCTGCCTTGAGTCACGTTAGGTGCGAGGGAGCGTTGCTACCTCGTTCTTCTTTCTGCTTTTAAAATATTTATTATTACACTGTTGAAAGTGAATCTGGTCGATCGAACTACTGTTGGGGGAATTGGTGTGGGAACTTATTTTTAACTACTTTTTGCTGCTAACTGCTGCCTTATTTGCACATTGCTATCGGAAAATCTTAACTGCTTAGCTGTTTTAAAATTGTTGCCTTAAACTGTGGAACTTTTTATTGGGAATCTGTCTGGGAATTCTTTTAATGCACTTAGCTGCTTTTTAACTGACCGCTTTTCGCTGCACATCGCACTTTAAGCCGCCATTAACCAGGTCAGCGCTCTAGTCGCTGGACCTGCCCGGGCTTCTTAAGAGCCCGATGACGCGACCGCGCAGCGTTAATTGAAGCTGCCTTGAGTCACGTTAGGTGCGAGGGAGCGTTGCTACCTCGCTTTTTTCTTTCTGCTTTTAAAATATTTGTTATTACACTGTTGAAAGTGAATCTGGTCGATCGAACTACTGTTGGGGGAATTGGTGTGGGAACTTATTTTTAACTACTTTTTGCTGCTAACTGCTGCCTTATTTGCACATTGCTATCGGAAAATCTTAACTGCTTAGCTGTTTTAAAATTGTTGCCTTAAACTGTGGAACTTTTATTGGGAATCTGTCTGGGAATTCTCTTAATGCACTTAGCTGCTTTTTAACTGACCGCTTTTCGCTGCACATCGCACTTTAAGCCGCCATTAACCATGGTCAGCGCTCTAGTCGCTGGACCTGCCCGGGCTTAACAGCCCGATGACGCGACCGCGCAGCGTAATTGAAGCTGCCTTGAGTCACGTTAGGTGCGAGGGAGCGTTGCTACCTCGTTTTTTCTCTTTCTGCTTTTAAAATATTTATTATTACACTGTTGAAAGTGAATCTGGTCGATCGAACTACTGTTGGGGGAATTAGGTGGGAACTTATTTTTAACTACTTTTGCTGCTAACTGCTGCCTTATTTGCACATTGCTATCGGAAAATCTTAACTGCTTAGCTGTTTTAAAATTGTTGCCTTAAACTGTGGAACTTTTATTGGGAATCTGTCTGGGAATTCTTTTAATGCACTTAGCTGCTTTTTAACTGACCGCTTTTCGCTGCACATCGCACTTTAAGCTCGCTCATTAACCAGGTCAGCGCTCTAGTCGCTGGACCTCGCCCGGGCTTCTTAAGAGCCCGATGACGCGACCGCACAGCGTTAATTGGAAGCTGCCTTGAGTCACAGCTAGGTGCGAGGGAGCGTTGCTACCTCGTTTTTTCTTTCTGCTTTTAAAATATTTATTATTACACTGTTGAAAGTGAATCTGGTCGATCGAACTACTGTTGGGGGAATTGGTGTGGGAACTTATTTTTAACTACTTTTTGCTGCTAACTGCTGCCTTATTTGCACATTGCTATCGGAAAATCTTAACTGCTTAGCTGTTTTAAAATTGTTGCCTTAAACTGTGGAACTTTTATTGGGAATCTGTCTGGGAATTCTTTTAATGCACTTAGCTGCTTTTTAACTGACCGCTCGCTGCACATCGCACTTTAAGCCGCCATTAACCAGGTCAGCGCTCTAGTCGCTGGACCTGCTCCGGGCTTCTTAAGAGTCCCGATGACGCTACCTGCGCAGCGCACTGAAGCTGCCTTGAGTCACGTTAGGTGCGAGGGAGCGCTGCCACACTCGTTTTTTCTTTCTGCTTTTAAAATATTTGTTATTACACTGTTGAAAGTGAATCTGGTCGATCGAACTACTGTTGGGGGAATTGGTGGGAACTTATTTTTAACTACTTTTGCTGCTAACTGCTGCCTTATTTGCACATTGCTATCGGAAAATCTTAACTGCTTAGCTGTTTTAAAATTGTTGCCTTAAACTATGGAACTTTTATTGGGAATCTGTCTGGGAATTCTTTTAATGCACTTAGCTGCTTTTTAACTGACCGCTTTCGCTGCACATCGCACTTTAAGCCGCCATTAACCAGGTCAGCGCTCTAGTCGCTGACCTGGCCGGGCTTTTAAGAGCCCGATGACGCACCGCGCAGCGCTAATTGAAACTGCCTTGAGTCACGTTAGGTGCGAGGGAGCGTTGCTACCTGCTTTTTCTTTCTGCTTTTAAAATATTTATTATTACACTGTTGAAAGTGAATCTGGTTGATCGAACTACTGTTGGGGGAATTGGTGTGGGAACTTATTTTTAACTACTTTTTGCTGCTAACTGCTGCCTTATTTGCACATTGCTATCGGAAAATCTTAACTCGCTGCAGCTGTTTTAAAATTGTTGCCTTAAACTGTGGAACTTTTTATTGGGAATCTGTCTGGGAATTCTTTTAATGCACTTAGCTGCTTTTTAACTGACCGCCGCTGCACATCGCACTTTAAGCCGCCATTAACCAGGTCAGCGCTCTAGGTCGCTGGACCTGCCCGGGCTTCTTAAGAGCCCGATGACGCGACCGCGCAGCGTTAATTGAAGCTGCCTTGAGTCACGCAGGTGAGGAGAGCCGTTGCTACCTCGCTTTTTCTTTCTGCTTAAAAATATTTATTATTACACTGTTGAAAGTGAATCTGGGTCGATCGAACTCCTGTTGGGGGAATTGGTGTGGGAACTTATTTTTAACTACTTTTTGATGCTAACTGCTGCCTTATTTGCACATTGCTATCGGAAAATCTTAACTGCTTAGCTGTTTTAAAATTGTTGCCTTAAACTGTGGAACTTTATTGGGAATCTGTCTGGGAATTCTTTAATGCACTTAGCTGCTTTTTAACTGACCTCTGCTGGACATCGCACTTTAAGCCGCCATTAACCAGGTCAGCGCCCAGTCGTTGGACCTGCCCGGCTTCTTAAGAGCCCGATGACGCCGACCGCGCCAGCGGTAATGGAAGCTGCCTTGAGTCACGTTAGGTGCAAGGGAGCGTTGCTACCTCGTTTTTTCTTTCTCCTTTAAAAATATTTGTTATTACACTGTTGAAAGTGAATCTGGTCGATCGAACTACTGTTGGGGGAATTGGTGTGGGAACTTATTTTTAACTACTTTTTGCTGCTAACTGCTGCCTTATTTGCACATTGCTATCGGAAAATCTTAACTGCTTAGCTGTTTTAAAACTGTTGCCTTAAACTGTGGAACTTTTATTGGGAATCTGTCTAGGAATTCTTTTTAATGCACTTAGCTGCTTTTTAACTGACCGCTTTCGCTGCACACCGCACTTTAAGCCGCCATTAACCAGGTCAGCGCTCTAGTCGCTTGACCTGCCCGGCTTCTAAGAGCCCGATGATCGCATCGCGCAGCGTTAATTGGAAGCTGCCTTGAGTCACGTTAGCTGCGAGGGAGCGTTGCTACCTCGTTTTTTCTTTCTGCTTTTAAAATATTTATTATTACACTGTTGAAAGTGAATCTGGTCGATCGAACTACTGTTGGGGGAATTGGTGTGGAAACTTATTTTTAACTACTTTTTGCTGCTAACTGCTGCCTTATTTGCACATTGCTATCGGAAAATCTTAACTGCTTAGCTGTTTTAAAATTGTTGCCTTAAACTGTGGAACTTTTATTGGGAATCTGTCTGGGAATCCTTTTAATGCACTTAGCTGCTTTTTAACTGACCGTCGCTGCACATCGCACTTTGCTTCTCGCCATTAACCAGGTCAGCGCTCTAGTCGCCTGGACCTGCCCGGGCTTCTTAGAGCCCGATGACCGCATCCGCGCAGCGCACTTGAAGCTGCCTTGAGTCACGTTAGGTGAGGAGCGTTGCTACCTCGTTTTTTCTTTCTGCTTTTAAAATATTTGTTATTACACTGTTGAAAGTGAATCTGGTCGACTCGAACTACTGTTGGGGGAATTGGTGTGGGAACTTATTTTTAACTACTTTTTGCTGCTAACTGTTGCCTTATTTTGGCACATTGCTATCGGAAAATCTTAACTGCTTAGCTGTTTTAAAATTGTTGCCCTTAAACTGTGGAACTTTTATTGGGAATCTGTCTGGGAATTCTTTTAATGCACTAGCTGCTTTAACTGACTGCTTTCGCGCACATCGCACTTGGCGCCATTAACCAAGGTCAGCGCTCTAGTCGCTGGACCTGCCCGGGCTTAAGAGCCCGATGACGCACGACCAGCGCAGCGTTAATTGAAGCTGCCTTGAGTCACGCTAGGTGCGAGGGGAGCGTTTCTACCTCGTTTTTTCTGTCTGCTTTAAAAACATTTATTATTACACTGTTGAAGAGTGAATCTGGTCGATCGAGACTACTGTTGGGGGAATTGGTGTGGGAACTTATTTTTAACTACTTTTTGCTGCTAACTGTTGCCTTATTTGCACATTGCTATCGGAAAATCTTAACTGCTTAGCTGTTTCTAAAATTGTTGCTCTTAAACTGTGGAACTTTTATTGGGAATCTGTCTGGGAATTCTTTTAATGCACCAGCTGCTTTTTAACTGACCGCTTTTTGCTGCACATCGCACTTTAAGCCGCCATTAACCAGGTCAGCGCTCTGGTCGCTGGACCTGCCCGAGCTGCTTAAGAGCCCGATGGCGACGCGACCGCAGCATGCGCGATTAGTGAAGCTGCCTTGGAGTCACGGCAGGTGCGAGGGGAGCGCTGCCACCTCAGTTTTTTCTTTCTGCTTTTAAAAATATTTATTATTACACTGTTGAAAGTGAATCTGGTCGATCGAACTACTGTTGTGAAATCTGGCGTAGGGAACTTATTTTCTAACTACATTTTTGCTGCCAACTGCTGCCTTGTTTGCACATTGCTATCGGAAAAATCTTAACTGCTTAGCTGTTTTAAAATTGTTGCCTCAAACTGTGGAACTTTTGTTGGGAATCTGTCTGGGAATTCTCTTTAATGCACTTAGCTGCTTTTTAACTGACCGCTTTTCGCTGCACATCGCACTTTAAGCCGCGCACTAACCAGGTCAGCGCTCTAGTCGCTGGACCTGGCCGGGCTTCTTAAGAGCCCGATGACGCCGACCGCGCAGCGTTAATTGAAGCTGCCTTGAGTCACGCTAGGTGCGAGGGAGCGTTGCTACCTCGTTTTTTCTTTCTGCTTTTAAAATATTTATTATTACACTGGGTTGAAAGTGAATCTGGTCACCTCAGACCACTGTTGGGGGAATTGGTGGGAACTTATTTTTAACTACTTTTTGCTGCTAACTGCTGCCTTATTTGCACATTGCTATCGGAAAATCTTAACTGCTTGGCTGTTTTAAAATTGTTGCCTTAAACTGTGGAACTCTTTATTGGGAATCTGTCTGGGAATTCTTTTTAATGCACTTAGCTGCTTTTTAACCTGACCGCTGTTCGCTGCACATCGCACTTCAAGCCGCCATTAACCAGGTCAGTGCTCTGGTCGCTGGACCTGCCCGGGCTTTCTTAGAGCCCAATGACGCGACCGCGCAGCGTGGTGATTGAAGCTGCCTTGAGTCACGCTAGGTGCGAGGAGCGTTGCTACCTGGCTCAAGCTCTTTCTGCTTTTTAAAAAATATTGTATGTCACATTGTTGCAAGTGAACCTGGCTCGATCGCAACTCCCTGTTGGGGAGCTCAGGTGTGGCGGGAACTTATTTTTAACTACTTTTTTGACGCTAACTGCTGCCTTATTTGCACATTGCTATCGGAAAATCTTAACTGCTTTAGCTGTTTTAAAATTGTTGCCTTAAACCGTGGAACTTTGTGGGAATCTGTCTGCGGAATTCTTTTAATCGCACTTAGCTGCTTTTTAACTGACCGCTTTTCGCTGCACATCGCAGCTTTAAGCCGGCCTATTAACTCAGGTCAAGCGCTCTCGTCGCTGGACCTGCCCGGCTTCTTAGAGCCCCGATGACGTGACCAGCAGCAGCTGCTAATTGTGCCGCCTTGAGTCACGCTAGGTGCGAGGGAGCGTGCTACCTCGTTTTTCTTTCTGCTTTGTACAATATTTGTTATTACACTGCTGAAAGTGAATCTGGCTCGACCGAACTACTGTTGGGGAATTGGCGTGGGAACTTATTTTTAACTTTACTTTTTTTGCTGCTAACTGCGGCGTCATTTGCACATTGCTATCGGAAAATCTTAACTGCTTAGCTGTTTTAAAATTGTTGCCTTAAACTGCAGGAACTTTTATTGGGAATCTTGTCTGGGGAATTCTTTTTTAATGCACCTAGCTGCTTTTTAACTGACCGCCGCTGCACATCGCACTTTAAGCCGCTCATTAGCCAGAAGTCAGCGCTCCTGTGTCGCTGGACCTGCCCGGGCTTCTTAAGAGCCCGCTGATTTCGCGACCAGCCGTAGCCGTTAATTGAAGCTGCCTTGAGTCACGTTAGGTGCGAGGAGCTGCTGCTACCTCGTTTTTCTTTCTGCTTTTAAAATAATGTTATTAGCACACTGCTGAAAGTGAATCTGGTCGATCGAACTACTGTTGGGGAATTGGTGTGGGAACTTATTTTTAACCTACTTTTGCTGCTAACTGCTGCCTTATTTGCACATTGCTGCCGGAAAATCTTAACTGCTTAGCTGTTTCGAAATTGTTGCCTTAAACTGTGGAACTTTTATTGGGAATCTGTCTGGGAATTCTTTTAATGCACTGAGCTGGTTTCTTAACTGACCGCTTTTCGCTGCCACATCGCACTTTAAGCTCGCCAGTAACCAGGTCAGCGCTCTAGTCGCTGGACCTGCCCGGAGCTTCTTGGCAGCTCCGATGACGCGACCAGCGCAGCGATTAATTGAAGCTGCCTTGAGTCACGTTAGAGTGCGAGGGAGCGTTGCTACCTCGTTTTTCTTTCTGCTTTTAAAATATTTATTATTACACTGTTGAAAGTGAATCTGGTCGGTCGAACTACTGTTGGGGGAATTGGTGTGGGAAATTATTTTTAACTACTTTTTGCTGCTAACTGCTGCCTTATTTTGCACATTGGCTATCGGAAAATCTTAACTTGCCAGGCTGTTTTAAAATGGTTACTGCCTTAAACGGTGGAACTTTTATTGGGAATCTGTCTGGGAATTCTTTTTAATGCACTTAGCTGCTTTTTAACTGACCGCTTTTAGCTGCACATCGCACTTTAAGCCGCCATTAACCAGGTCAGCGCTCTAGTCGCTGGACCTGCCCGGGCTTCTTAAGAGCCCGATGGCCAGCGACCGCAGCATGGCGTTAATTGAGGCTGCTGCCTTGAGTCACGTTAGGTGCGCAGGGAGCGCGGCTACCTCGTTTTTTTTCTTTCTGCTTTTAAAATATTTGTTATTACACTGTTGAAAGTGAATCTGGTCGCATCGAAGACTACTGTTGGGGGAACGGGTGTGGAACCACATTTTTAACTACTTTTTGCTGGGCTAACTGCTGCCTTATTTGCACATTGGGCTATCGGGAAAATCTTAACTGCTTTAGCTGTTTTAAAATTGTTGCCTCAAACTGTGGAACTTTTGTTAGAGGAATCTGTCTGGGAATTCTTTTAATGCACTTAGCTGCCTTGCAACTGACCGCTTTTCGCTGCACATCGCACTTTAAGCCGCGCATTGCCCATGCCGGGCAGCTCTAGTCGCTGGACCTGCCCGGCTTCTTAACAGTCCGGTGACGCGGGCGCCCGCGCAGGCGTTAATTGAAGCTCGCCCTGAGTCACGTTAGGTGCGAGGGGAGCGTTTCTACCTCGTTTTTTTCTTTCTGAAGCTTTTAAAATATTTATTATTACACTGTTCTGTGAGTGAATCTGGTCGATCAGCGAACTACTGTTGGGGGAATTGGTGTGGAAACTTATTTTTAACTACTTCTTTGCTGCTAACTGCTGCCTTATCATGCACATTGCTATCGGAAAATCTTAACTCGCTTAGTGCTGTTTTAAAATTGTTGCCTTAAACTGTGGAACTTTGTTGGGAATCTGGTCTCGGGGTACTTTTAATGCACTTGGCTGCTTTTTAACTGACCGCTGTTCAGCTGCACACCGCACTTTAAGCCGCTCATTAACCAGGTCAGCGCTCTAGTCGCTGGACCTGCCCCGGGCTTCTTAGAGCCCGGGATGATGCTCGACCCGACGCAGCGCGGCGAAGCCTGCCTTGAGTCACGCTGAGTGCGGGAGTCGCTGCTACCTCGCTTTTTCTTTCTGCTTTTAAAATGTGTTATGGTATTACACTGTTGAAAGTGAATCTGGTTGATCGAATCCACTGCTGGGGGAATTGGTGTGGGAACTTATTTTTAACTACTTTTTGCTGCCAACTGCTGCCTTATTTGCCCCATTGCTATCGGAAAACTCTTAACTGCTTAGCTGTTTTTAAAATTGTTGCCTTAAACTGTGCGGAACTTTTATGGGAATCTGTCTGGGGAATTCTTTACCCAATGCACTTAGCTGCTTTTTAACCTGACCGCTTTTCGCTGCACATCGCACTTTAAGCCGCCTATTAACGTCAGGTCAGCGCTCTGGTCGCTGGACGGCTGCCGGGCCTGCCTAAGAGCCCGATGACGCTATCGCAGCAGCGTGCGCACTTTGAAGCTGCCTTGAGGTCACGTTAGGTGCGGGGAGCGTTGCTACCTCGTTTTTCTTTCATGCTTTTAAAATACTTGTTATTACACTGTTGAAAGCGAATCTGAGGTCGATCGGAACTACTGTTGGGGAATTGGTGTGTGGAACTTATTTTTGTAAACCACTTCTTGCCGCTAACTGCCTTATTTGCACATTGCCATTCGGAAAATCTTAACTTGCTTAGCTGTTTTAAAATTGTTGCCTTAAACTGCGTGGAACTTTTACTGGGAATCTGTCTGGGAATTCTTTTAATGCACTTGGCTGCTTTTGTGACCGACTTTTCGCTGCACACTTCGCACTCCTTGGCGCCTATTAGCCAGGTCCAGCGCTCTAGTCGCTGGACCTGGCCGGGGGCTTCTTAGAGCCCGGAGTGACGCTGACACGCGCAGTCGCTGACTGAAACTGCCTGAGTCACGTTACAGGTGCCGCAGGGAGCCGTTAAGCTACCTGCGTTTTTCTTTCTGCTTTTAAAATATTTATTATTACACTGTTGGAAAGTGAATCTGGTTGATCGAACTACTGTTGGGGAATTAGGTGTGGGAACTTATTTTTAACTACTTTTTGCTGCTAACTCGCTGCCTTATTTGCACATTGCTATCGGAAAATCTTTAACTGCTTTTAGCTGTTTTAAAATTGTTGCCTTAAACTGCGGAACTTTTATTGGGAACTCTGTCTGGGAGATTCTTTTAATGCACTTAGCTGCTTTTTAACCGACTTCGCTTTTCGCTGCACATCGCGCACTTTAAGCCGCTCATTAACCAGGTCAGCGCTCTGAGTCGCTGGACCTGCCCGGGCTTCTTAAGAGGCCCGCATGGCCAGCATTTCAGCGCAGCTGTTGGTTGAAGCTGCCTTGAGTCACGTTAGGTGCGCAGGGGATGCGTTGCTACCTCGTGCTTCTTTCTGCTTTTAAAATATTTATTATTACACTGTTGAAAGTGAATCTGGTCGGTCAGACTCCTGTTGGGGAATTGGTGTGGGAACTTATTTTTTTAACTCACTTTTTGATGCTAACTGCTGGCCTTTATTTGCACGTTGCTATCGGAAAATCTTAACTGCTTAGCTGTTTTAAAATTCGCTGCCTTAAACTGTGGAACTTTACTGGGGAATCTGTCTGGGAGATTCTTTTACCGCACTTAGCTGTGCAACTGACCGCCTTTCGCTGGACATCGCACTTTAAGGCAGCCGCCCGTAACCGGGTCAGCGCCTCTAGTCGCTGGACTTCCGTCTTCGGCTTCTTAAGAGCTCCGATGACGCGATCGCTGCAGAGCGCCGCTAATTGAAGTTTCTGCCTTGAGTCACGCTTAGGTGCGCAGGGCGTTCGCTACCCCGCTTTTTCTTTCTCCTTTTCGAATATTTGTTATTACACTGTTGAAAGTGAATCTGGCCGATCGAACTACTGTTGGGGAACTGGTGTGGGAACTTATTTTTAACTTACTTTTTGCTGCTAACTGCTGTTCCTTATTTGCACATTGCTATCGGAAAATCTTAACCGCTTAGCTGTTTTAAAATTGTTACCTTAAACTGTGGAACTTTTTATTGGGAATCTGTCTGGGAATTCTTTGAATGCACTTAGCTGCTTGCTATCCGACACGCTCAGCTGCACATCGCACTTTAGTCAACAGCCATTAACCGTAGGTGTCCGCAAGTGGCATGGACCCTGCCGCGGCTTCTTAAGAGCCCGATGACGCGATTCGCCGCATGCTGCGCTAACTGAAGCTGCCTTGAGTCACGTTAGGTGCGAGGGCGCTGCCACACTGCGTTTTTCTTTCTGCTTTTTAAAATATTTATTATTACACTGTTGAAAGTGAATCTGGTCGATCGAACTACTGTTGGGGGAGTGGTGTGTGAACTTATTTTTAACTACCTTTTTGCTGCTTAACTGCTGCCTTATTTGCACATTGCTATCGGAAAATCTTAACTGCTTAGCTGTTTTAAAACCGTTGCCTTAAACTGTGTGAACTTTTATTGAGGGAATCTGTCTGGGGAATTCCTTTTAATGCACTTAGCTGCTTTTTAACTGACTAGCTTTCGCTGCATCTGGCTAGCGCCATTAACCAGGTCCAGCGCTCTGGTCGCTGGACCCGCCCGAAGCTATCCTAAGAGCCCAGATGGACGCGCGCAGCATGGCCCGTTGGTTGAAGCTGCCTTGAGTCACGTTGGCCATGCAGGGGAGCGTTGCTACCCTGCGTTTTCTTTCTGCTTTTAAAATATTTATTATTACACTGTTGAAAGTGAATCTGGTCGATCGAGACTACTGTTGGGGGAATTGGTGTGGGAACTTATTTTTAACTACTTTTTTGCATGCTAACTGCTGCCTTATTTTGCACATTGCTATCGGAAAATCTTTAACCGCTTAGCTGTTTTAAAATTGTTGCCTTAAACTGTGGAATTTTTATTGGGAATCTGTCTGGGAATCTCTCTTTAATGCACTTGGGGCTGCTTTTTAACTGACCGCTTTTCGCTGCACATCGCACTTTAAGCCGCCATTAGCCAGGTCACGCGCTCTAGTCGCTGGACCTGCCCGGGCTTCTTACAGAGCGATGGCGCGACCGCGCCGAAAGCACGTTAATTGAAGCGTGCCTTGAGTCACGTTAGGTGTGAGTGGAGCGTTGCTACCTCGTTTTTTCTTTCTGCTTTTAAAATATTTGTTATTACACTGTTGAAAGTGAATCTGGTCGATCGAGACTACTGTTGGGGAGATTGGTGTGGGAACTTATTTTTAACTACTTTTTGCTGCTAACTGCTGCCTTATTGGCACATTGCTATCGGAAAGTCTTAACTGCTTAGCTGTTTAAAATTGCTGCCTTAAACTGTGGAACTTCCTGGCTGGGAATCTGTCTGGGAATTCTTTTAATGCACTTGGCTGCTTTTTAACTGACCGCTTTTCAGCTGCACATCGCACTTTAGGCCGCCACTAACCAGGTCAGCGCTCTGAGTCGCTGGACCTGCCCAGGAGCTTCTTAAGAGCCCGATGACGTGACAGCACTCGCAAGCGCTACTGAAGCTGCCTTGAGTCACGTTAGGTGCGAGGAGCGTTTCTTCACCTCTGCTTTTCTTTCTGCTTTTTAAATACGTATGGTTGCACTGTTGACAGTGAATCTCGGTCGATCGAACTACTGCTGGGGGAATTGGTGTGGGAACTTATTTTTAACTACTTTTTGCTGCTAACTGCTGCCAGTTCATTTGCACATTGCATATCGGAAAATCTTAACTGCTTTAGCTGTTTTAAAGATTGTTGCCTTAAACTGTGGAACTTTTATTGGGAATCTGTCTGGGAATTCTTTAATGCACTTGGCTGCTTTTTAACTGACCGCTTTTTTGCTGCACATCAGACTTTGCTGTGCCATTATTAACCAGGTCAGCGCTCTCCGGTCGCTGGGATCCTGCCCGGGCCTCTTACGAGCCCGATGACGCGACTCAGCGCAGCGCTAACTATGAAAAGCTGCCTTGAGTCACGTTAGGTGCGTGGTGAGCGTTGCCACCTCGTGTTTTTTCTTTCTGCTTTTAAAATATTTATTATTACACTGTTGAGAAGTTGAATCACGGTTCGATCAGACTACTGTCGGTGAAATTGGTGTAGGGAACTTATTTTTAACTACTTTTTGCTGCTAACTGCTGCCTCTATTTGCATGCCATTTGCTATCGGAAAATCTTAACTGCTTAGCTGCTTTAAAATTGTTGCCTTAAACTGTGGAACTTTTATTGGGAATCTGTCTGGGAATTCTTTTAATGCACTTAGCTGCTTTTTAACTGACCGCTTTTCGCTGCACATCGCACTTTAAGCCGCCATTAGCCAGGTCAGCGCTCTGGTCGGCTGGACCTGGCCGGAACTTCTTACGAGCCCGATGGCCAGCGACCAGCCGCGGGCGTTAACTGAAGCTGCCTTGGAGTCACGTTAGAGTGCGAGGGGCGTTGCTACCTCGTTTTTTCTTTCTGCTTTTAAAATATTTATTATTACACTGTTGAAAGCGAACCTGGTCAAGTCGGAACTACTGTTGGGGGAATTGGTGTGGGAACTTATTTTTAACTACTTTTTGCTGCTAACTGCTGCCTTATTTGCACATGTGCTATCGGAAAATCTTAACTTGCCATTGGCTGTTTAAAATTGTTGCCTTAAAACTGTGGAACTTTTATTGGGAATCTGTCTGGGAATTCTTTTTAATGCACTTAGCCGTCTTTTAACTCGACCGCTTTTCTTCGCTGCACATCGCACTTCTAAGGCCGCCATTAGCTAGGTCAGTGCTCTGGTCGCTGGACCTTGTTCGGCTTCTTAAGAGTCCAATGACGCCGAGCACTAGTAGCTGCTGAGTGAAGCTGCCCAGCAGGTCACGCTAGGTGCGTAGGGAGCGTTGCTACCTCGTTTTTTCTTCTCTGCTTTTAAAATATTTATTATTACATTGTTGAAAAGTGAATCTGGTCGATCGAACCCTGTTGGGGGAATTGGCGTGGGAACTTATTTTTAGCTACTTTTTGATGCTAACTGCTGCCTTATTTGCATGAGCTTGCTATCGGAAAATCTTAACTGCTTAGCTGTTTTAAAATTGTTGCCTTGAACCGTGGAAACTTTTTTATTGGGAATCTGTCTGGAATTCTTTTAATGCACTTAGCTGCTTTTTAACTGACCGCTTTCGCTGCACATCGGGACTTTAAGCCGCCACTGACGAGGTCCAGTCATCTGGTCGCTGGACCTCGCCCGGGCTTCTTAAAGAGCCCGATGACGCCTGGATCGCCAGCAGCGTGGTTGAAGCTGCCTTGAGTCACGTGTAGCGTGCGAGGGGAGCGTATGCTACCTCGCTTTTCTTTCTGCTTTTTTAAAATATTTGTTATTACACTGTTGAAAGTGAATCTGGCTCGATCGAACTACTGTTGGGGGAATTGGCGTGGGAACTTATTTTTAACTACTTTTTGCTGCTAACTGCTGCCTTATTTGTACATGTGCTATCGGAAAATCTCTAACTGCTTAGCTGTTTTCGAAATTTCGTTGCCTTAAACTGTGGAACTTTTGTGGGAATCTGTCTGGGAATTCCTTAATGCACCTAGCTGCTTTTTAACTGACCGCTTTTCGCTGCACATCGCATCCTTAAGCCGCCATTAACCAGGTCAGCGCTCTGAGTCGCTGGACACTGCCCGGGCTTCTTAAGGAGCCCACGATGCGCGACCGCGCCAGCGTTAATTGGAAGCGCGCCAGTCTGAGTCAGCGGCTGCAGGGAGACGATTGCTACCTCGTTTTTTCTTTCTGCTTTTAAAATATTTATTATTACACTGTTGAAAGTGGATCTGGTCGATCGAACTTAACTGTTGGGGGAATTGGTGTGGGAACTTATTTTTAACTACTTTTGCTGCTAACTGCTGCCTTGTTTGCACATTGCTATCGGAAAATCTTAACTGCTTAGCTGTTTTAAAATTGTTGCCTTAAACTGTGGAACTTTTATTGGGAATCTGTCTGGGAACTCTTTTAATGCACTTGGCTGCTTTTTAACTGACACGCTTTCGCCTGCAACGACCGCGACTTTGAGCCGCCATTAACCAGGTCAAGCGCTCTAGTCGCTGGACCTGCCCGGGCTTCTTAGAGCCCGATGACCAGCGACCGCGCAGCGCTGGTGAAAAGCTGCCTTGAGTCACGTTAGGTGCGAGGGAGCGTTGCTACCTCGTTTTTTCTTTCTGCTTTTTAAAATATTTGTTATTACACTGTTGAAAGTGAATCTGGTCGATCGAACTACTGTTGGGGAATTGGTGTGGGAACTTATTTTTAACTACTTTTTGCTGCTAACTGCTGCCTTATTTGCACACTACATCGGAAAATCTCTTAACTGCTTAGCTGTTTTAAAATTGTTGCCTTAAACTGTGGAACTTTTTATTGGGAATCTGTCTGGGGAATTCTTTGCAATGCACTTAGCTGCTTTTTAACTGACCGCTTTTCGCTGCACATCGCACTTTAAGCCTGCCATTAACCATGTCCAGCGCTCTAGTCGCTGGACCTGCCGGAGCCTCTGAACAGCCCGACACGCGACCGCGCAGCGTTAGTGGAAGCTGCCTTGGAGTCACGTTAGGTGCGAGGGAGCGTTTCTACCCTCGTTTTTTCTTTCTGCTTTTGTAAATATTTATTATTACACTGTTGAAAGTGAATCTAGTCGATCGAACTACTGTTGGGGGGAATTGGTGTGGGGAACTTATTTTTAACTACTTTTGCTGCTAACTGCTGCCTTATTTGCACATTGCTATCGGAAAATCTTAACTGCTTAGCTGTTTTAAAATTGTTGCCTTAAACTGTGGAACTTTTATTGAGGAATCTGTCACGGGAATTCTTTTAATGCACTTAGCTGCTTTTTAACTGACCGCTTTTCGCTGCACATCGCACTTGCTAAGCCGTCCATTAACCAGGTCAGCGCCTCTGAGTCGCTGGACCTGCCCGGGCTTCTTAAGAGCCCGATGACGCTACCGCGCTTGGCGTTAATTGGAAGCTGCCTTGAGTCACGCTAGGTGCGGGGAGCGTTGCTACCTTCGTTTTTCTTTCTGCTTTTAAAATATTGAGTTATTACACTGTTAGAAAGTGAATCTGGGTCGGTCGAGACTACTGTTGGGGGAGTGAATTGGGAACTTATTTTTAACTACTTTTTGCTGCTAACTGCTGCCTTATTTGCACATTGCTATCGGAAAATCTTAACTGCTTAGCTGTTTTTAAAATTGTTGCCTTAAACTGTGGAACTTTTTATTGGGAATCTGTCTGGGGAATTCTTTTAATGCCCTTAGCTGCTTTTTAACTGACCGCTTTCAGCTGCACATCGCACTTTAAGCCGCCATTAACCAGGTCAGCGCTCTAGTGGCTGGACCTGGCCGGGCTTCGGTAAGAGCCCGATGACGCGGGGATGCCAGCGCGCAGCGTTAATTGGGAAGCTGCCTTGGAGTCACCGTTAGGTGCGCAGGGAGCGTTGCTACCTCGTTTTTTCTTTCTGCTTTTAAAATATTTATTATTACACTGTTGAAAGTGAATCTGGTACGATCGAACTACTGTTGGGGGAATTGGTGTAGAGGAACTTATTTTTAACCTACTTTTTGCTGCCTAACTGCTGCCTTATTTGCACATTGCTATCGGAAAATCTCAACTCGCGCGAGCAGTTTTCGAATTGTTGCCTTAAACTGTGGAACTTTTATTGGGAATCTCGTCTGGGAATTCCTTAATGCACTTAGCTGCTTTTTAACTGACCGCTTTTCGCTGCACATCGCACTTTAAGCCGCCATTAACCAGGTCAGCGCTCGGTCGCTGGACTCTGCCCGGGCTTTCTTAAGAGCCCGATGACGCGTCCGCGCGGCGTTAGTTGAAGCTGCCTTGAGTCACGTTAGGTGCGAGGGGAGCGTTGCTACCTTCGTTTTTCTTTCTGCATTTTAAAAATATTTATTATTACACTGTTGAAAAGTGAATCTGGTCGATCGAACTACTGTTGGGGGAATTGGTGTGGGAACTTATTTTTCACTACTTTTTGCTGCTAACTGCTGCCCTTATTTGCACATTGCTAATGCGGAAAAATCTTAACTGCTTAGCAGTTTTAAAATTGTTGCCTTAAACTGTGGAACTTTTTATTGGGAATCTGTCTGGGAATTCTTTAATGCACTTAGCTGCTTTTTTAACTGTGACCGCTTTTCGCTGCACATCGCACTTTAAGCCGCCAGCTAACCAGGTCCAGCGCTCTGAGTCGCCGGACACTGCCCGAGGCTTCTTAAGAGCCCGATGACGCCGACTCGCGCAGCGTTGGTTGAAGCTGCCTTGAGGTCCACGTTAGGTGCGAGTAGGGAGCGTTGCTACCTCGTTTTTTTCTTTCTGCTTTTTAAAATATTTATTATTACACTGTTGAAAGTGAATCTGAGTCGATCAGCCAGGAACTACTGTTGTGGGAATTCGGTGTACAGGAACTTATTTTTAACTACTCTTTGCTGCTAACTGCTGCCTTATTTGCACATTGCTATCGGAAAATCTTAACTGCTTAGCTGTTTTTAAAACTGTTGCCTTAAACTGTGGAACTTTTATTGGGAATCTGTCTGGGAATTCTTTTTAATGCACTTAGCTGCTTTTTAACTGACCGCTTTTCGCTGCACATGCGCACTTTAAGCCGCCATTAATCCGGGTCAAGCGCTCTGAGTTGGCTGGATCCTGTCCCGGGCTTCTTAAGAGAGCCCGATGACGCGACCGCGCGGCGTGGGTTGAAGCTGCCTTGAGTCACGTTAGCTGCGAGGGAGCGTTGCTACCTCGTTTTTTTCTTTCTGCTTTTAAAATATTTATTATTACACTGTTGAAAGTGAATCGCAAGTCGTCGAACTACTGTTGGGGGAGTGGTGCGGGAACTTATTTTTAACTACTTTTTGCTGCTAACTGCTGCCTTATTTGCACATTGCTAATCGGAAAATCTTAACTGCTTAGCTGTTTTAAAATTGCTTGCCTAAACTGTGGAATTTTTATTGGGAATCTGTCTGAATTCTTTTAATGCACTTAGCTGCTTTTTTAACTGACCGCCTTTAGCTGCACATCGCACTTTAAGCCGCCATTAACCAGGTCAGCGCCCGAGTCGTGCTGGATCTGCCCGGGCTTCTTAAGAAGCCACGGATGACGCGACCCGCGCAAGCGCTAGGTGGCTGCTGCCTTGAGTCCACGTTAGGTGTGAGGGAGCGGTGCACACCTCGTTTTTTTCTTTCTGTTTTCAAAATATTTGTTATTACACTGTTGGGAAAGTGAATCTGGTCGACCAGAACTACTGTTGGGGGAATTGGTGTGGGAACTTATTTTTAACTACTTTTGCTGCTAACTGCTGCCTTATTTGCACATTGCTATCGGAAAATCCTTAAAACTGCCTTAGCTGTTTTAAAATTGTTGCCTTAAACTGTGGAACTTTTATTGGGAATCTGTCTGGGAATTCTTTTAATGCGCCTAGCTGCGCCCTAGCTGACCGCTTTTCGCTGCACATCGCACTTTGAGCCGCCATTAACCAGGTCAGCGCCCTAGGTCGCTGGATCCGGCCTCGAGCTTCTTTAAGAGCCCGATGACGCGACCAGCGCAGCTGGCTCATTGAAGCTACTGCCTTGAGTCACGCTAGGTGCGAGGAGCGTTTCGTACCTCGTTTTTTTTCTTTCTGCTTTTTAAAATATTTTATTATTACACTGTTGAGAAGTGAAGCTGGCTACAGCTATCCGTTGGGGGAATTGGTGTAGGGAATCATTGTTTAACTTACTTTTTGCTGCTAACTGTTGCCTTATTTGCACATGTGCTATCGGAAAATCTTAACTGCTTAGCTGTTTTAAAATTGTTGCCTTAAACTGTGGAGCTTTGGTTGAGGAATCTGTCTGGGAATTCTTTTTAATGCACTTAGCTGCTTTTTAACTGACCGCTTTTTGCTGCACACTCGCCTTTCAGCCGCCATTAGCCAGGTCAGCGCTCTAGTCGCTGGACTCTGTCCCGGGCTTCTTAAGAGCCCGATAATGACATTGGCTCCAGCGTTGGTTGAAGCTGCCTTGAGTCACGTTAGGTGCGAGGGAGCGTTGCATACCTCGTTTTTTCTTTCTGCTTTTAAAATATTTATTATTACACTGTTGAAAGTGAATCTGGTCGATCGAACTACTGTTGGGGAAATTGGTGTGGGAACCTATTTTTAACTACTTTTTGCTGCTAACTGCTGCCTTATTTGCACATTGCTATCGGAAAATCTCAACTTGCTTAGCTGTTTTAAAATTGTTGCACTTAAACTGTGGAACTTTTATTGGGAATCTGGTCTCAGAATTCTTTGGGGCTACATTTAGCTGCTTTTTAACTGACCGCCTTTCGCTGCACACCGCATCTCTTTAAGCCGCCACTAACCAGGTCAGCGCTCTGAGTCGCTGGACCTGGCAGGCTATCTTAAGAGCCCGATGACGCGACCGCGCAGCGTTAATTGAGGCTGCCTTGAGTCCACGTTGGGTGCGAGGGAGCGTTGCTACCTCGTTTTCTCTCTGCGTTTAAAATATTCATTACGTTACACTGTTGAAAGTGAATCTGAGTCGATCGAGACTACTGTTGGGGAATTGGTGTAGGAACTTATTTTTAACTACTTTTTTGCTGCTAACTGCTGCCTTATTTCTGTACATTGCTATCGGAAAATCTTAACTGCTTGGCTGTTTTAAAATTGTTGCCTTAAACTGTGGAACTTTTATTGGGGATCTGTCTGGGAATTCACTTTTAATGCACTTAGCTGCTTTTAACTGACCGCTCGCTGCACATCGCACTTAGCCGCCTCATTAACCAGGTCAGTGCTCTGAGTCGCCTGGACCTGCCCGGGCTTCTTAAGAGCCCAATGACGCCACCGACATGCAGCGTTAATTGGAAGCTGCCTTGAGTCCCACGTTAGGTGCGAGGGAGCGTTTGCTGCCTCGTTTTTTCTTTCTGCTTTTAAAAGGGACTTATTACTACATTGTTGAAAGTGAATCACGGCCACGATCGAACTCCTGCTGGGGGAATTGGTGTGGGAACTTACTTTTGACCACTTTTTGATGCTAACTGCTGCCTTATTTGCACATTGCCATCGGAAAATCTTAACTGCTTAGCTGTTTTAAAAATTGTTGGCTTCCAACCGGGGAACTTTTATTGGGAATCTGTCTGGGAATTCTTTTAATGCACTTAGCTGCTTTTTAACTGACCGCTTTTCGCTGCACATCGCACTTTGAGCCCGCCATTAACCAGGTCAGCGCTCTGGTCGCTGGACCTGCCCGGGCTTCTTAAGAGCCCGATGAGTAGCGACCAGCGCTTGGCGTTGAGTGAATCTGCCTTGAGTCACGTTAGGTGCGAGGGAGCGTTGCTACCTCGTTTTCTTTCTGCTTTTAAAATATTTGTTATTACACTGTTGAAAGTGGATCTGGTCGAGTCGAACTACTGTTGGGGGAATTGGTGTGGGAACTTATTTTTAACTACTTTTTGCTGCTAACTGCTGCCTTATTTGCACATGTGCTATCGGAAAATCTTAACTGCTTAGCTGTTTTAAAATTGTTGCCTTAAACTGTGGAACTTTTGCTGGGAATCTGTCTGGGAATTCTTTTAATGCACCTAGCTGCTTTTTAACTGACCGCTTTTCGCTGCACATCGCACTTTAAGCCGGCCATTAACCAGGTCAGCGCTCTGAGTCGCTGGACCTGCCCCCGGAGCTTCTTATAGAGCCCGATGACGGGCATCGCGCAGCGTTAATTGGAAGCCCGCCTTGAGTCCACGCTAGGTGCGAGGAGCGTTGCTACCCCGTTTTTTCTTTCTTGCTTTTAAAATATTTATTATTACACTGTTGAAAGTGAATCTGGTCGATCGAACTACTGTTGGGGGAATTGGTGTGGGAACTTATTTTTAACTACTTTTTTGCTGCTAACTGCTGCCTTGCTTGCACATTGCTATCGGAAAATCTTAACTGCTTAGCTGTTTTAAAATTGTTGCCTTAAACTGTGGAACTTTTATTGGGAATCTGTCTGGGGAATTCTTTTAGCTGCACTTAGCTGCTTTTTTAACTGACCGCTTTTCGCTGCACAATCGCACTTTAAGCCGCCATTAACCAGGTCTGTCAGCTCTAGTCGCTGGACCTGCCCGGGCTTCTTAAGAGCCCGATGACCCAGCGTTCCAGCGCGAAAGCGTTAATTGAAGCTGCCCAGCGGAGTCACGTTAGGTGCGGCAGGGAGCGTTGCTACCTCGTTTTTTCTTTCTGCTTTTAAAATACGTGTTTATTACACTGTTGAAAGTGGAATCTGGTCGATCGAACTACTGTTGGGGAATTGGTGTGGGAACTTATTTTTAACTACTTTTCGCTGCTAACTGCTGCCTTATTTGCACATTGCTATCGGGAAAATCTTAACTGCTTAGCTGTTTTAAAATTGTTGCCTTAAAACTGTGGAACTTTTATTGGGAATCTGTCTGGGAATTCTTTTAATGCACTTAGCTGCTTTTTAACTGACCGCTTTTCGCTGCACATCGCACTTTAAGCCGCCATTAACCATGTCCAGCGCTCTAGTCGCTGGGCCTTGCCCGGGCTTCTTAACAGCCCGATGGCCAGCGACCCGCGCAGCGTTCACTGAAGCTGCCTTGAGTCACGTTAGAGTGCGAGTGGGAGCGTTTTCTACCTCGTTTTTTCTTTCTGCTTTTAAAATATTTATTATTACACTGTTGAAAGTGAATCTGGTCGATCGAACTACTGTTGGGGGGATTGGTGTGGGAACTTATTTTTAACTACTTTTTGCTGCTAACTGCTGCCTTATTTTGCACATTGCCATTCTGGAAAATCTTAACTGCACTAGCTGTTTTAAAATTGTTGGCCTTAAACTGTGGAACTTTTTATTGGGGAATTCTGTCTGGGAATTCTTTTAATGCACTTAGCTGCTTCTAACTGACCGCTTTTCGCTGCACATCGCACTTTAAGCCGGCCATTAACCAGGTCAGCGCTCTAGTCGCTGGACCTGCCCGAGCTTCTTAAGAGCCCGATGGCGCTACTCATGCCTTAGGCTGCTAATTGAAGCTGCCTTGAGTCACGTTAGGTGCGAGGGAGCGTTGCCACCTCGTTTTTTTCTTTCTGCTTTTAAAATATTTGTTATTACACTGTTGAAAGTGAATCCTGGTCGGTCGAGACTACTGTTGGGTGGAATTGGTGTGGGAACTTATTTTTAACTACTTTTTGCTGCCTAACTGCTGCCTTATTTGCACATTGCTATCGGAAAATCTTAACTGCTTTAGCTGTTTTAAAATTGTTGCCTTAAACTGTGGAACTTTTTATTGGGAATCTGTCTGGGAATTCTTTTAATGCACTTAGCTGCTTTCCAACTGACCGCTTTCAGCTGCAGCATCGCACTTTTTAAGCCAGCCGTGCATTAACCAGGTCAGCGCTCTAGTCGCTGGACCTGGCCGGAGCTCTTAAGAGCCCGATGACGCGGCTGGCGCAGCGTTAGTTGAAAAAGCTGCCTTGAGTCACGTTAGGTGCGAGGGAGCGTTGCTACCTCGTTTTTTCTTTCTGCTTTTTAAATATTTATTATTACACTGTTGAAAGTGAATCTGGTCGATCCGAACTACTGGGTTGCGGAATCTGGTGTGGGAACTTATTTTTTTAACTACTTTTTGCTGCTAACTGCTGCCTTATTTGCACATTGCTATCGGAAAATCTTAACTGCTTAGCAGTTTTAGAGTTGTTGCCTTAAACTGCGGAACTTTTGTTGGGAATCACGTCTGGGAATTCTTTTGTGCACTTAGCTGCTTTTTAACTCGACCGCTTTTCGCTGCACATCGCACTTTGGGCCAGCCATTAGCCAGGTCAGCGCTCTGAGTCGCTGGATCTTCTGGCCCGGGCTTCTTAGAGCCCGATAGTACGCGATCAGTCGCGGCGGTGGTTCGCAGCACGCCCTGGGTCGCGTCAGGGTGCGAGGGAGCGTTGCTGCCTCGTTTTTTCTTTCTTAGCTTTTAAAATATTTATTATTACACTGTTGGAAAGTGGATCTGGTCGCATCGAACTCCCGGGGAATTGGTGTGGGAACTTATTTTTTAACTTACTTTTTGATGCTAACTGCTGCCTTATTTGCACATTGCTATCGGAAAATCTTAACTGCTTAGCTGTTTTAAAATTGTTGCCTTAAACTGCGGAACTTTATGTGGGAATCTGTCTGGGAATTCCTTTAATGCACTTAGCTGCTTTTTAACTGACCGCTCTTCGCTGGACATCGCACTTTAAGCCGCCATTAGTCCAGGCCGCGCTCTAGTCGCTGGACCTGCCGGGCCTCTTGAAGAGCTCCGATGACGGCGACCAGCGCAGCGTTAGTTGAAGCTGCCTTGAGTCACGTTAAGGTGCAAGGGGCGTTGCTACTCCTCGTTTTTTCTTTTCTCCTTTTAAAATATTTGTTGCCACACTGTTGAAAGTGAATCTGGTCGACGAACTACTGTTGGGGGAATTGGTGCGGGAACTTATTTTTAACTACTTTTTGCTGCTAACTGCTGCCTTATTTGCACATGTGCTATCGGAGAAAATCTTAACACGCTTTAGCTGCTTTTAAAATTGTTGCCTTAAACTGTGGAACTTTTGTTGCCCGGAATCTGTCTGGGAATTCTTTTAATGGCACTTAGCTGCTTTTTAACTGACCGCTTTTCGCTGCACATCGCACTTTAAGCCGCCATTAACCAGGTCAGCGCTCTAGTCGCTGGGACCTGCCCGGGCTTCTAGTAGCCCGATGGCCAGCGACCGCGCAGCGTTGCGACTGAAGCTGCCTTGAGTCACGTTAGGTGCGAGGGGAGCGTTGCTAAATCCTCGTTTTTTCTTTCTGCTTTTTAAAATATTTATTATTACACTGTTGGTAGCGGAATCTGGTCGGATCGAACTACTGTTGGGGAATTGGTGTGGGAACTTATTTTTGACCACTTTTTGCTGCTAACTGCTTTTGCCTTATTTGCACATTGCTATCGGAAAATCTTAACTGCTTAGCTGTTTTAAAATTGTTGCCAGCAAGCCTGTGGAACTTTTATTGGGAATCTGTCTGGGAGAATTCTTTTAATGCCACTTAGCTGCCTTTTGTAACTGACCAGCTTTTACGCTGCACATCGCACTTTAAGTCGCCATTAACCAGGTCAGCACTCTAGTCGCTTGGACCTGCCCGGGCTTCTTAAGAGCCCGATGGCGACGCGACCGCGCAGCGTTGGTTGAAGCTGCCTTGAGTCACGGCAGGGTGCGAGGGAGCGTTGCTACCCTCGTTTTTTCTTTTCTGCTTTTAAAATATTTGTTATTACACTGTTGAGAAAGTGAATCTGGTCCCTAGATTGAACTACTGTTGGGGGAATTGGTGTGGGAACTTTTATTTCTAACTACTTTTTGCTGCTAACTGCTGCCTTATTTGCACATTGCTATCGGAAAATCTTAACTGCTTAGCTGTTTTAAAATTGTTGCCTTAAACTGTGGAACTTTTGACTGGGAATCTGTCTGGGAATTCATTTGATGCACTTAGCTGCTTTTTAACTGACACCGCTTTTCGCTGCACACATCGCACTTTAAGCCGCCTATTGTCCAGGTCAGCGCTCTAGTCGCTGGACCTGCCCGGGCTTCTTAAGAGCCCCGATGACGCGACCGCGCAGCGCGCAGTGAAGCTGCCTTGAGTCACGTTAGGTGCAGAGGGAGCGTTGCTACCTCGTTTTTTCTCTTTTTCTGCTTTTAAATATTTATTATTACACTGTTGAAAGTGAATCTGGTCTCCCGAGACTACTGTTGGGGGAATTGGTGTGGGAACTTTATTTTTTAACTACTTTTTGCTGCTAACTGCTGCCACTTATTTGCACATTGCTATCGGAAAATCTTAACTGCTTAGCTGTTTTAAAACTGTTGCCTTAAACTGTGGAACTTTAATTGGGAATCTGTCTGGGGAATTCTTTTTAATGCACTTAGCTGCTTTTTTAACTGACCGCTTTTAGCTGCACATCGCACTTTAAGCCGCCATTAACCAGGTCAGCGCTCTAGTCGCTGGGACCTGCCCGGGGCCTCTTAGAGGCCCGATGGCGTGAGCCGCGCAGCAGCTGGTAATTGAAGCCGCCTCTGAGTCGCGTTAGTGTGCGTGGGAGCGTTGCTACCTCATTTTTTTCTTTCTGCTTTTAAAATATTTATTATTACACCGTTGACAGTGAATCTGGTCGATCAGACTACTGTTGGGGGAATTGGTGTGGGAACTTATTTTTAACTACTTTTTGCTGCTAACTGCTGCCTTATTTGCACATTGCTATCGGAAAATCTTAACTGCTTAGCTGTTTTAAAATTGTTGCCTTGAACTGTGGAACTTTTATTGGGAACTCTGTCTGGGAATTCTTTTAATGCACTTGGCTGCTTTTAACTGACCGCACCAGCTGCACACATCGCACTTCAAGCCGCCATTAACCAGGTCAGCGCTCTGGTCGCTGGACCTGCCCGGGGCTTTCTGTAAGAGCCCGATGACGCGACTCCAGCGCAGCGATTAATTGAAGCTGCCTTGAGTCACGTGCTAGGTGCGAGGGAGCGTTGCATACCTCGTTTGCTTCTTTCTGCTTTTTAAAATGTTTGTTCTTGCTACTGTTGAAAGTGAATCTCGGTCGATCGAACTACTGTTGGGGGAATTGGTGTGGGAACTGACTCCTAACTACTTTTTGCTGCTAACTGCTGCCTTATTTGCACATTGCTATCGGAAAATCTTAACTCGCTTAGCTGTTTTAAAATTGTTGCCTTAAACTGTGGGAACTTTTATTGGGAATCTGTCACAGAATTCTTTTTAATGCACTCAGCTGCTTTTTAACTGACCGCTCTTCGCTGCACCGCATCTGCGCCCCCGTTGCCGCTGACGCCAGGCCGGGGCGCCCTAGTCGCTGGACCTGCCCGGGCTTCTTAAAGAGCCCGGATGGCGGACCAGCGCGAGCGTTAGTGAAGCTGTCTTGAGTCGCGTTGAGTGCGAGGGAGCGTTGCTGCCTCGTTTTTTCTTTTCTGCTTTTAAAATATTTGTTATTACACTGTTGAAAGTGAATCACGGTTCGATCGAACTACTGTTGGGGAATTGGTGTGGGAACTTATTTTTAGCTTACTTTTTGCTGCTAACTGCTGCCTTATTTGCACATTGCTATCGGAGTGTCCTTAACTGCCCTAGCTGTTTTAAAATTGTTGGCTCAAAACTGTGGAACTTTTATTTAGGGAATCTGTCTGAAATTCTTTTAATGCACTTAGCTGCTTTTTAACTGACCGCTTTTCGCTGCACATCGCACTTTAAGCCGCCATTAACTGCAGGTCAGCGCTCCAGTCGCTGGACCTGCCCCGGGCTTCTTAAGAGCCCGATGATGCGGCCGCGCAGCGTTGGCGTGGTGAAGCTGCCTTGAGTCACGTTAGGTGCGAGGGAGGTTGCTACACTCGTTTTTTCTCTTTCTGCTTTTAAAATATTTATTATTACACTGTTGAAAGTGAATCTGGCTCGATCGAATCCACAGTTGGGGGAATTGGTGTGGGAACTGGTTTTTAACTACTTTTTGCTGCTAACTGCTGCCTTATTTGCACATTGCTATCGGAAAATCTCTAACTGCTTAGCTGTTTTAAAATTGCTGCCTTAAACTGTGGAACTTTTTATTGGGAGGAATCTGTCTGGGGAATTCTTTTAATGCGCCTAGCTGCTTTTTAACTGACCGCTTTTCGCTGCACATCGCACTTTAAGCCGCCACTAACCAGGTCAAGCGCTCTGAGTCGCTGATGACCTGCCCGGGGCTTCTTAAGAGCCCGATGATGCGGGCGCCGCGCAGCGCTAACTGGGCTGCCTTGAGTCACGTTAGGTGCGAGGGAGGGTTGCTACCTCGTTTTCTTTTTCTGCTTTAAAATATTTATTATTACACTGTTGTTTGTGAATCACGGTCGCATCGAACTCACAGTTGGGGGAACGGGTGGGAATCTGGTTTTTGACTACTTTTTTGGCTGCCAACTGCTGCCTTATTTGCACATTAAGCTATCGGAGTACCTTAACTGCTTAGCTGTTTTAAAATTGTTGCCTTAAACTGTGGAACTTTTATTGGGAATCTGTCTGAGGAATTCTTTTAATGCACTTAGCTGCTTTTTAACCTGACCGCTTTTCGCTGCACATCGCACTTTCGCCGCTTTCATTAACCAGGTCAGCGCTCTGGTCGCTGGACCTGGCCGGGCTTTCTTGGGCATGCCCGATGATGCTTGTCGCAAGAAGCCGTTAATTGAAGCTGCCTTGAGTCACGCTAGGTGCGAGGGAGCGTTGCTACTTCGTTTTTTCTTTCTGCTTTTAAAATATTTATTATTACACTGTTTGAAAGTGAATCACGGTTACGATCGAACTACTGCTGGGGGAATTGGTGTGGGAACTTGTTTTTTTAACTACTTTTTGCTGCTAACTGCTGCCTTATTTGGCACATTGCTATCGGAAAATCTTAACTGCTTAGCTGTTTTAAAAATTACAGCTGCCTTAAACTGTGGAACTTTTGTTGGGAATCTGTCTGGGAATTCTTTTTAATGCACTTAGCTGCTTTTTGACTGGCCGCCGCTTCGCTGCACATCGCACGCTAATCCGCCAGAATAACCGTGGCCAGCGCCGCTGGTCGCTGGACCTGCCCGGGCTTCTTAAGAGCCCGATGACGCGTCTCCCGCAGCGTTACACTGAAAGCTTTGCCTTGAGCTCACGTATAGAGTGCGTAGGGAGCGTTGCTACCTCGTTTTTTCTTTCTGCTTTTAAAATATTTATTATTACACTGTTGAAAGTGAATCTGGTCGATCGGTAACTCCCGCTAGGGGAATTGGTGTGGGAACTTATTTTTAACTACTTTTTGATGCTAACTGCATGCCTTCATTTGCACATTGCTATCGGAAAATCTTAACTGCTTAGCTGTTTTAAAATTGTTGCCTTAACCTGTGGAACGTCTTTATTGAGATCTGTCCGGGAATTCTTTTAATGCACTTAGCTGTTCTTAACTGACCGCTTTTCGCTGCACATCGCACTTTAAGCCGCCATTAACCAGGTCAGCGCTCTAGTCGCTGGACCTGCCCGGGCTTCTTAAGAGCCCGATGACGCCGACTGCGCAGCGTTAATTGAAGCTGCCTTGAGTCACGTTAGGTGCGAGGGAGCGTTGCTACCTCGTTTTTCTTTCCCGCTTTTAAAATATTTGTTATTACACTGTTGAAAGTGAATCTGGTCGATCGAACTACTGTTGGGGAATTGGTGTAGGAACTTATTTTTAACTACTTTTTGCTGCTAACTGCTGCCTTATTTGCACATTGCTATCGGAAATCTTAACTGCTTAGCTGTTTTCAAATTGTTGCCTTAAACTGTGGAACTTTTATTGGGAATCTGTCTGGGAATTCTTTTAATGCACTTAGCTGCTTTTAACTGACCGGCTTTCGCTGCACATCGCACTTTAGCCGCCATTAACCAGGTCAGCGCTCTAGTCGCTGGACCTGCCGAGCTTCTTAAGAGCCCGATGACGCCAACGTTGCAGCTAGCGTGGTGAAGCTGCCTTGAGTCACGTTAGGTGCGAGGGAGGCGTTGCTACCTCGTTTTTCTTTCTGCTTTTAAAATATTTATTATTACACTGTTGAAAGTGAATCTGGTCGATCGAACTACTGTTGGGGGAATTGGTGTGGGAACTTATTTTTAACTACTTTTTGCTGCTAACTGCTGCCTTATTTGCACATTGCTATCGGAAAATCTTAACTGCTTAGCTGTTTTAAAATTGTTGCCTTAAACTGTGGAACTTTTATTGGGAATCTGTCTGGGAATTCTTTTAATGCACTTAGCTGCTTTTTAACTGACCGCTTTTCGCTGCACATCGCACTTTAAGCCGCCATTAACCAGGTCAGCGCTCTAGTCGCTGGACCTGCCCGGGCTTCTTAAGAGCCCGATGACCGCGACCGCGCAGCTGCATTGAAGCTGCCTTGAGTCACGTTAGGTGCGAGGGAGCGTTGCTACCTCGTTTTTTCTTTCTGCTTTTAAAATATTTATTATTACACTGTTGAAAGTGAATCTGGTCGATCGAACTACTGTTGGGGGAATTGGTGTGGGAACTTATTTTTAACTACTTTTTTGCTGCTAACTGCTGCCTTATTTGCACATTGCTATCGGAAAATCTTAACTGCTTTAGCTGTTTTAAAATTGTTGCCTTAAACTGTGGAACTTTTATTGGGAATCTGTCTGGGAATTCTTTTAATGCACTTAGCTGCTTTTTAACTGACCGCTTTTCGCTGCACATCGCACTTTAAGCCGCCATTAACCAGGTCAGCGCTCTAGTCGCTGGACCTGCCCGGGCTTCTTAAGAGCCCGATGACGCGACCGCGCAGCGTTAATTGAAGCTGCCTTGAGTCACGTTAGGTGCGAGGGAGCGTTGCTACCTCGTTTTTTTCTTTCTGCTTTTAAAATATTTGTTATTACACTGTTGAAAGTGAATCTGGTCGATCGAACTACTGTTGGGGGAATTGGTGGGGAACTTATTTTTAACTACTTTTTGCTGCTAACTGCTGCCTTATTTGCACATTGCTATCGGAAAATCTTAACTGCTTAGCTGTTTTAAAATTGTTGCCTTAAACTGTGGAACTTTTATTGGGAATCTGTCTGGGAATTCTTTTAATGCACTTAGCTGCTTTTTAACTGACCGCTCGCTGCACATCGCACTTTAAGCCGCCATTAACCAGGTCAGCGCTCTAGTCGCTGGACCTGCCCGGGCTTCTTAAGAGCCCGATGACGCGACACGCGCAGCGTAGCTGAAGCTGCCTTGAGTCACGTCGTTAAGAGGGAGCGTTGCTACCTCGTTTTTCTTTCTGCTTTTAAAATATTTATTATTACACTGTTGAAAGTGAATCTGGTCGATCGAACTACTGTTGGGGGATTGGTGTGGAACTTATTTTTAACTACTTTTTGCTGCTAACTGCTGCCTTATTTGCACATTGCTATCGGAAAATCTTAACTGCTTAGCTGTTTTAAAATTGTTGCCTTAAACTGTGGAACTTTTATTGGGAATCTGTCTGCGGAATTCTTTTAATGCACTTAGCTGCTTTTTAACTGACCGCTTTTTCGCTGCACATCGCACTTAAGCCGCCATTAACCAGGTCAGCGCTCTAGTCGCTGGACCTGCCCGGGCTTCTTAAGAGCCCGATGACGCCGACCGCGCAGCGTTAATTGAAGCTGCCTTGAGTCACGTTAGGTGCGAGGGAGCGTTGCTACCTCGTTTTTCTTTCTGCTTTTAAAATATTTATTATTACACTGTTGAAAGTGAATCTGGTCGATCGAACTACTGTTGGGGGAATTGGTGTGGGAACTTATTTTTAACTACTTTTTGCTGCTAACTGCTGCCTTATTTGCACATTGCTATCGGAAAATCTTAACTGCTTAGCTGTTTTAAAATTGTTGCCTTAAACTGTGGAACTTTTATTGGGAATCTGTCTGGGAATTCTTTTAATGCACTTAGCTGCTTTTTAACTGACCGCTTTTCGCTGCACATCGCACTTTAAGCCGCCATTAACCAGGTCAGCGCTCTAGTCGCTGGACCTGCCCGGGCTTCTCAAGAGCCCGATGACTTGACCGCGCAGCGTTAATTGAAGCTGCCTTGAGTCACGCTAGGTGCGAGGGAGCGTTGCTACCTCGTTTTTTCTTTCTGCTTTTAAAATATTTGTTATTACACTGTTGAAAGTGAATCTGGTCGATCGAACTACTGTTGGGGAATTGGTGTGGAAACTTATTTTTAACTACTTTTTGCTGCTAACTGCTGCCTTATTTGCACATTGCTATCGGAGAAATCTTAACTGCTTAGCTGTTTTAAAATTGTTGCCTTAAACTGTGGAACTTTTTATTGGGAATCTGTCTGGGAATTCTTTTAATGCACTTAGCTGCTTTTTAACTGACCGCTTTTCGCTGCACATCGCACTTTAAGCCCGCCATTAACCAGGTCAGCGCTCTAGTCGCTGGACCTGCCCGGCTTCTTAAGAGCCCGATGACGCGACTCGCGCAGCGTTAATTGAAGCTGCCTTGAGTCACGTTAGGTGCGAGGAGCGTTGCTACCTCGTTTTTTCTTTCTGCTTTTAAAATATTTATTATTACACTGTTGAAAGTGAATCTGAGTCGATCGAACTACTGTTGGGGGAATTGGTGTGGGAACTTATTTTTAACTACTTTTGCTGCTAACTGCTGCCTTATTTGCACATTGCTATCGGAAAATCTTAACTGCTTAGCTGTTTTAAAATTGTTGCCTTAAACTGTGGAACTTTTATTGGGAATCTGTCTGGGAATTCTTTTAATGCACTTAGCTGCTTTTTAACTGACCGCTTTTCGCTGCACATCGCACTTTAAGCCGCCATTAACCAGGTCAGCGCTCTAGTCGCTGGACCTGCCCGGGCTTCTTAAGAGCCCGATGACGCGACCGCGCAGCGTTAATTGAAGCTGCCTTGAGTCACGCTAGGTGCGAGGGAGCGTTGCTACCTCGTTTTTCTTTCTGCTTTTAAAATATTTATTATTACACTGTTGAAAGTGAATCTGGTCGATCGAACTACTGTTGGGGAATTGGTGTGGGAACTTATTTTTAACTACTTTTTGCTGCTAACTGCTGCCTTATTTGCACATTGCTATCGGAAAATCTTAACTGCTTAGCTGTTTTAAAATTGTTGCCTTAAACTGTGGAACTTTTATTGGGAATCTGTCTGGGAATTCTTTTAATGCACTTAGCTGCTTTTTAACTGACCGCTTTTCGCTGCACATCGCACTTTAAGCCGCCATTAACCAGGTCAGCGCTCTAGTCGCTGGACCTGCCCGGGCTTCTTAAGAGCCCGATGACGCGACCGCGCAGCGTTAATTGAAGCTGCCTTGAGTCACGTTAGGTGCGAGGAGCGTTGCTACCTCGTTTTTTTCTTTCTGCTTTTAAAATATTTGTTATTACACTGTTGAAAGTGAATCTGGTCGATCGAACTACTGTTGGGGGAATTGGTGTGGGAACTTATTTTTAACTACTTTTTGCTGCTAACTGCTGCCTTATTTGCACATTGCTATCGGAAAATCTTAACTGCTTAGCTGTTTTAAAATTGTTGCCTTAAACTGTGGAACTTTTATTGGGAATCTGTCTGGGAATTCTTTTAATGCACTTAGCTGCTTTTAACTGACCGCTTTTCGCTGCACATCGCACTTTAAGCCGCCATTAACCAGGTCAGCGCTCTAGTCGCTGGACCTGCCCGGGCTTCTTAAGAGCCCGATGACGCGACTCGCGCAGCGTTAATTGAAGCTGCCTTGAGTCCGTTAGGTGCGAGGAGCGTTGCTACCTCGTTTTTTCTTTCTGCTTTTAAAATATTTATTATTACACTGTTGAAAGTGAATCTGGTCGATCGAACTACTGTTGGGGGAATTGGTGTGGGAACTTATTTTTAACTACTTTTTGCTGCTAACTGCTGCCTTATTTGCACATTGCTATCGGAAAATCTTAACTGCTTAGCTGTTTTAAAATTGTTGCCTTAAACTGTGGAACTTTTATTGGGAATCTGTCTGGGAATTCTTTTAATGCACTTAGCTGCTTTTTAACTGACCGCTTTTCGCTGCACATCGCACTTTAAGCCGCCATTAACCAGGTCAGCGCTCTAGTCGCTGGACCTGCCCGGGCTTCTTAAGAGCCCGATGACGCGACCAGCGCAGCGTTAATTGAAGCTGCCTTGAGTCACGTTAGGTGCAGGGAGCGTTGCTACCTCGTTTTTTTCTTTCTGCTTTTAAAATATTTGTTATTACACTGTTGAAAGTGAATCTGGTCGATCGAACTACTGTTGGGGGAATTGGTGTGGGAACTTATTTTTAACTACTTTTTGCTGCTAACTGCTGCCTTATTTGCACATTGCTATCGGAAAATCTTAACTGCTTAGCTGTTTTAAAATTGTTGCCTTAAACTGTGGAACTTTTATTGGGAATCTGTCTGAGAATTCTTTTAATGCACTTAGCTGCTTTTAACTGACCGCTTTTCGCTGCACATCGCACTTTAAGCCGCCATTAACCAGGTCAGCGCTCTAGTCGTTGGACCTGCCCGGGCTTCTTAAGAGCCCGATGACGCGACCGCGCAGCGCTAATTGAAGCTGCCTTGAGTCACGTTAGGTGCGAGGGAGCGTTGCTACCTCGTTTTTTCTTTCTGCTTTTAAAATATTTATTATTACACTGTTGAAAGTGAATCTGGTCGATCGAACTACTGTTGGGGGAATTGGTGTGGGAACTTATTTTTAACTACTTTTTGCTGCTAACTGCTGCCTTATTTGCACATTGCTATCGGAAAATCTTAACTGCTTAGCTGTTTTAAAATTGTTGCCTTAAACTGTGGAACTTTTATTGGGAATCTGTCTGGGAATTCTTTTAATGCACTTAGCTGCTTTTTAACTGACCGCTTTTCGCTGCACATCGCACTTTAAGCCGCCATTAACCAGGTCAGCGTTCTAGTCGCTGGACCTGCCCGGGCTTCTTAAGAGCCCGATGACGCGATCGCGCAGCGTTAATTGAAGCTGCCTTGAGTCACGTTAGGTGCGAGGGAGCGTTGCTACCTCGTTTTTTCTTTCTGCTTTTAAAATATTTATTATTACACTGTTGAAAGTGAATCTGGTCGATCGAACTACTGTTGGGGGAATTGGTGTGGGAACTTATTTTTAACTACTTTTTGCTGCTAACTGCTGCCTTATTTGCACATTGCTATCGGAAAATCTTAACTGCTTAGCTGTTTTAAAATTGTTGCCTTAAACTGTGGAACTTTTATTGGGAATCTGTCTGGGAATTCTTTTAATGCACTTAGCTGCTTTTTAACTGACCGCTTTTCGCTGCACATCGCACTTTAAGCTCGCCATTAACCAGGTCAGCGCTCTAGTCGCTGGACCTGCCCGGGCTTCTTAAGAGCCCGATGACGCGACTCAGCGCAGCGTTAATTGAAGCTGCCTTGAGTCACGTTAGGTGCGAGGCGTTTCTCGTTTTTCTTTCTGCTTTTAAAATATTTATTATTACACTGTTGAAAGTGAATCTGGTCGATCGAACTACTGTTGGGGGAATTGGTGTGGGAACTTATTTTTAACTACTTTTTGCTGCTAACTGCTGCCTTATTTGCATATTGCTATCGGAAAATCTTAACTGCTTAGCTGTTTTAAAATTGTTGCCTTAAACTGTGGAACTTTATTGGGAATCTGTCATGGGAATTCTTTTAATGCACTTAGCTGCTTTTTAACTGACCGCTTTTCGCTGCACATCGCACTTTAAGCCGCCATTAACCAGGTCAGCGCTCTAGTCGCTGGACCTGCCCGGGCTTCTTAAGAGCCCGATGACGCGACTCGCGCAGCGCTGACTGAAGCTGCCTTGAGTCACGTTAGGTGCGAGGGAGCGTTGCTACCTCGTTTTTCTTTCTGCTTTTAAAATATTTATTATTACACTGTTGAAAGTGAATCTGGTCGATCGAACTACTGTTGGGGGAATTGGTGTGGGAACTTATTTTTAACTACTTTTTGCTGCTAACTGCTGCCTTATTTGCATCATTACTATCGGAAAATCTTAACTGCTTAGCTGTTTTAAAATTGTTGCCTTAAACTGTGGAACTTTTATTGGGAATCTGTCTGGGAATTCTTTTAATGCACTTAGCTGCTTTTTAACTGACCGCTTTCGCTGCACATCGCACTTTAAGCCGCCATTAACCAGGTCAGCGCTCTAGTCGCTGGACCTGCCCGGGCTTCTTAAGAGCCCGATGACGCGACCGCGCAGCGTTAATTGAAGCTGCCTTGAGTCACGTTAGGTGCGAGGAGCGTTGCTACCTCGCTTTTTTCTTTCTGCTTTTAAAATATTTATTATTACACTGTTGAAAGTGAATCTGGTCGATCGAACTACTGTTGGGGGAATTGGTGTGGGAACTTATTTTTAACTACTTTTTGCTGCTAACTGCTGCCTTATTTGCACATTGCTATCGGAAAATCTTAACTGCTTAGCTGTTTTAAAATTGTTGCCTTAAACTGTGGAACTTTTATTGGGAATCTGTCTGGGAATTCTTTTAATGCACTTAGCTGCTTTTTAACTGACCGCTTTTCGCTGCACATCGCACTTTAAGCCGCCATTAACCAGGTCAGCGCTCTAGTCGCTGGACCTGCCCGGGCTTCTTAAGAGCCCGATGACGCGACCGCGCAGCGTTAATTGAAGCTGCCTTGAGTCACGTTAGGTGCGAGGGAGCGTTGCTACCTCGTTTTTTCTTTCTGCTTTTAAAATATTTATTATTACACTGTTGAAAGTGAATCTGGTCGATCGAACTCCTGTTGGGGAATTGGTGTGGAACTTATTTTTAACTACTTTTTGCTGCTAACTGCTGCCTTATTTGCACATTGCTATCGGAAAATCTTAACTGCTTAGCTGTTTTAAAATTGTTGCCTTAAACTGTGGAACTTTTATTGGGAATCTGTCTGGGAATTCTTTTAATGCACTTAGCTGCTTTTTAACTGACCGCTTTTCGCTGCACATCGCACTTTAAGCCGCCATTAACCAGGTCAGCGCTCTAGTCGCTGGACCTGCCCGGGCTTCTTAAGAGCCCGATGACGCGACCGCGCAGCGTTAATTGAAGCTGCCTTGAGTCACGTTAGGTGCGAGGGAGCGTTGCTACCTCGTTTTTTCTTTCTGCTTTTAAAATATTTGTTATTACACTGTTGAAAGTGAATCTGGTCGATCGAACTACTGTTGGGGAATTGGTGTGGGAACTTATTTTTAACTACTTTTTGCTGCTAACTGCTGCCTTATTTGCACATTGCTATCGGAAAATCTTAACTGCTTAGCTGTTTTAAAATTGTTGCCTTAAACTGTGGAACTTTTATTGGGAATCTGTCTGGGAATTCTTTTAATGCACTTAGCTGCTTTTTAACTGACCGCTTTTCGCTGCACATCGCACTTTAAGCCGCCATTAACCAGGTCAGCGCTCTAGTCGCTGGACCTGCCCGGGCTTCTTAAGAGCCCGATGACGCGACCGCGCAGCGTTAATTGAAGCTGCCTTGAGTCACGTTAGGTGCGAGGGAGCGTTGCTACCTCGTTTTTTCTTTCTGCTTTTAAAATATTTATTATTACACTGTTGGAAAGTGAATCTGGTCGATCGAACTACTGTTGGGGGAATTGGTGTGGGAACTTATTTTTAACTACTTTTTGCTGCTAACTGCTGCCTTATTTGCACATTGCTATCGGAAAATCTTAACTGCTTAGCTGTTTTAAAATTGTTGCCTTAAACTGTGGAACTTTTATTGGGAATCTGTCTGGGAATTCTTTTAATGCACTTAGCTGCTTTTTAACTGACCGCTTTTCGCTGCACATCGCACTTTAAGCCGCCATTAACCAGGTCAGCGCTCTAGTCGCTGGACCTGCCCGGGCTTCTTAAGAGCCCGATGACGCGACTCGCGCAGCGTTAATTGAAGCTGCCTTGAGTCACGTTAGGTGCGAGGGAGCGTTGCTACCTCGTTTTTCTTTCTGCTTTTAAAATATTTATTATTACACTGTTGAAAGTGAATCTGGTCGATCGAACTACTGTTGGGGGAATTGGTGTGGGAACTTATTTTTAACTACTTTTTGCTGCTAACTGCTGCCTTATTTGCACATTGCTATCGGAAAATCTTAACTGCTTAGCTGTTTTAAAATTGTTGCCTTAAACTGTGGAACTTTTATTGGGAATCTGTCTGGGAATTCTTTTAATGCACTTAGCTGCTTTTTAACTGACCGCTTTCGCTGCACATCGCACTTTAAGCCGCCATTAACCAGGTCAGCGCTCTAGTCGCTGGACCTGCCCGAGCTTCTTAAGAGCCCGATGACGCGACCGCGCAGCGTTAATTGAAGCTGCCTTGAGTCACGTTAGGTGCGAGGGAGCGTTGCTACCTGCTTTTTTCTTTCTGCTTTTAAAATATTTATTATTACACTGTTGAAAGTGAATCTGGTCGATCGAACTACTGTTGGGGGAATTGGTGTGGGAACTTATTTTTAACTACTTTTTGCTGCTAACTGCTGCCTTATTTGCACATTGCTATCGGAAAATCTTAACTGCTTAGCTGTTTTAAAATTGTTGCCTTAAACTGTGGAACTTTTATTGGGAATCTGTCTGGGAATTCTTTTAATGCACTTAGCTGCTTTTTAACTGACCGCTTTCGCTGCACATCGCACTTTAAGCCGCCATTAACCAGGTCAGCGCTCTAGTCGCTGGACCTGCCCGGGCTTCTTAAGAGCCCGATGACGCGACCGCGCAGCGTCATTGAAGCTGCCTTGAGTCACGTTAGGTGCGAGGGAGCGTTGCTACCTCGTTTTTTCTTTCTGCTTTTAAAATATTTATTATTACACTGTTGAAAGTGAATCTGGTCGATCGAACTACTGTTGGGGAATTGGTGTGGAACTTATTTTTAACTACTTTTTGCTGCTAACTGCTGCCTTATTTGCATCATTGCTATCGGAAAATCTTAACTGCTTAGCTGTTTTAAAATTGTTGCCTTAAACTGTGGAACTTTTATTGGGAATCTGTCTGGGAATTCTTTAATGCACTTAGCTGCTTTTTAACTGACCGCTTTCGCTGCACATCGCACTTTAAGCCGCCATTAACCAGGTCAGCGCTCTAGTCGCTGGACCTGCCCGGGCTTCTTAAGAGCCCGATGACGCGACCGCGCAGCGTTAATTGAAGCTGCCTTGAGTCACGTTAGGTGCGAGGGAGCGTTGCTACCTCGTTTTTTCTTTCTGCTTTTAAAATATTTATTATTACACTGTTGAAAGTGAATCTGGTCGATCGAACTACTGTTGGGGGAATTGGTGTGGGAACTTATTTTTAACTACTTTTTGCTGCTAACTGCTGCCTTATTTGCACATTGCTATCGGAAAATCTTAACTGCTTAGCTGTTTTAAAATTGTTGCCTTAAACTGTGGAACTTTTATTGGGAATCTGTCTGGGAATTCTTTTAATGCACTTAGCTGCTTTTTAACTGACCGCTTTCGCTGCACATCGCACTTAAGCCGCCATTAACCAGGTCAGCGCTCTAGTCGCTGGACCTGCCCGGGCTTCTTAAGAGCCCGATGGCGCGACCTGCGCAGCGTTAATTGAAGCTGCCTTGAGTCACGTTAGGTGCGAGGGAGCGTTGCTACCTCGTTTTTCTTTCTGCTTTTAAAATATTTGTTATTACACTGTTGAAAGTGAATCTGGTCGATCGAACTACTGTTGGGGGAATTGGTGTGGGAACTTATTTTTAACTACTTTTTGCTGCTAACTGCTGCCTTATTTGCACATTGCTATCGGAAAATCTTAACTGCTTAGCTGTTTTAAAATTGTTGCCTTAAACTGTGGAACTTTTATTGGGAATCTGTCTGGGAATTCTTTTAATGCACTTAGCTGCTTTTTAACTGACCGCTTTTCGCTGCACATCGCACTTTAAGCCGCCATTAACCAGGTCAGCGCTCTAGTCGCTGGACCTGCCCGGGCTTCTTAAGAGCCCGATGACGCGACCGCGCAGCGTACTGAAGCTGCCTTGAGTCACGTTAGGTGCGAGGGAGCGTTGCTACCTCGTTTTTCTTTCTGCTTTTAAAATATTTATTATTACACTGTTGAAAGTGAATCTGGTCGATCGAACTACTGTTGGGGGAATTGGTGTGGGAACTTATTTTTAACTACTTTTTGCTGCTAACTGCTGCCTTATTTGCACATTGCTATCGGAAAATCTTAACTGCTTAGCTGTTTTAAAATTGTTGCCTTAAACTGTGGAACTTTTATTGGGAATCTGTCTGGGAATTCTTTTAATGCACTTAGCTGCTTTTTAACTGACCGCTTTTCGCTGCACATCGCACTTTAAGCCGCTCATTAACCAGGTCAGCGCTCTAGTCGCTGGACCTGCCCGGGCTTCTTAAGAGCCCGATGACGCGACCGCGCAGCGTTAATTGAAGCTGCCTTGAGTCACGTTAGGTGCGAGGGAGCGTTGCCTACCTCGTTTTTTCTTTCTGCTTTTAAAATATTTATTATTACACTGTTGAAAGTGAATCTGGTCGATCGAACTACTGTTGGGGGAATTGGTGTGGGAACTTATTTTTAACTACTTTTTGCTGCTAACTGCTGCCTTATTTGCACATTGCTATCGGAAAATCTTAACTGCTTAGCTGTTTTAAAATTGTTGCCTTAAACTGTGGAACTTTTATTGGGAATCTGTCTGGGAATTCTTTTAATGCACTTAGCTGCTTTTTAACTGACCGCTTTTCGCTGCACATCGCACTTTAAGCCGCCATTAACCAGGTCAGCGCTCTAGTCGCTGGACCTGCCCGGGCTTCTTAAGAGCCCGATGACGCTGACCGCGCAGCGTTAATTGAAGCTGCCTTGAGTCACGTTAGGTGCGAGGGAGCGTTGCTACCTCGTTTTTTCTTTCTGCTTTTAAAATATTTATTATTACACTGTTGAAAGTGAATCTGGTCGATCGAACTACTGTTGGGGGAATTGGTGGGAACTTATTTTTAACTACTTTTTGCTGCTAACTGCTGCCTTATTTGCACATTGCTATCGGAAAATCTTAACTGCTTAGCTGTTTTAAAATTGTTGCCTTAAACTGTGGAACTTTTATTGGGAATCTGTCTGGGAATTCTTTTAATGCACTTAGCTGCTTTTTAACTGACCGCTTTCGCTGCACATCGCACTTTAAGCCGCCATTAACCAGGTCAGCGCTCTAGTCGCTGGACCTGCCCGGGCTTCTTAAGAGCCCGATGACGCGACCGCGCAGCGTTGATTGAAGCTGCCTTGAGTCACGTTAGGTGCGAGGGAGCGTTGCTACCTCGTTTTTTCTTTCTGCTTTTAAAATATTTATTATTACACTGTTGAAAGTGAATCTGGTCGATCAACTACTGTTGGGGAATTGGTGTGGGAACTTATTTTTAACTACTTTTTGCTGCTAACTGCTGCCTTATTTGCACATTGCTTTATCGGAAAATCTTAACTGCTTAGCTGTTTTAAAATTGTTGCCTTAAACTGTGGAACTTTTATTGGGAATCTGTCTGGGAATTCTTTAATGCACTTAGCTGCTTTTTAACTGACCGCTTCGCTGCACATCGCACTTTAAGCCGCCATTAACCAGGTCAGCGCTCTAGTCGCTGGACCTGCCCGGGCTTCTTAAGAGCCCGATGACGCGACCGCGCAGCGTTAATTGAAGCTGCCTTGAGTCACGTTAGGTGCGAGGGAGCGTTGCTACCTCGTTTTTTCTTTCTGCTTTTAAAATATTTGTTATTACACTGTTGAAAGTGAATCTGGTCGATCGAACTACTGTTGGGGGAATTGGTGTGGGAACTTATTTTTAACTACTTTTTGCTGCTAACTGCTGCCTTATTTGCACATTGCTATCGGAAAATCTTAACTGCTTAGCTGTTTTAAAATTGTTGCCTTAAACTGTGGAACTTTTATTGGGAATCTGTCTGGGAATTCTTTTAATGCACTTAGCTGCTTTTTAACTGACCGCTTTTCGCTGCACATCGCACTTTAAGCCGCCATTAACCAGGTCAGCGCTCTAGTCGCTGGACCTGCCCGGGCTTCTTAAGAGCTCGATGACGCGACCGCGCAGCGTTAATTGAAGCTGCCTTGAGTCACGTTAGGTGCGCAGGGAGCGTTGCTACCTCGTTTTTTCTTTCTGCTTTTAAAATATTTATTATTACACTGTTGAAAGTGAATCTGGTCGATCGAACTACTGTTGGGGGAATTGGTGTGGGAACTTATTTTTAACTACTTTTTGCTGCTAACTGCTGCCTTATTTGCACATTGCTATCGGAAAATCTTAACTGCTTAGCTGTTTTAAAATTGTTGCCTTAAACTGTGGAACTTTTATTGGGAATCTGTCTGGGAATTCTTTTAATGCACTTAGCTGCTTTTTAACTGACCGCTTTTCGCTGCACATCGCACTTTAAGCCGCCATTAACCAGGTCAGCGCTCTAGTCGCTGGACCTGCCCGGGCTTCTAAGAGCTCGATGACGCGACCGCGCAGCGTTAATTGAAGCTGCCTTGAGTCACGTTAGGTGCGAGGGAGCGTTGCTACCTCGTTTTTCTTTCTGCTTTTAAAATATTTGTTATTACACTGTTGAAAGTGAATCTGGTCGATCGAACTACTGTTGGGGGAATTGGTGTGGGAACTTATTTTTAACTACTTTTTGCTGCTAACTGCTGCCTTATTTGCACATTGCTATCGGAAAATCTTAACTGCTTAGCTGTTTTAAAATTGTTGCCTTAAACTGTGGAACTTTTATTGGGAATCTGTCTGGGAATTCTTTTAATGCACTTAGCTGCTTTTTAACTGACCGCTTTTCGCTGCACATCGCACTTTAAGCCGCCATTAACCAGGTCAGCGCTCTAGTCGCTGGACCTGCCCGGGCTTCTTAAGAGCCCGATGACGCGACCGCGCAGCGCACTGAAGCTGCCTTGAGTCACGTTAGGTGCGAGGGAGCGTTGCTACCTCGTTTTTTCTTTCTGCTTTTAAAATATTTGTTATTACACTGTTGAAAGTGAATCTGGTCGATCGAACTACTGTTGGGGGAATTGGTGTGGGAACTTATTTTTAACTACTTTTTGCTGCTAACTGCTGCCTTATTTGCACATTGCTATCGGAAAATCTTAACTGCTTAGCTGTTTTAAAATTGTTGCCTTAAACTGTGGAACTTTTATTGGGAATCTGTCTGGGAATTCTTTTAATGCACTTAGCTGCTTTTTAACTGACCGCTTTCGCTGCACATCGCACTTTAAGCCGCTCATTAACCAGGTCAGCGCTCTAGTCGCTGGACCTGCCCGGCTTCTTAAGAGCCCGATGACGCGACCGCGCAGCGTTAATTGAAGCTGCCTTGAGTCACGTTAGGTGCGAGGGAGCGTTGCTACCTCGTTTTTTCTTTCTGCTTTTAAAATATTTATTATTACACTGTTGAAAGTGAATCTGGTCGATCGAACTACTGTTGGGGGAATTGGTGTGGGAACTTATTTTTAACTACTTTTTGCTGCTAACTGCTGCCTTATTTGCACATTGCTATCGGAAAATCTTAACTGCTTAGCTGTTTTAAAATTGTTGCCTTAAACTGTGGAACTTTTATTGGGAATCTGTCTGGGAATTCTTTTAATGCACTTAGCTGCTTTTTAACTGACCGCTTTTCGCTGCACATCGCACTTTAAGCCGCCATTAACCAGGTCAGCGCTCTAGTCGCTGGACCTGCCCGGGCTTCTTAAGAGCCCGATGATCGCGACCGCGCAGCGTTAATTGAAGCTGCCTTGAGTCACGTTAGGTGCGAGGGAGCGTTGCTACCTCGTTTTTTCTTTCTGCTTTTAAAATATTTGTTATTACACTGTTGAAAGTGAATCTGGTCGATCGAACTACTGTTGGGGGAATTGGTGTGGGAACTTATTTTTAACTACTTTTTGCTGCTAACTGCTGCCTTATTTGCACATTGCTATCGGAAAATCTTAACTGCTTAGCTGTTTTAAAATTGTTGCCTTAAACTGTGGAACTTTTATTGGGAATCTGTCTGGGAATTCTTTTAATGCACTTAGCTGCTTTTAACTGACCGCTTTCGCTGCACATCGCACTTTAAGCCGCCATTAACCAGGTCAGCGCTCTAGTCGCTGGACCTGCCCGGGCTTCTTAAGAGCCCGATGACGCGACCGCGCAGCGCACTGAAGCTGCCTTGAGTCACGTTAGGTGCGAGGGAGCGTTGCTACCTCGTTTTTTCTTTCTGCTTTTAAAATATTTATTATTACACTGTTGAAAGTGAATCTGGTCGATCGAACTACTGTTGGGGGAATTGGTGTGGGAACTTATTTTTAACTACTTTTTGCTGCTAACTGCTGCCTTATTTGCACATTGCTATCGGAAAATCTTAACTGCTTAGCTGTTTTAAAATTGTTGCCTTAAACTGTGGAACTTTTATTAGGGAATCTGTCTGGGAATTCTTTTAATGCACTTAGCTGCTTTTTAACTGACCGCTTTCGCTGCACATCGCACTTTAAGCCGCCATTAACCAGGTCAGCGCTCTAGTCGCTGGACCTGCCCGGGCTTCTTAAGAGCCCGATGACGCCGACCGCGCAGCGTTAATTGAAGCTGCCTTGAGTCACGTTAGGTGCGAGGGAGCGTTGCTACCTCGTTTTTCTTTCTGCTTTTAAAATATTTGTTATTACACTGTTGAAAGTGAATCTGGTCGATCGAACTACTGTTGGGGAATTGGTGTGGGAACTTATTTTTAACTACTTTTTGCTGCTAACTGCTGCCTTATTTGCACATTGCTATCGGAAAATCTTAACTGCTTAGCTGTTTTAAAATTGTTGCCTTAAACTGTGGAACTTTTATTGGGAATCTGTCTGGGAATTCTTTTAATGCACTTAGCTGCTTTTTAACTGACCGCTTTCGCTGCACATCGCACTTTAAGCCGCCATTAACCAGGTCAGCGCTCTAGTCGCTGGACCTGCCCGGGCTTCTAAGAGCCCGATGACGCTGACCGCGCAGCGTTACATTGAAGCTGCCTTGAGTCACGTTAGGTGCGAGGGAGCGTTGCTACCTCGTTTTTCTTTCTGCTTTTAAAATATTTATTATTACACTGTTGAAAGTGAATCTGGTCGATCGAACTACTGTTGGGGGAATTGGTGTGGGAACTTATTTTTAACTACTTTTTGCTGCTAACTGCTGCCTTATTTGCACATTGCTATCGGAAAATCTTAACTGCTTAGCTGTTTTAAAATTGTTGCCTTAAACTGTGGAACTTTTATTGGGAATCTGTCTGGGAATTCTTTTAATGCACTTAGCTGCTTTTTAACTGACCGCTTTTCGCTGCACATCGCACTTTAAGCCGCCATTAACCAGGTCAGCGCTCTAGTCGCTGGACCTGCCCGGGCTCCTTAAAGTCCCGATGACGCCGACCGCGCAGCGTTAATTGAAGCTGCCTTGAGTCACGTTAGGTGCGAGGGAGCGTTGCTACCTCGTTTTTTCTTTCTGCTTTTAAAATATTTATTATTACACTGTTGAAAGTGAATCTGGTCGATCGAACTACTGTTGGGGGAATTGGTGTGGGAACTTATTTTTAACTACTTTTTGCTGCTAACTGCTGCCTTATTTGCACATTGCTATCGGAAAATCTTTAACTGCTTAGCTGTTTTAAAATTGTTGCCTTAAACTGTGGAACTTTTATTGGGAATCTGTCTGGGAATTCTTTTAATGCACTTAGCTGCTTTTTAACTGACCGCTTTTCGCTGCACATCGCACTTTAAGCCGCCATTAACCAGGTCAGCGCTCTGAGTCGCTGGACCTGCCCGGGCTCTTAAGAGCCCGATGACGCCGATCGCGCAGCGTTAATTGAAGCTGCCTCTGAGTCACGTTAGGTGCGAGGGAGCGTTTCTACCTCGTTTTTTCTTTCTGCTTTTAAAATATTTGTTATTACACTGTTGAAAGTGAATCTGGTCGATCGAACTACTGTTGGGGGAATTGGTGTGGGAACTTATTTTTAACTACTTTTTGCTGCTAACTGCTGCCTTATTTGCACATTGCTATCGGAAAATCTTAACTGCTTAGCTGTTTTAAAATTGTTGCCTTAAACTGTGGAACTTTTATTGGGAATCTGTCTGGGAATTCTTTTAATGCACTTAGCTGCTTTTTAACTGACCGCTTTTCGCTGCACATCGCACTTTAAGCCGCCATTAACCAGGTCAGCGCTCTAGTCGCTGGACCTGCCCGGGCTTCTTAAGAGCCCGATGACGCGACCGCGCAGCGTTAATTGAAGCTGCCTTGAGTCACGTTAGGTGCGAGGAGCGTTGCTACCTCGTTTTTTTCTTTCTGCTTTTAAAATATTTATTATTACACTGTTGAAAGTGAATCTGGTCGATCGAACTACTGTTGGGGGAATTGGTGTGGGAACTTATTTTTAACTACTTTTTGCTGCTAACTGCTGCCTTATTTGCACATTGCTATCGGAAAATCTTAACTGCTTAGCTGTTTTAAAATTGTTGCCTTAAACTGTGGAACTTTTATTGGGAATCTGTCTGGGAATTCTTTTAATGCACTTAGCTGCTTTTTAACTGACCGCTTTTCGCTGCACATCGCACTTTAAGCCGCCATTAACCAGGTCAGCGCTCTAGTCGCTGGACCTGCCCGGGCTTCTTAAGAGCCCGATGACGCGACCGCGCAGCGTTAATTGAAGCTGCCTTGAGTCACGTTAGGTGCGAGGGAGCGTTGCTACCTCGTTTTTCTTTCTGCTTTTAAAATATTTGTTATTACACTGTTGAAAGTGAATCTGGTCGATCGAACTACTGTTGGGGGAATTGGTGTGGGAACTTATTTTTAACTACTTTTTGCTGCTAACTGCTGCCTTATTTGCACATTGCTATCGGAAAATCTTAACTGCTTAGCTGTTTTAAAATTGTTGCCTTAAACTGTGGAACTTTTATTGGGAATCTGTCTGGGAATTCTTTTAATGCACTTAGCTGCTTTTTAACTGACCGCTTTTCGCTGCACATCGCACTTTAAGCCGCCATTAACCAGGTCAGCGCTCTAGTCGCTGGACCTGCCCGGGCTTCTTAAGAGCCCGATGACGCGACCGCGCAGCGTTAATTGAAGCTGCCTTGAGTCACGTTAGGTGCGAGGGAGCGTTGCTACCTCGTTTTTTCTTTCTGCTTTTAAAATATTTATTATTACACTGTTGAAAGTGAATCTGGTCGATCGAACTACTGTTGGGGGAATTGGTGTGGGAACTTATTTTTAACTACTTTTTGCTGCTAACTGCTGCCTTATTTGCACATTGCTATCGGAAAATCTTAACTGCTTAGCTGTTTTAAAATTGTTGCCTTAAACTGTGGAACTTTTATTGGGAATCTGTCTGGGAATTCTTTTAATGCACTTAGCTGCTTTTTAACTGACCGCTTCGCTGCACATCGCACTTTAAGCCGCCATTAACCAGGTCAGCGCTCTAGTCGCTGGACCTGCCCGGGCTCTTTAAGAGCCCGATGACGCGACCGCGCAGCGACTAATTGAAGCTGCCTTGAGTCACGTTAGGTGCGAGGAGCGTTGCTACCTCGTTTTTCTTTCTGCTTTTAAAATATTTATTATTACACTGTTGAAAGTGAATCTGGTCAATCGAACTACTGTTGGGGGAATTGGTGTGGGAACTTATTTTTAACTACTTTTTGCTGCTAACTGCTGCCTTATTTGCACATTGCTATCGGAAAATCTTAACTGCTTAGCTGTTTTAAAATTGTTGCCTTAAACTGTGGAACTTTTATTGGGAATCTGTCTGGGAATTCTTTTAATGCACTTAGCTGCTTTTTAACTGACCGCTTTTCGCTGCACATCGCACTTTAAGCCGCCATTAACCAGGTCAGCGCTCTAGTCGCTGGACCTGCCCGGGCTTCTTAAGAGCCCGATGACGCGACCGCGCAGCGTTAGCTGAAGCTGCCTTGAGTCACGTTAGGTGCGAGGGAGCGTTGCTACCTCGTTTTTCTTTCTGCTTTTAAAATATTTATTATTACACTGTTGAAAGTGAATCTGGTCGATCGAATCTACTGTTGGGGAATTGGTGTGGGAACTTATTTTTAACTACTTTTGCTGCTAACTGCTGCCTTATTTGCACATTGCTATCGGAAAATCTTAACTGCTTAGCTGTTTTAAAATTGTTGCCTTAAACTGTGGAACTTTTATTGGGAATCTGTCTGGGAATTCTTTTAATGCACTTAGCTGCTTTTTAACTGACCGCTTTTACGCTACATCGCACTTTAGCCGCTCATTAACCAGGTCAGCGCTCTAGTCGCTGGACCTGCCCGGGCTTCTTAAGAGCTCCGATGACGCGACCGCGCAGCGCTAATTGAAGCTGCCTTGAGTCACGTTGCGGTGCGAGGGAGCGTTGCTACCTCGTTTTCTTTTCTGCTTTTAAAATATTTGTTATTACACTGTTGAAAGTGAATCTGGTCGATCGAACTACTGTTGGGGGAATTGGTGTGGGAACTTATTTTTAACTACTTCTTGCTGCTAACTGCTGCCTTATTTGCACATTGCTATCGGAAAATCTTAACTGCTTAGCTGTTTTAAAATTGTTGCCTTAAACTGTGGAACTTTTATTGGGAATCTGTCTGGGAATTCTTTTAATGCACTTAGCTGCTTTTTAACTGACCGCTCGCTGCACATCGCACTTTAAGCCGCCATTAACCAGGTCAGCGCTCTAGTCGCTGGACCTGCCCGGGCTTCTTAAGAGCCTCGATGACGCGACCGCGCAGCGCACTGAAGCTGCCTTGAGTCACGTTAGGTGCGAGGGAGCGTTGCTACCTCGCTTTTTCTTTCTGCTTTTAAAATATTTGTTATTACACTGTTGAAAGTGAATCTGGTCGATCGAACTACTGTTGGGGGAATTGGTGTGGGAACTTATTTTTAACTACTTTTTGCTGCTAACTGCTGCCTTATTTGCACATTGCTATCGGAAAATCTTAACTGCTTAGCTGTTTTAAAATTGTTGCCTTAAACTGTGGAACTTTGTATTAGGAATCTGTCTGGGAATTCTTTTAATGCACTTAGCTGCTTTTTAACTGACCGCTTTTCGCTGCACATCGCACTTTAAGCCGCCATTAACCAGGTCAGCGCTCTAGTCGCTGGACCTGCCCGGGCTTCTTAAGAGCTCGATGACGCGACCGCGCAGCGTTAATTGAAGCTGCCTTGAGTCACGTTAGGTGCGAGGGAGCGTTGCTACCTCGTTTTTCTTTCTGCTTTTAAAATATTTGTTATTACACTGTTGAAAGTGAATCTGGTCGATCGAACTACTGTTGGGGGAATTGGTGTGGGAACTTATTTTTAACTACTTTTGCTGCTAACTGCTGCCTTATTTGCACATTGCTATCGGAAAATCTTAACTGCTTAGCTGTTTTAAAATTGTTGCCTTAAACTGTGGAACTTTTATTGGGAATCTGTCTGGGAATTCTTTTAATGCACTTAGCTGCTTTTTAACTGACCGCTTTTCGCTGCACATCGCACTTTAAGCCGCCATTAACCAGGTCAGCGCTCTAGTCGCTGGACCTGCCCGGGCTTCTTAGAGCCCGATGACGCGACCGCGCAGCGTTAATTGAAGCTGCCTTGAGTCACGTTAGGTGCGAGGGAGCGTTGCTACCTCGTTTTTTCTTTCTGCTTTTAAAATATTTGTTATTACACTGTTGAAAGTGAATCTGGTCGATCGAACTACTGTTGGGGAATTGGTGTGGGAACTTATTTTTAACTACTTTTTGCTGCTAACTGCTGCCTTATTTGCACATTGCTATCGGAAAATCTTAACTGCTTAGCTGTTTTAAAATTGTTGCCTTAAACTGTGGAACTTTTATTGGGAATCTGTCTGGGAATTCTTTTAATGCACTTAGCTGCTTTTTAACTGACCGCTTTTCGCTGCACATCGCACTTTAAGCCGCCATTAACCAGGTCAGCGCTCTAGTCGCTGGACCTGCCCGGGACTTCTTAAGAGCCCGATGACGCGACCGCGCAGCGTTAATTGAAGCTGCCTTGAGTCACGTTAGGTGCGAGGGAGCGTTGCTACCTCGTTTTTTTCTTTCTGCTTTTAAAATATTTATTATTACACTGTTGAAAGTGAATCTGGTCGATCGAACTACTGTTGGGGGAATTGGTGTGGGAACTTATTTTTAACTACTTTTTGCTGCTAACTGCTGCCTTATTTGCACATTGCTATCGGAAAATCTTAACTGCTTAGCTGTTTTAAAATTGTTGCCTTAAACTGTGGAACTTTTATTGGGAATCTGTCTGGGAATTCTTTTAATGCACTTAGCTGCTTTTTAACTGACCGCTTTCAGCTGCACATCGCACTTTAAGCCGCCATTAACCAGGTCAGCGCTCTAGTCGCTGGACCTGCCCGGGCTTTTAAGAGCCCGATGACGCGACTCGCGCAGCGTTAATTGAAGCTGCCTTGAGTCACGTTAGGTGCGAGGGAGCGTTGCTACCTCGTTGTTTCTTTCTGCTTTTAAAATATTTATTATTACACTGTTGAAAGTGAATCTGGTCGATCGAACTACTGTTGGGGAATTGGTGTGGGAACTTATTTTTAACTACTTTTTGCTGCTAACTGCTGCCTTATTTGCACATTGCTATCGGAAAATCTTAACTGCTTAGCTGTTTTAAAATTGTTGCCTTAAACTGTGGAACTTTTATTGGGAATCTGTCTGGGAATTCTTTTAATGCACTTAGCTGCTTTTTAACTGACCGCTTTTCGCTGCACATCGCACTTTAAGCCGCCATTAACCAGGTCAGCGCTCTAGTCGCTGGACCTGCCCGGGCTTCTTAAGAGCCCGATGACGCGACCGCGCAGCGTAATTGAAGCTGCCTTGAGTCACGTTAGAGTGCGAGGGAGCGTTGCTACCTCTGTTTTCTTTCTGCTTTTAAAATATTTGTTATTACACTGTTGAAAGTGAATCTGGTCGATCGAACTACTGTTGGGGGAATTGGTGTGGGAACTTATTTTTAACTACTTTTTGCTGCTAACTGCTGCCTTATTTGCACATTGCTATCGGAAAATCTTAACTGCTTAGCTGTTTTAAAATTGTTGCCTTAAACTGTGGAACTTTTATTGGGAATCTGTCTGGGAATTCTTTTAATGCACTTAGCTGCTTTTTAACTGACCGCTTTTCGCTGCACATCGCACTTTAAGCCGCCATTAACCAGGTCAGCGCTCTAGTCGCTGGACCTGCCCGGGCTTCTTAAGAGCCCGATGACGCGACCCGCGCAGCGCTAATGAAGCTGCCTTGAGTCACGTTAGGTGCGAGGGAGCGTTGCTACCTCGTTTTTCTTTCTGCTTTTAAAATATTTATTATTACACTGTTGAAAGTGAATCTGGTCGATCGAACTACTGTTGGGGGAATTGGTGTGGGAACTTATTTTTAACTACTTTTTGCTGCTAACTGCTGCCTTATTTGCACATTAGCTATCGGAAAATCTTAACTGCTTAGCTGTTTTAAAACTGTTGCCTTAAACTGTGGAACTTTTTATTGGGAATCTGTCTGAGAATTCTTTTAATGCACTTAGCTGCTTTTTAACTGACCGCTCGCTGCACATCGCACTTTAAGCCGCCATTAACCAGGTCAGCGCTCTAGTCGCTGGACCTGCCCGGACTTCTTAGAGCTTCGATGACGCTTACCGCGAGCGTTAATTGAAGCTGCCTTGAGTCGACGTTAGAATGCGAGGGAGCGTTGCTACCTCGTTTTCTTTCTGCTTTTAAAATATTTATTATTACACTGTTGAAAGTGAATCTGGTCGATCGAACTACTGTTGGGGGAATTGGTGTGGGAACTTATTTTTAACTACTCTTTGCTGCTAACTGCTGCCTTATTTGCACATTGCTATCGGAAAATCTTAACTGCTTAGCTGTTTTAAAATTGTTGCCTTAAACTGTGGAACTTTTATTGGGAATCTGTCTGGGAATTCTTTTAATGCACTTAGCTGCTTTTTAACTGACCGCCCGCTGCACATCGCACTTTAGCCGCCATTAACCAGGTCAGCGCTCTAGTCGCTTGACCTGCCCGGGCTTCTTAAGAGCTCCGATGACGCTGATCGCGCAGCTGTTAATTGAAGCTGCCTTGAGTCACGTTAGGTGCGAGGAGCGTTGCTACCTCGTTTTTTCTTTCTGCTTTTAAAATATTTGTTATTACACTGTTGAAAGTGAATCTGGTCGATCGAACTACTGTTGGGGGAATTGGTGTGGGAACTTATTTTTAACTACTTTTTGCTGCTAACTGCTGCCTTATTTGCACATTGCTATCGGAAAATCTTAACTGCTTAGCTGTTTTAAAATTGTTGCCTTAAACTGTGGAACTTTTATTGGGAATCTGTCTGGGAATTCTTTTAATGCACTTAGCTGCTTTTTAACTGACCGCTTTTCGCTGCACATCGCACTTTAAGCCGCCATTAACCAGGTCAGCGCTCTAGTCGCTGGACCTGCCCGGGCTTCTTAAGAGCCCGATGACGCGATTCCGCGCAGCGTTAATTGAAGCTGCCTTGAGTCACGTTAGGTGCGAGGAGCGTTGCTACCTCGTTTTTTCTTTCTGCTTTTAAAATATTTATTATTACACTGTTGAAAGTGAATCTGGTCGATCGAACTACTGTTGGGGGAATTGGTGTGGGAACTTATTTTTAACTACTTTTTGCTGCTAACTGCTGCCTTATTTGCACATTGCTATCGGAAAATCTTAACTGCTTAGCTGTTTTAAAATTGTTGCCTTAAACTGTGGAACTTTTATTGGGAATCTGTCTGGGAATTCTTTTAATGCACTTAGCTGCTTTTTAACTGACCGCTTTTCGCTGCACATCGCACTTTAAGCCGCCATTAACCAGGTCAGCGCTCTAGTCGCTGGACCTGCCCGGGCTCTTAAGAGCCCGATGACGCGACCGCAGCAGCGTCAGTTGAAGCTGCCTTGAGTCACGTTAGGTGCGAGGGAGCGTACTACCTGCTTTTCTTTTCTGCTTTTAAAATATTTATTATTACACTGTTGAAAGTGAATCTGGTCGATCGAACTACTGTTGGGGGAATTGGTGTGGGAACTTATTTTTTAACTACTTTTTGCTGCTAACTGCTGCCTTATTTGCACATTGCTATCGGAAAATCTTAACTGCTTAGCTGTTTTAAAATTGTTGCCTTAAACTGTGGAACTTTTATTGGGAATCTGTCTGGGAATTCTTTTAATGCACTTAGCTGCTTTTTAACTGACCGCTTTTCGCTGCACATCGCACTTTAAGCCGCCATTAACCAGGTCAGCGCTCTAGTCGCTGGACCTGCCCGGGCTTCTTAAGAGCCCGATGACGCGACTCGCGCAGCGTTAATTGAAGCTGCCTTGAGTCACGTTAGGTGCGAGGGAGCGTTGCTACCTCGTTTTTCTTTCTGCTTTTAAAATATTTATTATTACACTGTTGAAAGTGAATCTGGTCGATCGAACTACTGTTGGGGAATTGGTGTGGGAACTTATTTTTAACTACTTTTTGCTGCTAACTGCTGCCTTATTTGCACATTGCTATCGGAAAATCTTAACTGCTTAGCTGTTTTAAAATTGTTGCCTTAAACTGTGGAACTTTTATTGGGAATCTGTCTGGGAATTCTTTTAATGCACTTAGCTGCTTTTTAACTGACCGCTTTTCGCTGCACATCGCACTTTAAGCCGCCATTAACCAGGTCAGCGCTCTAGTCGCTGGACCTGCCCGGCTTCTTAAGAGCCCGATGACGCGACTCGCAGCAGCGTTAATTGAAGCTGCCTTGAGTCACGTTAGGTGCGAGGGAGCGTTGCTACCTGTTTTTCTTTCTGCTTTTTAAAATATTTATTATTACACTGTTGAAAGTGAATCTGGTCGATCGAACTACTGTTGGGGGAATTGGTGTGGGAACTTATTTTTAACTACTTTTTGCTGCTAACTGCTGCCTTATTTGCACATTGCTATCGGAAAATCTTAACTGCTTAGCTGTTTTAAAATTGTTGCCTTAAACTGTGGAACTTTTATTGGGAATCTGTCTGGGAATTCTTTTAATGCACTTAGCTGCTTTTTAACTGACCGCTTCGCTGCACATCGCACTTTAAGCCGCCATTAACCAGGTCAGCGCTCTAGTCGCTGGACCTGCCCAGGCTTCTAAGAGCCTGATGACGCACATCCACGCAGCGTTAATTGAAGCTGCCTTGAGTCACGTTAGGTGCGAGGGAGCGTTGCTACCTCGTTTTTCTTTCTGCTTTTAAAATATTTATTATTACACTGTTGAAAGTGAATCTGGTCGATCGAACTACTGTTGGGGGAATTGGTGTGGGAACTTATTTTTAACTACTTTTTGCTGCTAACTGCTGCCTTATTTGCACATTGCTATCGGAAAATCTTAACTGCTTAGCTGTTTTAAAATTGTTGCCTTAAACTGTGGAACTTTTATTGGGAATCTGTCTGGGAATTCTTTTAATGCACTTAGCTGCTTTTTAACTGACCGCTTTTCGCTGCACATCGCACTTTAAGCCGCCATTAACCAGGTCAGCGCTCTAGTCGCTGGACCTGCCCGGGCTTCTTAAGAGCCCGATGACGCGACGCGCGCAGCGTTAATTGAAGCTGCCTTGAGTCACGTTAGGTGCGAGGGAGCGTTGCTACCTCGTTTTTTCTTTCTGCTTTTAAAATATTTGTTATTACACTGTTGAAAGTGAATCTGGTCGATCGAACTACTGTTGGGGGAATTGGTGTGGGAACTTATTTTTAACTACTTTTTGCTGCTAACTGCTGCCTTATTTGCACATTGCTATCGGAAAATCTTAACTGCTTAGCTGTTTTAAAATTGTTGCCTTAAACTGTGGAACTTTTATTGGGAATCTGTCTGGGAATTCTTTTAATGCACTTAGCTGCTTTTTAACTGACCGCTTTAGCTGCACATCGCACTTTAAGCCGCCATTAACCAGGTCAGCGCTCTGGTCGCTGGACCTGCCCGGGCTTCTTAAGAGCCCGATGACGCGACCGCGCAGCGCTAACTGAAGCTGCCTTGAGTCACGTTAGGTGCGAGGGAGCGTTGCTACCTCGTTTTTTCTTTTCTGCTTTTAAAATATTTATTATTACACTGTTGAAAGTGAATCTGGTCGATCGAACTACTGTTGGGGGAATTGGTGTGGGAACTTATTTTTAACTACTTTTTGCTGCTAACTGCTGCCTTATTTGCACATTGCTATCGGAAAATCTTAACTGCTTAGCTGTTTTAAAATTGTTGCCTTAAACTGTGGAACTTTTATTGGGAATCTGTCTGGGAATTCCTTTAATGCACTTAGCTGCTTTTTAACTGACCGCTTCAGCTGCACATCGCACTTTAAGCCGCCATTAACCAGGTCAGCGCTCTAGTCGCTGGACCTGGCCGGGCTTCTTAAGAGCTCCGATGACGCGACCGCGCAGCGTTAATTGAAGCTGCCTTGAGTCACGTTAGGTGCGAGGGCGTTGCTCACCTGCTTTTTCTTTCTGCTTTTAAAATATTTATTATTACACTGTTGAAAGTGAATCTGGTCGATCGAACTACTGTTGGGGGAATTGGTGTGGAACTTATTTTTAACTACTTTTTGCTGCTAACTGCTGCCTTATTTGCACATTGCTATCGGAAAATCTTAACTGCTTAGCTGTATGTTAAAATTGTTGCCTTAAACTGCGGAACTTTTATTGGGAATCTGGTCCAGGAATTCTTTTAATGCACTTAGCTGCCTTTTAACTGACCGCTCGCTGCACATCGCACTTTAAGCCGCCATTAACCAGGTCAGTGCTCTAGTCGCTGGACCTGCCCGGGCTTCTTAAGAGCCCGATGATCGCGATCCGCGCAGCGTTAATTGAAGCTGCCTTGAGTCACGTTAGGTGCGAGGGAGCGTTGCTACCTCGTTTTTTCTTTCTGCTTTTAAAATATTTATTATTACACTGTTGAAAGTGAATCTGGTCGATCGAACTACTGTTGGGGGAATTGGTGTGGGAACTTATTTTTAACTACTTTTTGCTGCTAACTGCTGCCTTATTTGCACATTGCTATCGGAAAATCTTAACTGCTTAGCTGTTTTAAAATTGTTGCCTTAAACTGTGGAACTTTTATTGGGAATCTGTCTGGGAATTCTTTTAATGCACTTAGCTGCTTTTTAACTGACCGCTTTTCGCTGCACATCGCACTTTAAGCCGCCATTAACCAGGTCAGCGCTCTAGTCGCTGGACCTGCCCGGGCTTCTTAAGAGCCCGATGGACGCTGACTCGCGCAGCGTTAATTGAAGCTGCCTTGAGTCACGTTAGGTGCGAGGGAGCGTTGCTACCTCGTTTTTCTTTCTGCTTTTAAAATATTTGTTATTACACTGTTGAAAGTGAATCTGGTCGATCGAACTACTGTTGGGGAATTGGTGTGGAACTTATTTTTAACTACTTTTTGCTGCTAACTGCTGCCTTATTTGCACATTGCTATCGGAAAATCTTAACTGCTTAGCTGTTTTAAAATTGTTGCCTTAAACTGTGGAACTTTTATTGGGAATCTGTCTGGGAATTCTTTTAATGCACTTAGCTGCTTTTTAACTGACCGCCGCTGCACATCGCACTTTAGCCGCCATTAACCAGGTCAGCGCTCTAGTCGCTGGACCTGCCCGGGCTTCTTAAGAGCCCGATGCATCGTTACCGCGCAGCTAGTTGAAGCTGCCTTGAGTCACGTTAGGTGCGAGGGAGCGTTGCTACCTCGTTTTTCTTTCTGCTTTTAAAATATTTATTATTACACTGTTGAAAGTGAATCTGGTCGATCGAACTACTGTTGGGGGAATTGGTGTGGAACTTATTTTTAACTACTTTTTGCTGCTAACTGCTGCCTTATTTGCACATTGCTATCGGAAAATCTTAACTGCTTAGCTGTTTTAAAATTGTTGCCTTAAACTGTGGAACTTTTATTGGGAATCTGTCTGGGAATTCTTTTAATGCACTTAGCTGCTTTTTAACTGACCGCTTTTTCGCTGCACATCGCACTTTAAGCCGCCATTGGCCAGGTCCAGCGCTCTGAGTCGCTGGACCTGCCCGGGCTTCTTAGAGCCCGATGTGCCCGACTCGTGCAGCGTTACTGGGAAGCCATGCCTTGAGTCCACGCTAGGTAAGCGAGGGGAAGCGTTGCTACCTGCGTTTTTCTTTCTGCTTTTAAAATATTTGTTATTGCACTGTTGAAGGTGAACCTCGGTCGAGCCGAACCTAGCTGGGGGAGTGAATTGTAGAACTTATATTTTTAACTAACACTTTTTGCTGCTAACTGCTGCCTTATTTGCACATTGCTATCGGAAAATCTCTAACTGCTTAGCTGTTTTAAAATTGTTGCCTTAAACTGTGGAACTTTTATTGGGGAATCTGTCTGGGAATCTCTTTTAATGCACTTAGCTGCTTTTTAACTGACCACGCTTTCGCTGCACATCGCACTTTAAGCCGCCATTAACCAGGTCAAGCGCTCTAGTCGCTGGACCTGCCCGGGCTTCTTAACAGTTCGATGACGCGACCGCGCAGCGTTAATTGAAGCTGCCTTGAGTCACGTTAGGTGCGAGGAGCGTTGCTACCTCGTTTTCTTTCTGCTTTTAAAATATTTATTATTACACTGTTGAAAGTGAATCTGGTCGATCGAACTACTGTTGGGGGAATTGGTGTGGGAACTTATTTTTAACTACTTTTTGCTGCTAACTGCTGCCTTATTTGCACATTGCTATCGGAAAATCTTAACTGCTTAGCTGTTTTAAAATTGTTGCCTTAAACTGTGGAACTTTTATTGGGAATCTGTCTGGGAATTCTTTTAATGCACTTAGCTGCTTTTTAACTGACCGCTTTCGCTGCACATCGCACTTTAAGCCGCCATTAACCAGGTCAGCGCTCTAGTCGCTGGACCTGCCCGGGCTTCTTAAGAGCCCGATGACGCGACCGCGCAGCGTTAATTGGAAGCTGCCTTGAGTCACGTTAGGTGCGAGGGAGCGTTTAGCTACCTCGTTTTTTCTTTCTGCTTTTAAAATATTTATTATTACACTGTTGAAAGTGAATCTGGTCGATCGAACTACTGTTGGGGGAATTGGTGTGGGAACTTATTTTTAACTACTTTTTGCTGCTAACTGCTGCCTTATTTGCACATTGCTATCGGAAAATCTTAACTGCTTAGCTGTTTTAAAATTGTTGCCTTAAACTGTGGAACTTTTATTGGGAATCTGTCTGGGAATTCTTTTAATGCACTTAGCTGCTTTTTAACTGACCGCTTTTCGCTGCACATCGCACTTTAAGCCGCCATTAACCAGGTCAGCGCTCTAGTCGCTGGACCTGCCCGGGCTTCTTAAGAGCCCGATGACGCGACCGCGCAGCGTTAATTGAAGCTGCCTTGAGTCACGTTAGGTGCGAGGGAGCGTTGCTACCTCGTTTTTTCTTTCTGCTTTTAAAATATTTGTTATTACACTGTTGAAAGTGAATCTGGTCGATCGAACTACTGTTGGGGGAATTGGTGTGGGAACTTATTTTTAACTACTTTTTGCTGCTAACTGCTGCCTTATTTGCACATTGCTATCGGAAAATCTTAACTGCTTAGCTGTTTTAAAATTGTTGCCTTAAACTGTGGAACTTTTATTGGGAATCTGTCTGGGAATTCTTTTAATGCACTTAGCTGCTTTTTAACTGACCGCTTTTCGCTGCACATCGCACTTTAAGCCGCCATTAACCAGGTCAGCGCTCTAGTCGCTGGACCTGCCCGGGCTTCTTAAGAGCCCGATGACGCTGACCGCGCAGCGTTAATTGAAGCTGCCTTGAGTCACGTTAGGTGCGAGGGAGCGTTGCTACCTCGTTTTTTTCTTTCTGCTTTTAAAATATTTATTATTACACTGTTGAAAGTGAATCTGGTCGATCGAACTACTGTTGGGGGAATTGGTGTGGGAACTTATTTTTAACTACTTTTTGCTGCTAACTGCTGCCTTATTTGCACATTGCTATCGGAAAATCTTAACTGCTTAGCTGTTTTAAAATTGTTGCCTTAAACTGTGGAACTTTTATTGGGAATCTGTCTGGGAATTCTTTTAATGCACTTAGCTGCTTTTTAACTGACCGCTTTTCGCTGCACATCGCACTTTAAGCCGCCATTAACCAGGTCAGCGCTCTAGTCGCTGGACCTGCCCGGGCTTCTTAAGAGCCCGATGACGCGACCGCGCAGCGTTAATTGAAGCTGCCTTGAGTCACGTTAGGTGCGAGGGAGCGTTGCTACCTCGTTTTTTCTTTCTGCTTTTAAAATATTTATTATTACACTGTTGAAAGTGAATCTGGTCGATCGAACTACTGTTGGGGGAATTGGTGTGGGAACTTATTTTTAACTACTTTTTGCTGCTAACTGCTGCCTTATTTGCACATTGCTATCGGAAAATCTTAACTGCTTAGCTGTTTTAAAATTGTTGCCTTAAACTGTGGAACTTTTATTGGGAATCTGTCTGGGAATTCTTTTAATGCACTTAGCTGCTTTTTAACTGACCGCTTTTCGCTGCACATCGCACTTTAAGCCGCCATTAACCAGGTCAGCGCTCTAGTCGCTGGACCTGCCCGGGCTTCTTAAGAGCCCGATGACGCGACTCGCGCAGCGTTAATTGAAGCTGCCTTGAGTCACGTTAGGTGCGAGGGAGCGTTGCTACCTCGTTTTTTTCTTTCTGCTTTTAAAATATTTATTATTACACTGTTGAAAGTGAATCTGGTCGATCGAACTACTGTTGGGGGAATTGGTGTGGGAACTTATTTTTAACTACTTTTTGCTGCTAACTGCTGCCTTATTTGCACATTGCTATCGGAAAATCTTAACTGCTTAGCTGTTTTAAAATTGTTGCCTTAAACTGTGGAACTTTTATTGGGAATCTGTCTGGGAATTCTTTTAATGCACTTAGCTGCTTTTTAACTGACCGCTTTCGCTGCACATCGCACTTTAAGCCGCCATTAACCAGGTCAGCGCTCTAGTCGCTGGACCTGCCCGGGCTTCTTAAGAGCAGGATGACGCGACCGCGCAGCGTTAATTGAAGCTGCCTTGAGTCACGTTAGGTGCGAGGGAGCGTTGCTACCTCGTTTTTTCTTTCTGCTTTTAAAATATTTATTATTACACTGTTGAAAGTGAATCTGGTCGATCGAACTACTGTTGGGGGAATTGGTGTGGGAACTTATTTTTAACTACTTTTTGCTGCTAACTGCTGCCTTATTTGCACATTGCTATCGGAAAATCTTAACTGCTTAGCTGTTTTAAAATTGTTGCCTTAAACTGTGGAACTTTTATTGGGAATCTGTCTGGGAATTCTTTTAATGCACTTAGCTGCTTTTTAACTGACCGCTTTTCGCTGCACATCGCACTTTAAGCCGCCATTAACCAGGTCAGCGCTCTAGTCGCTGGACCTGCCCGGGCTTCTTAAGAGCCCGATGACGCGACCGCGCAGCGTTAATTGAAGCTGCCTTGAGTCACGTTAGGTGCGAGGGAGCGTTGCTACCTCGTTTTTTCTTTCTGCTTTTAAAATATTTATTATTACACTGTTGAAAGTGAATCTGGTCGATCGAACTACTGTTGGGGGAATTGGTGTGGGAACTTATTTTTAACTACTTTTTGCTGCTAACTGCTGCCTTATTTGCACATTGCTATCGGAAAATCTTAACTGCTTAGCTGTTTTAAAATTGTTGCCTTAAACTGTGGAACTTTTATTGGGAATCTGTCTGGGAATTCTTTTAATGCACTTAGCTGCTTTTTAACTGACCGCTTTTCGCTGCACATCGCACTTTAAGCCGCCATTAACCAGGTCAGCGCTCTAGTCGCTGGACCTGCCCGGGCTTCTTAAGAGCCCGATGACGCGACCGCGCAGCGTTAATTGAAGCTGCCTTGAGTCACGTTAGGTGCGAGGGAGCGTTGCTACCTCGTTTTTTTCTTTCTGCTTTTAAAATATTTGTTATTACACTGTTGAAAGTGAATCTGGTCGATCGAACTACTGTTGGGGGAATTGGTGTGGGAACTTATTTTTAACTACTTTTTGCTGCTAACTGCTGCCTTATTTGCACATTGCTATCGGAAAATCTTAACTGCTTAGCTGTTTTAAAATTGTTGCCTTAAACTGTGGAACTTTTATTGGGAATCTGTCTGGGAATTCTTTTAATGCACTTAGCTGCTTTTTAACTGACCGCTTTTCGCTGCACATCGCACTTTAAGCCGCCATTAACCAGGTCAGCGCTCTAGTCGCTGGACCTGCCCGGGCTTCTTAAGAGCCCGATGACGCGACCGCGCAGCGTTAATTGAAGCTGCCTTGAGTCACGTTAGGTGCGAGGGAGCGTTGCTACCTCGTTTTTTCTTTCTGCTTTTAAAATATTTATTATTACACTGTTGAAAGTGAATCTGGTCGATCGAACTACTGTTGGGGGAATTGGTGTGGGAACTTATTTTTAACTACTTTTTGCTGCTAACTGCTGCCTTATTTGCACATTGCTATCGGAAAATCTTAACTGCTTAGCTGTTTTAAAATTGTTGCCTTAAACTGTGGAACTTTTATTGGGAATCTGTCTGGGAATTCTTTTAATGCACTTAGCTGCTTTTTAACTGACCGCTTTTCGCTGCACATCGCACTTTAAGCCGCCATTAACCAGGTCAGCGCTCTAGTCGCTGGACCTGCCCGGGCTTCTTAAGAGCCCGATGACGCGACCGCGCAGCGTTAATTGAAGCTGCCTTGAGTCACGTTAGGTGCGAGGGAGCGTTGCTACCTCGTTTTTTCTTTCTGCTTTTAAAATATTTGTTATTACACTGTTGAAAGTGAATCTGGTCGATCGAACTACTGTTGGGGGAATTGGTGTGGGAACTTATTTTTAACTACTTTTTGCTGCTAACTGCTGCCTTATTTGCACATTGCTATCGGAAAATCTTAACTGCTTAGCTGTTTTAAAATTGTTGCCTTAAACTGTGGAACTTTTATTGGGAATCTGTCTGGGAATTCTTTTAATGCACTTAGCTGCTTTTTAACTGACCGCTTTTCGCTGCACATCGCACTTTAAGCCGCCATTAACCAGGTCAGCGCTCTAGTCGCTGGACCTGCCCGGGCTTCTTAAGAGCCCGATGACGCGACCGCGCAGCGTTAATTGAAGCTGCCTTGAGTCACGTTAGGTGCGAGGGAGCGTTGCTACCTCGTTTTTTCTTTCTGCTTTTAAAATATTTATTATTACACTGTTGAAAGTGAATCTGGTCGATCGAACTACTGTTGGGGGAATTGGTGTGGGAACTTATTTTTAACTACTTTTTGCTGCTAACTGCTGCCTTATTTGCACATTGCTATCGGAAAATCTTAACTGCTTAGCTGTTTTAAAATTGTTGCCTTAAACTGTGGAACTTTTATTGGGAATCTGTCTGGGAATTCTTTTAATGCACTTAGCTGCTTTTTAACTGACCGCTTTTCGCTGCACATCGCACTTTAAGCCGCCATTAACCAGGTCAGCGCTCTAGTCGCTGGACCTGCCCGGGCTTCTTAAGAGCCCGATGACGCGACCGCGCAGCGTTAATTGAAGCTGCCTTGAGTCACGTTAGGTGCGAGGGAGCGTTGCTACCTCGTTTTTTCTTTCTGCTTTTAAAATATTTGTTATTACACTGTTGAAAGTGAATCTGGTCGATCGAACTACTGTTGGGGGAATTGGTGTGGGAACTTATTTTTAACTACTTTTTGCTGCTAACTGCTGCCTTATTTGCACATTGCTATCGGAAAATCTTAACTGCTTAGCTGTTTTAAAATTGTTGCCTTAAACTGTGGAACTTTTATTGGGAATCTGTCTGGGAATTCTTTTAATGCACTTAGCTGCTTTTTAACTGACCGCTTTTCGCTGCACATCGCACTTTAAGCCGCCATTAACCAGGTCAGCGCTCTAGTCGCTGGACCTGCCCGGGCTTCTTAAGAGCCCGATGACGCGACCGCGCAGCGTTAATTGAAGCTGCCTTGAGTCACGTTAGGTGCGAGGGAGCGTTGCTACCTCGTTTTTTCTTTCTGCTTTTAAAATATTTATTATTACACTGTTGAAAGTGAATCTGGTCGATCGAACTACTGTTGGGGGAATTGGTGTGGGAACTTATTTTTAACTACTTTTTGCTGCTAACTGCTGCCTTATTTGCACATTGCTATCGGAAAATCTTAACTGCTTAGCTGTTTTAAAATTGTTGCCTTAAACTGTGGAACTTTTATTGGGAATCTGTCTGGGAATTCTTTTAATGCACTTAGCTGCTTTTTAACTGACCGCTTTTCGCTGCACATCGCACTTTAAGCCGCCATTAACCAGGTCAGCGCTCTAGTCGCTGGACCTGCCCGGGCTTCTTAAGAGCCCGATGACGCGACCGCGCAGCGTTAATTGAAGCTGCCTTGAGTCACGTTAGGTGCGAGGGAGCGTTGCTACCTCGTTTTTTCTTTCTGCTTTTAAAATATTTATTATTACACTGTTGAAAGTGAATCTGGTCGATCGAACTACTGTTGGGGGAATTGGTGTGGGAACTTATTTTTAACTACTTTTTGCTGCTAACTGCTGCCTTATTTGCACATTGCTATCGGAAAATCTTAACTGCTTAGCTGTTTTAAAATTGTTGCCTTAAACTGTGGAACTTTTATTGGGAATCTGTCTGGGAATTCTTTTAATGCACTTAGCTGCTTTTTAACTGACCGCTTTTCGCTGCACATCGCACTTTAAGCCGCCATTAACCAGGTCAGCGCTCTAGTCGCTGGACCTGCCCGGGCTTCTTAAGAGCCCGATGACGCGACCGCGCAGCGTTAATTGAAGCTGCCTTGAGTCACGTTAGGTGCGAGGGAGCGTTGCTACCTCGTTTTTTCTTTCTGCTTTTAAAATATTTATTATTACACTGTTGAAAGTGAATCTGGTCGATCGAACTACTGTTGGGGGAATTGGTGTGGGAACTTATTTTTAACTACTTTTTGCTGCTAACTGCTGCCTTATTTGCACATTGCTATCGGAAAATCTTAACTGCTTAGCTGTTTTAAAATTGTTGCCTTAAACTGTGGAACTTTTATTGGGAATCTGTCTGGGAATTCTTTTAATGCACTTAGCTGCTTTTTAACTGACCGCTTTTCGCTGCACATCGCACTTTAAGCCGCCATTAACCAGGTCAGCGCTCTAGTCGCTGGACCTGCCCGGGCTTCTTAAGAGCCCGATGACGCGACCGCGCAGCGTTAATTGAAGCTGCCTTGAGTCACGTTAGGTGCGAGGGAGCGTTGCTACCTCGTTTTTTCTTTCTGCTTTTAAAATATTTGTTATTACACTGTTGAAAGTGAATCTGGTCGATCGAACTACTGTTGGGGGAATTGGTGTGGGAACTTATTTTTAACTACTTTTTGCTGCTAACTGCTGCCTTATTTGCACATTGCTATCGGAAAATCTTAACTGCTTAGCTGTTTTAAAATTGTTGCCTTAAACTGTGGAACTTTTATTGGGAATCTGTCTGGGAATTCTTTTAATGCACTTAGCTGCTTTTTAACTGACCGCTTTTCGCTGCACATCGCACTTTAAGCCGCCATTAACCAGGTCAGCGCTCTAGTCGCTGGACCTGCCCGGGCTTCTTAAGAGCCCGATGACGCGACCGCGCAGCGTTAATTGAAGCTGCCTTGAGTCACGTTAGGTGCGAGGGAGCGTTGCTACCTCGTTTTTTCTTTCTGCTTTTAAAATATTTATTATTACACTGTTGAAAGTGAATCTGGTCGATCGAACTACTGTTGGGGGAATTGGTGTGGGAACTTATTTTTAACTACTTTTTGCTGCTAACTGCTGCCTTATTTGCACATTGCTATCGGAAAATCTTAACTGCTTAGCTGTTTTAAAATTGTTGCCTTAAACTGTGGAACTTTTATTGGGAATCTGTCTGGGAATTCTTTTAATGCACTTAGCTGCTTTTTAACTGACCGCTTTTCGCTGCACATCGCACTTTAAGCCGCCATTAACCAGGTCAGCGCTCTAGTCGCTGGACCTGCCCGGGCTTCTTAAGAGCCCGATGACGCGACCGCGCAGCGTTAATTGAAGCTGCCTTGAGTCACGTTAGGTGCGAGGGAGCGTTGCTACCTCGTTTTTTCTTTCTGCTTTTAAAATATTTGTTATTACACTGTTGAAAGTGAATCTGGTCGATCGAACTACTGTTGGGGGAATTGGTGTGGGAACTTATTTTTAACTACTTTTTGCTGCTAACTGCTGCCTTATTTGCACATTGCTATCGGAAAATCTTAACTGCTTAGCTGTTTTAAAATTGTTGCCTTAAACTGTGGAACTTTTATTGGGAATCTGTCTGGGAATTCTTTTAATGCACTTAGCTGCTTTTTAACTGACCGCTTTTCGCTGCACATCGCACTTTAAGCCGCCATTAACCAGGTCAGCGCTCTAGTCGCTGGACCTGCCCGGGCTTCTTAAGAGCCCGATGACGCGACCGCGCAGCGTTAATTGAAGCTGCCTTGAGTCACGTTAGGTGCGAGGGAGCGTTGCTACCTCGTTTTTTCTTTCTGCTTTTAAAATATTTATTATTACACTGTTGAAAGTGAATCTGGTCGATCGAACTACTGTTGGGGGAATTGGTGTGGGAACTTATTTTTAACTACTTTTTGCTGCTAACTGCTGCCTTATTTGCACATTGCTATCGGAAAATCTTAACTGCTTAGCTGTTTTAAAATTGTTGCCTTAAACTGTGGAACTTTTATTGGGAATCTGTCTGGGAATTCTTTTAATGCACTTAGCTGCTTTTTAACTGACCGCTTTTCGCTGCACATCGCACTTTAAGCCGCCATTAACCAGGTCAGCGCTCTAGTCGCTGGACCTGCCCGGGCTTCTTAAGAGCCCGATGACGCGACCGCGCAGCGTTAATTGAAGCTGCCTTGAGTCACGTTAGGTGCGAGGGAGCGTTGCTACCTCGTTTTTTCTTTCTGCTTTTAAAATATTTGTTATTACACTGTTGAAAGTGAATCTGGTCGATCGAACTACTGTTGGGGGAATTGGTGTGGGAACTTATTTTTAACTACTTTTTGCTGCTAACTGCTGCCTTATTTGCACATTGCTATCGGAAAATCTTAACTGCTTAGCTGTTTTAAAATTGTTGCCTTAAACTGTGGAACTTTTATTGGGAATCTGTCTGGGAATTCTTTTAATGCACTTAGCTGCTTTTTAACTGACCGCTTTTCGCTGCACATCGCACTTTAAGCCGCCATTAACCAGGTCAGCGCTCTAGTCGCTGGACCTGCCCGGGCTTCTTAAGAGCCCGATGACGCGACCGCGCAGCGTTAATTGAAGCTGCCTTGAGTCACGTTAGGTGCGAGGGAGCGTTGCTACCTCGTTTTTTCTTTCTGCTTTTAAAATATTTATTATTACACTGTTGAAAGTGAATCTGGTCGATCGAACTACTGTTGGGGGAATTGGTGTGGGAACTTATTTTTAACTACTTTTTGCTGCTAACTGCTGCCTTATTTGCACATTGCTATCGGAAAATCTTAACTGCTTAGCTGTTTTAAAATTGTTGCCTTAAACTGTGGAACTTTTATTGGGAATCTGTCTGGGAATTCTTTTAATGCACTTAGCTGCTTTTTAACTGACCGCTTTTCGCTGCACATCGCACTTTAAGCCGCCATTAACCAGGTCAGCGCTCTAGTCGCTGGACCTGCCCGGGCTTCTTAAGAGCCCGATGACGCGACCGCGCAGCGTTAATTGAAGCTGCCTTGAGTCACGTTAGGTGCGAGGGAGCGTTGCTACCTCGTTTTTTCTTTCTGCTTTTAAAATATTTATTATTACACTGTTGAAAGTGAATCTGGTCGATCGAACTACTGTTGGGGGAATTGGTGTGGGAACTTATTTTTAACTACTTTTTGCTGCTAACTGCTGCCTTATTTGCACATTGCTATCGGAAAATCTTAACTGCTTAGCTGTTTTAAAATTGTTGCCTTAAACTGTGGAACTTTTATTGGGAATCTGTCTGGGAATTCTTTTAATGCACTTAGCTGCTTTTTAACTGACCGCTTTTCGCTGCACATCGCACTTTAAGCCGCCATTAACCAGGTCAGCGCTCTAGTCGCTGGACCTGCCCGGGCTTCTTAAGAGCCCGATGACGCGACCGCGCAGCGTTAATTGAAGCTGCCTTGAGTCACGTTAGGTGCGAGGGAGCGTTGCTACCTCGTTTTTTCTTTCTGCTTTTAAAATATTTATTATTACACTGTTGAAAGTGAATCTGGTCGATCGAACTACTGTTGGGGGAATTGGTGTGGGAACTTATTTTTAACTACTTTTTGCTGCTAACTGCTGCCTTATTTGCACATTGCTATCGGAAAATCTTAACTGCTTAGCTGTTTTAAAATTGTTGCCTTAAACTGTGGAACTTTTATTGGGAATCTGTCTGGGAATTCTTTTAATGCACTTAGCTGCTTTTTAACTGACCGCTTTTCGCTGCACATCGCACTTTAAGCCGCCATTAACCAGGTCAGCGCTCTAGTCGCTGGACCTGCCCGGGCTTCTTAAGAGCCCGATGACGCGACCGCGCAGCGTTAATTGAAGCTGCCTTGAGTCACGTTAGGTGCGAGGGAGCGTTGCTACCTCGTTTTTTCTTTCTGCTTTTAAAATATTTGTTATTACACTGTTGAAAGTGAATCTGGTCGATCGAACTACTGTTGGGGGAATTGGTGTGGGAACTTATTTTTAACTACTTTTTGCTGCTAACTGCTGCCTTATTTGCACATTGCTATCGGAAAATCTTAACTGCTTAGCTGTTTTAAAATTGTTGCCTTAAACTGTGGAACTTTTATTGGGAATCTGTCTGGGAATTCTTTTAATGCACTTAGCTGCTTTTTAACTGACCGCTTTTCGCTGCACATCGCACTTTAAGCCGCCATTAACCAGGTCAGCGCTCTAGTCGCTGGACCTGCCCGGGCTTCTTAAGAGCCCGATGACGCGACCGCGCAGCGTTAATTGAAGCTGCCTTGAGTCACGTTAGGTGCGAGGGAGCGTTGCTACCTCGTTTTTTCTTTCTGCTTTTAAAATATTTATTATTACACTGTTGAAAGTGAATCTGGTCGATCGAACTACTGTTGGGGGAATTGGTGTGGGAACTTATTTTTAACTACTTTTTGCTGCTAACTGCTGCCTTATTTGCACATTGCTATCGGAAAATCTTAACTGCTTAGCTGTTTTAAAATTGTTGCCTTAAACTGTGGAACTTTTATTGGGAATCTGTCTGGGAATTCTTTTAATGCACTTAGCTGCTTTTTAACTGACCGCTTTTCGCTGCACATCGCACTTTAAGCCGCCATTAACCAGGTCAGCGCTCTAGTCGCTGGACCTGCCCGGGCTTCTTAAGAGCCCGATGACGCGACCGCGCAGCGTTAATTGAAGCTGCCTTGAGTCACGTTAGGTGCGAGGGAGCGTTGCTACCTCGTTTTTTCTTTCTGCTTTTAAAATATTTGTTATTACACTGTTGAAAGTGAATCTGGTCGATCGAACTACTGTTGGGGGAATTGGTGTGGGAACTTATTTTTAACTACTTTTTGCTGCTAACTGCTGCCTTATTTGCACATTGCTATCGGAAAATCTTAACTGCTTAGCTGTTTTAAAATTGTTGCCTTAAACTGTGGAACTTTTATTGGGAATCTGTCTGGGAATTCTTTTAATGCACTTAGCTGCTTTTTAACTGACCGCTTTTCGCTGCACATCGCACTTTAAGCCGCCATTAACCAGGTCAGCGCTCTAGTCGCTGGACCTGCCCGGGCTTCTTAAGAGCCCGATGACGCGACCGCGCAGCGTTAATTGAAGCTGCCTTGAGTCACGTTAGGTGCGAGGGAGCGTTGCTACCTCGTTTTTTCTTTCTGCTTTTAAAATATTTATTATTACACTGTTGAAAGTGAATCTGGTCGATCGAACTACTGTTGGGGGAATTGGTGTGGGAACTTATTTTTAACTACTTTTTGCTGCTAACTGCTGCCTTATTTGCACATTGCTATCGGAAAATCTTAACTGCTTAGCTGTTTTAAAATTGTTGCCTTAAACTGTGGAACTTTTATTGGGAATCTGTCTGGGAATTCTTTTAATGCACTTAGCTGCTTTTTAACTGACCGCTTTTCGCTGCACATCGCACTTTAAGCCGCCATTAACCAGGTCAGCGCTCTAGTCGCTGGACCTGCCCGGGCTTCTTAAGAGCCCGATGACGCGACCGCGCAGCGTTAATTGAAGCTGCCTTGAGTCACGTTAGGTGCGAGGGAGCGTTGCTACCTCGTTTTTTCTTTCTGCTTTTAAAATATTTATTATTACACTGTTGAAAGTGAATCTGGTCGATCGAACTACTGTTGGGGGAATTGGTGTGGGAACTTATTTTTAACTACTTTTTGCTGCTAACTGCTGCCTTATTTGCACATTGCTATCGGAAAATCTTAACTGCTTAGCTGTTTTAAAATTGTTGCCTTAAACTGTGGAACTTTTATTGGGAATCTGTCTGGGAATTCTTTTAATGCACTTAGCTGCTTTTTAACTGACCGCTTTTCGCTGCACATCGCACTTTAAGCCGCCATTAACCAGGTCAGCGCTCTAGTCGCTGGACCTGCCCGGGCTTCTTAAGAGCCCGATGACGCGACCGCGCAGCGTTAATTGAAGCTGCCTTGAGTCACGTTAGGTGCGAGGGAGCGTTGCTACCTCGTTTTTTCTTTCTGCTTTTAAAATATTTGTTATTACACTGTTGAAAGTGAATCTGGTCGATCGAACTACTGTTGGGGGAATTGGTGTGGGAACTTATTTTTAACTACTTTTTGCTGCTAACTGCTGCCTTATTTGCACATTGCTATCGGAAAATCTTAACTGCTTAGCTGTTTTAAAATTGTTGCCTTAAACTGTGGAACTTTTATTGGGAATCTGTCTGGGAATTCTTTTAATGCACTTAGCTGCTTTTTAACTGACCGCTTTTCGCTGCACATCGCACTTTAAGCCGCCATTAACCAGGTCAGCGCTCTAGTCGCTGGACCTGCCCGGGCTTCTTAAGAGCCCGATGACGCGACCGCGCAGCGTTAATTGAAGCTGCCTTGAGTCACGTTAGGTGCGAGGGAGCGTTGCTACCTCGTTTTTTCTTTCTGCTTTTAAAATATTTATTATTACACTGTTGAAAGTGAATCTGGTCGATCGAACTACTGTTGGGGGAATTGGTGTGGGAACTTATTTTTAACTACTTTTTGCTGCTAACTGCTGCCTTATTTGCACATTGCTATCGGAAAATCTTAACTGCTTAGCTGTTTTAAAATTGTTGCCTTAAACTGTGGAACTTTTATTGGGAATCTGTCTGGGAATTCTTTTAATGCACTTAGCTGCTTTTTAACTGACCGCTTTTCGCTGCACATCGCACTTTAAGCCGCCATTAACCAGGTCAGCGCTCTAGTCGCTGGACCTGCCCGGGCTTCTTAAGAGCCCGATGACGCGACCGCGCAGCGTTAATTGAAGCTGCCTTGAGTCACGTTAGGTGCGAGGGAGCGTTGCTACCTCGTTTTTTCTTTCTGCTTTTAAAATATTTATTATTACACTGTTGAAAGTGAATCTGGTCGATCGAACTACTGTTGGGGGAATTGGTGTGGGAACTTATTTTTAACTACTTTTTGCTGCTAACTGCTGCCTTATTTGCACATTGCTATCGGAAAATCTTAACTGCTTAGCTGTTTTAAAATTGTTGCCTTAAACTGTGGAACTTTTATTGGGAATCTGTCTGGGAATTCTTTTAATGCACTTAGCTGCTTTTTAACTGACCGCTTTTCGCTGCACATCGCACTTTAAGCCGCCATTAACCAGGTCAGCGCTCTAGTCGCTGGACCTGCCCGGGCTTCTTAAGAGCCCGATGACGCGACCGCGCAGCGTTAATTGAAGCTGCCTTGAGTCACGTTAGGTGCGAGGGAGCGTTGCTACCTCGTTTTTTCTTTCTGCTTTTAAAATATTTGTTATTACACTGTTGAAAGTGAATCTGGTCGATCGAACTACTGTTGGGGGAATTGGTGTGGGAACTTATTTTTAACTACTTTTTGCTGCTAACTGCTGCCTTATTTGCACATTGCTATCGGAAAATCTTAACTGCTTAGCTGTTTTAAAATTGTTGCCTTAAACTGTGGAACTTTTATTGGGAATCTGTCTGGGAATTCTTTTAATGCACTTAGCTGCTTTTTAACTGACCGCTTTTCGCTGCACATCGCACTTTAAGCCGCCATTAACCAGGTCAGCGCTCTAGTCGCTGGACCTGCCCGGGCTTCTTAAGAGCCCGATGACGCGACCGCGCAGCGTTAATTGAAGCTGCCTTGAGTCACGTTAGGTGCGAGGGAGCGTTGCTACCTCGTTTTTTCTTTCTGCTTTTAAAATATTTATTATTACACTGTTGAAAGTGAATCTGGTCGATCGAACTACTGTTGGGGGAATTGGTGTGGGAACTTATTTTTAACTACTTTTTGCTGCTAACTGCTGCCTTATTTGCACATTGCTATCGGAAAATCTTAACTGCTTAGCTGTTTTAAAATTGTTGCCTTAAACTGTGGAACTTTTATTGGGAATCTGTCTGGGAATTCTTTTAATGCACTTAGCTGCTTTTTAACTGACCGCTTTTCGCTGCACATCGCACTTTAAGCCGCCATTAACCAGGTCAGCGCTCTAGTCGCTGGACCTGCCCGGGCTTCTTAAGAGCCCGATGACGCGACCGCGCAGCGTTAATTGAAGCTGCCTTGAGTCACGTTAGGTGCGAGGGAGCGTTGCTACCTCGTTTTTTCTTTCTGCTTTTAAAATATTTGTTATTACACTGTTGAAAGTGAATCTGGTCGATCGAACTACTGTTGGGGGAATTGGTGTGGGAACTTATTTTTAACTACTTTTTGCTGCTAACTGCTGCCTTATTTGCACATTGCTATCGGAAAATCTTAACTGCTTAGCTGTTTTAAAATTGTTGCCTTAAACTGTGGAACTTTTATTGGGAATCTGTCTGGGAATTCTTTTAATGCACTTAGCTGCTTTTTAACTGACCGCTTTTCGCTGCACATCGCACTTTAAGCCGCCATTAACCAGGTCAGCGCTCTAGTCGCTGGACCTGCCCGGGCTTCTTAAGAGCCCGATGACGCGACCGCGCAGCGTTAATTGAAGCTGCCTTGAGTCACGTTAGGTGCGAGGGAGCGTTGCTACCTCGTTTTTTCTTTCTGCTTTTAAAATATTTATTATTACACTGTTGAAAGTGAATCTGGTCGATCGAACTACTGTTGGGGGAATTGGTGTGGGAACTTATTTTTAACTACTTTTTGCTGCTAACTGCTGCCTTATTTGCACATTGCTATCGGAAAATCTTAACTGCTTAGCTGTTTTAAAATTGTTGCCTTAAACTGTGGAACTTTTATTGGGAATCTGTCTGGGAATTCTTTTAATGCACTTAGCTGCTTTTTAACTGACCGCTTTTCGCTGCACATCGCACTTTAAGCCGCCATTAACCAGGTCAGCGCTCTAGTCGCTGGACCTGCCCGGGCTTCTTAAGAGCCCGATGACGCGACCGCGCAGCGTTAATTGAAGCTGCCTTGAGTCACGTTAGGTGCGAGGGAGCGTTGCTACCTCGTTTTTTCTTTCTGCTTTTAAAATATTTATTATTACACTGTTGAAAGTGAATCTGGTCGATCGAACTACTGTTGGGGGAATTGGTGTGGGAACTTATTTTTAACTACTTTTTGCTGCTAACTGCTGCCTTATTTGCACATTGCTATCGGAAAATCTTAACTGCTTAGCTGTTTTAAAATTGTTGCCTTAAACTGTGGAACTTTTATTGGGAATCTGTCTGGGAATTCTTTTAATGCACTTAGCTGCTTTTTAACTGACCGCTTTTCGCTGCACATCGCACTTTAAGCCGCCATTAACCAGGTCAGCGCTCTAGTCGCTGGACCTGCCCGGGCTTCTTAAGAGCCCGATGACGCGACCGCGCAGCGTTAATTGAAGCTGCCTTGAGTCACGTTAGGTGCGAGGGAGCGTTGCTACCTCGTTTTTTCTTTCTGCTTTTAAAATATTTGTTATTACACTGTTGAAAGTGAATCTGGTCGATCGAACTACTGTTGGGGGAATTGGTGTGGGAACTTATTTTTAACTACTTTTTGCTGCTAACTGCTGCCTTATTTGCACATTGCTATCGGAAAATCTTAACTGCTTAGCTGTTTTAAAATTGTTGCCTTAAACTGTGGAACTTTTATTGGGAATCTGTCTGGGAATTCTTTTAATGCACTTAGCTGCTTTTTAACTGACCGCTTTTCGCTGCACATCGCACTTTAAGCCGCCATTAACCAGGTCAGCGCTCTAGTCGCTGGACCTGCCCGGGCTTCTTAAGAGCCCGATGACGCGACCGCGCAGCGTTAATTGAAGCTGCCTTGAGTCACGTTAGGTGCGAGGGAGCGTTGCTACCTCGTTTTTTCTTTCTGCTTTTAAAATATTTATTATTACACTGTTGAAAGTGAATCTGGTCGATCGAACTACTGTTGGGGGAATTGGTGTGGGAACTTATTTTTAACTACTTTTTGCTGCTAACTGCTGCCTTATTTGCACATTGCTATCGGAAAATCTTAACTGCTTAGCTGTTTTAAAATTGTTGCCTTAAACTGTGGAACTTTTATTGGGAATCTGTCTGGGAATTCTTTTAATGCACTTAGCTGCTTTTTAACTGACCGCTTTTCGCTGCACATCGCACTTTAAGCCGCCATTAACCAGGTCAGCGCTCTAGTCGCTGGACCTGCCCGGGCTTCTTAAGAGCCCGATGACGCGACCGCGCAGCGTTAATTGAAGCTGCCTTGAGTCACGTTAGGTGCGAGGGAGCGTTGCTACCTCGTTTTTTCTTTCTGCTTTTAAAATATTTGTTATTACACTGTTGAAAGTGAATCTGGTCGATCGAACTACTGTTGGGGGAATTGGTGTGGGAACTTATTTTTAACTACTTTTTGCTGCTAACTGCTGCCTTATTTGCACATTGCTATCGGAAAATCTTAACTGCTTAGCTGTTTTAAAATTGTTGCCTTAAACTGTGGAACTTTTATTGGGAATCTGTCTGGGAATTCTTTTAATGCACTTAGCTGCTTTTTAACTGACCGCTTTTCGCTGCACATCGCACTTTAAGCCGCCATTAACCAGGTCAGCGCTCTAGTCGCTGGACCTGCCCGGGCTTCTTAAGAGCCCGATGACGCGACCGCGCAGCGTTAATTGAAGCTGCCTTGAGTCACGTTAGGTGCGAGGGAGCGTTGCTACCTCGTTTTTTCTTTCTGCTTTTAAAATATTTATTATTACACTGTTGAAAGTGAATCTGGTCGATCGAACTACTGTTGGGGGAATTGGTGTGGGAACTTATTTTTAACTACTTTTTGCTGCTAACTGCTGCCTTATTTGCACATTGCTATCGGAAAATCTTAACTGCTTAGCTGTTTTAAAATTGTTGCCTTAAACTGTGGAACTTTTATTGGGAATCTGTCTGGGAATTCTTTTAATGCACTTAGCTGCTTTTTAACTGACCGCTTTTCGCTGCACATCGCACTTTAAGCCGCCATTAACCAGGTCAGCGCTCTAGTCGCTGGACCTGCCCGGGCTTCTTAAGAGCCCGATGACGCGACCGCGCAGCGTTAATTGAAGCTGCCTTGAGTCACGTTAGGTGCGAGGGAGCGTTGCTACCTCGTTTTTTCTTTCTGCTTTTAAAATATTTATTATTACACTGTTGAAAGTGAATCTGGTCGATCGAACTACTGTTGGGGGAATTGGTGTGGGAACTTATTTTTAACTACTTTTTGCTGCTAACTGCTGCCTTATTTGCACATTGCTATCGGAAAATCTTAACTGCTTAGCTGTTTTAAAATTGTTGCCTTAAACTGTGGAACTTTTATTGGGAATCTGTCTGGGAATTCTTTTAATGCACTTAGCTGCTTTTTAACTGACCGCTTTTCGCTGCACATCGCACTTTAAGCCGCCATTAACCAGGTCAGCGCTCTAGTCGCTGGACCTGCCCGGGCTTCTTAAGAGCCCGATGACGCGACCGCGCAGCGTTAATTGAAGCTGCCTTGAGTCACGTTAGGTGCGAGGGAGCGTTGCTACCTCGTTTTTTCTTTCTGCTTTTAAAATATTTGTTATTACACTGTTGAAAGTGAATCTGGTCGATCGAACTACTGTTGGGGGAATTGGTGTGGGAACTTATTTTTAACTACTTTTTGCTGCTAACTGCTGCCTTATTTGCACATTGCTATCGGAAAATCTTAACTGCTTAGCTGTTTTAAAATTGTTGCCTTAAACTGTGGAACTTTTATTGGGAATCTGTCTGGGAATTCTTTTAATGCACTTAGCTGCTTTTTAACTGACCGCTTTTCGCTGCACATCGCACTTTAAGCCGCCATTAACCAGGTCAGCGCTCTAGTCGCTGGACCTGCCCGGGCTTCTTAAGAGCCCGATGACGCGACCGCGCAGCGTTAATTGAAGCTGCCTTGAGTCACGTTAGGTGCGAGGGAGCGTTGCTACCTCGTTTTTTCTTTCTGCTTTTAAAATATTTATTATTACACTGTTGAAAGTGAATCTGGTCGATCGAACTACTGTTGGGGGAATTGGTGTGGGAACTTATTTTTAACTACTTTTTGCTGCTAACTGCTGCCTTATTTGCACATTGCTATCGGAAAATCTTAACTGCTTAGCTGTTTTAAAATTGTTGCCTTAAACTGTGGAACTTTTATTGGGAATCTGTCTGGGAATTCTTTTAATGCACTTAGCTGCTTTTTAACTGACCGCTTTTCGCTGCACATCGCACTTTAAGCCGCCATTAACCAGGTCAGCGCTCTAGTCGCTGGACCTGCCCGGGCTTCTTAAGAGCCCGATGACGCGACCGCGCAGCGTTAATTGAAGCTGCCTTGAGTCACGTTAGGTGCGAGGGAGCGTTGCTACCTCGTTTTTTCTTTCTGCTTTTAAAATATTTGTTATTACACTGTTGAAAGTGAATCTGGTCGATCGAACTACTGTTGGGGGAATTGGTGTGGGAACTTATTTTTAACTACTTTTTGCTGCTAACTGCTGCCTTATTTGCACATTGCTATCGGAAAATCTTAACTGCTTAGCTGTTTTAAAATTGTTGCCTTAAACTGTGGAACTTTTATTGGGAATCTGTCTGGGAATTCTTTTAATGCACTTAGCTGCTTTTTAACTGACCGCTTTTCGCTGCACATCGCACTTTAAGCCGCCATTAACCAGGTCAGCGCTCTAGTCGCTGGACCTGCCCGGGCTTCTTAAGAGCCCGATGACGCGACCGCGCAGCGTTAATTGAAGCTGCCTTGAGTCACGTTAGGTGCGAGGGAGCGTTGCTACCTCGTTTTTTCTTTCTGCTTTTAAAATATTTATTATTACACTGTTGAAAGTGAATCTGGTCGATCGAACTACTGTTGGGGGAATTGGTGTGGGAACTTATTTTTAACTACTTTTTGCTGCTAACTGCTGCCTTATTTGCACATTGCTATCGGAAAATCTTAACTGCTTAGCTGTTTTAAAATTGTTGCCTTAAACTGTGGAACTTTTATTGGGAATCTGTCTGGGAATTCTTTTAATGCACTTAGCTGCTTTTTAACTGACCGCTTTTCGCTGCACATCGCACTTTAAGCCGCCATTAACCAGGTCAGCGCTCTAGTCGCTGGACCTGCCCGGGCTTCTTAAGAGCCCGATGACGCGACCGCGCAGCGTTAATTGAAGCTGCCTTGAGTCACGTTAGGTGCGAGGGAGCGTTGCTACCTCGTTTTTTCTTTCTGCTTTTAAAATATTTGTTATTACACTGTTGAAAGTGAATCTGGTCGATCGAACTACTGTTGGGGGAATTGGTGTGGGAACTTATTTTTAACTACTTTTTGCTGCTAACTGCTGCCTTATTTGCACATTGCTATCGGAAAATCTTAACTGCTTAGCTGTTTTAAAATTGTTGCCTTAAACTGTGGAACTTTTATTGGGAATCTGTCTGGGAATTCTTTTAATGCACTTAGCTGCTTTTTAACTGACCGCTTTTCGCTGCACATCGCACTTTAAGCCGCCATTAACCAGGTCAGCGCTCTAGTCGCTGGACCTGCCCGGGCTTCTTAAGAGCCCGATGACGCGACCGCGCAGCGTTAATTGAAGCTGCCTTGAGTCACGTTAGGTGCGAGGGAGCGTTGCTACCTCGTTTTTTCTTTCTGCTTTTAAAATATTTATTATTACACTGTTGAAAGTGAATCTGGTCGATCGAACTACTGTTGGGGGAATTGGTGTGGGAACTTATTTTTAACTACTTTTTGCTGCTAACTGCTGCCTTATTTGCACATTGCTATCGGAAAATCTTAACTGCTTAGCTGTTTTAAAATTGTTGCCTTAAACTGTGGAACTTTTATTGGGAATCTGTCTGGGAATTCTTTTAATGCACTTAGCTGCTTTTTAACTGACCGCTTTTCGCTGCACATCGCACTTTAAGCCGCCATTAACCAGGTCAGCGCTCTAGTCGCTGGACCTGCCCGGGCTTCTTAAGAGCCCGATGACGCGACCGCGCAGCGTTAATTGAAGCTGCCTTGAGTCACGTTAGGTGCGAGGGAGCGTTGCTACCTCGTTTTTTCTTTCTGCTTTTAAAATATTTATTATTACACTGTTGAAAGTGAATCTGGTCGATCGAACTACTGTTGGGGGAATTGGTGTGGGAACTTATTTTTAACTACTTTTTGCTGCTAACTGCTGCCTTATTTGCACATTGCTATCGGAAAATCTTAACTGCTTAGCTGTTTTAAAATTGTTGCCTTAAACTGTGGAACTTTTATTGGGAATCTGTCTGGGAATTCTTTTAATGCACTTAGCTGCTTTTTAACTGACCGCTTTTCGCTGCACATCGCACTTTAAGCCGCCATTAACCAGGTCAGCGCTCTAGTCGCTGGACCTGCCCGGGCTTCTTAAGAGCCCGATGACGCGACCGCGCAGCGTTAATTGAAGCTGCCTTGAGTCACGTTAGGTGCGAGGGAGCGTTGCTACCTCGTTTTTTCTTTCTGCTTTTAAAATATTTGTTATTACACTGTTGAAAGTGAATCTGGTCGATCGAACTACTGTTGGGGGAATTGGTGTGGGAACTTATTTTTAACTACTTTTTGCTGCTAACTGCTGCCTTATTTGCACATTGCTATCGGAAAATCTTAACTGCTTAGCTGTTTTAAAATTGTTGCCTTAAACTGTGGAACTTTTATTGGGAATCTGTCTGGGAATTCTTTTAATGCACTTAGCTGCTTTTTAACTGACCGCTTTTCGCTGCACATCGCACTTTAAGCCGCCATTAACCAGGTCAGCGCTCTAGTCGCTGGACCTGCCCGGGCTTCTTAAGAGCCCGATGACGCGACCGCGCAGCGTTAATTGAAGCTGCCTTGAGTCACGTTAGGTGCGAGGGAGCGTTGCTACCTCGTTTTTTCTTTCTGCTTTTAAAATATTTGTTATTACACTGTTGAAAGTGAATCTGGTCGATCGAACTACTGTTGGGGGAATTGGTGTGGGAACTTATTTTTAACTACTTTTTGCTGCTAACTGCTGCCTTATTTGCACATTGCTATCGGAAAATCTTAACTGCTTAGCTGTTTTAAAATTGTTGCCTTAAACTGTGGAACTTTTATTGGGAATCTGTCTGGGAATTCTTTTAATGCACTTAGCTGCTTTTTAACTGACCGCTTTTCGCTGCACATCGCACTTTAAGCCGCCATTAACCAGGTCAGCGCTCTAGTCGCTGGACCTGCCCGGGCTTCTTAAGAGCCCGATGACGCGACCGCGCAGCGTTAATTGAAGCTGCCTTGAGTCACGTTAGGTGCGAGGGAGCGTTGCTACCTCGTTTTTTCTTTCTGCTTTTAAAATATTTATTATTACACTGTTGAAAGTGAATCTGGTCGATCGAACTACTGTTGGGGGAATTGGTGTGGGAACTTATTTTTAACTACTTTTTGCTGCTAACTGCTGCCTTATTTGCACATTGCTATCGGAAAATCTTAACTGCTTAGCTGTTTTAAAATTGTTGCCTTAAACTGTGGAACTTTTATTGGGAATCTGTCTGGGAATTCTTTTAATGCACTTAGCTGCTTTTTAACTGACCGCTTTTCGCTGCACATCGCACTTTAAGCCGCCATTAACCAGGTCAGCGCTCTAGTCGCTGGACCTGCCCGGGCTTCTTAAGAGCCCGATGACGCGACCGCGCAGCGTTAATTGAAGCTGCCTTGAGTCACGTTAGGTGCGAGGGAGCGTTGCTACCTCGTTTTTTCTTTCTGCTTTTAAAATATTTGTTATTACACTGTTGAAAGTGAATCTGGTCGATCGAACTACTGTTGGGGGAATTGGTGTGGGAACTTATTTTTAACTACTTTTTGCTGCTAACTGCTGCCTTATTTGCACATTGCTATCGGAAAATCTTAACTGCTTAGCTGTTTTAAAATTGTTGCCTTAAACTGTGGAACTTTTATTGGGAATCTGTCTGGGAATTCTTTTAATGCACTTAGCTGCTTTTTAACTGACCGCTTTTCGCTGCACATCGCACTTTAAGCCGCCATTAACCAGGTCAGCGCTCTAGTCGCTGGACCTGCCCGGGCTTCTTAAGAGCCCGATGACGCGACCGCGCAGCGTTAATTGAAGCTGCCTTGAGTCACGTTAGGTGCGAGGGAGCGTTGCTACCTCGTTTTTTCTTTCTGCTTTTAAAATATTTATTATTACACTGTTGAAAGTGAATCTGGTCGATCGAACTACTGTTGGGGGAATTGGTGTGGGAACTTATTTTTAACTACTTTTTGCTGCTAACTGCTGCCTTATTTGCACATTGCTATCGGAAAATCTTAACTGCTTAGCTGTTTTAAAATTGTTGCCTTAAACTGTGGAACTTTTATTGGGAATCTGTCTGGGAATTCTTTTAATGCACTTAGCTGCTTTTTAACTGACCGCTTTTCGCTGCACATCGCACTTTAAGCCGCCATTAACCAGGTCAGCGCTCTAGTCGCTGGACCTGCCCGGGCTTCTTAAGAGCCCGATGACGCGACCGCGCAGCGTTAATTGAAGCTGCCTTGAGTCACGTTAGGTGCGAGGGAGCGTTGCTACCTCGTTTTTTCTTTCTGCTTTTAAAATATTTATTATTACACTGTTGAAAGTGAATCTGGTCGATCGAACTACTGTTGGGGGAATTGGTGTGGGAACTTATTTTTAACTACTTTTTGCTGCTAACTGCTGCCTTATTTGCACATTGCTATCGGAAAATCTTAACTGCTTAGCTGTTTTAAAATTGTTGCCTTAAACTGTGGAACTTTTATTGGGAATCTGTCTGGGAATTCTTTTAATGCACTTAGCTGCTTTTTAACTGACCGCTTTTCGCTGCACATCGCACTTTAAGCCGCCATTAACCAGGTCAGCGCTCTAGTCGCTGGACCTGCCCGGGCTTCTTAAGAGCCCGATGACGCGACCGCGCAGCGTTAATTGAAGCTGCCTTGAGTCACGTTAGGTGCGAGGGAGCGTTGCTACCTCGTTTTTTCTTTCTGCTTTTAAAATATTTATTATTACACTGTTGAAAGTGAATCTGGTCGATCGAACTACTGTTGGGGGAATTGGTGTGGGAACTTATTTTTAACTACTTTTTGCTGCTAACTGCTGCCTTATTTGCACATTGCTATCGGAAAATCTTAACTGCTTAGCTGTTTTAAAATTGTTGCCTTAAACTGTGGAACTTTTATTGGGAATCTGTCTGGGAATTCTTTTAATGCACTTAGCTGCTTTTTAACTGACCGCTTTTCGCTGCACATCGCACTTTAAGCCGCCATTAACCAGGTCAGCGCTCTAGTCGCTGGACCTGCCCGGGCTTCTTAAGAGCCCGATGACGCGACCGCGCAGCGTTAATTGAAGCTGCCTTGAGTCACGTTAGGTGCGAGGGAGCGTTGCTACCTCGTTTTTTCTTTCTGCTTTTAAAATATTTATTATTACACTGTTGAAAGTGAATCTGGTCGATCGAACTACTGTTGGGGGAATTGGTGTGGGAACTTATTTTTAACTACTTTTTGCTGCTAACTGCTGCCTTATTTGCACATTGCTATCGGAAAATCTTAACTGCTTAGCTGTTTTAAAATTGTTGCCTTAAACTGTGGAACTTTTATTGGGAATCTGTCTGGGAATTCTTTTAATGCACTTAGCTGCTTTTTAACTGACCGCTTTTCGCTGCACATCGCACTTTAAGCCGCCATTAACCAGGTCAGCGCTCTAGTCGCTGGACCTGCCCGGGCTTCTTAAGAGCCCGATGACGCGACCGCGCAGCGTTAATTGAAGCTGCCTTGAGTCACGTTAGGTGCGAGGGAGCGTTGCTACCTCGTTTTTTCTTTCTGCTTTTAAAATATTTATTATTACACTGTTGAAAGTGAATCTGGTCGATCGAACTACTGTTGGGGGAATTGGTGTGGGAACTTATTTTTAACTACTTTTTGCTGCTAACTGCTGCCTTATTTGCACATTGCTATCGGAAAATCTTAACTGCTTAGCTGTTTTAAAATTGTTGCCTTAAACTGTGGAACTTTTATTGGGAATCTGTCTGGGAATTCTTTTAATGCACTTAGCTGCTTTTTAACTGACCGCTTTTCGCTGCACATCGCACTTTAAGCCGCCATTAACCAGGTCAGCGCTCTAGTCGCTGGACCTGCCCGGGCTTCTTAAGAGCCCGATGACGCGACCGCGCAGCGTTAATTGAAGCTGCCTTGAGTCACGTTAGGTGCGAGGGAGCGTTGCTACCTCGTTTTTTCTTTCTGCTTTTAAAATATTTGTTATTACACTGTTGAAAGTGAATCTGGTCGATCGAACTACTGTTGGGGGAATTGGTGTGGGAACTTATTTTTAACTACTTTTTGCTGCTAACTGCTGCCTTATTTGCACATTGCTATCGGAAAATCTTAACTGCTTAGCTGTTTTAAAATTGTTGCCTTAAACTGTGGAACTTTTATTGGGAATCTGTCTGGGAATTCTTTTAATGCACTTAGCTGCTTTTTAACTGACCGCTTTTCGCTGCACATCGCACTTTAAGCCGCCATTAACCAGGTCAGCGCTCTAGTCGCTGGACCTGCCCGGGCTTCTTAAGAGCCCGATGACGCGACCGCGCAGCGTTAATTGAAGCTGCCTTGAGTCACGTTAGGTGCGAGGGAGCGTTGCTACCTCGTTTTTTCTTTCTGCTTTTAAAATATTTATTATTACACTGTTGAAAGTGAATCTGGTCGATCGAACTACTGTTGGGGGAATTGGTGTGGGAACTTATTTTTAACTACTTTTTGCTGCTAACTGCTGCCTTATTTGCACATTGCTATCGGAAAATCTTAACTGCTTAGCTGTTTTAAAATTGTTGCCTTAAACTGTGGAACTTTTATTGGGAATCTGTCTGGGAATTCTTTTAATGCACTTAGCTGCTTTTTAACTGACCGCTTTTCGCTGCACATCGCACTTTAAGCCGCCATTAACCAGGTCAGCGCTCTAGTCGCTGGACCTGCCCGGGCTTCTTAAGAGCCCGATGACGCGACCGCGCAGCGTTAATTGAAGCTGCCTTGAGTCACGTTAGGTGCGAGGGAGCGTTGCTACCTCGTTTTTTCTTTCTGCTTTTAAAATATTTATTATTACACTGTTGAAAGTGAATCTGGTCGATCGAACTACTGTTGGGGGAATTGGTGTGGGAACTTATTTTTAACTACTTTTTGCTGCTAACTGCTGCCTTATTTGCACATTGCTATCGGAAAATCTTAACTGCTTAGCTGTTTTAAAATTGTTGCCTTAAACTGTGGAACTTTTATTGGGAATCTGTCTGGGAATTCTTTTAATGCACTTAGCTGCTTTTTAACTGACCGCTTTTCGCTGCACATCGCACTTTAAGCCGCCATTAACCAGGTCAGCGCTCTAGTCGCTGGACCTGCCCGGGCTTCTTAAGAGCCCGATGACGCGACCGCGCAGCGTTAATTGAAGCTGCCTTGAGTCACGTTAGGTGCGAGGGAGCGTTGCTACCTCGTTTTTTCTTTCTGCTTTTAAAATATTTGTTATTACACTGTTGAAAGTGAATCTGGTCGATCGAACTACTGTTGGGGGAATTGGTGTGGGAACTTATTTTTAACTACTTTTTGCTGCTAACTGCTGCCTTATTTGCACATTGCTATCGGAAAATCTTAACTGCTTAGCTGTTTTAAAATTGTTGCCTTAAACTGTGGAACTTTTATTGGGAATCTGTCTGGGAATTCTTTTAATGCACTTAGCTGCTTTTTAACTGACCGCTTTTCGCTGCACATCGCACTTTAAGCCGCCATTAACCAGGTCAGCGCTCTAGTCGCTGGACCTGCCCGGGCTTCTTAAGAGCCCGATGACGCGACCGCGCAGCGTTAATTGAAGCTGCCTTGAGTCACGTTAGGTGCGAGGGAGCGTTGCTACCTCGTTTTTTCTTTCTGCTTTTAAAATATTTATTATTACACTGTTGAAAGTGAATCTGGTCGATCGAACTACTGTTGGGGGAATTGGTGTGGGAACTTATTTTTAACTACTTTTTGCTGCTAACTGCTGCCTTATTTGCACATTGCTATCGGAAAATCTTAACTGCTTAGCTGTTTTAAAATTGTTGCCTTAAACTGTGGAACTTTTATTGGGAATCTGTCTGGGAATTCTTTTAATGCACTTAGCTGCTTTTTAACTGACCGCTTTTCGCTGCACATCGCACTTTAAGCCGCCATTAACCAGGTCAGCGCTCTAGTCGCTGGACCTGCCCGGGCTTCTTAAGAGCCCGATGACGCGACCGCGCAGCGTTAATTGAAGCTGCCTTGAGTCACGTTAGGTGCGAGGGAGCGTTGCTACCTCGTTTTTTCTTTCTGCTTTTAAAATATTTGTTATTACACTGTTGAAAGTGAATCTGGTCGATCGAACTACTGTTGGGGGAATTGGTGTGGGAACTTATTTTTAACTACTTTTTGCTGCTAACTGCTGCCTTATTTGCACATTGCTATCGGAAAATCTTAACTGCTTAGCTGTTTTAAAATTGTTGCCTTAAACTGTGGAACTTTTATTGGGAATCTGTCTGGGAATTCTTTTAATGCACTTAGCTGCTTTTTAACTGACCGCTTTTCGCTGCACATCGCACTTTAAGCCGCCATTAACCAGGTCAGCGCTCTAGTCGCTGGACCTGCCCGGGCTTCTTAAGAGCCCGATGACGCGACCGCGCAGCGTTAATTGAAGCTGCCTTGAGTCACGTTAGGTGCGAGGGAGCGTTGCTACCTCGTTTTTTCTTTCTGCTTTTAAAATATTTGTTATTACACTGTTGAAAGTGAATCTGGTCGATCGAACTACTGTTGGGGGAATTGGTGTGGGAACTTATTTTTAACTACTTTTTGCTGCTAACTGCTGCCTTATTTGCACATTGCTATCGGAAAATCTTAACTGCTTAGCTGTTTTAAAATTGTTGCCTTAAACTGTGGAACTTTTATTGGGAATCTGTCTGGGAATTCTTTTAATGCACTTAGCTGCTTTTTAACTGACCGCTTTTCGCTGCACATCGCACTTTAAGCCGCCATTAACCAGGTCAGCGCTCTAGTCGCTGGACCTGCCCGGGCTTCTTAAGAGCCCGATGACGCGACCGCGCAGCGTTAATTGAAGCTGCCTTGAGTCACGTTAGGTGCGAGGGAGCGTTGCTACCTCGTTTTTTCTTTCTGCTTTTAAAATATTTATTATTACACTGTTGAAAGTGAATCTGGTCGATCGAACTACTGTTGGGGGAATTGGTGTGGGAACTTATTTTTAACTACTTTTTGCTGCTAACTGCTGCCTTATTTGCACATTGCTATCGGAAAATCTTAACTGCTTAGCTGTTTTAAAATTGTTGCCTTAAACTGTGGAACTTTTATTGGGAATCTGTCTGGGAATTCTTTTAATGCACTTAGCTGCTTTTTAACTGACCGCTTTTCGCTGCACATCGCACTTTAAGCCGCCATTAACCAGGTCAGCGCTCTAGTCGCTGGACCTGCCCGGGCTTCTTAAGAGCCCGATGACGCGACCGCGCAGCGTTAATTGAAGCTGCCTTGAGTCACGTTAGGTGCGAGGGAGCGTTGCTACCTCGTTTTTTCTTTCTGCTTTTAAAATATTTGTTATTACACTGTTGAAAGTGAATCTGGTCGATCGAACTACTGTTGGGGGAATTGGTGTGGGAACTTATTTTTAACTACTTTTTGCTGCTAACTGCTGCCTTATTTGCACATTGCTATCGGAAAATCTTAACTGCTTAGCTGTTTTAAAATTGTTGCCTTAAACTGTGGAACTTTTATTGGGAATCTGTCTGGGAATTCTTTTAATGCACTTAGCTGCTTTTTAACTGACCGCTTTTCGCTGCACATCGCACTTTAAGCCGCCATTAACCAGGTCAGCGCTCTAGTCGCTGGACCTGCCCGGGCTTCTTAAGAGCCCGATGACGCGACCGCGCAGCGTTAATTGAAGCTGCCTTGAGTCACGTTAGGTGCGAGGGAGCGTTGCTACCTCGTTTTTTCTTTCTGCTTTTAAAATATTTATTATTACACTGTTGAAAGTGAATCTGGTCGATCGAACTACTGTTGGGGGAATTGGTGTGGGAACTTATTTTTAACTACTTTTTGCTGCTAACTGCTGCCTTATTTGCACATTGCTATCGGAAAATCTTAACTGCTTAGCTGTTTTAAAATTGTTGCCTTAAACTGTGGAACTTTTATTGGGAATCTGTCTGGGAATTCTTTTAATGCACTTAGCTGCTTTTTAACTGACCGCTTTTCGCTGCACATCGCACTTTAAGCCGCCATTAACCAGGTCAGCGCTCTAGTCGCTGGACCTGCCCGGGCTTCTTAAGAGCCCGATGACGCGACCGCGCAGCGTTAATTGAAGCTGCCTTGAGTCACGTTAGGTGCGAGGGAGCGTTGCTACCTCGTTTTTTCTTTCTGCTTTTAAAATATTTGTTATTACACTGTTGAAAGTGAATCTGGTCGATCGAACTACTGTTGGGGGAATTGGTGTGGGAACTTATTTTTAACTACTTTTTGCTGCTAACTGCTGCCTTATTTGCACATTGCTATCGGAAAATCTTAACTGCTTAGCTGTTTTAAAATTGTTGCCTTAAACTGTGGAACTTTTATTGGGAATCTGTCTGGGAATTCTTTTAATGCACTTAGCTGCTTTTTAACTGACCGCTTTTCGCTGCACATCGCACTTTAAGCCGCCATTAACCAGGTCAGCGCTCTAGTCGCTGGACCTGCCCGGGCTTCTTAAGAGCCCGATGACGCGACCGCGCAGCGTTAATTGAAGCTGCCTTGAGTCACGTTAGGTGCGAGGGAGCGTTGCTACCTCGTTTTTTTCTTTCTGCTTTTAAAATATTTGTTATTACACTGTTGAAAGTGAATCTGGTCGATCGAACTACTGTTGGGGGAATTGGTGTGGGAACTTATTTTTAACTACTTTTTGCTGCTAACTGCTGCCTTATTTGCACATTGCTATCGGAAAATCTTAACTGCTTAGCTGTTTTAAAATTGTTGCCTTAAACTGTGGAACTTTTATTGGGAATCTGTCTGGGAATTCTTTTAATGCACTTAGCTGCTTTTTAACTGACCGCTTTTCGCTGCACATCGCACTTTAAGCCGCCATTAACCAGGTCAGCGCTCTAGTCGCTGGACCTGCCCGGGCTTCTTAAGAGCCCGATGACGCGACCGCGCAGCGTTAATTGAAGCTGCCTTGAGTCACGTTAGGTGCGAGGGAGCGTTGCTACCTCGTTTTTTCTTTCTGCTTTTAAAATATTTGTTATTACACTGTTGAAAGTGAATCTGGTCGATCGAACTACTGTTGGGGGAATTGGTGTGGGAACTTATTTTTAACTACTTTTTGCTGCTAACTGCTGCCTTATTTGCACATTGCTATCGGAAAATCTTAACTGCTTAGCTGTTTTAAAATTGTTGCCTTAAACTGTGGAACTTTTATTGGGAATCTGTCTGGGAATTCTTTTAATGCACTTAGCTGCTTTTTAACTGACCGCTTTTCGCTGCACATCGCACTTTAAGCCGCCATTAACCAGGTCAGCGCTCTAGTCGCTGGACCTGCCCGGGCTTCTTAAGAGCCCGATGACGCGACCGCGCAGCGTTAATTGAAGCTGCCTTGAGTCACGTTAGGTGCGAGGGAGCGTTGCTACCTCGTTTTTTCTTTCTGCTTTTAAAATATTTATTATTACACTGTTGAAAGTGAATCTGGTCGATCGAACTACTGTTGGGGGAATTGGTGTGGGAACTTATTTTTAACTACTTTTTGCTGCTAACTGCTGCCTTATTTGCACATTGCTATCGGAAAATCTTAACTGCTTAGCTGTTTTAAAATTGTTGCCTTAAACTGTGGAACTTTTATTGGGAATCTGTCTGGGAATTCTTTTAATGCACTTAGCTGCTTTTTAACTGACCGCTTTTCGCTGCACATCGCACTTTAAGCCGCCATTAACCAGGTCAGCGCTCTAGTCGCTGGACCTGCCCGGGCTTCTTAAGAGCCCGATGACGCGACCGCGCAGCGTTAATTGAAGCTGCCTTGAGTCACGTTAGGTGCGAGGGAGCGTTGCTACCTCGTTTTTTCTTTCTGCTTTTAAAATATTTGTTATTACACTGTTGAAAGTGAATCTGGTCGATCGAACTACTGTTGGGGGAATTGGTGTGGGAACTTATTTTTAACTACTTTTTGCTGCTAACTGCTGCCTTATTTGCACATTGCTATCGGAAAATCTTAACTGCTTAGCTGTTTTAAAATTGTTGCCTTAAACTGTGGAACTTTTATTGGGAATCTGTCTGGGAATTCTTTTAATGCACTTAGCTGCTTTTTAACTGACCGCTTTTCGCTGCACATCGCACTTTAAGCCGCCATTAACCAGGTCAGCGCTCTAGTCGCTGGACCTGCCCGGGCTTCTTAAGAGCCCGATGACGCGACCGCGCAGCGTTAATTGAAGCTGCCTTGAGTCACGTTAGGTGCGAGGGAGCGTTGCTACCTCGTTTTTTCTTTCTGCTTTTAAAATATTTGTTATTACACTGTTGAAAGTGAATCTGGTCGATCGAACTACTGTTGGGGGAATTGGTGTGGGAACTTATTTTTAACTACTTTTTGCTGCTAACTGCTGCCTTATTTGCACATTGCTATCGGAAAATCTTAACTGCTTAGCTGTTTTAAAATTGTTGCCTTAAACTGTGGAACTTTTATTGGGAATCTGTCTGGGAATTCTTTTAATGCACTTAGCTGCTTTTTAACTGACCGCTTTTCGCTGCACATCGCACTTTAAGCCGCCATTAACCAGGTCAGCGCTCTAGTCGCTGGACCTGCCCGGGCTTCTTAAGAGCCCGATGACGCGACCGCGCAGCGTTAATTGAAGCTGCCTTGAGTCACGTTAGGTGCGAGGGAGCGTTGCTACCTCGTTTTTCTTTCTGCTTTTAAAATATTTATTATTACACTGTTGAAAGTGAATCTGGTCGATCGAACTACTGTTGGGGGAATTGGTGTGGGAACTTATTTTTAACTACTTTTTGCTGCTAACTGCTGCCTTATTTGCACATTGCTATCGGAAAATCTTAACTGCTTAGCTGTTTTAAAATTGTTGCCTTAAACTGTGGAACTTTTATTGGGAATCTGTCTGGGAATTCTTTTAATGCACTTAGCTGCTTTTTAACTGACCGCTTTTCGCTGCACATCGCACTTTAAGCCGCCATTAACCAGGTCAGCGCTCTAGTCGCTGGACCTGCCCGGGCTTCTTAAGAGCCCGATGACGCGACCGCGCAGCGTTAATTGAAGCTGCCTTGAGTCACGTTAGGTGCGAGGGAGCGTTGCTACCTCGTTTTTTCTTTCTGCTTTTAAAATATTTGTTATTACACTGTTGAAAGTGAATCTGGTCGATCGAACTACTGTTGGGGGAATTGGTGTGGGAACTTATTTTTAACTACTTTTTGCTGCTAACTGCTGCCTTATTTGCACATTGCTATCGGAAAATCTTAACTGCTTAGCTGTTTTAAAATTGTTGCCTTAAACTGTGGAACTTTTATTGGGAATCTGTCTGGGAATTCTTTTAATGCACTTAGCTGCTTTTTAACTGACCGCTTTTCGCTGCACATCGCACTTTAAGCCGCCATTAACCAGGTCAGCGCTCTAGTCGCTGGACCTGCCCGGGCTTCTTAAGAGCCCGATGACGCGACCGCGCAGCGTTAATTGAAGCTGCCTTGAGTCACGTTAGGTGCGAGGGAGCGTTGCTACCTCGTTTTTTCTTTCTGCTTTTAAAATATTTATTATTACACTGTTGAAAGTGAATCTGGTCGATCGAACTACTGTTGGGGGAATTGGTGTGGGAACTTATTTTTAACTACTTTTTGCTGCTAACTGCTGCCTTATTTGCACATTGCTATCGGAAAATCTTAACTGCTTAGCTGTTTTAAAATTGTTGCCTTAAACTGTGGAACTTTTATTGGGAATCTGTCTGGGAATTCTTTTAATGCACTTAGCTGCTTTTTAACTGACCGCTTTTCGCTGCACATCGCACTTTAAGCCGCCATTAACCAGGTCAGCGCTCTAGTCGCTGGACCTGCCCGGGCTTCTTAAGAGCCCGATGACGCGACCGCGCAGCGTTAATTGAAGCTGCCTTGAGTCACGTTAGGTGCGAGGGAGCGTTGCTACCTCGTTTTTTCTTTCTGCTTTTAAAATATTTGTTATTACACTGTTGAAAGTGAATCTGGTCGATCGAACTACTGTTGGGGGAATTGGTGTGGGAACTTATTTTTAACTACTTTTTGCTGCTAACTGCTGCCTTATTTGCACATTGCTATCGGAAAATCTTAACTGCTTAGCTGTTTTAAAATTGTTGCCTTAAACTGTGGAACTTTTATTGGGAATCTGTCTGGGAATTCTTTTAATGCACTTAGCTGCTTTTTAACTGACCGCTTTTCGCTGCACATCGCACTTTAAGCCGCCATTAACCAGGTCAGCGCTCTAGTCGCTGGACCTGCCCGGGCTTCTTAAGAGCCTGATGACGCGACCGCGCAGCGTTAATTGAAGCTGCCTTGAGTCACGTTAGGTGCGAGGGAGCGTTTCTACCTCGTTTTTTCTTTCTGCTTTTAAAATATTTATTATTACACTGTTGAAAGTGAATCTGGTCGATCGAACTACTGTTGGGGAATTGGTGTGGGAACTTATTTTTAACTACTTTTTGCTGCTAACTGCTGCCTTATTTGCACATTGCTATCGGAAAATCTTAACTGCTTAGCTGTTTTAAAATTGTTGCCTTAAACTGTGGAACTTTTATTGGGAATCTGTCTGGGAATTCTTTTAATGCACTTAGCTGCTTTTTAACTGACCGCTTTTCGCTGCACATCGCACTTTAAGCCGCCATTAACCAGGTCAGCGCTCTAGTCGCTGGACCTGCCCGGGCTTCTTAAGAGCCCGATGACGCGACCGCGCAGCGTTAATTGAAGCTGCCTTGAGTCACGTTAGGTGCGAGGGAGCGTTGCTACCTCGTTTTTTCTTTCTGCTTTTAAAATATTTGTTATTACACTGTTGAAAGTGAATCTGGTCGATCGAACTACTGTTGGGGGAATTGGTGTGGGAACTTATTTTTAACTACTTTTTGCTGCTAACTGCTGCCTTATTTGCACATTGCTATCGGAAAATCTTAACTGCTTAGCTGTTTTAAAATTGTTGCCTTAAACTGTGGAACTTTTATTGGGAATCTGTCTGGGAATTCTTTTAATGCACTTAGCTGCTTTTTAACTGACCGCTTTTCGCTGCACATCGCACTTTAAGCCGCCATTAACCAGGTCAGCGCTCTAGTCGCTGGACCTGCCCGGGCTTCTTAAGAGCCCGATGACGCGACCGCGCAGCGTTAATTGAAGCTGCCTTGAGTCACGTTAGGTGCGAGGGAGCGTTGCTACCTCGTTTTTTCTTTCTGCTTTTAAAATATTTATTATTACACTGTTGAAAGTGAATCTGGTCGATCGAACTACTGTTGGGGGAATTGGTGTGGGAACTTATTTTTAACTACTTTTTGCTGCTAACTGCTGCCTTATTTGCACATTGCTATCGGAAAATCTTAACTGCTTAGCTGTTTTAAAATTGTTGCCTTAAACTGTGGAACTTTTATTGGGAATCTGTCTGGGAATTCTTTTAATGCACTTAGCTGCTTTTTAACTGACCGCTTTTCGCTGCACATCGCACTTTAAGCCGCCATTAACCAGGTCAGCGCTCTAGTCGCTGGACCTGCCCGGGCTTCTTAAGAGCCCGATGACGCGACCGCGCAGCGTTAATTGAAGCTGCCTTGAGTCACGTTAGGTGCGAGGGAGCGTTGCTACCTCGTTTTTTCTTTCTGCTTTTAAAATATTTGTTATTACACTGTTGAAAGTGAATCTGGTCGATCGAACTACTGTTGGGGGAATTGGTGTGGGAACTTATTTTTAACTACTTTTTGCTGCTAACTGCTGCCTTATTTGCACATTGCTATCGGAAAATCTTAACTGCTTAGCTGTTTTAAAATTGTTGCCTTAAACTGTGGAACTTTTATTGGGAATCTGTCTGGGAATTCTTTTAATGCACTTAGCTGCTTTTTAACTGACCGCTTTTCGCTGCACATCGCACTTTAAGCCGCCATTAACCAGGTCAGCGCTCTAGTCGCTGGACCTGCCCGGGCTTCTTAAGAGCCCGATGACGCGACCGCGCAGCGTTAATTGAAGCTGCCTTGAGTCACGTTAGGTGCGAGGGAGCGTTGCTACCTCGTTTTTTCTTTCTGCTTTTAAAATATTTATTATTACACTGTTGAAAGTGAATCTGGTCGATCGAACTACTGTTGGGGGAATTGGTGTGGGAACTTATTTTTAACTACTTTTTGCTGCTAACTGCTGCCTTATTTGCACATTGCTATCGGAAAATCTTAACTGCTTAGCTGTTTTAAAATTGTTGCCTTAAACTGTGGAACTTTTATTGGGAATCTGTCTGGGAATTCTTTTAATGCACTTAGCTGCTTTTTAACTGACCGCTTTTCGCTGCACATCGCACTTTAAGCCGCCATTAACCAGGTCAGCGCTCTAGTCGCTGGACCTGCCCGGGCCTCTGAAGAGCCCGATGACGCGACCGCGCAGCGTTAATTGAAGCTGCCTTGAGTCACGTTAGGTGCGAGGGAGCGTTGCTACCTCGTTTTTCTTTCTGCTTTTAAAATATTTGTTATTACACTGTTGAAAGTGAATCTGGTCGATCGAACTACTGTTGGGGAAATTGGTGTGGGAACTTATTTTTAACTACTTTTTGCTGCTAACTGCTGCCTTATTTGCACATTGCTATCGGAAAATCTTAACTGCTTAGCTGTTTTAAAATTGTTGCCTTAAACTGTGGAACTTTTATTGGGAATCTGTCTGGGAATTCTTTTAATGCACTTAGCTGCTTTTTAACTGACCGCTTTTCGCTGCACATCGCACTTTAAGCCGCCATTAACCAGGTCAGCGCTCTAGTCGCTGGACCTGCCCGGGCTTCTTAAGAGCCCGATGACGCGCACCGCGCAGCGTTAATTGAAGCTGCCTTGAGTCACGTTAGGTGCGAGGGAGCGTTGCTACCTCGTTTTTTCTTTCTGCTTTTAAAATATTTGTTATTACACTGTTGAAAGTGAATCTGGTCGATCGAACTACTGTTGGGGAAATTGGTGTGGGAACTTATTTTTAACTACTTTTTGCTGCTAACTGCTGCCTTATTTGCACATTGCTATCGGAAAATCTTAACTGCTTAGCTGTTTTAAAATTGTTGCCTTAAACTGTGGAACTTTTATTGGGAATCTGTCTGGGAATTCTTTTAATGCACTTAGCTGCTTTTTAACTGACCGCTTTTCGCTGCACATCGCACTTTAAGCCGCCATTAACCAGGTCAGCGCTCTAGTCGCTGGACCTGCCCGGGCTTCTTAAGAGCCCGATGACGCGACCGCGCAGCGTTAATTGAAGCTGCCTTGAGTCACGTTAGGTGCGAGGGAGCGTTGCTACCTCGTTTTTCTTTCTGCTTTTAAAATATTTATTATTACACTGTTGAAAGTGAATCTGGTCGATCGAACTACTGTTGGGGGAATTGGTGTGGGAACTTATTTTTAACTACTTTTTGCTGCTAACTGCTGCCTTATTTGCACATTGCTATCGGAAAATCTTAACTGCTTAGCTGTTTTAAAATTGTTGCCTTAAACTGTGGAACTTTTATTGGGAATCTGTCTGGGAATTCTTTTAATGCACTTAGCTGCTTTTTAACTGACCGCTTTTCGCTGCACATCGCACTTTAAGCCGCCATTAACCAGGTCAGCGCTCTAGTCGCTGGACCTGCCCGGGCTTCTTAAGAGCCCGATGACGCGACCGCGCAGCGTTAATTGAAGCTGCCTTGAGTCACGTTAGGTGCGAGGGAGCGTTGCTACCTCGTTTTTTCTTTCTGCTTTTAAAATATTTATTATTACACTGTTGAAAGTGAATCTGGTCGATCGAACTACTGTTGGGGGAATTGGTGTGGGAACTTATTTTTAACTACTTTGTGCTGCTAACTGCTGCCTTATTTGCACATTGCTATCGGAAAATCTTAACTGCTTAGCTGTTTTAAAATTGTTGCCTTAAACTGTGGAACTTTTATTGGGAATCTGTCTGGGAATTCTTTTAATGCACTTAGCTGCTTTTTAACTGACCGCTTTTCGCTGCACATCGCACTTTAAGCCGCCATTAACCAGGTCAGCGCTCTGGTCGCTGGACCTGCCCGGGACTTCTTAAGAGCCCGATGACGCGACCGCGCAGCGCAATGTGAAGCTGCCTTGAGTCACGTTAGGTGCGAGGGGAGGCGTTGCTAACCTCGTTTTTTCTTTCTGCTTTTAAAATATTTATTATTACACTGTTGAAAGTGAATCTGGTCGATCGAACTACTGTTGGGGGAATTGGTGTGGGAACTTATTTTTAACTACTTTTTGCTGCTAACTGCTGCCTTATTTGCACATTGCTATCGGAAAATCTTAACTGCTTAGCTGTTTTAAAATTGTTGCCTTAAACTGTGGAACTTTTATTGGGAATCTGTCTGGGAATTCTTTTAATGCACTTAGCTGCTTTTTAACTGACCGCTTTTTCGCTGCACATCGCACTTTAAGCCGCCATTAACCAGGTCAGCGCTCTAGTCGCTGGACCCGCACTCGGGCTTCTTAAGAGCCCGATGACGCGACCGCGCAGCGTTAATTGAAGGCTTTGCCTTGAGTCACGTTAGGTGCGAGGGAGCGTTGCTACCTCGTTTTTTCTTTTCTGCTTTTAAAATATTTGTTATTACACTGCTGAAAGTGAATCTGGTCGATCGAACTACTGTTGGGGGAATTGGTGTGGGAACTTATTTTTAACTACTTTTTTGCTGCTAACTGCTGCCTTATTTGCACGATTGCTATCGGAAAATCTTAACTGCTTAGCTGTTTTAAAATTGTTGCCTTAAACTGTGGAACTTTTATTGGGAATCTGTCTGGGAATTCTTTTAATGCACTTAGCTGCTTTTTAACTGACCGCTTTTCGCTGCACATCGCACTTTTAAGCCGCCATTAACCAGGTCAGCGCTCTAGTCGCTGGACCTGCCCGGGCTTCTTAAGAGCCTCGATGACGCGACCGCGCAGCGTTAATTGAAGCTGCCTGTGAGTCACGTTAGGTGCGAGGGAGCCGCTTGCTACCTCGTTTTTTCTTTCTGCTTTTAAAATATTTATTATTACACTGTTGAAAGTGAATCTGGTCGATCGAACTACTGTTGGGGGTGAATTGGTGTGGGAACTTATTTTTAACTACTTTTTGCTGCTAACTGCTGCCTTATTTGCACATTGCTATCGGAAAATCTTAACTGCTTAGCTGTTTTTAAAATTGTTGCCTTAAACTGTGGAACTTTTATTGGGAATCTGTCTGGGAATTCTTTTAATGCACTTTAGCTGCTTTTTAACTGACCGCTTTTCGCTGCACATCGCACTTTAAGCCGCCATTAACCAGGTCAGCGCTCTAGTCGCTGGACCTGCCCGGGCTTCTTAAGAGCCCGATGACGCGACCGCGCAGCGTTAATTGAAGCTGCCTTGAGTCACGTTAGGTGCGAGGGAGCGTTGCTACCTCGTTTTTTCTTTCTGCTTTTAAAATATTTATTATTACACTGTTGAAAGTGAATCTGGTCGATCGAACTACTGTTGGGGGAATTGGTGTGGGAACTTATTTTTAACTACTTTTTGCTGCTAACTGCTGCCTTATTTGCACATTGCTATCGGAAAATCTTAACTGCTTAGCTGTTTTAAAATTGTTGCCTTAAACTGTGGAACTTTTATTGGGAATCTGTCTGGGAATTCTTTTAATGCACTTAGCTGCTTTTTAACTGACCGCTTTTCGCTGCACATCGCACTTTAAGCCGCCATTAACCAGGTCAGCGCTCTAGTCGCTGGACCTGCCCGGGCTTCTTAAGAGCCCGATGACGCGACCGCGCAGCGTTAATTGAAGCTGCCTTGAGTCACGTTAGGTGCGAGGGAGCGTTGCTACCTCGTTTTTTCTTTCTGCTTTTAAAATATTTATTATTACACTGTTGAAAGTGAATCTGGTCGATCGAACTACTGTTGGGGGAATTGGTGTGGGAACTTATTTTTAACTACTTTTTGCTGCTAACTGCTGCCTTATTTGCACATTGCTATCGGAAAATCTTAACTGCTTAGCTGTTTTAAAATTGTTGCCTTAAACTGTGGAACTTTTATTGGGAATCTGTCTGGGAATTCTTTTAATGCACTTAGCTGCTTTTTAACTGACCGCTTTTCGCTGCACATCGCACTTTAAGCCGCCATTAACCAGGTCAGCGCTCTAGTCGCTGGACCTGCCCGGGCTTCTTAAGAGCCCGATGACGCGACCGCGCAGCGTTAATTGAAGCTGCCTTGAGTCACGTTAGGTGCGAGGGAGCGTTGCTACCTCGCTTTTTCTTTCTGCTTTTAAAATATTTATTATTACACTGTTGAAAGTGAATCTGGTCGATCGAACTACTGTTGGGGGAATTGGTGTGGGAACTTATTTTTAACTACTTTTTGCTGCTAACTGCTGCCTTATTTGCACATTGCTATCGGAAAATCTTAACTGCTTAGCTGTTTTAAAATTGTTGCCTTAAACTGTGGAACTTTTATTGGGAATCTGTCTGGGAATTCTTTTAATGCACTTAGCTGCTTTTTAACTGACCGCTTTTCGCTGCACATCGCACTTTAAGCCGCCATTAACCAGGTCAGCGCTCTAGTCGCTGGACCTGCCCGGGCTTCTTAAGAGCCCGATGACGCGACCGCGCAGCGTTAATTGAAGCTGCCTTGAGTCACGTTAGGTGCGAGGGAGCGTTGCTACCCTCGTTTTTTCTTTCTGCTTTTAAAATATTTATTATTACACTGTTGAAAGTGAATCTGGTCGATCGAACTACTGTTGGGGGAATTGGTGTGGGAACTTATTTTTAACTACTTTTTGCTGCTAACTGCTGCCTTATTTGCACATTGCTATCGGAAAATCTTAACTGCTTAGCTGTTTTAAAATTGTTGCCTTAAACTGTGGAACTTTTATTGGGAATCTGTCTGGGAATTCTTTTAATGCACTTAGCTGCTTTTTAACTGACCGCTTTCGCTGCACATCATGACGCGACCGCGCAGCGTTAATTGGAAGCTGCCTTGAGTCACGTTAGGTGCGAGGGAGCGTTGCTACCTCGTTTTTTCTTTCTGCTTTTAAAATATTTATTATTACACTGTTGAAAGTGAATCTGGTCGATCGAACTACTGTTGGGGGAATTGGTGTGGGAACTTATTTTTAACTACTTTTTGCTGCTAACTGCTGCCTTATTTGCACATTGCTATCGGAAAATCTTAACTGCTTAGCTGTTTTAAAAATTGTTGCCTTAAACTGTGGAACTTTTATTGGGAATCTGTCTGGGAATTCTTTTAATGCACTTAGCTGCTTTTTAACTGACCGCTTTCGCTGCACATCGCACTTTAAGCCGCCATTAACCAGGTCAGCGCTCTAGTCGCTGACCTGCCCGGGCTTCTTAAGAGCCCGATGACGCGACCGCGCAGCGCTAATTGGAAGCTGCCTTGAGTCACGTTAGGTGCGAGGGAGCGTTGCTACCTCGTTTTTTCTTTCTGCTTTTAAAATATTTATTATTACACTGTTGAAAGTGAATCTGGTCGATCGAACTACTGTTGGGGGAATTGGTGTGGGAACTTATTTTTAACTACTTTTGCTGCTAACTGCTGCCTTATTTGCACATTGCTATCGGAAAATCTTAACTGCTTAGCTGTTTTAAAATTGTTGCCTTAAACTGTGGAACTTTTATTGGGAATCTGTCTGGGAATTCTTTTAATGCACTTAGCTGCTTTTTAACTGACCGCTTTTCGCTGCACATCGCACTTTAAGCCGCCATTAACCAGGTCAGCGCTCTAGTCGCTGGACCTGCCCGGGCTTCTTAAGAGCCCGATGACGCGACCGCGCAGCGTTAATTGAAGCTGCCTTGAGTCACGTTAGGTGCGAGGGAGCGTTGCTACCTCGTTTTTTCTTTCTGCTTTTAAAATATTTATTATTACACTGTTGAAAGTGAATCTGGTCGATCGAACTACTGTTGGGGGAATTGGTGTGGGAACTTATTTTTAACTACTTTTTGCTGCTAACTGCTGCCTTATTTGCACATTGCTATCGGAAAATCTTAACTGCTTAGCTGTTTTAAAATTGTTGCCTTAAACTGTGGAACTTTTATTGGGAATCTGTCTGGGAATTCTTTTAATGCACTTAGCTGCTTTTTAACTGACCGCTTTTCGCTGCACATCGCACTTTAAGCCGCCATTAACCAGGTCAGCGCTCTAGTCGCTGGACCTGCCCGGGCTTCTTAAGAGCCCGATGACGCGACCGCGCAGCGTTAATTGGAAGCTGCCTTGAGTCACGCTAGGTGCGAGGGAGCGTTGCTACCTCGTTTTTTTCTTTCTGCTTTTAAAATATTTATTATTACACTGTTGAAAGTGAATCTGGTCGATCGAACTACTGTTGGGGGAATTGGTGTGGGAACTTATTTTTAACTACTTTTTGCTGCTAACTGCTGCCTTATTTGCACATTGCTATCGGAAAATCTTAACTGCTTAGCTGTTTTAAAATTGTTGCCTTAAACTGTGGAACTTTTATTGGGAATCTGTCTGGGAATTCTTTAATGCACTTAGCTGCTTTTTAACTGACCGCTTTTCGCTGCACATCGCACTTTAAGCCGCCATTAACCAGGTCAGCGCTCTAGTCGTTGGACCTGCCCGGGCTTCTTAAGAGCCCGATGACGCGACCGCGCAGCGCTAATTGGAAGCTGCCTTGAGTCACGTTAGGTGCGAGGGAGCGTTGCTACCTCGTTTTTTTCTTTCTGCTTTTAAAATATTTATTATTACACTGTTGAAAGTGAATCTGGTCGATCGAACTACTGTTGGGGGAATTGGTGTGGGAACTTATTTTTAACTACTTTTTGCTGCTAACTGCTGCCTTATTTGCACATTGCTATCGGAAAATCTTAACTGCTTAGCTGTTTTAAAATTGTTGCCTTAAACTGTGGAACTTTTATTGGGAATCTGTCTGGGAATTCTCTTTTAATGCACTTAGCTGCTTTTTAACTGACCGCTTTTCGCTGCACATCGCACTTTAAGCCGCCATTAACCAGGTCAGCGCTCTAGTCGCTGGACCTGCCCGGGCTTCTTAAGAGCTCGATGACGCGACCGCGCAGCGTTAATTGGAAGCTGCCTTGAGTCACGTTAGGTGCGAGGGAGCGTTGCTACCTCGTTTTTTCTTTCTGCTTTTAAAATATTTATTATTACACTGTTGAAAGTGAATCTGGTCGATCGAACTACTGTTGGGGGAATTGGTGTGGGAACTTATTTTTAACTACTTTTTGCTGCTAACTGCTGCCTTATTTGCACATTGCTATCGGAAAATCTTAACTGCTTAGCTGTTTTAAAATTGTTGCCTTAAACTGTGGAACTTTTATTGGGAATCTGTCTGGGAATTCTTTTAATGCACTTAGCTGCTTTTTAACTGACCGCTTTTCGCTGCACATCGCACTTTAAGCCGCCATTAACCAGGTCAGCGCTCTAGTCGCTGGACCTGCCCGGGCTTCTTAAGAGCCCGATGACGCGACCGCGCAGCGCTAACTGAAGCTGCCTTGAGTCACGTTAGGTGCGAGGGAGCGTTGCTACCTCGTTTTTTCTTTCTGCTTTTAAAATATTTATTATTACACTGTTGAAAGTGAATCTGGTCGATCGAACTACTGTTGGGGGAATTGGTGTGGGAACTTATTTTTAACTACTTTTTGCTGCTAACTGCTGCCTTATTTGCACATTGCTATCGGAAAATCTTAACTGCTTAGCTGTTTTAAAATTGTTGCCTTAAACTGTGGAACTTTTATTGGGAATCTGTCTGGGAATTCTTTTAATGCACTTAGCTGCTTTTTAACTGACCGCTTTCGCTGCACATCGCACTTTAAGCCGCCATTAACCAGGTCAGCGCTCTAGTCGCTGGACCTGCCCGGGCTTCTTAAGAGCCCGATGACGCGACCGCGCAGCGTTAATTGAAGCTGCCTTGAGTCACGTTAGGTGCGAGGGAGCGTTGCTACCTCGTTTTTTTCTTTCTGCTTTTAAAATATTTATTATTACACTGTTGAAAGTGAATCTGGTCGATCGAACTACTGTTGGGGGAATTGGTGTGGGAACTTATTTTTAACTACTTTTTGCTGCTAACTGCTGCCTTATTTGCACATTGCTATCGGAAAATCTTAACTGCTTAGCTGTTTTAAAATTGTTGCCTTAAACTGTGGAACTTTTATTGGGAATCTGTCTGGGAATTCTTTTAATGCACTTAGCTGCTTTTTAACTGACCGCTTTTCGCTGCACATCGCACTTTAAGCCGCCATTAACCAGGTCAGCGCTCTAGTCGCTGGACCTGCCCGGGCTTCTTAAGAGCCCGATGACGCGACCGCGCAGCGTTAATTGAAGCTGCCTTGAGTCACGTTAGGTGCGAGGGAGCGTTGCTACCTCGTTTTTTTCTTTCTGCTTTTAAAATATTTGTTATTACACTGTTGAAAGTGAATCTGGTCGATCGAACTACTGTTGGGGGAATTGGTGTGGGAACTTATTTTTAACTACTTTTTGCTGCTAACTGCTGCCTTATTTGCACATTGCTATCGGAAAATCTTAACTGCTTAGCTGTTTTAAAATTGTTGCCTTAAACTGTGGAACTTTTATTGGGAATCTGTCTGGGAATTCTTTTAATGCACTTAGCTGCTTTTTAACTGACCGCTTTTCGCTGCACATCGCACTTTAAGCCGCCATTAACCAGGTCAGCGCTCTAGTCGCTGGACCTGCCCGGGCTTCTTAAGAGCCCGATGACGCGACCGCGCAGCGTTAATTGAAGCTGCCTTGAGTCACGTTAGGTGCGAGGGAGCGTTGCTACCTCGTTTTTTCTTTCTGCTTTTAAAATATTTATTATTACACTGTTGAAAGTGAATCTGGTCGATCGAACTACTGTTGGGGGAATTGGTGTGGGAACTTATTTTTAACTACTTTTTGCTGCTAACTGCTGCCTTATTTGCACATTGCTATCGGAAAATCTTAACTGCTTAGCTGTTTTAAAATTGTTGCCTTAAACTGTGGAACTTTTATTGGGAATCTGTCTGGGAATTCTTTTAATGCACTTAGCTGCTTTTTAACTGACCGCTTTTCGCTGCACATCGCACTTTAAGCCGCCATTAACCAGGTCAGCGCTCTAGTCGCTGGACCTGCCCGGGCTTCTTAAGAGCCCGATGACGCGACCGCGCAGCGTTAATTGAAGCTGCCTTGAGTCACGTTAGGTGCGAGGGAGCGTTGCTACCTCGTTTTTTCTTTCTGCTTTTAAAATATTTGTTATTACACTGTTGAAAGTGAATCTGGTCGATCGAACTACTGTTGGGGGAATTGGTGTGGGAACTTATTTTTAACTACTTTTTGCTGCTAACTGCTGCCTTATTTGCACATTGCTATCGGAAAATCTTAACTGCTTAGCTGTTTTAAAATTGTTGCCTTAAACTGTGGAACTTTTATTGGGAATCTGTCTGGGAATTCTTTTAATGCACTTAGCTGCTTTTTAACTGACCGCTTTTCGCTGCACATCGCACTTTAAGCCGCCATTAACCAGGTCAGCGCTCTAGTCGCTGGACCTGCCCGGGCTTCTTAAGAGCCCGATGACGCGACCGCGCAGCGTTAATTGAAGCTGCCTTGAGTCACGTTAGGTGCGAGGGAGCGTTGCTACCTCGTTTTTTCTTTCTGCTTTTAAAATATTTATTATTACACTGTTGAAAGTGAATCTGGTCGATCGAACTACTGTTGGGGGAATTGGTGTGGGAACTTATTTTTAACTACTTTTTGCTGCTAACTGCTGCCTTATTTGCACATTGCTATCGGAAAATCTTAACTGCTTAGCTGTTTTAAAATTGTTGCCTTAAACTGTGGAACTTTTATTGGGAATCTGTCTGGGAATTCTTTTAATGCACTTAGCTGCTTTTTAACTGACCGCTTTTCGCTGCACATCGCACTTTAAGCCGCCATTAACCAGGTCAGCGCTCTAGTCGCTGGACCTGCCCGGGCTTCTTAAGAGCCCGATGACGCGACCGCGCAGCGTTAATTGAAGCTGCCTTGAGTCACGTTAGGTGCGAGGGAGCGTTGCTACCTCGTTTTTTCTTTCTGCTTTTAAAATATTTATTATTACACTGTTGAAAGTGAATCTGGTCGATCGAACTACTGTTGGGGGAATTGGTGTGGGAACTTATTTTTAACTACTTTTTGCTGCTAACTGCTGCCTTATTTGCACATTGCTATCGGAAAATCTTAACTGCTTAGCTGTTTTAAAATTGTTGCCTTAAACTGTGGAACTTTTATTGGGAATCTGTCTGGGAATTCTTTTAATGCACTTAGCTGCTTTTTAACTGACCGCTTTTCGCTGCACATCGCACTTTAAGCCGCCATTAACCAGGTCAGCGCTCTAGTCGCTGGACCTGCCCGGGCTTCTTAAGAGCCCGATGACGCGACCGCGCAGCGTTAATTGAAGCTGCCTTGAGTCACGTTAGGTGCGAGGGAGCGTTGCTACCTCGTTTTTTCTTTCTGCTTTTAAAATATTTGTTATTACACTGTTGAAAGTGAATCTGGTCGATCGAACTACTGTTGGGGGAATTGGTGTGGGAACTTATTTTTAACTACTTTTTGCTGCTAACTGCTGCCTTATTTGCACATTGCTATCGGAAAATCTTAACTGCTTAGCTGTTTTAAAATTGTTGCCTTAAACTGTGGAACTTTTATTGGGAATCTGTCTGGGAATTCTTTTAATGCACTTAGCTGCTTTTTAACTGACCGCTTTTCGCTGCACATCGCACTTTAAGCCGCCATTAACCAGGTCAGCGCTCTAGTCGCTGGACCTGCCCGGGCTTCTTAAGAGCCCGATGACGCGACCGCGCAGCGTTAATTGAAGCTGCCTTGAGTCACGTTAGGTGCGAGGGAGCGTTGCTACCTCGTTTTTTCTTTCTGCTTTTAAAATATTTATTATTACACTGTTGAAAGTGAATCTGGTCGATCGAACTACTGTTGGGGGAATTGGTGTGGGAACTTATTTTTAACTACTTTTTGCTGCTAACTGCTGCCTTATTTGCACATTGCTATCGGAAAATCTTAACTGCTTAGCTGTTTTAAAATTGTTGCCTTAAACTGTGGAACTTTTATTGGGAATCTGTCTGGGAATTCTTTTAATGCACTTAGCTGCTTTTTAACTGACCGCTTTTCGCTGCACATCGCACTTTAAGCCGCCATTAACCAGGTCAGCGCTCTAGTCGCTGGACCTGCCCGGGCTTCTTAAGAGCCCGATGACGCGACCGCGCAGCGTTAATTGAAGCTGCCTTGAGTCACGTTAGGTGCGAGGGAGCGTTGCTACCTCGTTTTTTCTTTCTGCTTTTAAAATATTTGTTATTACACTGTTGAAAGTGAATCTGGTCGATCGAACTACTGTTGGGGGAATTGGTGTGGGAACTTATTTTTAACTACTTTTTGCTGCTAACTGCTGCCTTATTTGCACATTGCTATCGGAAAATCTTAACTGCTTAGCTGTTTTAAAATTGTTGCCTTAAACTGTGGAACTTTTATTGGGAATCTGTCTGGGAATTCTTTTAATGCACTTAGCTGCTTTTTAACTGACCGCTTTTCGCTGCACATCGCACTTTAAGCCGCCATTAACCAGGTCAGCGCTCTAGTCGCTGGACCTGCCCGGGCTTCTTAAGAGCCCGATGACGCGACCGCGCAGCGTTAATTGAAGCTGCCTTGAGTCACGTTAGGTGCGAGGGAGCGTTGCTACCTCGTTTTTTCTTTCTGCTTTTAAAATATTTGTTATTACACTGTTGAAAGTGAATCTGGTCGATCGAACTACTGTTGGGGGAATTGGTGTGGGAACTTATTTTTAACTACTTTTTGCTGCTAACTGCTGCCTTATTTGCACATTGCTATCGGAAAATCTTAACTGCTTAGCTGTTTTAAAATTGTTGCCTTAAACTGTGGAACTTTTATTGGGAATCTGTCTGGGAATTCTTTTAATGCACTTAGCTGCTTTTTAACTGACCGCTTTTCGCTGCACATCGCACTTTAAGCCGCCATTAACCAGGTCAGCGCTCTAGTCGCTGGACCTGCCCGGGCTTCTTAAGAGCCCGATGACGCGACCGCGCAGCGTTAATTGAAGCTGCCTTGAGTCACGTTAGGTGCGAGGGAGCGTTGCTACCTCGTTTTTTCTTTCTGCTTTTAAAATATTTATTATTACACTGTTGAAAGTGAATCTGGTCGATCGAACTACTGTTGGGGGAATTGGTGTGGGAACTTATTTTTAACTACTTTTTGCTGCTAACTGCTGCCTTATTTGCACATTGCTATCGGAAAATCTTAACTGCTTAGCTGTTTTAAAATTGTTGCCTTAAACTGTGGAACTTTTATTGGGAATCTGTCTGGGAATTCTTTTAATGCACTTAGCTGCTTTTTAACTGACCGCTTTTCGCTGCACATCGCACTTTAAGCCGCCATTAACCAGGTCAGCGCTCTAGTCGCTGGACCTGCCCGGGCTTCTTAAGAGCCCGATGACGCGACCGCGCAGCGTTAATTGAAGCTGCCTTGAGTCACGTTAGGTGCGAGGGAGCGTTGCTACCTCGTTTTTTCTTTCTGCTTTTAAAATATTTGTTATTACACTGTTGAAAGTGAATCTGGTCGATCGAACTACTGTTGGGGGAATTGGTGTGGGAACTTATTTTTAACTACTTTTTGCTGCTAACTGCTGCCTTATTTGCACATTGCTATCGGAAAATCTTAACTGCTTAGCTGTTTTAAAATTGTTGCCTTAAACTGTGGAACTTTTATTGGGAATCTGTCTGGGAATTCTTTTAATGCACTTAGCTGCTTTTTAACTGACCGCTTTTCGCTGCACATCGCACTTTAAGCCGCCATTAACCAGGTCAGCGCTCTAGTCGCTGGACCTGCCCGGGCTTCTTAAGAGCCCGATGACGCGACCGCGCAGCGTTAATTGAAGCTGCCTTGAGTCACGTTAGGTGCGAGGGAGCGTTGCTACCTCGTTTTTTCTTTCTGCTTTTAAAATATTTATTATTACACTGTTGAAAGTGAATCTGGTCGATCGAACTACTGTTGGGGGAATTGGTGTGGGAACTTATTTTTAACTACTTTTTGCTGCTAACTGCTGCCTTATTTGCACATTGCTATCGGAAAATCTTAACTGCTTAGCTGTTTTAAAATTGTTGCCTTAAACTGTGGAACTTTTATTGGGAATCTGTCTGGGAATTCTTTTAATGCACTTAGCTGCTTTTTAACTGACCGCTTTTCGCTGCACATCGCACTTTAAGCCGCCATTAACCAGGTCAGCGCTCTAGTCGCTGGACCTGCCCGGGCTTCTTAAGAGCCCGATGACGCGACCGCGCAGCGTTAATTGAAGCTGCCTTGAGTCACGTTAGGTGCGAGGGAGCGTTGCTACCTCGTTTTTTCTTTCTGCTTTTAAAATATTTGTTATTACACTGTTGAAAGTGAATCTGGTCGATCGAACTACTGTTGGGGGAATTGGTGTGGGAACTTATTTTTAACTACTTTTTGCTGCTAACTGCTGCCTTATTTGCACATTGCTATCGGAAAATCTTAACTGCTTAGCTGTTTTAAAATTGTTGCCTTAAACTGTGGAACTTTTATTGGGAATCTGTCTGGGAATTCTTTTAATGCACTTAGCTGCTTTTTAACTGACCGCTTTTCGCTGCACATCGCACTTTAAGCCGCCATTAACCAGGTCAGCGCTCTAGTCGCTGGACCTGCCCGGGCTTCTTAAGAGCCCGATGACGCGACCGCGCAGCGTTAATTGAAGCTGCCTTGAGTCACGTTAGGTGCGAGGGAGCGTTGCTACCTCGTTTTTTCTTTCTGCTTTTAAAATATTTGTTATTACACTGTTGAAAGTGAATCTGGTCGATCGAACTACTGTTGGGGGAATTGGTGTGGGAACTTATTTTTAACTACTTTTTGCTGCTAACTGCTGCCTTATTTGCACATTGCTATCGGAAAATCTTAACTGCTTAGCTGTTTTAAAATTGTTGCCTTAAACTGTGGAACTTTTATTGGGAATCTGTCTGGGAATTCTTTTAATGCACTTAGCTGCTTTTTAACTGACCGCTTTTCGCTGCACATCGCACTTTAAGCCGCCATTAACCAGGTCAGCGCTCTAGTCGCTGGACCTGCCCGGGCTTCTTAAGAGCCCGATGACGCGACCGCGCAGCGTTAATTGAAGCTGCCTTGAGTCACGTTAGGTGCGAGGGAGCGTTGCTACCTCGTTTTTTCTTTCTGCTTTTAAAATATTTATTATTACACTGTTGAAAGTGAATCTGGTCGATCGAACTACTGTTGGGGGAATTGGTGTGGGAACTTATTTTTAACTACTTTTTGCTGCTAACTGCTGCCTTATTTGCACATTGCTATCGGAAAATCTTAACTGCTTAGCTGTTTTAAAATTGTTGCCTTAAACTGTGGAACTTTTATTGGGAATCTGTCTGGGAATTCTTTTAATGCACTTAGCTGCTTTTTAACTGACCGCTTTTCGCTGCACATCGCACTTTAAGCCGCCATTAACCAGGTCAGCGCTCTAGTCGCTGGACCTGCCCGGGCTTCTTAAGAGCCCGATGACGCGACCGCGCAGCGTTAATTGAAGCTGCCTTGAGTCACGTTAGGTGCGAGGGAGCGTTGCTACCTCGTTTTTTCTTTCTGCTTTTAAAATATTTATTATTACACTGTTGAAAGTGAATCTGGTCGATCGAACTACTGTTGGGGGAATTGGTGTGGGAACTTATTTTTAACTACTTTTTGCTGCTAACTGCTGCCTTATTTGCACATTGCTATCGGAAAATCTTAACTGCTTAGCTGTTTTAAAATTGTTGCCTTAAACTGTGGAACTTTTATTGGGAATCTGTCTGGGAATTCTTTTAATGCACTTAGCTGCTTTTTAACTGACCGCTTTTCGCTGCACATCGCACTTTAAGCCGCCATTAACCAGGTCAGCGCTCTAGTCGCTGGACCTGCCCGGGCTTCTTAAGAGCCCGATGACGCGACCGCGCAGCGTTAATTGAAGCTGCCTTGAGTCACGTTAGGTGCGAGGGAGCGTTGCTACCTCGTTTTTTCTTTCTGCTTTTAAAATATTTATTATTACACTGTTGAAAGTGAATCTGGTCGATCGAACTACTGTTGGGGGAATTGGTGTGGGAACTTATTTTTAACTACTTTTTGCTGCTAACTGCTGCCTTATTTGCACATTGCTATCGGAAAATCTTAACTGCTTAGCTGTTTTAAAATTGTTGCCTTAAACTGTGGAACTTTTATTGGGAATCTGTCTGGGAATTCTTTTAATGCACTTAGCTGCTTTTTAACTGACCGCTTTTCGCTGCACATCGCACTTTAAGCCGCCATTAACCAGGTCAGCGCTCTAGTCGCTGGACCTGCCCGGGCTTCTTAAGAGCCCGATGACGCGACCGCGCAGCGTTAATTGAAGCTGCCTTGAGTCACGTTAGGTGCGAGGGAGCGTTGCTACCTCGTTTTTTCTTTCTGCTTTTAAAATATTTGTTATTACACTGTTGAAAGTGAATCTGGTCGATCGAACTACTGTTGGGGGAATTGGTGTGGGAACTTATTTTTAACTACTTTTTGCTGCTAACTGCTGCCTTATTTGCACATTGCTATCGGAAAATCTTAACTGCTTAGCTGTTTTAAAATTGTTGCCTTAAACTGTGGAACTTTTATTGGGAATCTGTCTGGGAATTCTTTTAATGCACTTAGCTGCTTTTTAACTGACCGCTTTTCGCTGCACATCGCACTTTAAGCCGCCATTAACCAGGTCAGCGCTCTAGTCGCTGGACCTGCCCGGGCTTCTTAAGAGCCCGATGACGCGACCGCGCAGCGTTAATTGAAGCTGCCTTGAGTCACGTTAGGTGCGAGGGAGCGTTGCTACCTCGTTTTTTCTTTCTGCTTTTAAAATATTTATTATTACACTGTTGAAAGTGAATCTGGTCGATCGAACTACTGTTGGGGGAATTGGTGTGGGAACTTATTTTTAACTACTTTTTGCTGCTAACTGCTGCCTTATTTGCACATTGCTATCGGAAAATCTTAACTGCTTAGCTGTTTTAAAATTGTTGCCTTAAACTGTGGAACTTTTATTGGGAATCTGTCTGGGAATTCTTTTAATGCACTTAGCTGCTTTTTAACTGACCGCTTTTCGCTGCACATCGCACTTTAAGCCGCCATTAACCAGGTCAGCGCTCTAGTCGCTGGACCTGCCCGGGCTTCTTAAGAGCCCGATGACGCGACCGCGCAGCGTTAATTGAAGCTGCCTTGAGTCACGTTAGGTGCGAGGGAGCGTTGCTACCTCGTTTTTTCTTTCTGCTTTTAAAATATTTATTATTACACTGTTGAAAGTGAATCTGGTCGATCGAACTACTGTTGGGGGAATTGGTGTGGGAACTTATTTTTAACTACTTTTTGCTGCTAACTGCTGCCTTATTTGCACATTGCTATCGGAAAATCTTAACTGCTTAGCTGTTTTAAAATTGTTGCCTTAAACTGTGGAACTTTTATTGGGAATCTGTCTGGGAATTCTTTTAATGCACTTAGCTGCTTTTTAACTGACCGCTTTTCGCTGCACATCGCACTTTAAGCCGCCATTAACCAGGTCAGCGCTCTAGTCGCTGGACCTGCCCGGGCTTCTTAAGAGCCCGATGACGCGACCGCGCAGCGTTAATTGAAGCTGCCTTGAGTCACGTTAGGTGCGAGGGAGCGTTGCTACCTCGTTTTTTCTTTCTGCTTTTAAAATATTTATTATTACACTGTTGAAAGTGAATCTGGTCGATCGAACTACTGTTGGGGGAATTGGTGTGGGAACTTATTTTTAACTACTTTTTGCTGCTAACTGCTGCCTTATTTGCACATTGCTATCGGAAAATCTTAACTGCTTAGCTGTTTTAAAATTGTTGCCTTAAACTGTGGAACTTTTATTGGGAATCTGTCTGGGAATTCTTTTAATGCACTTAGCTGCTTTTTAACTGACCGCTTTTCGCTGCACATCGCACTTTAAGCCGCCATTAACCAGGTCAGCGCTCTAGTCGCTGGACCTGCCCGGGCTTCTTAAGAGCCCGATGACGCGACCGCGCAGCGTTAATTGAAGCTGCCTTGAGTCACGTTAGGTGCGAGGGAGCGTTGCTACCTCGTTTTTTCTTTCTGCTTTTAAAATATTTATTATTACACTGTTGAAAGTGAATCTGGTCGATCGAACTACTGTTGGGGGAATTGGTGTGGGAACTTATTTTTAACTACTTTTTGCTGCTAACTGCTGCCTTATTTGCACATTGCTATCGGAAAATCTTAACTGCTTAGCTGTTTTAAAATTGTTGCCTTAAACTGTGGAACTTTTATTGGGAATCTGTCTGGGAATTCTTTTAATGCACTTAGCTGCTTTTTAACTGACCGCTTTTCGCTGCACATCGCACTTTAAGCCGCCATTAACCAGGTCAGCGCTCTAGTCGCTGGACCTGCCCGGGCTTCTTAAGAGCCCGATGACGCGACCGCGCAGCGTTAATTGAAGCTGCCTTGAGTCACGTTAGGTGCGAGGGAGCGTTGCTACCTCGTTTTTTCTTTCTGCTTTTAAAATATTTGTTATTACACTGTTGAAAGTGAATCTGGTCGATCGAACTACTGTTGGGGGAATTGGTGTGGGAACTTATTTTTAACTACTTTTTGCTGCTAACTGCTGCCTTATTTGCACATTGCTATCGGAAAATCTTAACTGCTTAGCTGTTTTAAAATTGTTGCCTTAAACTGTGGAACTTTTATTGGGAATCTGTCTGGGAATTCTTTTAATGCACTTAGCTGCTTTTTAACTGACCGCTTTTCGCTGCACATCGCACTTTAAGCCGCCATTAACCAGGTCAGCGCTCTAGTCGCTGGACCTGCCCGGGCTTCTTAAGAGCCCGATGACGCGACCGCGCAGCGTTAATTGAAGCTGCCTTGAGTCACGTTAGGTGCGAGGGAGCGTTGCTACCTCGTTTTTTTCTTTCTGCTTTTAAAATATTTGTTATTACACTGTTGAAAGTGAATCTGGTCGATCGAACTACTGTTGGGGGAATTGGTGTGGGAACTTATTTTTAACTACTTTTTGCTGCTAACTGCTGCCTTATTTGCACATTGCTATCGGAAAATCTTAACTGCTTAGCTGTTTTAAAATTGTTGCCTTAAACTGTGGAACTTTTATTGGGAATCTGTCTGGGAATTCTTTTAATGCACTTAGCTGCTTTTTAACTGACCGCTTTTCGCTGCACATCGCACTTTAAGCCGCCATTAACCAGGTCAGCGCTCTAGTCGCTGGACCTGCCCGGGCTTCTTAAGAGCCCGATGACGCGACCGCGCAGCGTTAATTGAAGCTGCCTTGAGTCACGTTAGGTGCGAGGGAGCGTTGCTACCTCGTTTTTTCTTTCTGCTTTTAAAATATTTATTATTACACTGTTGAAAGTGAATCTGGTCGATCGAACTACTGTTGGGGGAATTGGTGTGGGAACTTATTTTTAACTACTTTTTGCTGCTAACTGCTGCCTTATTTGCACATTGCTATCGGAAAATCTTAACTGCTTAGCTGTTTTAAAATTGTTGCCTTAAACTGTGGAACTTTTATTGGGAATCTGTCTGGGAATTCTTTTAATGCACTTAGCTGCTTTTTAACTGACCGCTTTTCGCTGCACATCGCACTTTAAGCCGCCATTAACCAGGTCAGCGCTCTAGTCGCTGGACCTGCCCGGGCTTCTTAAGAGCCCGATGACGCGACCGCGCAGCGTTAATTGAAGCTGCCTTGAGTCACGTTAGGTGCGAGGGAGCGTTGCTACCTCGTTTTTTCTTTCTGCTTTTAAAATATTTGTTATTACACTGTTGAAAGTGAATCTGGTCGATCGAACTACTGTTGGGGGAATTGGTGTGGGAACTTATTTTTAACTACTTTTTGCTGCTAACTGCTGCCTTATTTGCACATTGCTATCGGAAAATCTTAACTGCTTAGCTGTTTTAAAATTGTTGCCTTAAACTGTGGAACTTTTATTGGGAATCTGTCTGGGAATTCTTTTAATGCACTTAGCTGCTTTTTAACTGACCGCTTTTCGCTGCACATCGCACTTTAAGCCGCCATTAACCAGGTCAGCGCTCTAGTCGCTGGACCTGCCCGGGCTTCTTAAGAGCCCGATGACGCGACCGCGCAGCGTTAATTGAAGCTGCCTTGAGTCACGTTAGGTGCGAGGGAGCGTTGCTACCTCGTTTTTTCTTTCTGCTTTTAAAATATTTGTTATTACACTGTTGAAAGTGAATCTGGTCGATCGAACTACTGTTGGGGGAATTGGTGTGGGAACTTATTTTTAACTACTTTTTGCTGCTAACTGCTGCCTTATTTGCACATTGCTATCGGAAAATCTTAACTGCTTAGCTGTTTTAAAATTGTTGCCTTAAACTGTGGAACTTTTATTGGGAATCTGTCTGGGAATTCTTTTAATGCACTTAGCTGCTTTTTAACTGACCGCTTTTCGCTGCACATCGCACTTTAAGCCGCCATTAACCAGGTCAGCGCTCTAGTCGCTGGACCTGCCCGGGCTTCTTAAGAGCCCGATGACGCGACCGCGCAGCGTTAATTGAAGCTGCCTTGAGTCACGTTAGGTGCGAGGGAGCGTTGCTACCTCGTTTTTTCTTTCTGCTTTTAAAATATTTGTTATTACACTGTTGAAAGTGAATCTGGTCGATCGAACTACTGTTGGGGGAATTGGTGTGGGAACTTATTTTTAACTACTTTTTGCTGCTAACTGCTGCCTTATTTGCACATTGCTATCGGAAAATCTTAACTGCTTAGCTGTTTTAAAATTGTTGCCTTAAACTGTGGAACTTTTATTGGGAATCTGTCTGGGAATTCTTTTAATGCACTTAGCTGCTTTTTAACTGACCGCTTTTCGCTGCACATCGCACTTTAAGCCGCCATTAACCAGGTCAGCGCTCTAGTCGCTGGACCTGCCCGGGCTTCTTAAGAGCCCGATGACGCGACCGCGCAGCGTTAATTGAAGCTGCCTTGAGTCACGTTAGGTGCGAGGGAGCGTTGCTACCTCGTTTTTTCTTTCTGCTTTTAAAATATTTATTATTACACTGTTGAAAGTGAATCTGGTCGATCGAACTACTGTTGGGGGAATTGGTGTGGGAACTTATTTTTAACTACTTTTTGCTGCTAACTGCTGCCTTATTTGCACATTGCTATCGGAAAATCTTAACTGCTTAGCTGTTTTAAAATTGTTGCCTTAAACTGTGGAACTTTTATTGGGAATCTGTCTGGGAATTCTTTTAATGCACTTAGCTGCTTTTTAACTGACCGCTTTTCGCTGCACATCGCACTTTAAGCCGCCATTAACCAGGTCAGCGCTCTAGTCGCTGGACCTGCCCGGGCTTCTTAAGAGCCCGATGACGCGACCGCGCAGCGTTAATTGAAGCTGCCTTGAGTCACGTTAGGTGCGAGGGAGCGTTGCTACCTCGTTTTTTCTTTCTGCTTTTAAAATATTTATTATTACACTGTTGAAAGTGAATCTGGTCGATCGAACTACTGTTGGGGGAATTGGTGTGGGAACTTATTTTTAACTACTTTTTGCTGCTAACTGCTGCCTTATTTGCACATTGCTATCGGAAAATCTTAACTGCTTAGCTGTTTTAAAATTGTTGCCTTAAACTGTGGAACTTTTATTGGGAATCTGTCTGGGAATTCTTTTAATGCACTTAGCTGCTTTTTAACTGACCGCTTTTCGCTGCACATCGCACTTTAAGCCGCCATTAACCAGGTCAGCGCTCTAGTCGCTGGACCTGCCCGGGCTTCTTAAGAGCCCGATGACGCGACCGCGCAGCGTTAATTGAAGCTGCCTTGAGTCACGTTAGGTGCGAGGGAGCGTTGCTACCTCGTTTTTTCTTTCTGCTTTTAAAATATTTGTTATTACACTGTTGAAAGTGAATCTGGTCGATCGAACTACTGTTGGGGGAATTGGTGTGGGAACTTATTTTTAACTACTTTTTGCTGCTAACTGCTGCCTTATTTGCACATTGCTATCGGAAAATCTTAACTGCTTAGCTGTTTTAAAATTGTTGCCTTAAACTGTGGAACTTTTATTGGGAATCTGTCTGGGAATTCTTTTAATGCACTTAGCTGCTTTTTAACTGACCGCTTTTCGCTGCACATCGCACTTTAAGCCGCCATTAACCAGGTCAGCGCTCTAGTCGCTGGACCTGCCCGGGCTTCTTAAGAGCCCGATGACGCGACCGCGCAGCGTTAATTGAAGCTGCCTTGAGTCACGTTAGGTGCGAGGGAGCGTTGCTACCTCGTTTTTTCTTTCTGCTTTTAAAATATTTGTTATTACACTGTTGAAAGTGAATCTGGTCGATCGAACTACTGTTGGGGGAATTGGTGTGGGAACTTATTTTTAACTACTTTTTGCTGCTAACTGCTGCCTTATTTGCACATTGCTATCGGAAAATCTTAACTGCTTAGCTGTTTTAAAATTGTTGCCTTAAACTGTGGAACTTTTATTGGGAATCTGTCTGGGAATTCTTTTAATGCACTTAGCTGCTTTTTAACTGACCGCTTTTCGCTGCACATCGCACTTTAAGCCGCCATTAACCAGGTCAGCGCTCTAGTCGCTGGACCTGCCCGGGCTTCTTAAGAGCCCGATGACGCGACCGCGCAGCGTTAATTGAAGCTGCCTTGAGTCACGTTAGGTGCGAGGGAGCGTTGCTACCTCGTTTTTTCTTTCTGCTTTTAAAATATTTGTTATTACACTGTTGAAAGTGAATCTGGTCGATCGAACTACTGTTGGGGGAATTGGTGTGGGAACTTATTTTTAACTACTTTTTGCTGCTAACTGCTGCCTTATTTGCACATTGCTATCGGAAAATCTTAACTGCTTAGCTGTTTTAAAATTGTTGCCTTAAACTGTGGAACTTTTATTGGGAATCTGTCTGGGAATTCTTTTAATGCACTTAGCTGCTTTTTAACTGACCGCTTTTCGCTGCACATCGCACTTTAAGCCGCCATTAACCAGGTCAGCGCTCTAGTCGCTGGACCTGCCCGGGCTTCTTAAGAGCCCGATGACGCGACCGCGCAGCGTTAATTGAAGCTGCCTTGAGTCACGTTAGGTGCGAGGGAGCGTTGCTACCTCGTTTTTTCTTTCTGCTTTTAAAATATTTATTATTACACTGTTGAAAGTGAATCTGGTCGATCGAACTACTGTTGGGGGAATTGGTGTGGGAACTTATTTTTAACTACTTTTTGCTGCTAACTGCTGCCTTATTTGCACATTGCTATCGGAAAATCTTAACTGCTTAGCTGTTTTAAAATTGTTGCCTTAAACTGTGGAACTTTTATTGGGAATCTGTCTGGGAATTCTTTTAATGCACTTAGCTGCTTTTTAACTGACCGCTTTTCGCTGCACATCGCACTTTAAGCCGCCATTAACCAGGTCAGCGCTCTAGTCGCTGGACCTGCCCGGGCTTCTTAAGAGCCCGATGACGCGACCGCGCAGCGTTAATTGAAGCTGCCTTGAGTCACGTTAGGTGCGAGGGAGCGTTGCTACCTCGTTTTTTCTTTCTGCTTTTAAAATATTTGTTATTACACTGTTGAAAGTGAATCTGGTCGATCGAACTACTGTTGGGGGAATTGGTGTGGGAACTTATTTTTAACTACTTTTTGCTGCTAACTGCTGCCTTATTTGCACATTGCTATCGGAAAATCTTAACTGCTTAGCTGTTTTAAAATTGTTGCCTTAAACTGTGGAACTTTTATTGGGAATCTGTCTGGGAATTCTTTTAATGCACTTAGCTGCTTTTTAACTGACCGCTTTTCGCTGCACATCGCACTTTAAGCCGCCATTAACCAGGTCAGCGCTCTAGTCGCTGGACCTGCCCGGGCTTCTTAAGAGCCCGATGACGCGACCGCGCAGCGTTAATTGAAGCTGCCTTGAGTCACGTTAGGTGCGAGGGAGCGTTGCTACCTCGTTTTTTCTTTCTGCTTTTAAAATATTTGTTATTACACTGTTGAAAGTGAATCTGGTCGATCGAACTACTGTTGGGGGAATTGGTGTGGGAACTTATTTTTAACTACTTTTTGCTGCTAACTGCTGCCTTATTTGCACATTGCTATCGGAAAATCTTAACTGCTTAGCTGTTTTAAAATTGTTGCCTTAAACTGTGGAACTTTTATTGGGAATCTGTCTGGGAATTCTTTTAATGCACTTAGCTGCTTTTTAACTGACCGCTTTTCGCTGCACATCGCACTTTAAGCCGCCATTAACCAGGTCAGCGCTCTAGTCGCTGGACCTGCCCGGGCTTCTTAAGAGCCCGATGACGCGACCGCGCAGCGTTAATTGAAGCTGCCTTGAGTCACGTTAGGTGCGAGGGAGCGTTGCTACCTCGTTTTTTCTTTCTGCTTTTAAAATATTTATTATTACACTGTTGAAAGTGAATCTGGTCGATCGAACTACTGTTGGGGGAATTGGTGTGGGAACTTATTTTTAACTACTTTTTGCTGCTAACTGCTGCCTTATTTGCACATTGCTATCGGAAAATCTTAACTGCTTAGCTGTTTTAAAATTGTTGCCTTAAACTGTGGAACTTTTATTGGGAATCTGTCTGGGAATTCTTTTAATGCACTTAGCTGCTTTTTAACTGACCGCTTTTCGCTGCACATCGCACTTTAAGCCGCCATTAACCAGGTCAGCGCTCTAGTCGCTGGACCTGCCCGGGCTTCTTAAGAGCCCGATGACGCGACCGCGCAGCGTTAATTGAAGCTGCCTTGAGTCACGTTAGGTGCGAGGGAGCGTTGCTACCTCGTTTTTTCTTTCTGCTTTTAAAATATTTATTATTACACTGTTGAAAGTGAATCTGGTCGATCGAACTACTGTTGGGGGAATTGGTGTGGGAACTTATTTTTAACTACTTTTTGCTGCTAACTGCTGCCTTATTTGCACATTGCTATCGGAAAATCTTAACTGCTTAGCTGTTTTAAAATTGTTGCCTTAAACTGTGGAACTTTTATTGGGAATCTGTCTGGGAATTCTTTTAATGCACTTAGCTGCTTTTTAACTGACCGCTTTTCGCTGCACATCGCACTTTAAGCCGCCATTAACCAGGTCAGCGCTCTAGTCGCTGGACCTGCCCGGGCTTCTTAAGAGCCCGATGACGCGACCGCGCAGCGTTAATTGAAGCTGCCTTGAGTCACGTTAGGTGCGAGGGAGCGTTGCTACCTCGTTTTTTCTTTCTGCTTTTAAAATATTTGTTATTACACTGTTGAAAGTGAATCTGGTCGATCGAACTACTGTTGGGGGAATTGGTGTGGGAACTTATTTTTAACTACTTTTTGCTGCTAACTGCTGCCTTATTTGCACATTGCTATCGGAAAATCTTAACTGCTTAGCTGTTTTAAAATTGTTGCCTTAAACTGTGGAACTTTTATTGGGAATCTGTCTGGGAATTCTTTTAATGCACTTAGCTGCTTTTTAACTGACCGCTTTTCGCTGCACATCGCACTTTAAGCCGCCATTAACCAGGTCAGCGCTCTAGTCGCTGGACCTGCCCGGGCTTCTTAAGAGCCCGATGACGCGACCGCGCAGCGTTAATTGAAGCTGCCTTGAGTCACGTTAGGTGCGAGGGAGCGTTGCTACCTCGTTTTTTCTTTCTGCTTTTAAAATATTTGTTATTACACTGTTGAAAGTGAATCTGGTCGATCGAACTACTGTTGGGGGAATTGGTGTGGGAACTTATTTTTAACTACTTTTTGCTGCTAACTGCTGCCTTATTTGCACATTGCTATCGGAAAATCTTAACTGCTTAGCTGTTTTAAAATTGTTGCCTTAAACTGTGGAACTTTTATTGGGAATCTGTCTGGGAATTCTTTTAATGCACTTAGCTGCTTTTTAACTGACCGCTTTTCGCTGCACATCGCACTTTAAGCCGCCATTAACCAGGTCAGCGCTCTAGTCGCTGGACCTGCCCGGGCTTCTTAAGAGCCCGATGACGCGACCGCGCAGCGTTAATTGAAGCTGCCTTGAGTCACGTTAGGTGCGAGGGAGCGTTGCTACCTCGTTTTTTCTTTCTGCTTTTAAAATATTTATTATTACACTGTTGAAAGTGAATCTGGTCGATCGAACTACTGTTGGGGGAATTGGTGTGGGAACTTATTTTTAACTACTTTTTGCTGCTAACTGCTGCCTTATTTGCACATTGCTATCGGAAAATCTTAACTGCTTAGCTGTTTTAAAATTGTTGCCTTAAACTGTGGAACTTTTATTGGGAATCTGTCTGGGAATTCTTTTAATGCACTTAGCTGCTTTTTAACTGACCGCTTTTCGCTGCACATCGCACTTTAAGCCGCCATTAACCAGGTCAGCGCTCTAGTCGCTGGACCTGCCCGGGCTTCTTAAGAGCCCGATGACGCGACCGCGCAGCGTTAATTGAAGCTGCCTTGAGTCACGTTAGGTGCGAGGGAGCGTTGCTACCTCGTTTTTTCTTTCTGCTTTTAAAATATTTATTATTACACTGTTGAAAGTGAATCTGGTCGATCGAACTACTGTTGGGGGAATTGGTGTGGGAACTTATTTTTAACTACTTTTTGCTGCTAACTGCTGCCTTATTTGCACATTGCTATCGGAAAATCTTAACTGCTTAGCTGTTTTAAAATTGTTGCCTTAAACTGTGGAACTTTTATTGGGAATCTGTCTGGGAATTCTTTTAATGCACTTAGCTGCTTTTTAACTGACCGCTTTTCGCTGCACATCGCACTTTAAGCCGCCATTAACCAGGTCAGCGCTCTAGTCGCTGGACCTGCCCGGGCTTCTTAAGAGCCCGATGACGCGACCGCGCAGCGTTAATTGAAGCTGCCTTGAGTCACGTTAGGTGCGAGGGAGCGTTGCTACCTCGTTTTTTCTTTCTGCTTTTAAAATATTTGTTATTACACTGTTGAAAGTGAATCTGGTCGATCGAACTACTGTTGGGGGAATTGGTGTGGGAACTTATTTTTAACTACTTTTTGCTGCTAACTGCTGCCTTATTTGCACATTGCTATCGGAAAATCTTAACTGCTTAGCTGTTTTAAAATTGTTGCCTTAAACTGTGGAACTTTTATTGGGAATCTGTCTGGGAATTCTTTTAATGCACTTAGCTGCTTTTTAACTGACCGCTTTTCGCTGCACATCGCACTTTAAGCCGCCATTAACCAGGTCAGCGCTCTAGTCGCTGGACCTGCCCGGGCTTCTTAAGAGCCCGATGACGCGACCGCGCAGCGTTAATTGAAGCTGCCTTGAGTCACGTTAGGTGCGAGGGAGCGTTGCTACCTCGTTTTTTTCTTTCTGCTTTTAAAATATTTATTATTACACTGTTGAAAGTGAATCTGGTCGATCGAACTACTGTTGGGGGAATTGGTGTGGGAACTTATTTTTAACTACTTTTTGCTGCTAACTGCTGCCTTATTTGCACATTGCTATCGGAAAATCTTAACTGCTTAGCTGTTTTAAAATTGTTGCCTTAAACTGTGGAACTTTTATTGGGAATCTGTCTGGGAATTCTTTTAATGCACTTAGCTGCTTTTTAACTGACCGCTTTTCGCTGCACATCGCACTTTAAGCCGCCATTAACCAGGTCAGCGCTCTAGTCGCTGGACCTGCCCGGGCTTCTTAAGAGCCCGATGACGCGACCGCGCAGCGTTAATTGAAGCTGCCTTGAGTCACGTTAGGTGCGAGGGAGCGTTGCTACCTCGTTTTTTCTTTCTGCTTTTAAAATATTTGTTATTACACTGTTGAAAGTGAATCTGGTCGATCGAACTACTGTTGGGGGAATTGGTGTGGGAACTTATTTTTAACTACTTTTTGCTGCTAACTGCTGCCTTATTTGCACATTGCTATCGGAAAATCTTAACTGCTTAGCTGTTTTAAAATTGTTGCCTTAAACTGTGGAACTTTTATTGGGAATCTGTCTGGGAATTCTTTTAATGCACTTAGCTGCTTTTTAACTGACCGCTTTTCGCTGCACATCGCACTTTAAGCCGCCATTAACCAGGTCAGCGCTCTAGTCGCTGGACCTGCCCGGGCTTCTTAAGAGCCCGATGACGCGACCGCGCAGCGTTAATTGAAGCTGCCTTGAGTCACGTTAGGTGCGAGGGAGCGTTGCTACCTCGTTTTTTCTTTCTGCTTTTAAAATATTTATTATTACACTGTTGAAAGTGAATCTGGTCGATCGAACTACTGTTGGGGGAATTGGTGTGGGAACTTATTTTTAACTACTTTTTGCTGCTAACTGCTGCCTTATTTGCACATTGCTATCGGAAAATCTTAACTGCTTAGCTGTTTTAAAATTGTTGCCTTAAACTGTGGAACTTTTATTGGGAATCTGTCTGGGAATTCTTTTAATGCACTTAGCTGCTTTTTAACTGACCGCTTTTCGCTGCACATCGCACTTTAAGCCGCCATTAACCAGGTCAGCGCTCTAGTCGCTGGACCTGCCCGGGCTTCTTAAGAGCCCGATGACGCGACCGCGCAGCGTTAATTGAAGCTGCCTTGAGTCACGTTAGGTGCGAGGGAGCGTTGCTACCTCGTTTTTTCTTTCTGCTTTTAAAATATTTATTATTACACTGTTGAAAGTGAATCTGGTCGATCGAACTACTGTTGGGGGAATTGGTGTGGGAACTTATTTTTAACTACTTTTTGCTGCTAACTGCTGCCTTATTTGCACATTGCTATCGGAAAATCTTAACTGCTTAGCTGTTTTAAAATTGTTGCCTTAAACTGTGGAACTTTTATTGGGAATCTGTCTGGGAATTCTTTTAATGCACTTAGCTGCTTTTTAACTGACCGCTTTTCGCTGCACATCGCACTTTAAGCCGCCATTAACCAGGTCAGCGCTCTAGTCGCTGGACCTGCCCGGGCTTCTTAAGAGCCCGATGACGCGACCGCGCAGCGTTAATTGAAGCTGCCTTGAGTCACGTTAGGTGCGAGGGAGCGTTGCTACCTCGTTTTTTCTTTCTGCTTTTAAAATATTTGTTATTACACTGTTGAAAGTGAATCTGGTCGATCGAACTACTGTTGGGGGAATTGGTGTGGGAACTTATTTTTAACTACTTTTTGCTGCTAACTGCTGCCTTATTTGCACATTGCTATCGGAAAATCTTAACTGCTTAGCTGTTTTAAAATTGTTGCCTTAAACTGTGGAACTTTTATTGGGAATCTGTCTGGGAATTCTTTTAATGCACTTAGCTGCTTTTTAACTGACCGCTTTTCGCTGCACATCGCACTTTAAGCCGCCATTAACCAGGTCAGCGCTCTAGTCGCTGGACCTGCCCGGGCTTCTTAAGAGCCCGATGACGCGACCGCGCAGCGTTAATTGAAGCTGCCTTGAGTCACGTTAGGTGCGAGGGAGCGTTGCTACCTCGTTTTTTCTTTCTGCTTTTAAAATATTTATTATTACACTGTTGAAAGTGAATCTGGTCGATCGAACTACTGTTGGGGGAATTGGTGTGGGAACTTATTTTTAACTACTTTTTGCTGCTAACTGCTGCCTTATTTGCACATTGCTATCGGAAAATCTTAACTGCTTAGCTGTTTTAAAATTGTTGCCTTAAACTGTGGAACTTTTATTGGGAATCTGTCTGGGAATTCTTTTAATGCACTTAGCTGCTTTTTAACTGACCGCTTTTCGCTGCACATCGCACTTTAAGCCGCCATTAACCAGGTCAGCGCTCTAGTCGCTGGACCTGCCCGGGCTTCTTAAGAGCCCGATGACGCGACCGCGCAGCGTTAATTGAAGCTGCCTTGAGTCACGTTAGGTGCGAGGGAGCGTTGCTACCTCGTTTTTTCTTTCTGCTTTTAAAATATTTGTTATTACACTGTTGAAAGTGAATCTGGTCGATCGAACTACTGTTGGGGGAATTGGTGTGGGAACTTATTTTTAACTACTTTTTGCTGCTAACTGCTGCCTTATTTGCACATTGCTATCGGAAAATCTTAACTGCTTAGCTGTTTTAAAATTGTTGCCTTAAACTGTGGAACTTTTATTGGGAATCTGTCTGGGAATTCTTTTAATGCACTTAGCTGCTTTTTAACTGACCGCTTTTCGCTGCACATCGCACTTTAAGCCGCCATTAACCAGGTCAGCGCTCTAGTCGCTGGACCTGCCCGGGCTTCTTAAGAGCCCGATGACGCGACCGCGCAGCGTTAATTGAAGCTGCCTTGAGTCACGTTAGGTGCGAGGGAGCGTTGCTACCTCGTTTTTTCTTTCTGCTTTTAAAATATTTATTATTACACTGTTGAAAGTGAATCTGGTCGATCGAACTACTGTTGGGGGAATTGGTGTGGGAACTTATTTTTAACTACTTTTTGCTGCTAACTGCTGCCTTATTTGCACATTGCTATCGGAAAATCTTAACTGCTTAGCTGTTTTAAAATTGTTGCCTTAAACTGTGGAACTTTTATTGGGAATCTGTCTGGGAATTCTTTTAATGCACTTAGCTGCTTTTTAACTGACCGCTTTTCGCTGCACATCGCACTTTAAGCCGCCATTAACCAGGTCAGCGCTCTAGTCGCTGGACCTGCCCGGGCTTCTTAAGAGCCCGATGACGCGACCGCGCAGCGTTAATTGAAGCTGCCTTGAGTCACGTTAGGTGCGAGGGAGCGTTGCTACCTCGTTTTTTCTTTCTGCTTTTAAAATATTTATTATTACACTGTTGAAAGTGAATCTGGTCGATCGAACTACTGTTGGGGGAATTGGTGTGGGAACTTATTTTTAACTACTTTTTGCTGCTAACTGCTGCCTTATTTGCACATTGCTATCGGAAAATCTTAACTGCTTAGCTGTTTTAAAATTGTTGCCTTAAACTGTGGAACTTTTATTGGGAATCTGTCTGGGAATTCTTTTAATGCACTTAGCTGCTTTTTAACTGACCGCTTTTCGCTGCACATCGCACTTTAAGCCGCCATTAACCAGGTCAGCGCTCTAGTCGCTGGACCTGCCCGGGCTTCTTAAGAGCCCGATGACGCGACCGCGCAGCGTTAATTGAAGCTGCCTTGAGTCACGTTAGGTGCGAGGGAGCGTTGCTACCTCGTTTTTTCTTTCTGCTTTTAAAATATTTATTATTACACTGTTGAAAGTGAATCTGGTCGATCGAACTACTGTTGGGGGAATTGGTGTGGGAACTTATTTTTAACTACTTTTTGCTGCTAACTGCTGCCTTATTTGCACATTGCTATCGGAAAATCTTAACTGCTTAGCTGTTTTAAAATTGTTGCCTTAAACTGTGGAACTTTTATTGGGAATCTGTCTGGGAATTCTTTTAATGCACTTAGCTGCTTTTTAACTGACCGCTTTTCGCTGCACATCGCACTTTAAGCCGCCATTAACCAGGTCAGCGCTCTAGTCGCTGGACCTGCCCGGGCTTCTTAAGAGCCCGATGACGCGACCGCGCAGCGTTAATTGAAGCTGCCTTGAGTCACGTTAGGTGCGAGGGAGCGTTGCTACCTCGTTTTTTCTTTCTGCTTTTAAAATATTTATTATTACACTGTTGAAAGTGAATCTGGTCGATCGAACTACTGTTGGGGGAATTGGTGTGGGAACTTATTTTTAACTACTTTTTGCTGCTAACTGCTGCCTTATTTGCACATTGCTATCGGAAAATCTTAACTGCTTAGCTGTTTTAAAATTGTTGCCTTAAACTGTGGAACTTTTATTGGGAATCTGTCTGGGAATTCTTTTAATGCACTTAGCTGCTTTTTAACTGACCGCTTTTCGCTGCACATCGCACTTTAAGCCGCCATTAACCAGGTCAGCGCTCTAGTCGCTGGACCTGCCCGGGCTTCTTAAGAGCCCGATGACGCGACCGCGCAGCGTTAATTGAAGCTGCCTTGAGTCACGTTAGGTGCGAGGGAGCGTTGCTACCTCGTTTTTTCTTTCTGCTTTTAAAATATTTGTTATTACACTGTTGAAAGTGAATCTGGTCGATCGAACTACTGTTGGGGGAATTGGTGTGGGAACTTATTTTTAACTACTTTTTGCTGCTAACTGCTGCCTTATTTGCACATTGCTATCGGAAAATCTTAACTGCTTAGCTGTTTTAAAATTGTTGCCTTAAACTGTGGAACTTTTATTGGGAATCTGTCTGGGAATTCTTTTAATGCACTTAGCTGCTTTTTAACTGACCGCTTTTCGCTGCACATCGCACTTTAAGCCGCCATTAACCAGGTCAGCGCTCTAGTCGCTGGACCTGCCCGGGCTTCTTAAGAGCCCGATGACGCGACCGCGCAGCGTTAATTGAAGCTGCCTTGAGTCACGTTAGGTGCGAGGGAGCGTTGCTACCTCGTTTTTTCTTTCTGCTTTTAAAATATTTATTATTACACTGTTGAAAGTGAATCTGGTCGATCGAACTACTGTTGGGGGAATTGGTGTGGGAACTTATTTTTAACTACTTTTTGCTGCTAACTGCTGCCTTATTTGCACATTGCTATCGGAAAATCTTAACTGCTTAGCTGTTTTAAAATTGTTGCCTTAAACTGTGGAACTTTTATTGGGAATCTGTCTGGGAATTCTTTTAATGCACTTAGCTGCTTTTTAACTGACCGCTTTTCGCTGCACATCGCACTTTAAGCCGCCATTAACCAGGTCAGCGCTCTAGTCGCTGGACCTGCCCGGGCTTCTTAAGAGCCCGATGACGCGACCGCGCAGCGTTAATTGAAGCTGCCTTGAGTCACGTTAGGTGCGAGGGAGCGTTGCTACCTCGTTTTTTCTTTCTGCTTTTAAAATATTTATTATTACACTGTTGAAAGTGAATCTGGTCGATCGAACTACTGTTGGGGGAATTGGTGTGGGAACTTATTTTTAACTACTTTTTGCTGCTAACTGCTGCCTTATTTGCACATTGCTATCGGAAAATCTTAACTGCTTAGCTGTTTTAAAATTGTTGCCTTAAACTGTGGAACTTTTATTGGGAATCTGTCTGGGAATTCTTTTAATGCACTTAGCTGCTTTTTAACTGACCGCTTTTCGCTGCACATCGCACTTTAAGCCGCCATTAACCAGGTCAGCGCTCTAGTCGCTGGACCTGCCCGGGCTTCTTAAGAGCCCGATGACGCGACCGCGCAGCGTTAATTGAAGCTGCCTTGAGTCACGTTAGGTGCGAGGGAGCGTTGCTACCTCGTTTTTTCTTTCTGCTTTTAAAATATTTATTATTACACTGTTGAAAGTGAATCTGGTCGATCGAACTACTGTTGGGGGAATTGGTGTGGGAACTTATTTTTAACTACTTTTTGCTGCTAACTGCTGCCTTATTTGCACATTGCTATCGGAAAATCTTAACTGCTTAGCTGTTTTAAAATTGTTGCCTTAAACTGTGGAACTTTTATTGGGAATCTGTCTGGGAATTCTTTTAATGCACTTAGCTGCTTTTTAACTGACCGCTTTTCGCTGCACATCGCACTTTAAGCCGCCATTAACCAGGTCAGCGCTCTAGTCGCTGGACCTGCCCGGGCTTCTTAAGAGCCCGATGACGCGACCGCGCAGCGTTAATTGAAGCTGCCTTGAGTCACGTTAGGTGCGAGGGAGCGTTGCTACCTCGTTTTTTCTTTCTGCTTTTAAAATATTTATTATTACACTGTTGAAAGTGAATCTGGTCGATCGAACTACTGTTGGGGGAATTGGTGTGGGAACTTATTTTTAACTACTTTTTGCTGCTAACTGCTGCCTTATTTGCACATTGCTATCGGAAAATCTTAACTGCTTAGCTGTTTTAAAATTGTTGCCTTAAACTGTGGAACTTTTATTGGGAATCTGTCTGGGAATTCTTTTAATGCACTTAGCTGCTTTTTAACTGACCGCTTTTCGCTGCACATCGCACTTTAAGCCGCCATTAACCAGGTCAGCGCTCTAGTCGCTGGACCTGCCCGGGCTTCTTAAGAGCCCGATGACGCGACCGCGCAGCGTTAATTGAAGCTGCCTTGAGTCACGTTAGGTGCGAGGGAGCGTTGCTACCTCGTTTTTTCTTTCTGCTTTTAAAATATTTGTTATTACACTGTTGAAAGTGAATCTGGTCGATCGAACTACTGTTGGGGGAATTGGTGTGGGAACTTATTTTTAACTACTTTTTGCTGCTAACTGCTGCCTTATTTGCACATTGCTATCGGAAAATCTTAACTGCTTAGCTGTTTTAAAATTGTTGCCTTAAACTGTGGAACTTTTATTGGGAATCTGTCTGGGAATTCTTTTAATGCACTTAGCTGCTTTTTAACTGACCGCTTTTCGCTGCACATCGCACTTTAAGCCGCCATTAACCAGGTCAGCGCTCTAGTCGCTGGACCTGCCCGGGCTTCTTAAGAGCCCGATGACGCGACCGCGCAGCGTTAATTGAAGCTGCCTTGAGTCACGTTAGGTGCGAGGGAGCGTTGCTACCTCGTTTTTTCTTTCTGCTTTTAAAATATTTATTATTACACTGTTGAAAGTGAATCTGGTCGATCGAACTACTGTTGGGGGAATTGGTGTGGGAACTTATTTTTAACTACTTTTTGCTGCTAACTGCTGCCTTATTTGCACATTGCTATCGGAAAATCTTAACTGCTTAGCTGTTTTAAAATTGTTGCCTTAAACTGTGGAACTTTTATTGGGAATCTGTCTGGGAATTCTTTTAATGCACTTAGCTGCTTTTTAACTGACCGCTTTTCGCTGCACATCGCACTTTAAGCCGCCATTAACCAGGTCAGCGCTCTAGTCGCTGGACCTGCCCGGGCTTCTTAAGAGCCCGATGACGCGACCGCGCAGCGTTAATTGAAGCTGCCTTGAGTCACGTTAGGTGCGAGGGAGCGTTGCTACCTCGTTTTTTCTTTCTGCTTTTAAAATATTTGTTATTACACTGTTGAAAGTGAATCTGGTCGATCGAACTACTGTTGGGGGAATTGGTGTGGGAACTTATTTTTAACTACTTTTTGCTGCTAACTGCTGCCTTATTTGCACATTGCTATCGGAAAATCTTAACTGCTTAGCTGTTTTAAAATTGTTGCCTTAAACTGTGGAACTTTTATTGGGAATCTGTCTGGGAATTCTTTTAATGCACTTAGCTGCTTTTTAACTGACCGCTTTTCGCTGCACATCGCACTTTAAGCCGCCATTAACCAGGTCAGCGCTCTAGTCGCTGGACCTGCCCGGGCTTCTTAAGAGCCCGATGACGCGACCGCGCAGCGTTAATTGAAGCTGCCTTGAGTCACGTTAGGTGCGAGGGAGCGTTGCTACCTCGTTTTTTCTTTCTGCTTTTAAAATATTTGTTATTACACTGTTGAAAGTGAATCTGGTCGATCGAACTACTGTTGGGGGAATTGGTGTGGGAACTTATTTTTAACTACTTTTTGCTGCTAACTGCTGCCTTATTTGCACATTGCTATCGGAAAATCTTAACTGCTTAGCTGTTTTAAAATTGTTGCCTTAAACTGTGGAACTTTTATTGGGAATCTGTCTGGGAATTCTTTTAATGCACTTAGCTGCTTTTTAACTGACCGCTTTTCGCTGCACATCGCACTTTAAGCCGCCATTAACCAGGTCAGCGCTCTAGTCGCTGGACCTGCCCGGGCTTCTTAAGAGCCCGATGACGCGACCGCGCAGCGTTAATTGAAGCTGCCTTGAGTCACGTTAGGTGCGAGGGAGCGTTGCTACCTCGTTTTTTTCTTTCTGCTTTTAAAATATTTATTATTACACTGTTGAAAGTGAATCTGGTCGATCGAACTACTGTTGGGGGAATTGGTGTGGGAACTTATTTTTAACTACTTTTTGCTGCTAACTGCTGCCTTATTTGCACATTGCTATCGGAAAATCTTAACTGCTTAGCTGTTTTAAAATTGTTGCCTTAAACTGTGGAACTTTTATTGGGAATCTGTCTGGGAATTCTTTTAATGCACTTAGCTGCTTTTTAACTGACCGCTTTTCGCTGCACATCGCACTTTAAGCCGCCATTAACCAGGTCAGCGCTCTAGTCGCTGGACCTGCCCGGGCTTCTTAAGAGCCCGATGACGCGACCGCGCAGCGTTAATTGAAGCTGCCTTGAGTCACGTTAGGTGCGAGGGAGCGTTGCTACCTCGTTTTTTCTTTCTGCTTTTAAAATATTTATTATTACACTGTTGAAAGTGAATCTGGTCGATCGAACTACTGTTGGGGGAATTGGTGTGGGAACTTATTTTTAACTACTTTTTGCTGCTAACTGCTGCCTTATTTGCACATTGCTATCGGAAAATCTTAACTGCTTAGCTGTTTTAAAATTGTTGCCTTAAACTGTGGAACTTTTATTGGGAATCTGTCTGGGAATTCTTTTAATGCACTTAGCTGCTTTTTAACTGACCGCTTTTCGCTGCACATCGCACTTTAAGCCGCCATTAACCAGGTCAGCGCTCTAGTCGCTGGACCTGCCCGGGCTTCTTAAGAGCCCGATGACGCGACCGCGCAGCGTTAATTGAAGCTGCCTTGAGTCACGTTAGGTGCGAGGGAGCGTTGCTACCTCGTTTTTTCTTTCTGCTTTTAAAATATTTATTATTACACTGTTGAAAGTGAATCTGGTCGATCGAACTACTGTTGGGGGAATTGGTGTGGGAACTTATTTTTAACTACTTTTTGCTGCTAACTGCTGCCTTATTTGCACATTGCTATCGGAAAATCTTAACTGCTTAGCTGTTTTAAAATTGTTGCCTTAAACTGTGGAACTTTTATTGGGAATCTGTCTGGGAATTCTTTTAATGCACTTAGCTGCTTTTTAACTGACCGCTTTTCGCTGCACATCGCACTTTAAGCCGCCATTAACCAGGTCAGCGCTCTAGTCGCTGGACCTGCCCGGGCTTCTTAAGAGCCCGATGACGCGACCGCGCAGCGTTAATTGAAGCTGCCTTGAGTCACGTTAGGTGCGAGGGAGCGTTGCTACCTCGTTTTTTCTTTCTGCTTTTAAAATATTTATTATTACACTGTTGAAAGTGAATCTGGTCGATCGAACTACTGTTGGGGGAATTGGTGTGGGAACTTATTTTTAACTACTTTTTGCTGCTAACTGCTGCCTTATTTGCACATTGCTATCGGAAAATCTTAACTGCTTAGCTGTTTTAAAATTGTTGCCTTAAACTGTGGAACTTTTATTGGGAATCTGTCTGGGAATTCTTTTAATGCACTTAGCTGCTTTTTAACTGACCGCTTTTCGCTGCACATCGCACTTTAAGCCGCCATTAACCAGGTCAGCGCTCTAGTCGCTGGACCTGCCCGGGCTTCTTAAGAGCCCGATGACGCGACCGCGCAGCGTTAATTGAAGCTGCCTTGAGTCACGTTAGGTGCGAGGGAGCGTTGCTACCTCGTTTTTTCTTTCTGCTTTTAAAATATTTGTTATTACACTGTTGAAAGTGAATCTGGTCGATCGAACTACTGTTGGGGGAATTGGTGTGGGAACTTATTTTTAACTACTTTTTGCTGCTAACTGCTGCCTTATTTGCACATTGCTATCGGAAAATCTTAACTGCTTAGCTGTTTTAAAATTGTTGCCTTAAACTGTGGAACTTTTATTGGGAATCTGTCTGGGAATTCTTTTAATGCACTTAGCTGCTTTTTAACTGACCGCTTTTCGCTGCACATCGCACTTTAAGCCGCCATTAACCAGGTCAGCGCTCTAGTCGCTGGACCTGCCCGGGCTTCTTAAGAGCCCGATGACGCGACCGCGCAGCGTTAATTGAAGCTGCCTTGAGTCACGTTAGGTGCGAGGGAGCGTTGCTACCTCGTTTTTTCTTTCTGCTTTTAAAATATTTATTATTACACTGTTGAAAGTGAATCTGGTCGATCGAACTACTGTTGGGGGAATTGGTGTGGGAACTTATTTTTAACTACTTTTTGCTGCTAACTGCTGCCTTATTTGCACATTGCTATCGGAAAATCTTAACTGCTTAGCTGTTTTAAAATTGTTGCCTTAAACTGTGGAACTTTTATTGGGAATCTGTCTGGGAATTCTTTTAATGCACTTAGCTGCTTTTTAACTGACCGCTTTTCGCTGCACATCGCACTTTAAGCCGCCATTAACCAGGTCAGCGCTCTAGTCGCTGGACCTGCCCGGGCTTCTTAAGAGCCCGATGACGCGACCGCGCAGCGTTAATTGAAGCTGCCTTGAGTCACGTTAGGTGCGAGGGAGCGTTGCTACCTCGTTTTTTCTTTCTGCTTTTAAAATATTTGTTATTACACTGTTGAAAGTGAATCTGGTCGATCGAACTACTGTTGGGGGAATTGGTGTGGGAACTTATTTTTAACTACTTTTTGCTGCTAACTGCTGCCTTATTTGCACATTGCTATCGGAAAATCTTAACTGCTTAGCTGTTTTAAAATTGTTGCCTTAAACTGTGGAACTTTTATTGGGAATCTGTCTGGGAATTCTTTTAATGCACTTAGCTGCTTTTTAACTGACCGCTTTTCGCTGCACATCGCACTTTAAGCCGCCATTAACCAGGTCAGCGCTCTAGTCGCTGGACCTGCCCGGGCTTCTTAAGAGCCCGATGACGCGACCGCGCAGCGTTAATTGAAGCTGCCTTGAGTCACGTTAGGTGCGAGGGAGCGTTGCTACCTCGTTTTTTCTTTCTGCTTTTAAAATATTTGTTATTACACTGTTGAAAGTGAATCTGGTCGATCGAACTACTGTTGGGGGAATTGGTGTGGGAACTTATTTTTAACTACTTTTTGCTGCTAACTGCTGCCTTATTTGCACATTGCTATCGGAAAATCTTAACTGCTTAGCTGTTTTAAAATTGTTGCCTTAAACTGTGGAACTTTTATTGGGAATCTGTCTGGGAATTCTTTTAATGCACTTAGCTGCTTTTTAACTGACCGCTTTTCGCTGCACATCGCACTTTAAGCCGCCATTAACCAGGTCAGCGCTCTAGTCGCTGGACCTGCCCGGGCTTCTTAAGAGCCCGATGACGCGACCGCGCAGCGTTAATTGAAGCTGCCTTGAGTCACGTTAGGTGCGAGGGAGCGTTGCTACCTCGTTTTTTCTTTCTGCTTTTAAAATATTTGTTATTACACTGTTGAAAGTGAATCTGGTCGATCGAACTACTGTTGGGGGAATTGGTGTGGGAACTTATTTTTAACTACTTTTTGCTGCTAACTGCTGCCTTATTTGCACATTGCTATCGGAAAATCTTAACTGCTTAGCTGTTTTAAAATTGTTGCCTTAAACTGTGGAACTTTTATTGGGAATCTGTCTGGGAATTCTTTTAATGCACTTAGCTGCTTTTTAACTGACCGCTTTTCGCTGCACATCGCACTTTAAGCCGCCATTAACCAGGTCAGCGCTCTAGTCGCTGGACCTGCCCGGGCTTCTTAAGAGCCCGATGACGCGACCGCGCAGCGTTAATTGAAGCTGCCTTGAGTCACGTTAGGTGCGAGGGAGCGTTGCTACCTCGTTTTTTCTTTCTGCTTTTAAAATATTTATTATTACACTGTTGAAAGTGAATCTGGTCGATCGAACTACTGTTGGGGGAATTGGTGTGGGAACTTATTTTTAACTACTTTTTGCTGCTAACTGCTGCCTTATTTGCACATTGCTATCGGAAAATCTTAACTGCTTAGCTGTTTTAAAATTGTTGCCTTAAACTGTGGAACTTTTATTGGGAATCTGTCTGGGAATTCTTTTAATGCACTTAGCTGCTTTTTAACTGACCGCTTTTCGCTGCACATCGCACTTTAAGCCGCCATTAACCAGGTCAGCGCTCTAGTCGCTGGACCTGCCCGGGCTTCTTAAGAGCCCGATGACGCGACCGCGCAGCGTTAATTGAAGCTGCCTTGAGTCACGTTAGGTGCGAGGGAGCGTTGCTACCTCGTTTTTTCTTTCTGCTTTTAAAATATTTGTTATTACACTGTTGAAAGTGAATCTGGTCGATCGAACTACTGTTGGGGGAATTGGTGTGGGAACTTATTTTTAACTACTTTTTGCTGCTAACTGCTGCCTTATTTGCACATTGCTATCGGAAAATCTTAACTGCTTAGCTGTTTTAAAATTGTTGCCTTAAACTGTGGAACTTTTATTGGGAATCTGTCTGGGAATTCTTTTAATGCACTTAGCTGCTTTTTAACTGACCGCTTTTCGCTGCACATCGCACTTTAAGCCGCCATTAACCAGGTCAGCGCTCTAGTCGCTGGACCTGCCCGGGCTTCTTAAGAGCCCGATGACGCGACCGCGCAGCGTTAATTGAAGCTGCCTTGAGTCACGTTAGGTGCGAGGGAGCGTTGCTACCTCGTTTTTTCTTTCTGCTTTTAAAATATTTGTTATTACACTGTTGAAAGTGAATCTGGTCGATCGAACTACTGTTGGGGGAATTGGTGTGGGAACTTATTTTTAACTACTTTTTGCTGCTAACTGCTGCCTTATTTGCACATTGCTATCGGAAAATCTTAACTGCTTAGCTGTTTTAAAATTGTTGCCTTAAACTGTGGAACTTTTATTGGGAATCTGTCTGGGAATTCTTTTAATGCACTTAGCTGCTTTTTAACTGACCGCTTTTCGCTGCACATCGCACTTTAAGCCGCCATTAACCAGGTCAGCGCTCTAGTCGCTGGACCTGCCCGGGCTTCTTAAGAGCCCGATGACGCGACCGCGCAGCGTTAATTGAAGCTGCCTTGAGTCACGTTAGGTGCGAGGGAGCGTTGCTACCTCGTTTTTTCTTTCTGCTTTTAAAATATTTATTATTACACTGTTGAAAGTGAATCTGGTCGATCGAACTACTGTTGGGGGAATTGGTGTGGGAACTTATTTTTAACTACTTTTTGCTGCTAACTGCTGCCTTATTTGCACATTGCTATCGGAAAATCTTAACTGCTTAGCTGTTTTAAAATTGTTGCCTTAAACTGTGGAACTTTTATTGGGAATCTGTCTGGGAATTCTTTTAATGCACTTAGCTGCTTTTTAACTGACCGCTTTTCGCTGCACATCGCACTTTAAGCCGCCATTAACCAGGTCAGCGCTCTAGTCGCTGGACCTGCCCGGGCTTCTTAAGAGCCCGATGACGCGACCGCGCAGCGTTAATTGAAGCTGCCTTGAGTCACGTTAGGTGCGAGGGAGCGTTGCTACCTCGTTTTTTTCTTTCTGCTTTTAAAATATTTGTTATTACACTGTTGAAAGTGAATCTGGTCGATCGAACTACTGTTGGGGGAATTGGTGTGGGAACTTATTTTTAACTACTTTTTGCTGCTAACTGCTGCCTTATTTGCACATTGCTATCGGAAAATCTTAACTGCTTAGCTGTTTTAAAATTGTTGCCTTAAACTGTGGAACTTTTATTGGGAATCTGTCTGGGAATTCTTTTAATGCACTTAGCTGCTTTTTAACTGACCGCTTTTCGCTGCACATCGCACTTTAAGCCGCCATTAACCAGGTCAGCGCTCTAGTCGCTGGACCTGCCCGGGCTTCTTAAGAGCCCGATGACGCGACCGCGCAGCGTTAATTGAAGCTGCCTTGAGTCACGTTAGGTGCGAGGGAGCGTTGCTACCTCGTTTTTTCTTTCTGCTTTTAAAATATTTATTATTACACTGTTGAAAGTGAATCTGGTCGATCGAACTACTGTTGGGGGAATTGGTGTGGGAACTTATTTTTAACTACTTTTTGCTGCTAACTGCTGCCTTATTTGCACATTGCTATCGGAAAATCTTAACTGCTTAGCTGTTTTAAAATTGTTGCCTTAAACTGTGGAACTTTTATTGGGAATCTGTCTGGGAATTCTTTTAATGCACTTAGCTGCTTTTTAACTGACCGCTTTTCGCTGCACATCGCACTTTAAGCCGCCATTAACCAGGTCAGCGCTCTAGTCGCTGGACCTGCCCGGGCTTCTTAAGAGCCCGATGACGCGACCGCGCAGCGTTAATTGAAGCTGCCTTGAGTCACGTTAGGTGCGAGGGAGCGTTGCTACCTCGTTTTTTCTTTCTGCTTTTAAAATATTTGTTATTACACTGTTGAAAGTGAATCTGGTCGATCGAACTACTGTTGGGGGAATTGGTGTGGGAACTTATTTTTAACTACTTTTTGCTGCTAACTGCTGCCTTATTTGCACATTGCTATCGGAAAATCTTAACTGCTTAGCTGTTTTAAAATTGTTGCCTTAAACTGTGGAACTTTTATTGGGAATCTGTCTGGGAATTCTTTTAATGCACTTAGCTGCTTTTTAACTGACCGCTTTTCGCTGCACATCGCACTTTAAGCCGCCATTAACCAGGTCAGCGCTCTAGTCGCTGGACCTGCCCGGGCTTCTTAAGAGCCCGATGACGCGACCGCGCAGCGTAATTGAAGCTGCCTTGAGTCACGTTAGGTGCGAGGGAGCGTTGCTACCTCGTTTTTTCTTTCTGCTTTTAAAATATTTATTATTACACTGTTGAAAGTGAATCTGGTCGATCGAACTACTGTTGGGGGAATTGGTGTGGGAACTTATTTTTAACTACTTTTTGCTGCTAACTGCTGCCTTATTTGCACATTGCTATCGGAAAATCTTAACTGCTTAGCTGTTTTAAAACTGTTGCCTTAAACTGTGGAACTTTTATTGGGAATCTGTCTGGGAATTCTTTTAATGCACTTAGCTGCTTTTTAACTGACCGCTTTTCGCTGCACATCGCACTTTAAGCCGCCATTAACCAGGTCAGCGCTCTAGTCGCTGGACCTGCCCGGGCTTCTTAAGAGCCCGATGACGCGACCGCGCAGCGTTAATTGAAGCTGCCTTGAGTCACGTTAGGTGCGAGGGAGCGTTGCTACCTCGTTTTTTCTTTCTGCTTTTAAAATATTTATTATTACACTGTTGAAAGTGAATCTGGTCGATCGAACTACTGTTGGGGGAATTGGTGTGGGAACTTATTTTTAACTACTTTTTGCTGCTAACTGCTGCCTTATTTGCACATTGCTATCGGAAAATCTTAACTGCTTAGCTGTTTTAAAATTGTTGCCTTAAACTGTGGAACTTTTATTGGGAATCTGTCTGGGAATTCTTTTAATGCACTTAGCTGCTTTTTAACTGACCGCTTTTCGCTGCACATCGCACTTTAAGCCGCCATTAACCAGGTCAGCGCTCTAGTCGCTGGACCTGCCCGGGCTTCTTAAGAGCCCGATGACGCGACCGCGCAGCGTTAATTGAAGCTGCCTTGAGTCACGTTAGGTGCGAGGGAGCGTTGCTACCTCGTTTTTTCTTTCTGCTTTTAAAATATTTGTTATTACACTGTTGAAAGTGAATCTGGTCGATCGAACTACTGTTGGGGGAATTGGTGTGGGAACTTATTTTTAACTACTTTTTGCTGCTAACTGCTGCCTTATTTGCACATTGCTATCGGAAAATCTTAACTGCTTAGCTGTTTTAAAATTGTTGCCTTAAACTGTGGAACTTTTATTGGGAATCTGTCTGGGAATTCTTTTAATGCACTTAGCTGCTTTTTAACTGACCGCTTTTTCGCTGCACATCGCACTTTAAGCCGCCATTAACCAGGTCAGCGCTCTAGTCGCTGGACCTGCCCGGGCTTCTTAAGAGCCCGATGACGCGACCGCGCAGCGTTAATTGAAGCTGCCTTGAGTCACGTTAGGTGCGAGGGAGCGTTGCTACCTCGTTTTTTCTTTCTGCTTTTAAAATATTTGTTATTACACTGTTGAAAGTGAATCTGGTCGATCGAACTACTGTTGGGGGAATTGGTGTGGGAACTTATTTTTAACTACTTTTTGCTGCTAACTGCTGCCTTATTTGCACATTGCTATCGGAAAATCTTAACTGCTTAGCTGTTTTAAAATTGTTGCCTTAAACTGTGGAACTTTTATTGGGAATCTGTCTGGGAATTCTTTTAATGCACTTAGCTGCTTTTTAACTGACCGCTTTTCGCTGCACATCGCACTTTAAGCCGCCATTAACCAGGTCAGCGCTCTAGTCGCTGGACCTGCCCGGGCTTCTTAAGAGCCCGATGACGCCGACCGCGCAGCGTTAATTGAAGCTGCCTTGAGTCACGTTAGGTGCGAGGGAGCGTTGCTACCTCGTTTTTTCTTTCTGCTTTTAAAATATTTATTATTACACTGTTGAAAGTGAATCTGGTCGATCGAACTACAGTTGGGGGAATTGGTGTGGGAACTTATTTTTAACTACTTTTTGCTGCTAACTGCTGCCTTATTTGCACATTGCTATCGGAAAATCTTAACTGCTTAGCTGTTTTAAAATTGTTGCCTTAAACTGTGGAACTTTTATTGGGAATCTGTCTGGGAATTCTTTTAATGCACTTAGCTGCTTTTTAACTGACCGCTTTTCGCTGCACATCGCACTTTAAGCCACTCATTAACCAGGTCAGCGCTCTAGTCGCTGGACCTGCCCGGGCATCTTAAGAGCCCGATGGACGCGACCGCGCAGCGTTAATTGAAGCTGCCTTGAGTCACGCTAGGTGCGAGGGGAGCGTTGCTACCTCGTTTTTCTTTCTGCTTTTAAAATATTTATTATTACACTGTTGAAAGTGAATCTGGTCGATCGAACTACTGTTGGGGGAATTGGTGTGGGAACTTATTTTTAACTACTTTTTGCTGCTAACTGCTGCCTTATTTGCACATTGCTATCGGAAAATCTTAACTGCTTAGCTGTTTTAAAACTGTTGCCTTAAACTGTGGAACTTTTATTGGGAATCTGTCTGGGAATTCTTTTAATGCACTTAGCTGATTTTTAACTGACCGCTTTTCGCTGCACATCGCACTTTAAGCCGCCATTAACCAGGTCAGCGCTCTAGTCGCTGGACCTGCCCGGGCTTCTTAAGAGCCCGATGACGCGACCGCGCAGCGTTAATTGAAGCTGCCTTGAGTCACGTTAGGTGCGAGGGAGCGTTGCTACCTCGTTTTTTCTTTCTGCTTTTAAAATATTTATTATTACACTGTTGAAAGTGAATCTGGTCGATCGAACTACTGTTGGGGGAATTGGTGTGGGAACTTATTTTTAACTACTTTTTGCTGCTAACTGCTGCCTTATTTGCACATTGCTATCGGAAAATCTTAACTGCTTAGCTGCTTTAAAATTGTTGCCTTAATCTGTGGAACTTTTATTGGGAATCTGTCTGGGAATTCTTTTAATGCACTTAGCTGCTTTTTAACTGACCGCTTTTCGCTGCACATCGCACTTTAAGCCGCCATTAACCAGGTCAGCGCTCTAGTCGCTGGACCTGCCCGGGCTTCTTAAGAGCCCGATGACGCGACCGCGCAGCGTTAATTGAAGCTGCCTTGAGTCACGTTAGGTGCGAGGGAGCGTTGCTACCTCGTTTTTTTCTTTCTGCTTTTAAAATATTTGTTATTACACTGTTGAAAGTGAATCTGGTCGATCGAACTACTGTTGGGGGAATTGGTGTGGGAACTTATTTTTAACTACTTTTTGCTGCTAACTGCTGCCTTATTTGCACATTGCTATCGGAAAATCTTAACTGCTTAGCTGTTTTAAAATTGTTGCCTTAAACTGTGGAACTTTTATTGGGAATCTGTCTGGGAATTTTTTAATGCACTTAGCTGCTTTTTAACTGACCGCTTTTCGCTGCACATCGCACTTTAGCCGCCATTAACCAGGTCAGCGCTCTAGTCGCTGGACCTGCCCGGGCTTCTTAAGAGCCCGATGACGCGACCGCGCAGCGTTAATTGAAGCTGCCTTCAGTCACGCAGAAGTGCAGGGAGCGTTGCTACCTCGTTTTTTCTTTCTGCTTTTAAAATATTTGTTATTACACTGTTGAAAGTGAATCTGGTCGATCGAACTACTGTTGGGGGAATTGGTGTGGGAACTTATTTTTAACTACTTTTTGCTGCTAACTGCTGCCTTATTTGCACATTGCTATCGGAAAATCTTAACTGCTTAGCTGTTTTAAAATTGTTGCCTTAAACTGTGGAACTTTTATTGGGAATCTGTCTGGGAATTCTTTTAATGCACTTAGCTGCTTTTTAACTGACCGCTTTTCGCTGCACATCGCACTTTAAGCCGCCATTAACCAGGTCAGCGCTCTAGTCGCTGGACCTGCCTGGGCTTCTTAAGAGTTCCGATGACGCGACCGCGCAGCATTAATTGAAGCTGCCTTGAGTCACGTTAGGTGCGCAGGGAGCGCTGCTACCTCGTTTTTTCTTTCTGCTTTTAAAATATTTATTATTACACTGTTGAAAGTGAATCTGGTCGATCGAACTACAGTTGGGGGAATTGGTGTGGGAACTTATTTTTAACTACTTTTTGCTGCTAACTGCTGCCTTATTTGCACATTGCTATCGGAAAATCTTAACTGCTTAGTTGTTTTAAAATTGTTGCCTTAAACTGTGGAACTTTTATTGGGAATCTGTCTGGGAATTCTTTTAATGCACTTAGCTGCTTTTTAACTGACCGCTTTCGCTGCACATCGCACTTTAAGCCGCCATTAACCAGGTCAGCGCTCTAGTCGCTGGACCTGCCCGGGCTTCTTAAGAGCCCGATGACGCGACCGCGCAGCGTTAATTGAAGCTGCCTTGAGTCACGGTAGGTGCGCAGGGAGCGTTGCTACCTCGTTTTTTCTTTCTGCTTTTAAAATATTTATTATTACACTGTTGAAAGTGAATCTGGTCGATCGAACTACTGTTGGGGGAATTGGTGTGGGAACTTCTTTTAACTACTTTTTGCTGCTAACTGCTGCCTTATTTGCACATTGCTATCGGAAAATCTTAACTGCTTAGCTGTTTTAAAACTGCTGCCTTAAACTGTGGAACTTTTATTGGGAATCTGTCTGGGAATTCTTTTAATGCACTTAGCTGCTTTTTAACTGACCGCTTTTCGCCGCAACATCGCACTTTAAGCCGCCATTAACCAGGTCAGCGCTCTAGTCGCTGGACCTCCCCGGGCTTCTTAAGAGCCCGATGACGCGACCGCGCAGCGTTAATTGAAGCTGCCTTGAGTCACGTTAGGTGCGAAGGGAGCGTTGCTACCTCGTTTTTTCTTTCGGCTTTTAAAATATTTATTATTACACTGTTGAAAGTGAATCTGGTCGATCGAACTACTGTTGGGGGAATTGGTGTGGGAACTTATTTTTAACTACTTTTTGCTGCTAACTGCTGCCTTATTTGCACATTGCTATCGGAAAATCTTAACTGCTTAGCTGTTTTAAAATTGTTGCCTTAAACTGTGGAACTTTTATTGGGAATCTGTCTGGGAATTCTTTTAATGCACTTAGCTGCTTTTTAACTGACCGCTTTTCGCTGCACATCGCACTTTAAGCCGCCATTAACCAGGTCAGCGCTCTAGTCGCTGGACCTGCCCGGGCTTCTTAAGAGCCCGATGACGCGACCGCGCAGCGTTAATTGAAGCTGCCTTGAGTCACGTTAGGTGCGAGGGGAGCGTTGCTACCTCGTTTTTTCTTTCTGCTTTTAAAATATTTATTATTACACTGTTGAAAGTGAATCTGGTCGATCGAACTACTGTTGGGGGAATTGGTGTGGGAACTTATTTTTAACTACTTTTTGCTGCTAACTGCTGCCTTATTTGCACATTGCTATCGGAAAATCTTAACTGCTTAGCTGTTTTAAAATTGTTGCCTTAAACTGTGGAACTTTTATTGGGAATCTGTCTGGGAATTCTTTTAATGCACTTAGCTGCTTTTTAACTGACCGCTTTTCGCTGCACACCGCACTTTAAGCCGCCATTAACCAGGTCAGCGCCTAGTCGCTAGACCTGCCCGGGCTTCTTAAGAGCCCGATGACGCGACCGCGCAGCGTTAATTGAAGCTGCCTCGAGTCACGTTAGGTGCGAGGGAGCGTTGCTACCTCGTTTTTTCTTTCTGCTTTTAAAATATTTATTATTACACTGTTGAAAGTGAATCTGGTCGATCGACCTACTGTTGGGGGAATTGGTGTGGGAACTTATTTTTAACTACTTTTTGCTGCTAACTGCTGCCTTATTTGCACATTGCTATCGGAAAATCTTAACTGCTTAGCTGTTTTAAAATTGTTGCCTTAAACTGTGGAACTTTTATTGGGAATCTGTCTGGGAATTCTTTTAATGCACTTAGCTGCTTTATAACTGACCGCTTTTCAGCTGCACATCGCACTTTAAGCCGCCATTAACCAGGTCAGCGCTCTAGTCGCTGGACCTGCCCGGGCTTCTTAAGAGTTCGATGACGCGACCGCGCAGCGTCAATTGAAGCTGCCTTGAGTCACGTTAGGTGCGAGGGAGCGTTGCTACCTCGTTTTTTCTTTCTGCTTTTAAAATATTTGTTATTACACTGTTGAAAGTGAATCTGGTCGATCGAACTACTGTTGGGGGAATTGGTGTGGGAACTTATTTTTAACTACTTTTTGCTGCTAACTGCTGCCTTATTTGCACATTGCTATCGGAAAATCTTAACTGCTTAGCTGTTTTAAAATTGTTGCCTTAAACTGTGGAACTTTTATTGGGAATCTGTCTGGGAATTCTTTTAATGCACTTAGCTGCTTTTTAACTGACCGCTTTTCGCTGCACATCGCACTTTAAGCCGCCATTAACCAGGTCAGCGCTCTAGTCGCTGGACCTGCCCGGGCTTCTTAAGAGCCCGATGACGCGACCGCGCAGCGTTAACTGAAGCTGCCTTGAGTCACGTTAGGTGCGAGGGAGCGTTGCTACCTCGTTTTTTCTTTCTGCTTTTAAAATATTTGTTATTACACTGTTGAAAGTGAATCTGGTCGATCGAACTACAGTTGGGGGAATTGGTGTGGGAACTTATTTTTAACTACTTTTTGCTGCTAACTGCTGCCTTATTTGCACATTGCTATCGGAAAATCTTAACTGCTTAGCTGTTTTAAAATTGTTGCCTTAAACTGTGGAACTTTTATTGGGAATCTGTCTGGGAATTCTTTTTAATGCACTTAGCTGCTTTTTAACTGACCGCTTTTCGCTGCACATCGCACTTTAAGCCGCCATTAACCAGGTCAGCGCTCTAGTCGCTGGACCTGCCCGGGCTTCTAAGAGCCCGATGACGCGACCGCGCAGCGCTAATTGAAGCTGCCTTGAGTCACGTTAGGTGCGAGGGAGCGTTGCTACCTCGTTTTTTTCTTTCTGCTTTTAAAATATTTGTTATTACACTGTTGAAAGTGAATCTGGTCGATCGAACTACTGTTGGGGGAATTGGTGTGGGAACTTATTTTTAACTACTTTTTGCTGCTAACTGCTGCCTTATTTGCACATTGCTATCGGAAAATCTTAACTGCTTAGCTGTTTTAAAATTGTTGCCTTAAACTGTGGAACTTTTATTGGGAATCTGTCTGGGAATTCTTTTAATGCACTTAGCTGCTTTTTAACTGACCGCTTTTCGCTGCACATCGCACTTTAAGCCGCCATTAACCAGGTCAGCGCTCTAGTCGCTGGACCTGCCCGGGCTTCTTCAAGAGCCCGATGACGCGACTGCGCAGCGTTAATTGAAGCTGCTTTGAGTCACGTTAGGTGCGAGGGAGCGTTGCTACCTCGTTTTTTCTTTCTGCTTTTAAAATATTTATTATTACACTGTTGAAAGTGAATCTGGTCGATCGAACTACTGTTGGGGGAATTGGTGTGGGAACTTATTTTTAACTACTTTTTGCTGCTAACTGCTGCCTTATTTGCACATTGCTATCGGAAAATCTTAACTGCTTAGCTGTTTTAAAATTGTTGCCTTAAACTGTGGAACTTTTATTGGGAATCTGTCTGGGAATTCTTTTAATGCACTTAGCTGCTTTTTAACTGACCGCTTCGCTGCACATCGCACTTTAAGCCGCCATTAACCAGGTCAGCGCTCTAGTCGCTGGACCTGCCCGGGCTTCTTAAGAGCCCGATGACGCGACCGCGCAGCGTTAATTGAAGCTGCCTTGAGTCACGTTAGGTGCGAGGGAGCGTTGCTACCTCGTTTTTTTCTTTCTGCTTTTAAAATATTTGTTATTACACTGTTGAAAGTGAATCTGGTCGATCGAACTACTGTTGGGGGAATTGGTGTGGGAACTTATTTTTAACTACTTTTTGCTGCTAACTGCTGCCTTATTTGCACATTGCTATCGGAAAATCTTAACTGCTTAGCTGTTTTAAAATTGTTGCCTTAAACTGTGGAACTTTTATTGGGAATCTGTCTGGGAATTCTTTTAATGCACTTAGCTGCTTTTTAACTGACCGCTTTTCGCTGCACATCGCACTTTAGCCGCCATTAACCAGGTCAGCGCTCTAGTCGCTGGACCTGCCCGGGCTTCTTAAGAGCCTGATGACGCGACCGCGCAGCGTTAATTGAAGCTGCCTTGAGTCACGTTAGGTGCAAGGGAGCGTTTCTACCTCGTTTTTTCTTTCTGCTTTTAAAATATTTATTATTACACTGTTGAAAGTGAATCTGGTCGATCGAACTACTGTTGGGGGAATTGGTGTGGGAACTTATTTTTAACTACTTTTTGCTGCTAACTGCTGCCTTATTTGCACATTGCTATCGGAAAATCTTAACTGCTTAGCTGTTTTAAAATTGTTGCCTTAAACTGTGGAACTTTTATTGGGAATGTGTCTGGGAATTCTTTTAATGCACTTAGCTGCTTTTTAACTGACCGCTTTTCGCTGCACATCGCACTTTAGCCGCCATTAACCAGGTCAGCGCTCTAGTCGCTGGACCTGCCCGGGCTTCTTAAGAGCCCGATGACGCGACCGCGCAGCGTTAATTGAAGCTGCCTTGAGTCACGTTCGGTGCGAGGGAGCGTTGCTACCTCGTTTTTTCTTTCTGCTTTTAAAATATTTATTATTACACTGTTGAAAGTGAATCTGGTCGATCGAACTACTGTTGGGGGAATTGGTGTGGGAACTTATTTTTAACTACTTTTTGCTGCTAACTGCTGCCTTATTTGCACATTGCTATCGGAAAATCTTAACTGCTTAGCTGTTTTAAAATTGTTGCCTTAAACTGTGGAACTTTTATTGGGAATCTGTCTGGGAATTCTTTTAATGCACTTAGCTGCTTTTTAACTGACCGCTTTTCGCTGCACATCGCACTTCAAGCCGCCATTAACCAGGTCAGCGCTCTAGTCGCTGGACCTGCCCGGGCTTCTTAAGAGCCCGATGACGCGACCGCGCAGCGTTAATTGGAAGCTGCCTTGAGTCACGTTAGGGTGCGAGGGAGCGCTGCTACCTCGTTTTTTCTTTCTGCTTTTAAAATATTTATTATTACACTGTTGAAAGTGAATCTGGTCGATCAAACTACTGTTGGGGGAATTGGTGTGGGAACTTATTTTTAACTACTTTTTGCTGCTAACTGCTGCCTTATTTGCACATTGCTATCGGAAAATCTTAACTGCTTAGCTGTTTTAAAATTGTTGCCTTAAACTGTGGAACTTTTATTGGGAATCTGTCTGGGAATTCTTTTAATGCACTTAGCTGCTTTTTAACTGACCGCTTTTCGCTGCACATCGCACTTTAAGCCGCCATTAACCAGGTCAGCGCTCTAGTCGCTGGACCTGCCCGGGCTTCTTAAGAGCCCGATGACGCGACCGCGCAGCGTTAATTGAAGCTGCCTCGAGTCACGTTAGGTGCGAGGGAGCGTTGCTACCTCGTTTTTTCTTTCTGCTTTTAAAATATTTGTTATTACGCTGTTGAAAGTGAATCTGGTCGATCGAACTACTGTTGGGGGAATTGGTGTGGGAACTTATTTTTAACTACTTTTTGCTGCTAACTGCTGCCTTATTTGCACATTGCTATCGGAAAATCTTAACTGCTTAGCTGTTTTAAAATTGTTGCCTTAAACTGTGGAACTTTTATTGGGAATCTGTCTGGGAATTCTTTTAATGCACTTAGCTGCTTTTTAACTGACCGCTCGCTGCACATCGCACTTTAAGCCGCCATTAACCAGGTCAGCGCTCTAGTCGCTGGACCTGCCCGGGCTTCTTAAGAGCCCGATGATGCGACCGCGCAGCGTTAATTGAAGCTGCCTTGAGTCACGTTAGGTGCGAGGGAGCGTTGCTACCTCGTTTTTTCTTTCTGCTTTTAAAATATTTATTATTACACTGTTGAAAGTGAATCTGGTCGATCGAACTACAGTTGGGGGAATTGGTGTGGGAACTTATTTTTAACTACTTTTTGCTGCTAACTGCTGCCTTATTTGCACATTGCTATCGGAAAATCTTAACTGCTTAGCTGTTTTAAAATTGTTGCCTTAAACTGTGGAACTTTTATTGGGAATCTGGTCTGGGAATTCTTTTAATGCACTTAGCTGCTTTTTAACTGACCGCTTTCGCTGCACATCGCACTTTAAGCCGCCATTAACCAGGTCAGCGCTCTAGTCGCTGGACCTGCCCGGCTTCTTAAGAGCCCGATGACGCGACCGCGCAGCGTTAATTGAAGCTGCCTTGAGTCACGTTAGGTGCGAGGGAGCGTTGCTACCTCGTTTTTTCTTTCTGCTTTTAAAATATTTATTATTACACTGTTGAAAGTGAATCTGGTCGATCGAACTACTGTTGGGGGAATTGGTGTGGGAACTTATTTTTAACTACTTTTTGCTGCTAACTGCTGCCTTATTTGCACATTGCTATCGGAAAATCTTAACTGCTTAGCTGTTTTAAAATTGTTGCCTTAAACTGTGGAACTTTTATTGGGAATCTGTCTGGGAATTCTTTTAATGCACTTAGCTGCTTTTTAACTGACCGCTTTTCGCTGCACATCGCACTTTAAGCCGCCATTAACCAGGTCAGCGCTCTAGTCGCTGGACCTGCCCGGGCTTCTTAAGAGCTCCGATGACGCGACCGCGCAGCGTTAATTGAAGCTGCCTTGAGTCACGTTAGGTGCGAGGGAGCGTTGCTTCCTCGTTTTTTCTTTCTGCTTTTAAAATATTTGTTATTACACTGTTGAAAGTGAATCTGGTCGATCGAACTACTGTTGGGGGAATTGGTGTGGCAACTTATTTTTAACTACTTTTTGCTGCTAACTGCTGCCTTATTTGCACATTGCTATCGGAAAATCTTAACTGCTTAGCTGTTTTAAAATTGTTGCCTTAAACTGTGGAACTTTTATTGGGAATCTGTCTGGGAATTCTTTTAATGCACTTAGCTGCTTTTTAACTGACCGCTTTTCGCTGCACATCGCACTTTAAGTCGCCATTAACCAGGTCAGCGCTCTAGTCGCTGGACCTGCCCGGGCTTCTTAAGAGCCCGATGACGCGACCGCGCAGCGTTAATTGAAGCTGCCTTGAGTCACGTTAGGTGCGAGGGAGCGTTGCTACCTCGTTTTTTCTTTCTGCTTTTAAAATATTTGTTATTACACTGTTGAAAGTGAATCTGGTCGATCGAACTACTGTTGGGGGAATTGGTGTGGGAACTTATTTTTAACTACTTTTTGCTGCTAACTGCTGCCTTATTTGCACATTGCTATCGGAAAATCTTAACTGCTTAGCTGTTTTAAAATTGTTGCCTTAAACTGTGGAACTTTTATTGGGAATCTGTCTGGGAATTCTTTTAATGCACTTAGCTGCTTTTTAACTGACCGCTTTTCGCTGCACATCGCACTTTAAGCCGCCATTAACCAGGACAGCGCTCTAGTCGCTGGACCTGCCCGGGCTTCTAAAGAGCCCGATGACGCGACCGCGCAGCGTTAATTGAAGCTGCCTTGAGTCACGTTAGGTGCGAGGGAGCGTTGCTACCTCGTTTTTTTCTTTCTGCTTTTAAAATATTTATTATTACACTGTTGAAAGTGAATCTGGTCGATCGAACTACAGTTGGGGGAATTGGTGTGGGAACTTATTTTTAACTACTTTTTGCTGCTAACTGCTGCCTTATTTGCACATTGCTATCGGAAAATCTTAACTGCTTAGCTGTTTTAAAATTGTTGCCTTAAACTGTGGAACTTTTATTGGGAATCTGTCTGGGAATTCTTTTAATGCACTTAGCTGCTTTTTAACTGACCGCTTTTCGCTGCACATCGCACTTTAAGTCGCCATTAACCAGGTCAGCGCTCTAGTCGCTGGACCTGCCCGGGCTTCTTAAGAGCCCGATGACGCGACCGCGCAGCGTTAATTGAAGCTGCCTTGAGTCACGTTAGGTGCGAGGGAGCGTTGCTACCTCGTTTTTTCTTTCTGCTTTTAAAATATTTGTTATTACACTGTTGAAAGTGAATCTGGTCGATCGAACTACTGTTGGGGGAATTGGTGTGGGAACTTATTTTTAACTACTTTTTGCTGCTAACTGCTGCCTTATTTGCACATTGCTATCGGAAAATCTTAACTGCTTAGCTGTTTTAAAATTGTTGCCTTAAACTGTGGAACTTTTATTGGGAATCTGTCTGGGAATTCTTTTAATGCACTTAGCTGCTTTTTAACTGACCGCTTTTCGCTGCACATCGCACTTTAAGCCGCCATTAACCAGGTCAGCGCTCTAGTCGCTGGACCTGCCCGGGCTTCTTAAGAGCCCGATGACGCGACCGCGCAGCGCTAACTGAAGCTGCCTTGAGTCACGTTAGGTGCGAGGGAGCGTTGCTACCTCGTTTTTTCTTTCTGCTTTTAAAATATTTATTATTACACTGTTGAAAGTGAATCTGGTCGATCGAACTACTGTTGGGGGAATTGGTGTGGGAACTTATTTTTAACTACTTTTTGCTGCTAACTGCTGCCTTATTTGCACATTGCTATCGGAAAATCTTAACTGCTTAGCTGTTTTAAAATTGTTGCCTTAAACTGTGGAACTTTTTATTGGGAATCTGTCTGGGAATTCTTTTAATGCACTTAGCTGCTTTTTAACTGACCGCTTTCGCTGCACATCGCACTTTAAGCCGCCATTAACCAGGTCAGCGCTCTAGTCGCTGGACCTGCCCGGGCTTCTTAAGAGCCCGATGACGCGACCGCGCAGCGTTAATTGAAGCTGCCTTGAGTCACGTTAGGTGCGAGGGAGCGTTGCTACCTCGTTTTTTCTTTCTGCTTTTAAAATATTTGTTATTACACTGTTGAAAGTGAATCTGGTCGATCGAACTACTGTTGGGGGAATTGGTGTGGGAACTTATTTTTAACTACTTTTTGCTGCTAACTGCTGCCTTATTTGCACATTGCTATCGGAAAATCTTAACTGCTTAGCTGTTTTAAAATTGTTGCCTTAAACTGTGGAACTTTTATTGGGAATCTGTCTGGGAATTCTTTTAATGCACTTAGCTGCTTTTTAACTGACCGCTTTTCGCTGCACATCGCACTTTAAGCCGCCATTAACCAGGTCAGCGCTCTAGTCGCTGGACCTGCCCGGGCTTCTTAAGAGCCCGATGACGCGACCGCGCAGCGTTAATTGAAGCTGCCTTGAGTCACGTTAGGTGCGAGGGAGCGTTTCTACCTCGTTTTTCTTTCTGCTTTTAAAATATTTATTATTACACTGTTGAAAGTGAATCTGGTCGATCGAACTACTGTTGGGGGAATTGGTGTGGGAACTTATTTTTAACTACTTTTTGCTGCTAACTGCTGCCTTATTTGCACATTGCTATTGGAAAATCTTAACTGCTTAGCTGTTTTAAAATTGTTGCCTTAAACTGTGGAACTTTTATTGGGAATCTGTCTGGGAATTCTTTTAATGCACTTAGCTGCTTTTTAACTGACCGCTTTTCGCTGCACATCGCACTTTAAGCCGCCATTAACCAGGTCAGCGCTCTAGTCGCTGGACCTGCCCGGGCTTCTTAAGAGCCCGATGACGCGACCGCGCAGCGGGCGCGCCGGCGCGCCTAAGGCAAGCCCGTCTGCGTCCGGATGGGGCTAAGGGCTAGAACCCCTGCCCCTTACCCTCCAGACAAGTACTGTTATAGCACGGAGCTGCTCAGACAGTTAAATTCACCCCCAGGACCAAACTGCCTTCACTCCATTGCCCCCAGTAGTCCAGACACCAATTGTGTACACTGTTCATTTAGACTCTGGTTCCCCCCCACCATCGTCCATGCTGCAGCATCGTCTAACAAAGTTTTTAAACTGCTCTTATTAAACTGCAGATCTTTGCCTAAACATTCAGCAGAATTGTTTATTTTACTTATGGATGAAGGCCCTGATGTCTTATTCCTCACTGAGACCTGGCTGAACGTGGGTTCAGAGCCGGACATTGTCCAAGCCCTCCCTCCTGACTACATAATACAGAGGCTAGATAGGGCTACTGGCAAAGGTGGTGGCATTGCTATCATACTGAAACGTCACCTCATTTTCCGATCTTTTGGGAGCCCCTTACTCGGTTGCGAGAACCTGCATTTTACAATAGGATTTACGCCTACGCTCACTCTATCAGGCATCTTAATTTATCGCCCCCCCTGGACCCACAGGTCCATTCTGCCAGTCACTTTTACTATTCTGGGTGACTTCAATATCCACTTTGATGATCCAATATTGAAAGTTGCATCTGAGTTGACCCTGGACCTAGCTGCTTTTCAGCTCACTCAGAAGGTGCTACATGTAACGCACTCAAAAGGGCACCTTTTGGATCCAATTTTTTCCAACCTAGAGGAGCTTTCCTGTCTGAAACCAACCCCCATCCCCTGGTCGGATCACTTCCTCATCTCAGTTAACTGGTCTTCCACCCATGCTACCCCTCCATCCCAGCCAACACAAATTAAATCCCGCCGTTGGTCTAAACTTTCTATAGAAAAGTGGGTATCGGCATTAGATACCTCCAAGCCTCTGCCTGACACCAACCCGGTGGTGGCTAATGAGAGATTCAACAGTTGGATTGAGGGGACGTTAGACCAGGTCCTTCCAAAAACAACCAATCAGCCGCATAAAGGGCCTAATAGATCGGCCTGGTATAACCCTAAACTCCGAGAATTAAAACAAACATGTAAAAAAAATTGAAAGAGTCTGGAGAAAGGACTTCTCCACGACCAAGAAAAAGGAATATAGGGAGGCTATCAAAATCTATAAGCTTGAAATTAAAAAAGCCCAGGCCTCTTACTTTGAGGAAAAAATTTCTTTAGCAGCCAACTCTCCCCGTGAAACATTTCGAATTGCAAACAAACTACTAAGAGTTCCTTCTCTCCCCGATACTTCCTTAGCCACGGACCATCGTTGCAATGAACTTGCAGAATACTTTTATAATAAAATTCAAACGATATATGAATCCTTTGCCCCACCCAATAGTTATACTATCTCCCACTTAGAGGACTCACATACAGGGAGTAAGGAACACTCTTTAAAGACCTTCCCCTCAATGAACTACAGACAATCTCTGCACTTGTTAAGAGCGGGTCACCCAGAGACCCTGCTCCACCCAAGATGCTGAACCAGGTGGCAGAATCAGTTGCTCCAGTCATTCTGGATTTGATGAACTCCTCCATAGACGCAGGGGTGGTCCCCCCCCTTTGGAAAAAAGCCATGGTCAGGTCCCTGTTGAAGAAACCTAGCCTGGACCCAGACTGTCTGGGCAACTATCGACCTATCTCGCTCCTCCCAGGAACTAGTAAAATACTGGAGAAACATATCAACTTGGCGCTCTCGGCCTATTTTGAATCTAATAAACTTCTTCACCCCTCCCAGACTGGCTTTCGTCCCTGCCAAGGTACAGAAACTGCCTTATTAGCAGTCGTGGAAGAATCCAGAAGGATCCTTGATGCAGGAGGTTCTTCTGCCGTGATCCTTTTGGATCTCAGCGCGGCCTTTGACACGGTCAACCACCTCATTTTGGTTCAACGACTCAGAAACCTTGGTGTGACTGGAGTAGCCTTGACATGGTTGCAATCCTTCTTGGAGGGAAGATCTTTTCAGGTGTTCGAGGGTGAGGCCATCTCTAAATCCTGGCCCCTCCAATGTGGAGTCCCTCAGGGTTCTTCCCTGAGTCCCACACTCTTTAACGCCTACATGTCCCCCCTAGCGGAAATTGTTCTCCCCTACGGGGTGCACATTGTGACTTAAGCCGATGATACCCAACTAGTTGTTGCACTTAACCATTCAGATAGGGCCTCCACCTCCCTATGTATCTGCCTTGAAGAAGTAGCCAGGTGGATGAAAGATTCTTATCTAAAATTGAATGGGGACAAAACCGAGCTTATGCTCCTTGGTAACCCCTCTCTTTTCAAGGCAGACATCATGTGGCCAGCATCGATGGGCATGGCACCTGTTCCTAAGTCAGAAATTAAAAGCCTGGGCTTCTGGCTGGACTCTGATCTCAGCTTTAAAGTCCAGGCCAGAAAGGTGGTGGCCTCTTGCTTTGGCACCTTAAGGATGCTCCGTAAAGTGCTCCCTTTGCTCCCCTTTCAGGCAAGAAAGCTCATGGTCCAGGCACTTATTCTTTCACGCCTGGACTACGGCAACGCCGTATACCTTGGAGCCCCAAGTTCGGTCCTCGTCAAACTGCAAACAGTGCAGAACTGCGCCGCAAGAATCCTCATGGGGACTCAGAACCGGCAGTCGGCCAAACCAGATATGAAGGCTCTCCACTGGCTCCCCATCCGGGAGAGAGTCCATTTTAAGGCCTTATGCATTACCCACAAACTTATAGGAGGAAAGGGACCAGAGATCATTTCCTCCTTGGTCAAGCCCTATCGAGCTAACAGGCGACTACGATCAGATGAGCAACACCTGGCAGTCGTCCCCCGAATTCAGAGAGTTAGAAGCGGTGGTCGGCTTTTTTCATACAATGCTGCCAAACTTTGGAACTCTCTTCCTCTTCAGCTACGTGGGGAACTTAATCACCTTGTCTTCCGCAAACTGCTGAAAACATGGCTCTTCCCTAAATGATTCTGTGAAGCTTCAGTTATCCTCCAGCGCTGGGATGCCTACGGGTAGCTATGCGCTTTATAAATGTTGCTTCATTCATTCATTCATTCATTCATTCAAGGTAGGTTGAGTTCCAGACGTGACACCTTTGGCCTAAATTCAGCACTCGGGGTGCTTACGAAAGTCCTGGCACCTCTGGCAGGCATTCCTAGGAGGGCATTACCATTCTTCAATTTGTGGACGACTCTCTAGTAATCTGTTCATGCCAGGAGAACACGGAGACGCAGGTCATCATAGTGCTGACAGTAGCAAAACCATCATGAATTTCTGTTGATATTGAAGAATTCGTATCTGATGCCAGCTAAGGACCAGACTTTCATTGGTGCAATATTTTAAACCAGCAAAGGGTTAGTCTCCCCTGACCGAGAAAAGAATCAACAAGATCCTCAGTCATTTGATAGAAATCAGGGCTCTGGACTATCCTGTGGCAGCATGGTTTCAGGCGCAAGGCGAGCTAACAACAACCTTTCTGGTGCCGTGGGCTAGGTTTCACCTAAACAAAGTTGTGAGGCACATTCTTGCCCATTGAGCCCATTCATTCTAGGACCTCTCCTTAAAGATTCCGATGACATCAAACATGAGAAAAGAACTTTTATGGTGGATGGGGTCATCAAACATCCGAAGAGGAGTCCAGTTGTCATCCCAGCAGCCACTCATACTGACAACAAACGCCAGTGCAACAGGATGGGGGGCCTGGATGGGATCTCAGTAGTTCTAGGGTCACTAGTTAAAGCTCCAACAGTTGTGGTCTTCCAACTGGAGGTAACTGGAAGTGGTCCGGTTGGCACTTCTGGTGTTTGTTCCTGTTTTCGTGGACAAATCTTTTCTAGTCAGAACGGACAACAACACAGCCAAGTCATACCTCAACAATCAGGGCGGCATGAGGTCGCTAGCATGGTCAAGGATCTCAGAACATGTCTTCTTTGGGTACAAGATGGGATCTTAGATTTGAGGGCGATCTGCATTCAAATTAAATCGAAGGTCAGAGCTGACAGGCTGAGCTGGGAGATTCCTTCCTTGCAGGAGTTCTGTCTGAGCAGACACAGGTAGGCATTTCCCAGGATCTGTTAGAGATGGGGTCTTCTATGAATAGACATACAAGTTAAATAAAAGAAAAGGCATTCATAACATAATCTCACCAGCTGCCAGCAGAGATTATTGCGGGGTAGCTCCCAAACACATTCCTCTGCATTTAAATTCAACATCCTTAGCACGCCGAAAATCTTGACTAACCCAAAGAGCTCCTCATTTGTTCTTTCTGTTCTCCAGTTTCATCATCTGTCTCAAAGATTTCTCCCTCTTGTAAAAAGTCATAATCAGCACTGAGCAATGATGGCACAGATGCAAACCATGTACCAACCTTCTGATTTTCCTCCATAAACTCTACGTATAGTCATTCTTTGGCTTTTGCTGCGATACAATACTTTCAAATCTTAATGCAGCCAGTCATTTAATTCTCGATGTCAGTATTTCAATCTAAATTGATTACTGCCCATTCAATTCTGAATTCTTACCTATAAAATCCTATAAAACTCTACAAAATAGACTACGCTATGTACTTCCTAGCTCTACTTAAAGTTTTTTTTAACATCTGTTCTTTTAACTGATTGAAAACGTTTACTGTGGGAAACAAATTGTGGTGAATATCTTTAGAAAAGAAAACATTGCATTTACAGTACTTGTGTGATTTGTTTGGTTAGTCAATCGGTGATCATGGTTGCGGCGGACCAGCTGAGTTACCTTTTTAGCCGACTGTCTAGCTGTTCAGGGACCATTAGGACCACGTATCAGGTATGCCGAAGGCAAGCTCGCCTGCGCCCACACACACTGGATGCAACTGCATCCAAAGATGCTGCACTTTCTTTTAAGAATGGAAGATTTATTCAAGAGAATTTCTCCTCAAATGAGCGCCACCATCAGCCATTATCATTGGTAAGAGCCATCCGGACCATATTGCAAAAAACATGGTATGACTAAGACCAAGTGCATGCAGGCAGTACTCCTAAATGTCCATTACCTTATTAAACTCTCTGTTTTTATTCCTAATTTTATCACTGATTTGTTAGAGATAAGGACTGGGAGAAGAGAATTGTTTTTTTTTCTCTACACCGGATGGTCCCTTTAAGTAATCCTTCACTCCCAATATCCTCTTAGGTGTCCATTTAAGCCATAATATTCTCCCTATAGACTCTGGAACAAACATGTGGGGATCTTGAGATTATTTAAGGAGAGAAGCAAAAGGCAAAGGCCACCGTGCTGGAAAGGCAGCGCAGTCCTGAATACCTGACTCTTTCCATCTCCCCTAATGTAGTCACATTTTTCTTTGGAATCCTCTGATTTTGCTCATTTCCCTATTGGTCTTAAATGCATCAAAGTTTTTGGCCTGGGGAAATTTCAATCTCTGGATTGATACTACCCTGTTTGTCGACCCCCTAATAACTGAGGGCCTGATTTTGATGTCAGGCAGTCGGGTCACTGACAGGCCGTCAGTGGAGGGGCCGACCACCGCTTTACTATGCTGGCGGTCGGACCCACAGCTGTCGGAAAAAAGACCGCTGCCTCCGCCAGGATCAGAGATCAGCGAAGGGGAGGCGGCGTTTGGAGCATCATCCCAGCGTGGAGGTGGTACCAAGGCAGGCACCATTGTCGGGATTACAATATCCCTTTCCGACCGCCTTTTCATGGTGAGAGAACGCATTGGAAAGCTTGTCAGAAAGGGATACTGGGGTCCCCCGTCCATCGAGGGCCACTCATCTCCATGCACCGTGTACGATGCATGACATGGTGCATGGCACACGGTGCACGGACATGGATGTGTTGTAGGGAGTCGGCATGTGCTGCAGCCCTTTATCAAGGCCGCAGCATGACCCTGACGAGTTTGGCGGTCGCATCCAAATAGGGCGGTCGGCCCACCCGCATGTTTGTTGGCGGTCTCCTGACCAACGCAATAGTGGCTGGCGGTCCGACCACCAGCATCAAAATAATGCCCTAAATTACTTCTTGTGCAACTCTTGGCCTTGCACAATTGGTGTATAAGCCTACTCACTCAGCAGACCATAGCCTAGATTTCTAGTTCATCGTGGACGGATTTGTGACATTTAAATCCATAATATTTTGCTTGGGGTATGTTTAGCTCTTGGAAGATCTATTATTATAAGCTATCTGCAAACAGCTTTCACCTGGCGAACTGTTAAAGTCAGCCTTGCTGCCAATGCAAATGCACGTCATGAAAATGATGTACTTCCATGGAAAAAAACGCAAGTCACTGCATTTACCGTAACTACGCATTATCTGCATATTTCCAATAGAGAAGGTGGTTTCATCTCAATTTTCTGCATAAATAATTTAGCAATTCAATAAAAAAGCAGACTTTGCTCTTTAAACATATGCAGAATGCTTCTGAAAAACAAGCTAATGCTCAAAGGAGTATGTGGGTGCATTAAAAAAACACAATGTACGTATAGTCATTGTGCAAGTGAAAAGCTGCAAGAATATTCCATGACACGAAAAGAGAGCACTGCTTGTTTACACTTCAAACTATGAGGCAAGACCTTTAGCAGAACCAGATGATGACCCCGTGACTCTTAGAAGGTTGACCAGACAGACCCCCCCCATACTGTGAAAGGGTCAATCGATGTATTCATATTATTTCTGAACAAAGCATATTATAATAAGGTTTCTAGGCACTTGAAATGTAATTCCATGTTTGCTCACCAGTGAGGGTTATTATGGACTCACTAGGAGGGAGCAGTGCGAGGCACTGGACTGGAGGCCTTGTGGAACTTCTACTGAGGAACCTAAAGAGCTCTCTTAGGATCTCTGTTGACCCATAACTGGGGCCTTGTAGGTCTCCGGTGAGGGATTCTCTGGATCCCCCAACCAATGGCATTTGAGATTCATGAGCGCCTTCTTGGTGACTGGAACGAGTGTTTATGGATTCTCTGACAAGCACCATCTTTGTGTTCTCCAGCAATAAACATTTCCAGCAGCAGACATGTTGTACTTCACAATGAGAGATATTCCCCCGGAACGTATTTTGTGTTCTCTTGTAAGGGTGACTTTTCTGTATTCATGAAAAGCAGCTTGTAGTTTTCACGTAAGCATGATTGTAGATTCTAAAATGCAGACCATATTTCAGAAATGAGAGGCATATTAAGGTCTCTAAAGAGGGGCATTAGGAGATCATGAGCCACAGGTACTTAGGTTTCTCAAATGGGGTCATGTTGAGATGTTCTACTGGGGCATTGTTTTCAGGAGCACTACTGGTGTAGTGCAGCTTTCTTTACATACAACATGCAGAGCAATGGAGCATGTGGTAAATTGGTCAAGTAAAGTACGATATATTGCCTCATAGAAGGAAATGGACCAGCTCGTTGCAAACCAGCAAGGTCCCACTTGTGTGAGGCTTTGACAATGGACAACAGCCGGGTCTGTTGGCTTAGTGGACTAATGCGCCCACTGCTTTGGACCTCACGGTCACAGGTTCAAATCCCAGCAGGTCCGCTCAGCCTTTCATCCTTCTGAGGTTGACAAAATGAGTAGCATTGAGTTGGGTAACAATAAACATCTGTTATTCAGCACCAACATACCCTTGGGTGAAAGTGCGCTTTACAAATGCACGTTATGTTATGTCACATAAAAGGAAGTTTCTGCGACCTAGCATCATCCCCAAAAACACAGAAACCAAAGGATAAGAACACCTTTCATAGGTGACTTTAGTTACCAAGACAGCAGGTTAAATCCAATACAGCCTTAGATTGGCGCCTTTTGATACAACGCTTTAATGAGGCTACTGAGTGAAGGAATCTTGCAAGGAGGCATGCACATTAGCTAAAGATCTATTGCTGAGTGAACTATGATCACGGCCACTGGAATTATGTGGCAGTGGAGGTTCTTATTATGTGGCAGGGTTGAGTAAATTATGTGGCAAGAAAAGGCAAATTATGCAGTATTATGCAGCACATGCGATAATATTACTTTATTATTTTGTCATTTTTAAGCTTTTTAACAGTGTCTGGGCATTAGCTGTACCTGATTAGTAACAGTTTGACACCAAAATATAGCAATATGTTACAGAAAGGTGACCAGTCAACCTTGGCAAAGGGCCATGCACTGCGCTGCAGCATGTGTCGCTGAATATTTACTAACTTTTGAACCGTTTCAGCTAGAAACAATTTTTTTTGTTAACACTTGCAGATTATGCGGCAGATGATGGATTATGTGGCAAATGTGGCAAACATACAATTATGCGAAAATCGCCGCACATTCGCATAATTCCAGTGGGCCGGACTATGATCATTTAGGATACAAGCCAAGGAAGGGTGTGGTGGTGCATGTTGAGACTTTGAGAGGGTTCCTGAAAATAGGATTCTGCAGTCTGGGTTGAGCCAATATTTTCTTTCTTTCTTTTTTTTAAAGATTATACTGACATCGAGGAGGCTGCAGATTGCCGGCTTCACCCGGGCTCCCATGAATAGTACTATACATCTGCCTGCCTTGCTGTTCTAGGGGAATATCAGGGTTCCAGGTGGCTGGAGGAAGCAGAGATTAAGGACTTTTGCACCTAACAGTCTAGCTGGGGATGAAAATCAGTGACCCTGGAAAGAGACTGAGCTGACCCCTCCTCTTGGGCAGGATGGGACCTCAGTCTGCTAAGAAACTACGAAGCAGTCACTCAGAGAGGAACTGACAAAGTGTTCCACAGTTAAATTGGCGCTGCAGGAAATTGATTTTCGCCGCCTGAAACGGTAAGTGGAAACAGAAGGAGGTCATCTCCTCCTCCGGGGTGCTCCACGTGCTGTGTGCGTTGTGGGAGCCGAAGTGACTGAGTCCCCTGGAATTTCACAGGCAGGAATCATGCATCCGAGGGATGAAAAGGGGCACTAGACTGGCCTGCCATAACACTGCTGGGAACACGCGTGGGACTGACTGGTCTACCAGCAATGTTCAGTGTATGAGGTGCTTACTTTAACATAGTATGTGGTGGGCACGTAAGATTGGTGGGGGGGGGGGGGCATGGGTGAGTTGCCAGCCCGGGGCAAATTAAGAATCTGCGGTGTGTACTTTGTGCTGCAAGTACAAATCGGAGGCCACAGTTGCCTACTCCCCCAGTGTCCCGGGTAGCCCTGCTTACGCCCGGAAGCGAGCTTTACGCATCTATGGTCAGTGAGCAGTGAGCTCTGTCACTCATCCTAGTTCGGAGGGCCATCACTCTCGACCGAGCAGCACGCAGCAGGGATGTGGGACAGGGCCGAGGCGAAGGCACTGGTGGTCGCAGGAGGCCGAGCCCTCCCGCGTTCATCCTGGGGATGTAAAAGACAAATTAAAGAGCCTTCCAGTACTAGGGATATTTTTTATAGAGTGCGTTCGTTTTAGACAGGTTGGAACATTAAACCCTTTATCAGAGGCCCAGTGGCATCAATTATCAATCATGGAAAAAAGAAAGGGTCATAGAGTATGCACATGGGAACGCATTCTAAGGAAGCAAACATGGCTGACGATTCTCCATTAGCCACTTTGACATTTCTAATGGACAAAGGTTTTAACTCCAAATAAAAGCATAAATGAGGCCCAAAGGGACTTCACTGCCATCAACAGAAGAAGAATTATTTGGCAGCAATTACAAATCGCAAATTACTAAAATCAAAACTTAATTACAAACACAGAAATTAAACGCTGCATCAGAAGACAGAACAAAGTTGTTCTTACCAGAAGCTTTTCACAGGGCAGGTCCACCTGTTTGGACAGGCGGACGTGTACATCGGAATTCTTCGGATTGGAACTTCCCTCTTTGCTTACACCTGACATAAACCAGGTTCTAGGATAGCTACAAGATGGTGTACATGACACGCCGAACCTTTGGGGGCCAACTACCAGCCGCGCAGAGTGGAATTATTGAATGGAACTGCACCCCTCCCAGTCAAAAGTGGGAATATGCTCGCACACTCAGATTTCCCGGGTGAGCGAACACCATCTTTTCAGCATGGGGGGGCATCTAACTCTCCACCACCCCGGCACCCTGTCCCCTTCCCTACCCAACCCTACCAGCCCCATCCTTCCACTCCATCTCATCACCCCTCCAAGCACCCAACCCCCAGCTCACAGAGTAGGTAGTAAACGTGAGAGTTCATAGTTACCCCTTCAGAAAAGGGAAACTGTGCGGAATTTCGCCCGCTATAGCCGGGTTCACTTGGTTATTCCCCATTCCAGGAATGATTAACTCATAGTTGGACAGTACTAGTGGGGTGTTGCTGGAACATAACATTAATTTCATGTGCAAAGTTTCCAACCTGCCAGCACGTGCGACTCATAATCAGGGGCCGTGTCATGCCTGTAGTTTGCTGACGGCATTTTAGTAGTTTCACAAACATCCCTTGGTCTCCAAAGCCTATTAAATAGTTTTTCAGACTTTTGTAAAAAGTACTGCACGTCCACAAATAAAGCAATGACCAAGTTCATGGCATTAAACCTACACAGATCTTTCCAGTGCAGTGTGCATTTAAAGAGGTTACTGATCTCACCCACCCGGCATCAGGGTGGGATCAGATGCGGAATGGTGTAAACAGCTCCAGAATACTTTATTGACACCATCTGCAGGCGCCACCTTATGATTTGTAGTAAGATGGGGAGGCTGTCTGTCAAAAATCTAAATCAGCAGGACATCTGCTCCTGCCTCTTCCTCGCACCAGTCCAAGCTAGGAGAGTAGGCAGGGACCGGAGTCATCTGAACAGGACTCATTCTTCTCCTCCCATTCTTTAAGTTAGCAAAAGGGAGCAATGGTAGCCATCGTACATGATGCCCCACAGCCTCGGTGAGTATTGTGCAGCAGCGAGAGAAAGCCCAGAAGGAAGCTGGTCAGAGCAGGTGGCTTTTGTTGTGCTTTTACATGTGAATCGATTGTTTGTGAGCTATGGATTTACTCATAGAAGCTAGGAAAGAGCTCCCTTTCTTTCCCAAATTTTGGAAGTTTGCCATGAGACTATAAACTGTAAAGGGCCAGGGAAAGGATGTCACAGTCTTAGCGCCTCCCGCCTGTACACACCGACATTTGGGGACCTCGACAAGTCGGGTGGCGACACATCAAAGTCTACAGGGAGGATGGTTTTGGCAACTTCTTGCTGCAGGTAGATAAGACCGAAACAGTTAAAAGCCTGACAGTAATCCACGGAGATTTGAAGAACACACAGCAGAGCAATTTTAATGCTTCAAAAGAGGATGATTAAAAGAGTAAGTTAAAGGCAAGACGAGCTGCTGCTTTCTGGATGTAGTGTAGACGTAGTATGATGTACTTAGGGGCATCTAGGAAAATACTCCTAATTGGATAGGCCAAAGCAGAGAAAGAGGGGCTTGTGGAGAGTTTCTACCTGAGATGATAAGAATTTGTTTCAATAATTTTAAGCGTGTACAGCCTAAATAATCTGTTTAACTGTGTTCAATCTATTTTGGACTTTTGTATAGCAGTGGTTTTAGTGTTTAAGAACAAGATTTTAAAAGTGTGTGACAGCATGCAAAGTTCGTAGCTTGTCCTACCTGCAGTCCAGGCCAGGAGCTCAAAGTGTATTCGAATTGTCTGTAGTCTACGAAACTGAGCGGCCTCGCTCACACCAGATGCACACTAAGGGGGTTATTAGGATGGCGGGCGGACTAAAGGCCACCCTAGCGGTCCTGGGACCGGCAGCCAGACGTGCGGCTGTCCCGCACCGCGGATTAGGATGCGACCGCCACCCTGGCGGTCTCATTCCGCAATTTTGACATTGCGGCGGGTGCTGCTGTAAGCAGCACCCGCCGCAATGCCAAAGTGCCATGTTGTGCATTGCCACGCGCGGTGCCTGCCACCTTGTGCATGGCAATGTAGGGGGGTACCATAGGTACCCCCCAAGTGCAGCCCCCCACCCCCCCGGGGGCCCACAACGGGCCCCCAAAGCGATTCCCCACCAGCCTTTCCATGGCGGTATCGCCGCCATGGAAAGGCCTCTGAAACCATGCATCCTAATATGGATGGCGGTGCCTGGCACCGCCACCATATTATGCCCCAGCTCCGCCCGGCCGGCAATCGGAACGATTGCCGACCGGCGGAAAAGTGGCGGACGCACTTTGCGTCCGCCGCGATACCCCCCGCCATTATAATATGGCGGGGGGTAAATCGGGTGGAGATGGCGGGCGGATCGCCAACGCCTGGCCGGCGATGGCGATCCACCCGACATCCTAATAACCCCCTAAGTAAGTGGGCAAGGTCCCGAGTCAGATGAACAGTGCTCCCGGGCCCTCCACACCCCCTGCTACAGCCCCTTTAGATAAAGGCACCTGACCACTAGAGCTTAGGTTTACATTGGCTTAAATTCACGAGTATTCGGTCTAAAGCTACCACTGGTCCCTATGTTAGGGTTCTGATTGGTTCCAGGACTTAAGGCTTCTGATTGGACTTAAGGATCAGGGATTAGGGTTTCTGTTGGTTTCCTGAGTATAGGATTTCTATTGGTTCAAGGGCTTATGGTTTGGGTTGTTATTGGCTACCTGATCCTAGGATTTCTATTGGTTCTAGGGCTTAGGTTTCTATTGGTTTCCTGGACCTCGGATTCACATTGATTCTAGGGGTTAGGGTTTCAATTGGTTATAGGGAGTGGGGCTAGGGCTTCTACTGATTTCCTGGTCCTAGAGTCACTACTGGTTCTAGGCCAGAAACTCTACTTCTCCACCTTCAAAGCTCCACCTTAGCAACCACTCATCTTTACAGGCAATTTCTACTCCTACTCCTAAAGACTGTCTATCCTACGTGCTCACCCATACATACATTCACAGAGTGAAATAACTACTACTGAGATATAAGTGATTATCACACCTAACCACTAAACAACTACAAGCCACTTGGCTAACATTACATATGCATCAACTAATCAGAAAGTCAGTCCAGGAGCAACCAACCTCCTATTCTGCATAGAGTAAATCACCCCAGACCACTAACTCTCCACTCTGTCAACAGTAGCAACCACATCTATCAACTGCAAACTCCACATGACACAGTTATCCACCCCAGATCTAATAACATCCTGCAAAGTGTTAAAGATCTCACACCAGCACCCACATCACCCAAATAGTTCATCCACAACAAATCTAATCACGCACTTATGCCACACAACCTATCAAAAACACACTAACTGAACGACCACAAGCCAAACAACTGACACACATAATGTCACTTACCAGGAGGAACTTAAAAATCAAGGGAAGGCACGAACGCAAGACCACAAGGCTCCCTGATCGCACCTTCCTCCACAGCCCTTCACAACCCATTCAAAGTACCATACAACACAGCAGCTACACCACCATCTTCTACAAAAAGCTCACACTCCCACATCAACCTCTCACACCTCAATTCTCTAACCCAACAGCCTACCCACCACCTCAAGTTATAGACTACCGCCCAACCGACCCACACCAACGTCCACTAAGCCTTAGCTCCTCCTCCCATACTAGGCCACACCTCCTCCAAGGGCAAGACGCAAGAGCTGCAACAACTAAAATACTTACACTTCAATTCGAAGTCCATGTACAAAAAGCTGCGTTGACATATTTTATCTCCTATCAGAAATCACACACGACCTCACCTTATTTCAGTGAAGAATCCATGCCCACCTGCCGCAAAGCCATCCCACCTGAATTTGGTATCAACAAAAATTGTATCGAAAAACGGGAGTATTGAAAAACAGGAGGAGGTCTACCAGTCATCCACAGAAAATCACTTAAACAAACAAAAACGAACATCAAAACCTTCACCATGGACAACTGTACATTTTTGCTGGTTGCCTCAGAATCCATCCAACTCTACATGCAACCAGGATATAATATTTGATAAATTTGTTTCAAACAACAGATTGTTAAATTCTCCAGTACCTGTTTTCCAGTACTACACACACTAGGTAACATTCTACTTCTTATCCCTGCCAGCCATATGAAAACAGTAGTTCAGTCTCAGATTCTGGCGAGATTGGACTTCAGTGTCTCTTTGCATATTGGGCTCCCAGATTAACCAAATTCCAATCTTCAATGCATTTAGAATGCAGCCACCCGATCCATTCCCAGCGTTACCAGAAGATTGCATATGTCAGCACATTTTGTGTTACTGCATTGGCTTCCCATCAGGAAACGGTGCCTTTTCATAGTGCTAGTCCTGTTTCATAAAACCATCTACAATCAAGCATCATGTAATATGCAGAACCATTTCAGACCCCTTTCCTCTTCTCAAGCCAACTTGGTTGCTGTACCTGGTGTGTCGTCATGTCGTGTAGTTCCTAGGAGTCCGCCAGGGCCTGCGCGTTTTGGATGACCTAAACTGAGGGCTTGGTGTCCCAAGCACTTCCGGACACCCCCACAGGGTATGTCAGCCGAAAGACCAGCTAGCTCTACAGTGTCACTACCACCCCCCCACCCCTGTATTCTACAGTGGTGTAGGCAGTCTCTGGCAAACACTGAACATGACAACTCTGATTCCTCAGGGATCGTGGAAAACAGTACAGTACTTTTCGCTCAGACACTCGTGCTTGCTTTCTCTCAGAAAATACACAGGATGGCGATTAGGACATTTCAATAAGAATTTATTGGTCCAGCGACAGCCTGGTGTAAAACATATGTGCTGCGACAATTAGGAGACAGAAGCATACGAAAGAGATTGCTAGTACCAATATAGTGAATAGTAGATACATTTCAACCATAGTGCTAATAAGATGAACAAAAACAGTTCAGATACAAACAGTAGCACTTGCATATTCCTAAAATGCGCCCCTAAGTAATTTGCTAAAATGTACCTAGCATTAACCTGGATGTGTAGGTGTGTATACGTATTGCTATGTGTATCTGTAGCCAAGAAACCCCTAGGGATGAACCAGCCCCCTCACCTGATGGTTTAGAACAACCGCTGTGTGTCGAAGATTCGGCATGCAGGACACCCGTCTCAGCTTGGAAGGAATTCTCCTCTAATTTGTAGGGGGGAGTGAGGGTCTTTTATACTTAAGTGGTCACTTCAGGGTTTTTTCTAGAATCAATATGTTTTTAAAACAACCATGGATGTTTTGAAAACAATCATAAATGTTTTAAAAACAATCACAATGCTTTTCTAAACAAGTGTGATCATGCGCAGCTGGCTGTTGGCCACGGATGAAAAAAGTGGTGACCCTTATACAGAGTAATTCTGCCGTGCCTGGGGACATGTTTATGTATGTCAGGTACAGGGATTATGATAGAATACTTAGAGCCTGGTGTCGAGGAGACAGGAGCAAGCTACTAGGTAAAAGGTCACCTGTTTAGAATCGTTATTGTCGGGTGGATGGGACAATGTATGTAAAGATGGGGTATACATCGATGGGACTATTCATAAAGACATGGCAGTCAGAGCTCATCAGTATGGCCAAGTGTGCTTTGTCGTGACTGCTAAGGTCACCTCCAGTCTCTTGTTCTTCCATAAACTGCTCAAAAATCATCCCTTAAACCTTATTCCTTCTTAGGGCCCGATTCCAATGTCGTTCGGAAGGCCTCCGAATCAGATTTGGCTTTCCCGGATTCGATTCGTAGCCCTTGTTTACGACCGAATCGTACCGAACGACCAAGTACGATGCGAAGATCGCGTATGCGCCGACCGAATCGTTTCCGGGACTCAAACCTATCCGCACGACTCATTTGTAGCCGAATCGTGCAGCACTATGGAGCCGAATTCCAACCGAGCGAGTACGATGCACGATTCGGACAGCCGCTTCGCCTCGGTCTCAACGAGACAAAACGGCTGTCGGAAGCGTACATCGAGGGACACGTAGCAGGCCCCCCTTCACCCGGGCCCTCTGAATCTGTCACAGAGGTGTGCCCGTGGGTCCCCCTGATCCAGGCAAGCACAGTGTGGGGGGCACCATGGGGTGGCCGCCACAGGGTGAACGCTTTTCCCCACCCACTCCTTTTCTGCTATGGGAGCCTGTGTACGCTCCTGTAAACGGGCTCCCATAGAGTTCAATGGGAGTCCGAGCGAACCGAGTCCGTAAGCATACAGCAGCATCGTACTCGCTCGTTCGGACTCCCGGAGCACGTCTCGCTCGGAAAGCCCTCCGGATCAGAGTCGTACGGAGGGCTTTCCTAGCGAGATCGGAATCGGGCCCTTAATGTTTTTCTAAGCACCAGGATACCTGTTCCACAGTCAAAAGGGCGCTTAACAAAAACCCACAATCAAACCAACCAGTTAGAATAGTAAATCTCGCACCTTTAATTCCTGTACTTTCCTGAATATTTGTGGGACAGCAGTTAGATTAGTAAATCTGCCCCCCCTCCTCAATACATATGTATTTTCCCCAGTGTTATTGGATTAGATTTTGAACAGTAACACAAACTTCCTTCCCCTGCTGCCCCATCAACCCCAGTCCAAATCAATACTCTTTCCCTAATGTTTGTGGCACTGGAGCTTGAATGATTACATTATCTCTCTCCATTTACACATTTTCCCTGGTGTTTGTGGGACAGGAGTTAGAATAGTAAATGAGAACCCCTCTACTTTCATCAATGTTCTCTGTAGTGGAGTTACAATAGTAATTTTCAACCCACCCTTCCCCCCAATTTATGCACTTTCCCCAAAGTTTGTGGGAGTACTCCGAGAGCCGGGCGGAACCGAGTTGGAATGACCAGCCGGTATACGTTCCAACCGCGAACATCGTAATGGGGCGGTCAGACTGTAAACCGACCAAGTCGGTCGGAAGGGCTCCGACGCAGTCGGGAAGCTTCCGACAATCGGTTGGAGGCTTTCCAACCGACATCGTAATGAGCCCCTTAATGTATGTAGATACCAGTCAGCATAATGAGTGTAGCAGAACATCTGTTTAAAATTCTCTACAGTGAGATAACGATTAGTGTTGCACATTAAAGCGTGTGCTTGAAATCTCTCAGTACATTTTTCAGTGTCTATCTCATTCATTTTTGAAGAGGTCAGAATTCAAGTTGTCCCAGCATAAAGCATGTGGAATGTGAGCAGTTCTTGCTGTTCTCAAGATATGATGATATAAACCATCCCCATAGACACCATCTTGCAGTGTTTGGGCAAAATATTGTATAAAAGTTTTGTGATAGAAAAATATTGCGTCAAGATTATCAGGATGTCAAAAATATAATTGACAGGAATATTGAAGGAAAGGATATCGTTTTAAGTGTTGTTTTCAATATCGTTGTGAAAAATATCTATTTAGAAAATATTGTTGTATATAATATTGTTTGTAAGTGTTATTTTGTATGTATTTCATTGTAGAGTGTTTGATTTTATATATTTAATTATTGTTGTATGCGTGTTTAGTAAGATAATTTATTAATGATGAAATATTTGAAATCTGTATTTTTAGTCTTATTTATGTGTCAAAATGTATATATATTATTTTTTAGTAGGAGGGTAGGGAGATTTTTAAAAAGTGAATCTTTACAATTAAATTAAATGTTAACTATTTCAATGAAATGCAAATTAATACTGCAAAATCTATAGTTATTTTGTTACTTTTAAAATTTTGTAAAATAATAGTTTATAATTATTTTGAAATTATACAAATTATATTAAATGTTAAAAATATTGTATTGTAATATTTAAATGCAGAAAAATTGGTAATATTTTGAATATAGCAACATTAAAATAATGTAAATTATCTGTACATTTAGGGGCACATTACGATGGCGGGCGGAAGCACCACCGCCGTGCTGGCGGATGCAAAAAGCACCAGTTACCGCCGGCACGCAGCAGTCCACACGCCCGTCCAATTACGATGCGAAAAGTAGGCCAAACACCGCCGGCAAGCCAGCAACACCGTCCGCCATCAAAGTGCGCCCGTACACGTAGCGGCGCAGCCCAACTGACACACACCGTCCGACGAAACACGTCCCGCCCGGCGCATAAATTACGATGCCGCAAACAAACGGCTCCCACGGCCAAGAGATACCGTACGACAAACCGAAGCGGTAACACGGATGCCGAGCACGGACAACGAAGAAGCGGCTCCCCGAGCATGAATCCAGCACTGCAGGCCCTCCCCATGCTCCTGCTGATGCACCACCAAGGACGCAACGTACCGCGGAGACGCAGGTAGGCACACACACAACAAGTGCACGCAAACAGCGCACACAGTGCAAGGGCGGAAAAAGCGGACAACCCCCACCAGCGCGTGTACACAACACATCCACCATTGCATCCACATATGACACACAGGCCAAATCGTAACATCGCGGAACACATGTGTACACACCACCTGGGACTAGGAACCAACCACCCCGTCACGGCCCCAAAGCGCCGATGACGCCGCCACACATGCGCACAACGCAGAGGCCAACCGCAGCGCCATGCATGCGTCGCACACAGACACAGGGACACAACCAAGCAGCACACACATCAGCCCCACCCCGAACGCACATGACACGTGACAGGCCTGCCACAGACATGTCCCCAACGCCCAATTCACGGACAACACCCAACGCCACACAACCGACGCACACATGTCAGTGAAGACACGCAACAGCAGGACACACCCCAGTGTAACAAACATGGCGAAGCACACAGCGGCGTCAACACCAACTAGGAGAAGCAGGGCCCCTTCGGGAAGAGGAACGCCAGTACCACACTGAAACACCCATACCACCCTGCACATATGAACAAGACATATAAAACGGAACACCAAAGAGCCCGGGGACCGACAACAGGTGGCCCAAGAATAACATTCACACACAAGGCCCAACGCAGAGCGGAAAGGCAGCCTGCCGCCCACACAAGGGAGAGCAGACAGCACTGAATGACCTTCCATTCCAACTCCGAAACCACAGCCCTACGACAGAAGCCGGTGAATACAGCCATTGTCCAAGAATAGACCAACACAGGCATGCCGAGGAGACCGACCACAGGGCAGATAGCGCATATCACAGAAGCACACAACGGACGGGGAAGAAAGAAGAAAACACTCCCCCATGTCGGCCACATGCAAGTTAATTGGAAGGAGTCACACATCACTGACCTTGAACTGTCTGAGAAGCATGTGGGAAGAGGGCCCGTGTCCTCCAAACAAGCAAACAGAACAAAAGTCCTGTCTCCCTACGACTACACAGAGCTCACAGCAACCTCGGAGCGTGCACATTGCAGACTGCACACACAGCCGGAGCACGCCACCACAACGCACCGCTGGGAAATGGCAACCGCAACACACCTACCCAACTACGCCGAACAGCTCAAGCTGTACAAAACCAACCTGTTCCATACATTGGGATGCGATCTCCTGTCCCTGCTGAACGTAAGTTACCGACTGACTTACCGCATCACATTGTTCAGCTGCGTCATGCCCGTCTTCTACTGTCGGAGGTGTCCATACCAGCATCCCATCGAGATATGCCTCTCCAACCCGGCATGTCTGAAGGCGGACCTGCTACCACTACTCCTCCCTCTGGACGCACACGACAGGGCCTGCTCTGCCTATGGGGGCATGGCGTATGTGGCCAACATCGCACCCGCACTGAAATGGGACCACTGTGCCTCCACACGACGGATCATCGAGAACAGCTACATCGAATGTCACCCAGCATGCCCCATCATGGTCCTCCAAGGGACAACTTACGAACAACACCTTGACAGCCACCATCCGCTACATTGGCTGGGAAACATGTACACCACCAATGACATGGAAGCCCTGCTGGACGGCATCGCATACCTGACAACCTGTCAATTCGTCGGACCACAACGCAGGTTCCCCGAGTGACCTATGATGTCCAACCCCGCACCCATGCTTAGCTTCCGCACGGACTGGCCAGTCACCACCACAACAGCCATACCAAACGACCGGCAACTGTAACCACACCATCAACGACATCGCCATGACATCGGATATGACCGGGACATGCACACTGTTCCCCATCACATCCAGGAACACCGCATGCATCGTGGGAGGCAGTGGCATGGGCTCTGTGTATCGCACCCACATGGACGGAACTGCACGAACAACCAGGACACGACATGGATCCAGCGCCCATGGACACACACACCGCTCAGTGGACATGAATAGGTCGCCTGGAGTCTGTGGGTGCTGCACCCCTCCCACCCCCGCCCCGGGAATCCCATACCAGGACCTTTGCATGGACGACAAGTGCATACAACAACAACACGACCCCAGTGACTGTGACATGTCCAGTAACCACCACAGTGCAACAACAAGTGGCACGCCGCTGCATGCACGCAAGCACATGCCCTGATGTCATCTCACATGCACGCGTGCATGAGGAACAACCGCAGCAAACCTGTCACATGGAACTGAGATGGACTGTGCCCATGATGCCAAGCGGTCTGGTAGGCTACATGTATACCGTCTGTGTCAAAGTCCGCAGCTCCGCAGCTATACGTAAATGTACATTAGCACAGCCTTGGCCAAGCAGATGTCACTCTGAAGCCCACATCCCACATGCAACAGCCAATCACATGTAACCCCACACCCTATCCCATTTGCAATCATGCTCAGTATATCCTCAACATGTATTCCGCTGCCAGTAGTGTCCACTATACTGCATCACAGAGGACAGAAGACTCAATATAATGTTTGAAACCAAAACTGTCTCCGCTGACTCATTTCTCAAGTACGAATGAGAGAGTATGAGAGTATGTGAAGTACACGGCAGTCGTGACATGACCATGTAGTCCACTGGTATTGGATGTCAACGCAAATGAGTAGCACTACTGTGGAAGACACACATGTGTCGTGTGAAGTCGTATGGACGCAGTGCTCAGGTGGGTGGGTGCGACGGGTAGATGCGCACATGCCAAGTTGGAGCACGCCGTGTTGGGAGGGGTCATGAACAGTACACCACCGCTTCCCTGGGCATTGTGAGAGGACACCTGTCGGGGGGGGAGTGAACACGTGTGTGCACAGCAGCCGGGAACACGTACAAAGCGGTACCAGGCGCACCTCAGCCCACCCTCTGTGGACAAGCTGGATCCTGTTGTGCGCCCGCCATGCCCCTTGACAAGGCACACACAGCCCCAGTCGACCAGGTGTAACCCCAACATAGTCAATCCGCACAGGCGATACAAGGCACGGGATGGCAGTGGAGCATGGTGTGTGAGAGGTCTCCTCGCGCTCCTCCTGGTCATATCACGCAGGCAATAGAACCTCAACGTCTAGCATGGCACAAGTCAAATGGAAGTGTAGGGGACGCACCACAGCACGAGCAGCACTGACGTCACGGGAGGTGGCTCGCACCATCCCATCCATTGCCCATCATACCAACCACGCCACATGCCATTGCGACTAAGTGCAAGCGCGTGCGCCACCACCCCTGAGCCCTCCCCAGAGAGGCCAAAGAGTGAATGTGTGGGCCATCAGTCACAGACGGACGCGGCATGGCCGCAAGGGCAGCCACAGCCACTGGGTGTCGCAGGTGGCGGATCCGGAAGGCGAAGACTGTGATGCATAGTCCATGCAGGCCGGGTCTCCATTTGGGGCACCACGCAGGTGGACGGCGTCCCGCAACACATCATACCCTGAGACAGCCCACTCGTGCAACTGGACCCACACATACACTCCTTGCCCTCTCTGGTGCGAGCTTGGGGCTGCCTGTGCAAGCGCTAGCATCGCAGGTGAGCATGCATATTGGGGGAGCGAGGGGAGGACATGAGGGCTGGGGCGAAGATGACTGTATCACTGTCAGTTAGTACAAGGGATGACCCAGATGTGGAAAGGAAGAGACGTGTCCCGTGTGTACTGCAACTAGTCGCCAATCCAACTACCCCCCATGTCCGGAATGTAAGCCCGCACCTAGGCCCGCCCATCCGCCACATCGAACATACCACCAGCACGACAACCTTCCCATTCGAAACACTGACTGGGGGTGGCGACCAGTGTACAATCATGTGTAGCCTACCCACCCGTACATGTGGGCCCTCCATGATCCATGTCACCTGCGGCAAAGTCATGACATGCGCAATGAGGGAAGTGAGGAGAGCTGTCCGCCCCACGCGCAGAAGGTGCATCAGCTCCACAGACCCAGCAGCGAGTCCAGCAGGGGTCACATGTGCAGGGGCAGCTGTGCCTGGTGTGAAGGCACATGCATATAGACAGCACATCGACCAATGTGTAGTCTGCCCACATCTACAGTCCATCATCATGCGGACATAGGAATTGAACACAGGGCAACACATCTTAGTTGGTGCACCCACCGTGACCAACAATGCGCAATCATCGACGTACCCGCCCTGTGCATGGCCCCCCACCCAACGGAGGCACATCCAGTGCCACCATCCCACACACACAAGCCTTCCACGGAACATGCTGTGTCCAATGGTCAGTACAGAGTCAGCGCCCATCTGGTGGATCCTGAACAGGAGACACATGCACACACATGCCAGCTCCCACTATGTATGTCTGCCACCTGGCACGTGCAATGTAACCTCTCACCTGTGACGTGTGACTGCAAGCACACAGCCGTCTTGGCATGGGGCTGTCAATGTGGACACCTGTCAATGTTTCGGGAGGTGTGATCCGTACAGTGCTGTACATAGGGTGCAGTGCTGACACCTACTACTGTCTCATATCCCCTCGTGCCACAGGTCCCACTTGTTTTGGCCGCTCAGCCTGTGCCCACATCGTCGTCGTCGTGTGCCATACTCATCCAGCCGCGGAAGCAGTTCCATGCTCAGCAGACATTCATGTTGCCGTGGCGTTGCCGCTTGACGGATATGCAGTCAGTCCCCATCAGCACGCCCCGCAAGTCATTGGGGCCTAGATCCCCATGTGCATGCACATGGCAGTGGTTTGTATCACTAGCCATTGCCATTGTTGGGAGACCTGTGTAAGTGTATTGTGGCCGTGCCGTCCCAGCTTGACAGCTGGGCTGTGGCTCATGTGCTTGCTCAGTCATGTCAGTGATGTGTATGCGAAATTGCTATGTGTCGTGTTGCTTTGACATGTGTCCTCTGCCATTGTCCCTAGGCGGAGACCGAACATTGACCGCCCATACCAATTGCTGGCGGACATGGACGATACAGAGGTTATTAGGAAGTTTCGGCTGGACAGGCCAACCCTGCATCGACTGTGTGCCATGTTAGAACCCCATCTCCGTCCTCGCAGGGTGTATCCGACTGCTGTCACCCCCACGGCTAAGGTGATGGCCGCCATGCATTTCTTCGCCACTGGGTCATTCCAGCACACAGTGGGCATTGGAGGAGGGATGTCCCAGCCCATGTTCAGCAAGGTGCTGAGGGATGTACTGGCAGCCATGATGCTGTACCGAAACAGGTACATCCGCTTCCCCAGGGCTCGTGAATTGGCGGCAGTGAAGGGTGCATTCTATGCCCTTGGCAGAATCCCACACGTCGTTGGAGCCATTGACTGCACACATGTCGGCCTTGTTCCACCACAGGCCACTGAGCACCTGTACCGCAACAGGAAGCACACGCACTCCCTGAATGTGCAAGTGGTGTGCCTTGCGGACATGGTGATCACCCACGTGTGTGCAAAGTTCCCAGGCTCGGCCCATGACGCACACATAATGCGCAACAGCATCTTGCCACGACTGATGTCCAATATGCAACAGGATCGTGCCTGTATTGTCGGTGAGTATGTGGAGTGGTGTAGCGTGCCGGTTGTGCGATGCTGTCCCCTGTCCAGTTGGAATTGCAACGGTTCTCTGTGTCCCTCACACCCAGGTGACTCTGCGTACCCGAATGGGGCATGGCTGCTCAGTCCATTGAGGAATCCTCGCACCCCAGCAGACGATCGCTACAATGAGGCACATGGGAGGACCAGACGTGTGGTCGAGCGTACCTTTGGCCTCCTCAAGTCCAGGTTCAGGTGCCTGGACCGCACCGGGGGTGCGCTGGCGTACTCCCCACAGAAGGTGTGCCAGATAGTGGTGGCGTGCTGCATGCTGCACAATCTGGCCATTCGGAAGCAGATCCCCCTCATCGTGGATGACGGAGATCAACCAGGGCCCCAGCCCGCAGACCAGGACAGCTCGAGTGAGGAGGACAGCGGAGAGGAGGAAGCTGGTAATGTGCGGCAGCAGCTCATCGCCCGCTACTTCACTTGACGGTGAGTGTCCATGTACGACGGCTGATGTGGCTGTATCTGTGCAGGTGTGTGTGTGCTGTGTCAGGGTGGCCGTTTGTTCACTGCGTGCTGTGTGTCAACGCTCCATGGCCAGGGTAGTATGCCACTGTTGGTGGCTGTGGCATTGTGCCCTATTGCTCTGTGCGATGTGTGTACATTGCTTGTAGTTGTTGACATGTACTGTGTGATGGGTGTGTGACACACTCATTGAATGTGCTCCTGTTCTGTCTCCCACCCCTAGGTCCCTACAGGCCCTCCGGATTCAATTGCCATGCCACGCATCAGGTGCCTTTCCGCCCAAGGTGGCCGTGGTATTCCGTACAAATAAAACACAGGGCACAAACAGCAGTTAGTGAAAAAGGTGCATTTATTACAAACTGTGACATGTGATTGTGTGTAAGGTGATGACAAAAGTGGTGCGTGCAGTGACAATGAGCTGTCGGTCATGGCTGCGTGATGATCAGGGTGTACCCACTGGTTCTATGTCCATAGTCCAACACACACATGCCATCCAGATGGCTGTGTGGAGTGGGATCGTAGTCCAAGTCAATGCAGTGGCTGGTCAAGGAAGGCTGGCGGAAGGCTGGCTGGCTGCCTCACTTGCGTTTGGAGCGTGCGAAGTCCTCCCGGGAGATCTGTTTCCACTTCGGACGGCCCCTTCCACGTTTGCGAGGGGGGGTGCCTGCTTGCGACATGCTGGTGGTTGAGGTGTGCTCACTGGCTGTGGACGCAGGGGAACTGGACACTGCTGCTCCACCCTGCGCACCGGCAGGTTGTGGCAGAGGGGGAGCTGCTGTCCCTGGCAGTGACCTCACCGCCACCACCAGCTGGCCCATGAGGTCCACGAGTTGGCCCATACGGGCGTCCATGGACCTCAGCACCCCCAGCACCTCACGCGTGTCTGAAGCAGACCGGACCCATTGTCCTTGGGCCTCTTCATAGGCCCCAAGGACTCTGGCCATTTGAGGCAGGGCATGGCTCCCAGGGGAGGCTGGCGTTTCCCTGACCCTGCTCCTCCTACCAGTCCTGCTGCCACCGGCCTGCCCACTAGCCACATTGCTCACCACGGTCCTCGCTGTGGCTCCCAGGGTGGATCCAGTCGGCCGGGCCACCACCTGCGCTGGGGCTGGTGCCAGCGAAGACGTGGTGGTGGTGGCGGCGGTGGTGGTCGGTGCGGCGATGGTGGCGGTTGCGGCAATGGTAGTGGCCGCAATGACCGTGGGTGTGGCCGCAATGACCGTGGGTGTGGCCGCAACGACAGTGGCAGCAGGGGGCTGGGAATGTTCAGCAGCCCTGGATGATGGGTTGGTGGGTAGGAGGGGTCCTGGGGAGCGGCTGGGCCCTGCCACACCAGATGGGCCTGCTTGGTGGTCCGTGTCCGAAGAGGAGGACAGATCCTCCAGATCCGTGTGTCCTCGTTGGGGGCTTGTAGGCTGGCTGTGCTGGCTGCTGGCTCCATCCCCAGCATCCAGCAGTTCGTCACCTGTGGAGAGAATGAGATTTGTTATTGTGTTGCACCTGGCGAAGTATGTAGTTGTCGTCTGACATTAACAGTTCGTGCAATCTCGTACATGGGTTTCCCGGAGGCGTGTGTGTGGCTGTAGCATTTGTAGTTGTGTGTGCTTGGCAATGGGACTGTGTGCTGTGCACATGTGGCATGGGACGGATTGGCCATGCCGATGGGTGTGTTGCTGTGCCCCTACGTATTGTGACTCTGGTGTATGTGGGCTCCTGGCCCATCCTGGGTCTGGTTTGTACTTTGCTTTTGGTGTTCAGATGGGACGCTTAGGAACGCATATGGCAACATGGGGGCCATGCCCCAGATTCGCATTTGGGAGGGGATATGCTTTTGGGGTTCAAATGGAACGCTTAGGAACGCATATGGCAACATGGGGGCCATGCCCCAGATTCGCATTTGGGAGGGAATATGCTTTTGGGGTTCAAATGGAACGCTTAGGAACGCATATGGCAACATGGGGGCCATGCCCCAGATTCGCATTTGGGAGGGGATATGCTTTTGGGGTTCAAATGGAACGCTTAGGAACGCATATGGCAACATGGGGGCCATGCCCCAGATTCGCATTTGGGAGGGAATATGCTTTTGGGGTTCAAATGGAACGCTTAGGTACGCATATGGCAACATGGGGGCCATGCCCCAGATTCGCATTTGGGAGGGGATATGCTTTTGGGGTTCAAATGGAACGCTTAGGAACGCATATGGCAACATGGGGGCCATGCCCCAGATTCGCATTTGGGAGGGGATATGCTTTTGGGGTATATGCTGTGAGCCATGGGTGCCGAACGTGACATGTGTTGTGGCAGCATGACAGTGCATGGTTTGAGGTGTGTGCATGCTTGACATGGCCTGCATATTTGCTGTCTGTTGTGATTACTGGACATGGCATTGGACGCATCGTTATGAGTGAGTGATGGTTGTGTGCCAGCCAACGTATTGCAGTTGTCCCATCTCCTTGGTGTGCGTGCTGCCCTGTGCCATGTGCATCACTGCAGTGCTCGGGGGTGTGGCCCATGTTGTGTGTTGTTGCTCACAGTGTGTCGTGCGCTTCATTGACTTCTGGCACATGGTTGGTCATGGGCATGTATCTTAGCGTGACTGCTGTATGTGTGGCAGCTGTGCGGATGACATGCCTTTCATGAGACTGGGGCTGACGGATGGATGGTATGTTGTATGTGCATGGTGTGTCTGTGTGTTTGATGGGTTCAGTGGTGTTCGTGTGCATATATGTTGTTCCGCTCTGTTGCGTCTAGTGTTGTTTGTCTTACATAGGCGTAGTTGTGGGGTGTGTGGTTGACAGGCAGTAGGGGCTACATGGACAGGACTTCAATGGTGTTTCGGTTGTGTGTGATGAGTTGCACAGTGGCTGCCGTGTGGTACTATATTCAGTGTGGCTTGTGCATGCAGACGTGGCTCCTTGGGTGTTGCTATGTATGTGATGGGTCATGTGGGGTGTGAGTCTGTTGTTCATGTCCGTGTGCACATTGTTCACTTGTTCGTGACGGTGGGCGGTGCTGCGTGTTCGTCTGCTACGTGACATGTCCCATGTGTTGGTCGTGTTATGGTCCTCATGCCTCCAGTAATCCAGCCCTGTCCAGTTTCCCACCTGCAAGTTGTTCGTGTGTGCACTGTACTGGATGCCACATGGCTCTAAGCGGGGGTGCTCCATGTTGCAGGTCTGTGGGGGTGGGGGGTGTTGTGGGTCGTGGGGGTGGCTGGACACCCACTGACACCGATTGCTGTGGACCGTGATGTCTGCCTTTCGGCTGTCGCTGTGCACTGCGGTGGCTGACACGTGGCTGTGGGGTGTGGGGGATGCTCCTCCTTGCTGTGCTGTGGGACTGGGGCCTGGTGTGTGTTGTACTTGGGCTGTCCACCCTCCCACCCACTGCACTTTGTGTTCCTGCCACTTACCTGTTACTTGTCGGTTAGTGCAGCTGTGGCGGACACATGGGTGTGGTGGGTGCTCGTTGTGGCGCTTCTGGCATATTTGGGGACCTGTTGGTGGTTACGTGGCTGGCTGAGTGTACACATGTCCCCACGTATGTTACAGTTGTTCGGTTTGGGCTGTGTGTGGTGGTGTCTGTTGCATGTGTGTGTGATGTGTTGTGTATTGTGTGCTGGACATGGGGGTGTTTGTCCCTGGGAGCTGTGGCATGGTGGTTGCGCATGTGAGTACATAGCGGTGTGCTGGTATACATTAGTTTGTACTTACCAGCCTCCACTCCCCTGCTAATCCGGCGAGGATCTCCGGATGTATTACGACTCGCACCTTCTCCTCCCACGCTTTGAAGGTCTTAAAGAGCGCGGGATTCCCTCCGCCAGTGACGGCAGCCAGCTCTCTGTTTTTGCCCTCCTTCTTCTTGACCAGGCTCTTTACGTCATTCCAACGTTTGTTTATTTCACCTCTGTTCCTGGGCAGGGTCCCGACTGCATTGACCTGGTCTACGATCCGGTTCCACATTCTGTTTCTGGTGGCTAGTGGTGTGTGCTGGACCATGTTCCCATAGATTTGTGGGTACACCTTGATGATCTCGTCGACCATGACCGTCAGCTCAATGGGCGTGTACTTGGGCATTCTTTGTGGTGCCATGGTGTTTGTGGTGCTGGTGCGGTGTGTGTTGTGTAATGTGCAGGGGGTTTGTGGTGCCGGTGTTTGGTGGTGGTGGTGGTGGTGGTGGTGTTTGGTGGTGGTGGTGGTGGTGGTGGTGGTTGTGATGTGTGCGTTTCTGTGGTGTGCTGCTGTCCTTGCTGTGTCACTGTGTCCTCTCCTCTCTGGTTTGCAATGTAGCAAGGGGTTGTGGTCTGTGGGAGTGCTGCTTTTGTACTCACCTATGTGGGTGTGTCCTCATGGTCTGTTGTTTTCAGGTGTGTTGTGTCTGGGGTTCTGGCCTTTGTATTTTTTGTTTGTCCGGGGGGTGTTTTCGGGATGTGTACTGTGCTTGTGTATTTGTGCGTGCCTTGCTGTGTGGACTTGTTGGCCATGTTGTGTGCTATTGGTTTTGTGTGCGGATGGTTTCTGTGCAGGTACGTTGGCGCCATGGCTTCTGCCGTGTCGATTCTCATCGGCGTTGTTTGCGCTGGCGGGCGGTATATTTGTGGTTTTTCCGCGCTCATGTCGGTGCGATCGTAATTTCACGTGCGGTGTGTCGGCCGTGAGGGCGGGCGGTTTTGTGTTGTCGTGCGTGTTTCCATCCGTGGCGGGCGGTTTGACTCCGACTCGGACGTTGGCGGGCGGTATTTTGTGTGATTTTTCCGCCGATGGCGGTTTTCGGTTTGTGTAATCGTAATGGCGTGGTCGGTGTTCAGGCGGTGTGTGCGGGCGGATTTTTGCCGCTTCCATGCCTGGCGGATTTTTTTACGCCGGGTATCGTAATGGGCCCCTTAGTTCTCTAAGAAAAATATAAGTAATTTTTTAATGCATTTAAAAAAAATATTTTTAAGGATCTTTTTAAATGTTGAAAATTGTGTCATTGTAAATAAATTGGTGGACTTTTTAAAATGTCTTTATTTACATTTATTTGACAAAATTGAAATGTCTAATTAAATTATGAAAATATAATAACTATGTATTGTTTAGGGTGTATACATTAAAATTTTGTTGTACAGTTATGTTATGGGTTTATTTATGTAAAATGTGTTAAACAAAATGTTAATAGTTATATTTTTTATATTTTTATTATTGGAATAAGTTCTGTTGTTTGGAATATATATTCTAAACTTTATTAATATTAATGTAAAAACATATTTTCAATATTTAATTTGAAAACTAGTTTCATATTTGTTTTAACTTTTCTGGTTCTCATTTATGGAATGATTTTTTATGTTATGTTTCAAACTTTAGGGGTATTAGTAAATAATAATAATAAAAATATGTTCTTTATTTATTGTGATAAACATTTAATTTGATATGTTAATGTTTAGTTATAAATGTATAGGTTTTTAGTCCGCGTTTTTGTACTTTTTAAGTACTTTTTATTTTATGGATCAAAAATTGTGCGAGTATGGAGTATTGATTGTGTATATAAAATATATTGGGGGTCATTACAATGGTGAGCAGACCGCCACCAACAGGCCGTCGGTGGTGGTCTGCCTGACATCCGGGGCATCGGTCCGACCACTGTATTACAATACCGGCTGTCGGAGCGCAGAGATCAGGGGGTAGGACCGCCGCTTCCGACAGGATCCAAGATCCCTTTGGGGCAGCCGTCGGACTCTTATCCCTACAATTGAGGCAGTTCCAGCGCAGGCACCACCGTAGGGATTAGGATGTCCCTTTTCGACTGCCTTTTCGTGGCGGTCCCACCACCATGAAAAGGCAGATGGAAAGGGACTTTGGGGGGCCCCCATAGGGCGATCTGTTCAGTGGCCCTGAAGGCAAATGCAGTGCCCCCCCACACATCCAGCCACTGTGTGCCTGGTTAGTTCAATTTTAGTTTGAATTTCGTTTTATTATCAGTTTTGTCCTTCTATCATAAATGCTAATTTAGGTTTTATTTATAATTTTTAATATATAGCTCGATAGTTGTGGAAAAAAAAATATATATATATATATATAGCTATATATATATATCCCACAGAAAACGCTCCTTCCAGAACTGAAGGACCTGTGGGAAGTGGTGCGAACGCCGGCGGGGCGTGCCGGCATAAACAGTATTCCTTTTCAAAAGACGTAATTCACACACTCTCAGAACCAGGCAAGATAGATGCAAGAATCAGTTTATTTTACATTACGTGTTTCGGCTGCCCAGCAGCCGAAACGCGTAATGTAAAATAAACAGATTCTTGCATCAATCTTGCCTGGTTTTGAGAGTGCGTGGGAGTGCGTGATTTACGTCTTTTGAAAAGGAATATATATACAGTTGATAAAGGCGAGAAGCCGAAACACGTCCTGTGAGACCGTAATTTCGTTGGTGACCCGTGAATAAAACATCCACTTGGATTACAGCCTTGAGTGCCCCACCTTCTTTGTGTATCGCTTTATGGAGGACTTACATATATATATTTGCTTATGTTGTTATGTATTTGGTTATATATTTTATTGGGGTGAGTTATATTTATTTTGGTGATGTAATTTTTTTTACTCAAACATGTCTATATATTGTTTATGTTAATTGTAATGATTGGTTTAGCATAAAAAGTCATTATTTATGTTTATTAATGTTAATTATTTTGGCAACATTATTGTGGTCGATATTGTGTGAGGTGATATTTTTGACATATCATATGTTTATTTAAAGCTAAAAATATTTCTGTTCCCGATATTCGTGTTTTCGAGATAAGTAGAAATTGAAGTTTTTAACAAATGTATGTTAGAAAAAAACTGACATCATACAGGAAGACAATATTTTTGTTAACAATATTTATTTCCTGATATTTTTGTATTTCGATATTGTGTGCATAGATATTATGTCAGTGATCTTATCTTGCAGCACGGTGGCTACCATTCTTTTCTGAGATACTTCTTTAGTAACTTTCAGTACTTCACTTTGATTAATTAGCTTCTCAGGATTTACAAGATCTGACAAGACTTTTTATGGCTGGAACATATTCGCCATGCACCATCCGTACAAAGAAAATCATCCTTATTAACCAAATCAATAGTGAAATCAACGTTAATGCATGCCAGACATAAGTCCAAGATGATCTAGTGTATTTCTTCATACCTTCTTTAAATTCTTTCCATTTGTTTTGGAAAGAGGACTTCTCATTATCCCTATTCCTTTGAGCAAATAGACTTTCCAACACTATTTCTATTAAAGGAATAGTTTCACATTCAGATAAGTCAGTACTCGAATCTTAAGAGGTACAGTTACTGGGGCATTCAACAATTACATCTGGTTCATTCTCTAACTGCAGAGGTGGCGTAGTTGGAAGTATCACTTTGTCAACAGTTCTTTCAGTGTTTACTGCTTGTCGATCTGCACTTCAGAATGATTACTCTTCATTTCTATGAGGGGGATCTGACTGGGACACATTCTGTGACAGAGCTGTTGGTTGCACAGTCAGCAGTGGTTTTGGAAGTTGCACTGTCCTGATATACAGGATGGGTCACATGATACGGTATAATTGCATCCACTGATACCAGTTTTATTCTCTTCTTCCGGGGCAACAGTGGTAATTTAATCTGTTCTTGTTCCTTTCATTCCCAGCACTAGTATAGGATCTCTATTTGGCCCGAACTCTTCCCTCAATCCCAATCCCTCCCAACTATTGGTAGCTAACCAGCCACAGGATACAGTATTGGAGTTGAAGTTTGACTTAGACTATTCCAGTTATGCTGTAAATGTTGGTAGATTAAGATGTGGTTGATTTTGTAGCTTCTCCCATCCTGGAAGGTCCACTATGTACATTTTGACTCTGAAAAGCATCTCATAAGGACTGTGGTTCAGGACCAGACTGGAAACTCAAAGAAGCCCTGGCAATTTTGTCAGATCAGCCCCTGAGGGGAGAAAGGGGGCGCAAGTGGGAAGCACTGCTGCTTTTGTAACCGGGGGCCAATACAGCAGCACCGCTGCAAAACCAGCCCCCAGTTACAAAACCGACCCCCACCCTTCTAGCCTCCCGGGGAAATGCCCGATGCCCAGTACGGCCAGTCCAACCCTGCTGTGGTTGGACAGTACACACCTCTCCGTACCCCTAACAGGTTTTGGACCCATGACCCACCATTGTCTAAGACCCCTTGCAGTCAAGGTTTGTTTTAGCGTACTGTTAACGCCCTCCACTACCCTGTTTGAACTGGACCTAAAGGGGTGCGACAACTAGAGACGTACTCCTAACCGCAGCAAGTGTTTCTTATAATGTTTTAGCGGTAAAAGCTGGCCCTTGATTGGAATAAAATGTATGAACTCCACCTATTGCTACTAAGCTCAGCAAGTCTTTTATGACTTTGTGAGCTGTAACCTGGAATTGAGGCCGCATCCCCATAAATCGGGTGCATAAGTCTTTTGCTACGAATATATATTTGTACCCATCTACTGATTGTAACAGACTAACATGGTGCAGGTATACGATTTGGAAAGGATGCACAGCTTTCTCCGAAGGAACTGGTGGGGATTCACTTTTGTAGAAAGTTTTATTTTCTGACAAATGTCATATTGCAACACTTTGTTTAATATGTTTCAGCACCAATGGCCACTAGTAACAGTCCTTCCTGTAGGCTGTGTAAAATTGCGGATACCCCAGCCTGAGCGTAGCCTATTCCTTCATGTGCAGCTTTTATTAAATTAAATCTGGTAGATTTATTTGGGATATAGCGTTCTCTTATTTTAGTATGTTTACAGTAGGGAGCGCATCTTGTCCCAACAGATGTTTGTACTTCTCCGGAAAGCCATGATGTGGGGCTTCTTTGCTGTGTGATGATTGGACTGCTTAGTGTATACCCGGGTCGATTCTGGTTTTTGACTGGGTCATCACTTCTACTTTACAAACCTGCACTTTAAAGGCAATTCTTCTGCAGATCTGGCTCCATAATCTGCTTTACCAATTAACTAATTCACTCTGTGGAATGTCATCAATGCTCAGCTATCTCAGCCCAAAGCAGTTTAGCTTTTATTGTCTTTCACCATGAATCTTTGTAATTATTGGTCTTACAATGTCCTATACCAACTTTGTATCCTTGCACACAGAATGATAAGCTGGACGCTATTAAGGTAGGAACTGATTTATTAGCTTTTTACTAGGCTAAGTGGAGAGGATTTAATTCAGCAATTTCTACAGTCGGGTCTCCTAAGGGCTTCACATGTATGCTCTAAATTTTAAATTTAGAACCCTCAAACCTCTTTTTTCTATTGATGCACAAGCTGCGAAGAAGCGCTGTTTTGTGCCTGTTGCAGGCTGTGCTCAGGTCTCGAGAAACCCACTCACTATGGCAAGCCAGATTTTATCAGGGAGAGCTATTTTTAGGGCCTACTCTGCATTCAGAGACATAGGTCAAATGTACGCTTATGTCTTCTTACAATTTGCTGCTTATTTTATCCTGGAGAGTGGTATTTACTTTTCTCTCTCTGATGGCAGTTAAATGACTTTTTAAAGTGAACTGTCTGACAATTGAGCTGTACATAGAGTGTGAAAGGAAATGCTGTAGGAGGTCAGTTTTTTTTAAGAAAGACTGTAGGATGTCAGTTTCTTTCTAACATACTTTCAAAAACCTGCAAGTGAACTGTACAAACATTTCTAAATATATTTTAGTAGTTATGAAAGCACATTTTTTATAATTCTGTGTGATGAATAAAAAAAGATTTTAATAGAATTAAAGCAAATCAGAACACTTTATTTACTTGATGATGTCCACGTGATAAATAGTTTTTGCTGAAATCTAGGGCCTGATTAGGATGGCGGGCGGACTTTAGTCCGCCCGCCGCCCTAACTGAAACGGGACCGCCCGACAGGATGTCGGCGGTCCCGACATTGGCATTACGATGCGAACGTCACCACGGCAGTCGCAATGCCTATATTTTGTATTGTGGTGGGTGCTGCTGCCCGCCACAAGTCAAAAAGGAGTCACTGCACATATCCCTGCACTACGTGGCAGGCACCATGCGGTGCCTGCCACATGGTGCAGGGACCATAGGTGCCCCACAGTGCCCACATCGGAGGGCCAGGGGGCTAGGAGGGCCCGCTACGGGCCCTTAAAGTCCCTTTCCACCAGCCTTTTCTTGGCGGGTTAACCGCCATAAAAAGGCGGGCAGAAAGGAACATTGTAATCCCTACAGCGGTGCCTGGCAGGCACCGCCAACACTGTGGGGAATACAACTCCCTCCGATGCACCGGCAGGCTGTCGGATGCGTGGCGGTTGGTCTTGCCGACCACCAACAAACCACTCGCCATCCTAATGTGGCGGGTGGGAAACTTGCTTAGGATGGTGGTGAGACCGCCACCGACAGGCTGTCGGTGGCTGTCTCACCGCCATCCTAATGAGCCCCCTAATTTCCACAGAATTGTTGTGGTCATTTCAATGGAAAATATGTTGTTTGTAAATTAGAGTGTACTATCACATCATGCTTTAGTAATATATTTTTATAAAGTGAGTTTTTAAACATGAACTGAGCATAAGTCCTGCCCTGCCCTGCCCCGACGGCAATGCTATTAGTAAACTTAGGGCTGATTACAATGTCAGTCGGACCGACCGTCGTGGCCGCAATCCGATTCCGACCACCGAGGTCACAAAGTTACCACCGCCGTATTATGATGTATGCAGGCCAAACCGCTGACCGCGGCGGTCGGAGTGTTCTCCATATGGGCTGCTGCGGTCGGAGTAGCCTTCGCATGGGCCATGGCAGTTGAAAATGATGCCAATAGGGACTCCGACGCCGTCAAAGTTGTGGTACCACCGCCGAGCAAAGTACGATGAAACCCTTGTAGTAGTGGTCATTTGTCAGCTGTTTCATGACGGTGCTAGACCGCCACGCTACAGCTACCGCAAAGCACCGCAACAGTGCACATTGGATGCAGAAAAAAACACAGCTGATGGCCATTGCCAAGGTGGACACACCTACAAATCACACTATAAAACACACCCCATCCCAGGCCATGAACCTTTGCCTCTATACTGCAGCACAGCAATTCCAAGCAGAATTAGTGGTCACATTTTCTCGTTTTCAAGGCATTTTTCGTTTACTTCACACTTACTCACTTTTTTTAATTAACATGTCACGGCCCAAAAATCCATGTTTTTCTGAAACCAAGATGTTAGTGATGGCGGATAAAATCATCAGAGTAGAGCCACACGTTTTTGGAGCCCAAGTCCAACAAACTTCTATCACTAGGAAGAGGGAAATGTGGGACAGGACAGTCAATAAAGTGAATGCTGTAGGTACTACCCTGCGCACAAAGGAGGACATCAGGAAGAGGTGGCACGACCTGAGGACGAGGTGAAGAACCTGGCCTCCAGGAACCACCTGGCAGCCCAGAAGAATGGCGGTGGTCCTCCAGCACACCATTAGAACTCACACCCTGGGAGGAGAGGGTGCACGCCATCCTGCATTTTGAGGGCTTCACAGGAATACCTGGGGGAGTGGAGACTGGTAAGTAACACCACACCAAGTGTCACAACATATCAGTGTTCTTTATGCACATATCTCAGCTCTTGCTATCGTGTTTCTCATCTACTTTTCCTATATGCAGCAGCTTACCGTGTAGTTCCTATAAACCTATATAGGATCTGCGCATTTGGACAACATAGACTGTAGGATTGGTGTCCAGACATATTCTAGACACCCCCACCGGGTATGTTTGCCTGCACACCAGCTAGCTCACAGTGCCACTAGAAACCCCTCTTACCAAGGAGAGAATAATTCTTGGCAACTATCGAACATGACAACTCTGTCCCATCAGGGATCATGGAAACAGTACAGTACTTTTCGCTCAGTCACTGGTGCTCACTTTGTCTCAGAGAGATACACAGAATAAACAGTGGGGACGTTTTCAATAAACATTTATTGAACCAGTGTCATTCTAGTGTAAAATAGATGTGCTGAAACAACCATAAGATAGAAACAGATATAAATGATTATAAGCACCAACAGAGTAAAAGGATGGTAGATTTCTACAATAGTGCTAAAACAATGAATACAGGCAAGTATATAAAATTCATGACAGTAATAATGCGCACTCCTACGATGCGTCCCTACCTAGATGTATCTAAGTGTACCTAGCATGTATGTAGGTGTAGAGCCAAGAATCCCTCTAAGATGAAGTCAACCCCATTACCTGAAGTAAGAGACTGTGGGGCCCTGTCTTGGTCTCGAGATGGACACCCCGCGAGGGATGTCAGACCACTGCGAGGTGGAGTGTCTGCATGCAGGAACTTCAGCGTCTCGCGTCTGTGTGTCAGCATGGAAGTCCTTTTTCTCCTCTCCCTGCCTCAGCAAGATATGGTGTTTATATACCCAATGTGGTACCCTCAGGCGTTCTACCGTTCATGTTGGACTTAGGATGACGGATGGAATGACCCTTATATATATTTATTATGCAGGAGATGGTACTTCTGCTGAGTTTCCAAGAATCCTCATGCATAATGGATAAGGCTAGTTTTCAGGGAAAACCCCACGTCCTGTAAGCAGTACCGTAACTAGGTAAAAGTTCAGTCCCAAGAACCGTTATGTAGTGTAATGGTAGGGGAGAATATAGGTGAAAGGTTAGGTTGCTACCTGAGCATATATTGGGGTACCTATATGAAACATAACACCCACTCCTCACATGACTGGACAACATTCTAAAATTCTAACGTATTTCTAGGCGTTGTACACAAACAACTAATAAATCCATAAAAATAGTAGGTAAAAATGAAAAAAGTCTACAAATTGCTAAAAATAATATTTTAAGCAATAGAAGTCCTTACTAAACTATGTTCGTATATATAGTCCGAACAACTATGAGTGACTGGATGGCATGCAGTTCAGTAAAAGTGTCTATTGTTAAAAATTCCAAATTTGGTTGTTTTGAAAAAGACCACATTTTTCCCAGCACACGATGAGCCAAATGTTTATGTGTCCTGGTGGGGAGACGCACCATCGCTGTTGCTTGCCATCGCAGACGACGATCCCTGCAACACCTCACAGATTAGGTCAATCGAGCACAGATGATCTTCTGTATTATCCACAGCCAATGGTGGGGAAGCCTGTGTGAAATCCAAGGCCTGAGTATTTGTTGAGGAGCCGGTATCCGTTCCAACAGGAGCTGAATCATCCTGTGGAGGCTGTAAGAATGCAGACATCAACATGGGAATACGCTGACACTGCAGAACATGGGCCGTTATCAGGTCCAGTAAAGCATCAACGTCCGGTAGTGCAACCGATAAAAGTGTTAGTCAGAGATCCAACACGCATTCTTGTCCGCAGAACAGGCATCGAAGGATAGGCAGAAAACAGTTGATCCAGACTGGTCTAAATGACAGGAACCAAGACTTGCTTAGCTCGCGGATGCGAGGTGTGCCCAGAAGGAGTACCATGCGATCACGGTATCGGCGCTTCAAGAGCGGTTTTTCCATCTCCTTGGTGACTGGGACGTCCATTGCGTAGCAAAAAAATGACAATCAGGATACCTGCTATTAGGAACAGGATCAGCGGAAGCCCTCCAAAAATGCTTCAGAATACGGAGTGTATGAAGTTGGGAATAACTCCGAAGACTGTGTGAAAGGTGCTTAGCAGTCCAGAACCTATGGTCTTAAATAGGTGTTCTATACCTGTCGTATCAGACATGTTAAAGATACGTTGCACCATTTCTGTGAAATGGAAAGGGCAGTTCGTTAGTACTAGTGCCTGTATCTCAGCTGAGGACCTTGCGACCTGAAGATCATAAGTCTCTCGGGCGGAGGTTAAGGGCACGGTTTTCTGTAAAAGCATGGCTTTCATTCGGCTCAGAGTATCAAACCGTATAAAGGAAACATTCAACGAAGGCCATAACAGCGCCTCCCTGACTGTGTGGGTCGGTGGAAACAATACTTGCATACAACAAGTAACCCTGGAGTTTACAGTGACAAGATATGCGATGCCCGGAAGCATCCCACAACAACCCTGATCATTCAGCATCAAGTAACTCCCATTCGAGAGCAACCTGAATACGGGATTAATCATGGCAGCCGGGAGCCCTTTCAAATGACAGGATACGTTTGCAACTGAACCATTACAGGCCCCGTGTAGCATGATATCCTGGCATATGAGAGATCCACTTAAAGAGTTCTCGCAGTTTGTACCACTTAGAAACACTTCCATGTCCCCACTCCTGCATCAAAATCTGTATGACAGTTCTCAAGATTCCTTGATGAATTCCCTACCCATCTCTTCATATCTGCCTGCCTGTTGTTCTAGGCAATACTGAAACTGGAAAGTTGTGACCGGTAATTTTATATGGCCATGGATTAACCATTCTGTGGATGGTGACTCTGCCACAGTAAAAGGTAACTGGTCCAGTTTTTCAATACGCAGCATTGTATATTTTGCTACTCTTTGTGCCATTGTTATCTGTTTTTTAGTTAGATTGTAAGCAGAGAACAAGGACGTACTGTCGATAAATCGCCAAGGCACATAACCAGCGCGCAATGATTTCAGCTTCCAGCTTAACAACAAAATAGAACATAGTTGAGATTGTCCGTGTTGTAGTATGGACAAATCTTGTTCTAGTACATCTATAGCAGAAGATACAATGTTGCCCAGTGAATAAATCCTGGATGTTAATGTAGTCATACCATTGTCAACTACAGCTAACGCCTTTTCTAGGTTAATTCTATCTATTTCCCGAAGTCTCTCCGCAGCTTCCTGTTGAGAGATTTTCCAGATTTCATTATAGACAGTGTATAAGAAACGTTTCTGACGTGGCTTTCGGGGACCTAATACAAAATCCCTTAAATCCACCTCATCTGATAGTAAGGATAAGTGCTGTTTCACCCAGGACAGTGTTGAGGTTTTTAGCCAATCGAGGCATAACTTCCCAACACTGTATGATGTCACCACCCCCAGATGTTCTCTTTGTACATAGCATTGGTCCGGCCTATGGAGACTAATCCCTTCAGTGGTTTCCCTGAATCTTGTTTGACATCTGTTTGTGTCTGTGGGCCAAACTAACCATCCCTTCCAATTGGGGTCTGATTAATTATACTGTATGATGTCATCTATTGTATCCCGTCCACGTGATGTAAAGTTTTGCCACTCTTCAAAGTGTGATGGTGAGGGAATCCGAGGTGTGTTCAAATCCTTGTTCTTGGCTATTCCAAGACATGAAGTCTGTTGCACAGTGTCATTCAGAAATATTATCTGCCGTGGAATGAGGCACTCTCAAAATAGTGCTTCTGTTCCCTGAACTTGCCATACCTTTGAACCCCAGGCTGATTTTATGTCTAAAGTGTCCTTCCATAAGTCGAAACCCGGTTTAGACAGTTGGGAAATAAAGGATGCAGAATAAATCTGTTTGGTGTTAGTCTGCATATTTTTCTGTGCAGTTGTAGGTGCAACCTTATAATAATATGAGGTCGGGTCAGAAGTGTTAAACCCTGAAAAATAAGAAACTTTCTGTATGAATGTTCTCAAACTACTTTTTGGTGGTGTCGGGCAATGTTCCCATTGGTGGTATGTGAGAACATTTCATGGGATACTGGATTTATGTAAAAAGTGATGACCATAATGTTGGTAACAGTACATAGTGTCAAAATCAGATGTGTCCTCTAACATGTCAGTGCTTGAAAATGCAGCGGATTGTTCTAAATCAGACAGCATAGTATTTACAGTTTCAAAATCCCAATCATCAGAAAATGTACTGGAGGTAATGATATCATTTAGAGAAATTTTAAATACATGAGGTATTTTTAAAAGTTCTGTGGGACCAAATACATCATAACCCTGTCCCACACTATACCGTCAGGAATTAGAAAAGCTGTAATGTTCACGAAGGATAGGTCTCTTTGTTCACGATGAGATGATGTATGAGGTTTCAGGACCAAGTTCACATTTGATACTGCAGAGCGTTCTGGAAGATAGTTTCCATTCATGAGTAAGCAAAAGACAGTCACTAGGCCAATCCAGAACAGAAAAAACAGTATTTCAGTTATTATCCAGAGCTGGAGCCAAGGTGATACTAGGTAAGTCTTTTTCAGAAAAATGTAGAAGTCACAAATTTGTTGCTTACAGAAACTGGAGCTGGCGTTGTTTCAGGTTCACTGGGATCCAGAGAGAAGGTATCAAAATCGATGAAGTAGCCAGATGCAGTTCGATCTATTTTTGGTAGCTCAGCAGGTTTTGTTGAACTGGCAGACGTCTCATGTAGAAGCATATTGATGTAGACATCGGTGTTAGGCCGAATTGATATTTGTCTTTCATTTGTGTTTTGATGTTCTGTTTCAAGAGGAACGGGTTCCATTTCATAGTTGGAAACTCCATTACTTTGTATTGGTGACTCTTCAAATGTTATGAGTCTTTCTGTCTGAACTTCCTGTATGGTAGCGAGAGGAGAGCGTTGGCTATCCAGGAGCTCACAAGGCCTACTATTCAGTATCGGCCACATAGTGTGGTTTGATCAGTTTGATGGGGACAAATCTCTTTTCTTTTTTGCCGGCAAGAGGTGGAAGAAGTACTGTTCTTGTTCCTTCGACAGCCAGGACAGGTACAGGCTTTCTGTATGATGACCCAAATTCTTTCTTGTCCACAATCTTTTCTCTGACCAGATCCCCGACTTTTGGGATCCAGGCAGGTCTTGCTGTGACTGATTTGACTTCCCCAGTGGCGGTGCATTTTACTTGCACATTGCTTTGTAGTGCCCAGAATTCATTGAGATCCTGTAAACAGCCAAACATTTATTGATGTCAAATGGTTTCTCATCCGCCACTGTGCTTTCATAGTCGAGATCAGGTACCCACATTCTCGTCCCAAATAGGACTTCTTAAGGAGTGACACCTCCTAGGGAACTTCTTGGCTATTGTTAAGGGCTCTTTGGACCCCGTATAAGTGATTGACCCAACTACCACCCGAACCTAATACTCTTGCTGTTAAAGATTGCTTTAAGTCTCAGTTTTTCCTCTCCACGACCGAATTTCCCTCGGGATGGTACGGAGAGGAGTACCGCAATGCAACACCCAAACTTCCCATGGCTTCCTTGTAAGCCCTAGAGCTAAACGCGGGAATGTAATGTGCCAACTGCGTATGTCCCTATGAAGACTCACAATCTTTTATAACAGTTCGAGCGTCAGCTGAGCACTGAGGCCAAACCCACAGGAATCTGGAGCATGAATCCACTGCCACCAAGATATACTTGTTAGCCTCATCCGATTGTAGGGGGCCGCAGTTGTCCAAATAGACACAAGCGAGTGGTCTGTCTGATATTAGTAATGGTGTCTGCGCTGGACCCGCCACAGTGGAACCCTTCATCTGCTGACAGATGTCGCACTTTAAGACAAAATTTTTCTTCTGTTTAGTTAACCCGGGCCACCAATAGCGTTGTTTCAATAAAGAAACTGTCACGGTAATCCCTGCGTGTGCAGAACATAGACCCTCGTGTGCAGCTAGTATTAAGCCTAATCTGTGATCTATGTTTGGTATTACTCTATCCCCCACTCCTAGAATTCGAGCATACGGAATGTTATTTGCATCTAACTTGTAGGAATACTTGAGTGGAAAACCTTTCGGCAAGGCAGTGCTGTTTTTGCGTCAAGCAAAGACAGCTACCATTATCTGTCCGTCTATTCTCGTTTTAGAACGAGTGATTGCAGCTACGGCAGCAGTTCGTACTGCCCCTTTTGCGGCTTCGTCGGCCAATGAATTACCTGCAACGTGAATGCCATCACGTTGATGACTCAGCGTGTGTATCACGTGAGCTCTTGGTAGTTCGTGTTTCAACTCAGCTACCTGTTCCCATAGCAATTTATGCTTAATTGTGCAACCTTTTGAATCTTTAAACCCGTTCTGACCCCAGTAATGAAGATATTCATTGTATGACTGGACACAGTAAAAAGAATCGCACACAATCAGTGTGGGGAATTCTTGATCCGTATTTATTAGTGCCAGTAACAGGGCTTTTAGTTCTGCCAGCTGTGCCGTGCAGTCTCCTAGAGACTGTGTCTTCGTACTGCTAGGATGGAACTTGCCTTCCTGCATACGACCCTTCACAATCGCACATGCGGCGCTGTATTCGTGTTTACTACCTATGGCCGGCTGAGCAGAACCATCAGTGTAAATAATGTATTCATACTGATCTAGAGGCATTATTTCATTCGGGAGAGGATATTCTTGTGCATATTGCCGGAATGCTTGTGTTTTTAGTGTAGAGTCAAATTTGTAATCTACATCTGTTGCAGTGAGAGAATTAGCCCATTGTATCCATCTTGGATGTAATGCTTGAGCATTTGGAACACTTGCCTTTGTAACAGCCTCTAAGGCTGGTACTGGAGTTACGACAATTATTTGTTTCCCCTGAGCCAGTGCTCTTTCCCTCACTACAGCGGTCTGTACTGCTGTCACACTTTTTTCGATAGCAACAAAACGCATTTCAGTGTTTGTGTACAAGTGTGATTTGTATGCTATGGGTACTGTTTTGCCTTCATTGAAGGTTAGGTAAGTGTACCCAGATTGACCCACTATAACACGGATCACCAAATTTGTGGTGTTTACACGTGTGTGTAAGTGTTTTGGAAGCTATCATATCAGCTTGTAGGGAACGAAGGATATCCGTGTGTTCCTGTGTCCAATGCCTAACTGAAAAATCAGGTCTTATTAGGTCATAGAAAGGTTTTACTTTTTCTGAGTAATCCAAAATGTAAGTTCTGCCGAAATTTAGGAATCCCAATATGGATTGTAAGTTTTTCAACGATTTAGGAGGTTGGAGCAGTGCACACCTTTCTAAAAAGTTAGCTGCCAGGCTTTTCCCTTCACTTGAAAGCTCATATCCCAAAAATAGGACATTGATGTGGGCTATTTTTGATTTTTTTAAGTTGAATTTGTAGCCCTCAGAGGCGAACCCCAAAATTATGTTGCTCACCCTGATCAAGTGATCCTTTAAATCATCATCCGTCAGATAAATATACATATGCATATGCATAGGACAATGCCTCTTCATCCAAATTCTGAACTAACTCTGTTACCCTAGCTGAGAACAACCCAGGGCTATTTTTATACCCTTGGGGGAGTTGACAAAATTGATGCTGGGAACCTAGCGCCGAGAATGCTGTCAAATATCTGCTTTCAGGCGCTATATTTTGGCAGAAAAATCCAGTTGAGATATCTAATGTTGTTTCGTATTTTTTCCACACAATGTTATTCATTAATGAGGCACTGTGTGCATTCAGTACTGCAAATGTTTTAGTGCATGTGTTCAGATGTCTGTAGTCGAAAACTAGACGGTATGAATAATCGGGTTTCATTACAGGAAACAAAGGATTATTCATGGAGAAGGTGCAAGTTTCAATTACACCCTGGTATTCAAGTTGACCTAAGATCTCCCTGACCTGTTTTTTCGCTTCTTGTTTTATTGGGTACTGTCTTTGTGGAGTTGGAGTAGTTTTAACTGGGATTACATGGTGAGGTGACTCAGCATCCCACCCAACATGTTTGCGATATAGTGCTGGAGCAAGTGCTATCGCCCACTCCTGCGCGTATGTATGTTTTAAGTAAATTGGAACGAGGTCCGAAAAGGTCGGTAAAATTACAGTTTCTCCCTTTGGGCAATCCATAACACTTGCAGGTGGCCAATCTTTTTCAGCCAAAAGAATGTCATATCCATGAGTCAGGTTCTCCTAAAAGAGACCTTTAATTTTACTGGGTTTGTCCCCCTCCATCTGGAGTGTTATTTCATGTAACCTATGTGGGACACTTACACGTGTATCAGGTGTCTCCACCGTGAGATGTTCATTCAACTCCGCTGTCACCAGAAATTCCATCAGGTTCTCACGAGCTATTGTTACTTCTGCTGCACTGTCTAGCATCGTCAGAGCCCATTCCCTGTTCAGAAGTTGAGTCCTCAGAATTCTGGGCATGTCTAACTTTAAGACCTGCTACTTTCTTCTTTTTAAATTGAGGTTTAGATTTTGGTTTTTCTTCTTTTTTGGAAGTATAATCTGAAGCGCGTTTTGTGTCTCTGGACTTTGTACGTTCTTCTTGTCTGTGTTCTGACCGTCGTTCCCTCTCAGAGTTTTTTTATGAACCCTGAAAGGAACGAGAGGAACGTGTATCAGTGTCCTGATACCTGTCAGGTTTTTTAACGTTATCACGATTCCTAAGGTTGTACCTCCTTTCGGAGGGCTCCTGTTGAGGAGACCCACCCCTAGATTGCGATCTATCCTCTCTATTCTTTTGTTTTTTATTACTATCCCATTTCTTCTTGGAAGAATCAGGTGCTTGCTTGGTGTTATCCTTTTCAGGACCAACCATGAGTTGAGGTTTTGTTGCTCTAGCTCTCAAATCGTCTCTACCTAATTCAGCATAGGTGAGTTCGATAATTTTAGGTAATTCACATTCCTGTTGTAAAGGAGTGAAACCCCTCAGGCTTTGGCGTATTGTCACTGCGGATGCCTCCCCTTTCATATTTGCTAATATAATAGCTGATACCTGGGCAAAATTACCTAATAATTTCATCCCTAAGTTCAGAGCAGGTTCTGCTCCATACTCATTCTGTATTTGTCTTAATACATCTGGTGTTACTGCTAATGAAGGGATACCATGAGTTCTGGTATATATGGCAGCGAAAACTGTAGCCCAAGAGGTACGATCCTCTATCTGAGGAGCTATCCCCATTGGCAAGCAGATTGTTAGCATTCTGTGTTTTTCTAGAGGGCTAGTGTGTGGAAATACTTCCTCTAGCTGTGTTATTTGTTTAGCTATCCAGAATGGCATTTGCTCACGTTTGGTGGGCATTTTACCCATAACTGCGAGTAGCGTTTGTGGTGTTATTTTAGTTGTAGATCCCTGAGTTTGTCCTGCTTGTGTAGCCCTTGCTGGCTGAAGTGTGAGTGTTCTCATCACAAACTGTCAGGTTTCTGTAAAGTTTTATTATTTCTTTATGAAGTGGATGGACTGGCCAAGTTGCTCCATCTCTTCTGAGCGGACTGAGTCTCACTTTTTTTTGTGTGTGGGAGGGTGCCTGTAAGCCAGTTTGTGCTCCTGGTAGGTGAGCGGAACTTCAATGTCCTCATACGGACAGTATTCGTCTGCTATTTCATCTTCAGAGTAAGAGTATTTGAATGTGCATCTGCTTGTGGGAACTTAACCCATGAATAGAATACCTCTGTTCTATATGATTCGTGTGCCTCAATCACGAATGTTACTGTCCCACCCTTAGCTGTGACTCCATAGTCTGCTAGTTGTAGAGTAAGGGCAGTTCTAACATTCTCAGAAATGTTGATTTCCCCTTCCTGTTCTTCCTCCCTAGCTGCAGCACGTTGTGCTGGCACATTGGCGTCTTCGTCAGCCATTATTTTGAAAAAGAAGAAGTTTCAAGGAAACTGAGATAAGGTTTTATGCATAATAGGAACTTTTTGTCCTTCAAGCTTGATAAACCTACAGCCAATACATAGGATATGCCTACTCAGCTGTGGCGGATTGTTCCCTTCCCACTCCAGACGTCTCTGGGGAAATGTGAGTAGGGGTCTCTGAGAATAGCACGACTGAACTACTCAGATTTGACCGTTAAATAAGTACCAAACCAACGTTGGCGGCGCCATGTCGTGCAGTTCCTATAAACCTATATAGGATCTGCGCATTTAGACAACATAGACTGTGGGATTGGTGTCCAGACTAATTCGAGACACCCCCACTGGGAATGTTTGCCTGTATACCAGCTAGCTCACAGTGCGAATAGAAACCCCTCTTACCAAGGAGAGAATAGTTCTTGGCAACTATCCAACATGACAACTCTGTCCCATCAGGGATCGTGGAAACAGTACAGTACTTTTCGCTCAGTCACTCGTGTTCACTTTGTCTCAGAGAGATACACAGAATAAACGGTGGGGTCGTTTTCCATAAGGATTTATTGAACCAGCGTCATTCTAGTGTAAAATAGGTGTGCTGAAACAACTATAAGACAGAAACACATATAAATGATTATAAGCACCAACAGAGTAAAAGGATGGTAGATTTCTACCATAGTGCTAAAACAATGAATACAGGCAGGTATATAAAATACATGACAGTAATAATGCGTACTCCTACAATGAGACCCTAACTAGATGTACCGAAGTGTACCTAGCATGCATGTAGGTGTAGAGCCAAGAATCCCTCTAGGATAAAGTCAACCCCATTACCTGAAGTGAGATACTGTGGGACATCGTCTTGGTCTCGAGACGGACACCCCACGAGGGATGTCAGACCACTGCGAGCTGAAGAGTCTGCATGCAGGAACCTCAGCGTCTTGCGTCAGTGTGTCAGCACGGAGGTCCTTTTTCTCCTCTCCCTGCCTCAGCAAGATATGGCGTTTATATACCCAAAGTGGTACCCTCAGGGGTTCTACCTTGCTGTGTCATGTCGGACTTAGGATGACGGAAAGAATGACCCTTATACATAGTTATTATGCAGGAGATGGTAGTCCTGCTGAGTTTCCAAGAATCCTCATGCATACTGGATGAGGCTAGTTTTCAGGGAAAACCCCACGTCCTGTAAGCAGTACCGTAACTAGGTAAAAGGTCAGTCCGAAGAACTGTTATGTAGTGTAATGGTAGGGGAGAATCTAGGTGAAAGGTTAGGTTGCTACCTGAGCCTATATTGGGGTACCTATATGAAACACAGTTACAATCAGTAGCCTTGTACATAAGTTCACATGTATCAACCTCCATTACATCCCACTTGTGGTAATGCTGTCTGTAAGTGCACTACCATTAAATCATCATCCTAGGACCGATTATATGTGAAAATATCTAATGAAGGGGGGAGGAGAGAATAAAATGACTACAGCTACCAAAAGGCTCTGTTGCTTGAACACTTAACAGAAGCACCAGTGTTGTTTGTCCTTACTCACTTGTCAGCCATGTGACTACTGAGGTTCATCTCACAGGCAGTCAGCCTCTGGTTAATTTGGGGGCGAGGGGGAGAATGAAAAGAGTACAGCGACCACGAGGCCCTGTTGCTTGAACACTTAAAAGGAGGCACCACCTTACACACAATGCTCGGCTCAGGCACATGTCTGCCTCCTCAGCCTGAACTTCCCCTGGTCTCCATAAATGAAAGGAATGAGGCCATGAGTGGCACCATTTCAAGTTTGGACCTGAAATATCAGTAACGCATGAAGGTAATCCAGCTAATTTGAAATGGCTGGTGAGCCATTGACACTGCACAGCACACATGATTACCAATGCTAAATCTACTACCAAGTTGTCTGTATGCCTGTACTGTATATACCTAGGACTTGGAATTTACAAATACACATGTAACTTTGACACTGTGTTGGGTTCAAGTTATTGGGAGATACCATGTCCATTCCTCATGTCAACATAAAGCATATCAGTACAGCAAAGGATCAGGCCAATACCACTTCATGTAATGGATGTCTCCCAATGCCTTGCAAATGAGTCAAACACAACGGGGATAGTTCACAATGTAAACCTCCACCCCACTTGTCCCTCCCAGGCCTGAACGCACTGTGTATCAAATGATGTCGATGTACATACCACACTTACAACAATAACAATCTACTCTATGTCTGAACAGGTCGATCTGGCACAACATCTGGCCAGACTCAGGACACCGCCCAGACTCCACTGCCCTCCCTGGATCAAGTCTCAAGTGATGCAGAATCTCCTGGAAACATGGACGTGGAGGACCAACCTGGCCCATCTGGACTGCCTGGGCAGCCAGTGAGTCTCACTGAGCCCACCACCACACCTCCCTCCCCAGCTACAACACCTCAGATGACCTCTGCCCCAACAACCTGTGGGCCTAGCACAGGCAGCAACATCTCCTGCATCCCAGTCCCACTTCCGGAGGTGAGGATTGATAACACTCTCACTGAGGATGGAGAAGCCAGTGGGAGGGGGCAGGATGGACCAAGGTCACAGGCACGTGGGGGCAGGGTTGGTGGGAGGGTAACTGTGGGCCCGCAAAGTGAGGCCACTGGTGCTTCTGACACCCAGGCCAACAACATCCGACTCCTGGGAGCTTATGACGGATAACAAGGAATGATGTGCCAGGTACTTGAGGAACTCCGGGAGATGAAGCAGCTGCAGAGGTCCATACACCAGAGGCTGGACACGCCACCTACCCCTTCGTGAGGACCATCAACATCTGGCCTTTCTACATCTGCGGCATACACAGGAAGGGAGGCCCTTTTAGAGTAAGACTCCTCAGACACCCCTGAGCCTGAAGCAGCAGACACCACCCCCTCTCCCTTGTGGGCGGGGACATCCCAAAATAATCTAGGAGGTTCGGATGACAAGGCACCCACCGCCAGAGAGAAGTCACAAATGGTGTCCTCCTTTGTGTGCAACTTGTTTACTTGGTTGACTATTCCTGTAAGCATTTCCATTTTTTTCAATTTTTCCCATTTCTGATGGTATGAGTATGTTGGACTTTGGACTTCAGACAATGTGGTTCCTACAACAATGGTTTCATCCACCAACACTGACTACTACAGTCTTTTGTTGGCACTATTTGTCTATATATTGTTTTTTTTCTTTCACATTATGCACCACAATAAATTCACTTGTCACAAAATCATTAGCTCATTGTAGGAAGCTGGCTCTGTATATACTATATCAAAATGAGGTATAGTGTGCACAGAGCCCAGTGGAACCCCAAAGATAGGCAGAGGTAAAAGTAGATAGCACCCTACTCTCTATTTGTGGTGGTGTGGGCGAGCAGTAAGGCTTTATCAGAGGGTAGTGTTAAGCATTTGTTGTAAACACTCAGGCAGCAAATGATGTCACACACTCAAAGACTGAACTCAGACCAATTTGTTTGTATCAAAAATATTATTTAGCTATTTTATTTCTGAGAACCAAGCCAAGCCTGGTGCAGGTAAGTGAAATAATACTTTGCAAAATCTTATGCAATGATTTACAGTTGAATGCAGGTTCAAATGCAGTTGGTTGAATTACAGTTAAGTCAACAGTTTGAAATTACTTTTCAATTACTTTACAGATTACTATGTACTTTACTTTGTAGATTACTTTTCAGATTACTTTTGCTAATCAGTGTGATATGCCTAGAAATAACACTGAGACATCTCCTAGACAAAAGGTAAGTAATTCACTTTTAGTACACATGCAGTTTTTCAAAGTTCCATACAAACCAACTCCACACTTAAAACGGTTTTCAAAGGAAAACAGTCGATATATTCCTATGGAGAAAAATGAAGTTAACGGTTTGCCAGTAAGTACTGTTATTTGTGGGAGTTGGTATTCTGGGGTTAGAACAAGGGTTCCCCCAGGGTCGAGGATGCACTCTCAGAACACCCTCAGTGGCACTAGGACGGCAGGGTGGAGAGTGCTGAGGCCCAATGTTATCCAATTAGGGATAGGGAGCCTCCGGTTGGTGGCTGCTCACGAGCAGGCCACAGGGTTGTGGGAGCAAAGCTCCTGGTGTTAGCCTCAGGGCAAAGGGGAATTCGAGTTAGCACACAAGGTGCACCCGCAGCGGCGGCTGGTTGCAGGGTGCTGTTTTGCATCAAGTGCCCTATTGTTTTCAATGGGAGTTGCCGGTTTTGGATTTTGGCTGCCGGCTCGGTCCAGGAAGACTTCCGGGAGGAACCAACAGCTGGGCTGGTAAGTTGGAGGGCTCGGGGACGTAGTTGCACCTCGGGTTCTCTTCTCCAGGGCGCAGGGCGGCTGGATGCAAGAGTGTCTTTTGAGGTCGGATTTTACCTTACCGGCCCACTCGCTGTTGGGGGGTCTCCGTGCAGAGGCTGCAGGTGACTTCGGGGAGTCCTGGAGGGGTCAACCCACGGCGGACTCTGACTCTGGAGCGCTGGGGGACCTCGCTGGGACCAGTGAGCCACTCGAACTTGGGCCGTAGGCGACGGGTGCAGCGGAGGTTCCAGGCGTCGGGTTTCTTTGTCCTCAGCAGGCTAAGAGTCTGTCTTGGGAGTTTCTTTTGAACAATACTGCTATTCACAGGAGATCCGGTCTTTGTTGAAGGCAGTCAGTCCTTCCAGGGTTATGAAGGTCACTGGCTGCAGGACAAGGTAACTTTTGGTGCAGGATCTCTCGATACTGCAGAAGGGCCAGTAGGGCTGTGGCCAAGTCAGTTCTTCTCGGCAGTCTCCTCTGCTGGGCGTCTTCTTTCATCCTTCTTCTTCGTAGGTTGCGGGAATCTGTCTTCTTGCTTCAGGGCTGCCCCTAAATACTGTATTTAGAAGTCGTTTTAGGGGTCTCAAGGTCAGTAGCCAATGGGCTACTGACCTTAGGGTGACTACACCCTTGGTGTGCTCACCCCACGTGGGTAGTGGGCACAATCCCTAATCCTGATTGGAGAGTGCCTGCCATCTGGAAGATGGCGGGCACTGAAGAGGTGGCTTCACCTCGCCTCCCCCACCTGAGGGGTGGGTTTGGCAGAGGAGGGCACACCTTCTGGGCTGTTCTAATGTTTTCCCGCCTGTCTTCCCGCTGAAAAAGGAGGGGAGACAGGAAGGCAGCCTGCTCCTGATAGCAGGAGAGTCTGGGGGTTGCATTACAAAGGCTGCCAGGCCTTTGAAGCTCCCCTGCCACAGATGGCTCTTCCTGGCCTGGGGTAGGTGTGAACACCTCCGCCCAGGAAAGGCTTTGTTTCTGGGCTCAGGGAGCGAAGGCTCCCACCCCAGGAGTCCAGAACCATGTCTCGTGGTGGCAGGCTGGTGTGTACCAGTCAGGGAACCCACCAGAGGCTGGTCGTTTTTTTAGGGGGCATCTCTAAGATGCCCTCTGAGTGCATTTTTCATTAAATCCCACACTGGCATCAGTGTGGGTTTAATGTGCTGAGAAGTTTGATACTAAACTTCCCAGTTTTCAGTAAAGCCATTATGGTGCTGTGGAGTTCGTAATGACAAACTCCCAGCGCCATATACTCCTAATGGCATTACTGCACTTACAATGTCTAAGAATTGGTCTAGACACTGTATGGGTCAAGGGCTCATGCACCTGTACCTCCGCCACTGGTATAGTGCACCCAGCTAGAGGGGTGGCTGACGTATGCCAGGGCAGTGGGTTGTAGGCATGGCACACAGGGATGTGTGCCATAAAGACTCTTCACTTTGTTCTGCACTAAAACACGCAGCCTGCAATGGCAGTGTGTGTGTGTGTAAAGGTATCCTCTCAGGGTGGCACAATAAGTGCTGCAGTCCTGAGAGGCCTTCCCTGGCCACAGTGCCCCTTGGTACCCATAGTACCTTTTACAAGGGACTGACATGTGGCCAGAGAGGTACCAATTGGGGGTACAAGGTTCAGTTTTGGGAAAGAACACAGGCCCTGGGAACCTGATTGGCAGGGACCCAGGACACATCAAGTCAAAGTGCATCAGTAGTCTGGCAAAAAGTGTGGGGGGGTTACTGCAACAGAAACCCAGCTTCCTACACTCATTTAGTATCATTCACATCTAGCAAGTTCTGAAGTTATCCCCTTGTGAATTACCACATGTAAGTAGAAGCTACTTGTGTAAGCATTGACATGTGGAATGTCAACAGTGTGCAACTGAGTATCACAACCATATCACCCTAACACAGACATACAAATGTACAGTCTTGTGACATCTTTATTCCATAGCTCAAACTTTACACAGGCATAATGTCAACAACAGAGGTAAATATTACATCACTGAAATGATCTGTATCAGTGACCCCATATGTTATGTGCAGACCTCAACAACATGGTCGGAGGGGGTACATCAGACAATGCCAAATAGATTAGGCAACTGGCTATTGGTTCATGGAATCAGCTGGAGCCACAGGCAACCTCACAAAAGGTATCACACATCATTGAAAACAAGAAACCGAAACATGGCAGTATAACAGATCTGATCACAGGTTCATTCCAAACCGGTGCCGCTGCATCTGGTGGAATGTCACAAACATATGTCAGTGGTGTGCCACAAGCATTGTGGCGTACAATGATGAGACACATCAATAGCTACATCCAGTTGATACACATTAAGGACTTAGCCAATATGAAGGGAGACTAACATTGTTTGGTCAAACAACCACATTGTGTCGGAGAACAAGAGGGCACACATATTGCAAAAGGACTACCACACGACAGGGACCAAGAACAATGGAGTCTTAGCAACTTCCATCCTATTGCTGTGGAAGCTGGCTTGGTCCCGGAGAAGAACCCAAAGTCTGTGCCAGACAATCCCAGGAACAATCCATGTCCACTTCGTACTTCAAAACAGCATAGTATACCTGCTGATGTCACAACTCTGAAATGTACAAATGAAGAGGACATCGTAAAGGTACATACAACAGACCAAAACAAAGAGATTAGTAGGAAGATATACATATGACAACAATTACAGTCAACTTCTGTAGTACACAGTACATGGGTAAAGGTCACCTACACGAAGCAACATCAACAACGTATTCATGTGTCAAGCCTTTCCCCCACAAAAACCTATGCACACAGTTTGCCAAAGCTGTACATACCTAATATGTATCCATGAACGTCCTCCTCACAGCATCACAACAATAGTCACTGTACCAGTCAAAGGCATGACATCTCACAGCATACTTATACTCATGAGAAGTTATTGTTGATGAGCTCTTAATGCATGTCAACTCCTTCCTCTTCACCACTATCATCATCATTTGTAATTTCAGGATCCTCACCCGGTGGCTCCTGCTGGTCTCCATCTTCTGCAATGAGAGGGATGTTCCGTCGCCGTGCCAGGTTGTGGAGCATGCAGCAGGCTTCGGTGATCTGACACACCCCGGGTGAGAAGAGGAGGACTCCCCCAGTCCTGTCCAGACATCTGAATCTGGCCTTCAGGAGCCAAAAGCCCGCTCCACTGCCTGCGGTGTTGTTCTTCAATGGGCTTCATTGAAGCAGACTCCCCCTGGCATTGTCAGATTCCTCAGAAATGCCAACAACCATGGACGGTTGGGATACCCTGAGTCTCCTAGATGGAAGACATACAATTGTGAATTAATGAGTCACACACTTTCAGATGATAAGACCTGACATCACACACATTACTCACCAACAAGCCAGGGCCTCTCTGGTAGTAGTTGAGACATCAGGTGGGGTATGGTGCTGTTCCGCAGTACAAAGGAGTCATGAGAAGATCCTGGGAATATGGCACAGACGTACGAGATGTATAAATCCGCTAAACAAACCACTTGCACTTTGATAGAATGGAAGTGCTTCCTGTTCCCATAAACCGGTTCTCTGGGGTGCGGTGGTACTAAGGCAATACGTGTGCCATCAAAAGATCCATCCACATGTGGGATGCGACCAAATCCATAAAAGTAACCATTCACATTGGCCAAATCTTCACGTCTGGGGAACTGGATGTAGCTGTCCCTGGGTCTCATCACTGCTGAAAGGATAACACGTAGTATGCCACTGAACATAGGTTGTGGCATTCTGCCAGATATAGCCACAGTGTACTGAAATTAACCTGTGGCCAGGAAACGCAGTGGAGCCTGAGTCTCACCATTGGTGTCACAGATGTGGGATAGTGTCTATGAGGACGTAAATGAGGCACCAACTAGTCACATAGATCTTGGATTGTCTGCCTATCGAGACAAAACTTCCTGATGAGGTCTCTTTCTTCCATAGTTTGAAGGTCTGGAAATGGCAAGGTATACTGGAGGCCGTCGTCTCCTCCCTCTGCCTACTTTTGGAGTTTACAGACATATGGATATTGGTCACAGTGTCCACACTGACATTAACCAAGACACACCCAAAACACATGTGACCACACATACCAGCATATGTTAGCAGTACACAGCAATTCACATCATAATTGTATGACATACAACAGCATACATAGCAACTCCTTGGATGAGGAAAGTGGAAGAGATGCCTGACAATTATCTGGATGATACATTTCCACCAGTGACCACTGTTGTAGGAGAGACCGTTACAGGCGGGAGACAGCCTAAATAGTTACATTGACTTATCAGATAAATAAGGAAGTCACCCGGATTAATCGGATCGATTGTCATTACTGCAAGTTCCACCAATCAACTCCAATCTGGACTCCACATGTGTCTATAACAGCACTGTGCACATCATACAAACTCAATCGTATGGTATATACTGTCTAATTGCGAAGTCTGCATTGCACACATAACTACAGTCACCGCCGGTGTACAGTGCACCGCAGTGATCGTGTGTTCATGCACAGTAATGTACAACACTGACGTTTGAGTATTGGGATAGGCAAGGGAATGGTGACATACAGCAGGTGATGTTCCAAAATATTTTAACTGGTTAAGGCACACTTAGAAGATCGTTTTCTATGTGATCTCCAACACTGACATGGCGGATGCCTGACCTCACTAATGGAACATACTCATTTGCCGAACACCGGCTGAATTAAACCACACAGTAGGCAATTTCCTCCATAGGCTAACGGTGGATAATGTGACCGCTGAAGTCCAAGGGCTGTGTCCGTCTACATAGGAGACCGCCTTTTGGATGCCTGACCTCGCTAATGGGATATGCCCATTCGCTGACCGCCGGCTGATTTAAAAAGTGCACTAGGCAGCTCCCTCCATGGCGGTCACAGCCATAGGCTAACGTTGCCTTATGTGACTGCCGCGGTCCAATGGCTGTGACTGTCTACACAGAATACCGCCTCTGTGGCGGACATGTTCATTGTGGTTTGAAAATCAAATCACTTGCCTTCAGACACTGCTGCTTACACCACCTCCTCATCGTCAGCTGCTGTTTGCCATCTCTAGGAGCTGTCATATCAAGCTGTAAAGGGAGCAGGGGCCCTGCCTTCACTCCAGAGGAGCTGGAGACCCTGGTGAAGGAGGTCCTTCCTCTATATCGCCAGCTCTGTGGCTCACCAGAGAAGCAGGTGAGTACTGCTGATACAGTCTGTACTGTGCTACAAAAATGCTATCCCATAGGCCACAATGTGGCTCAGAATACCAGACTGACATCAGAGTTTTGTAAGTCAGACAGTGTGGCCCCTACATAGGACAATCATATCATGGTTCATGTGGCACTGTACTTAGTCGACTTCCCATCACCATATTGATGTGTAATCAGTCCTCAATCCAACACCGGTTGCATGCACATACTTATGCATGTATACATGTTATGTTGCCTATGATGAATTTGCTATACAGCGAATGGAAGATGTGCTGAAAATGTATAGGGCTCTGTAAGTAGCATGTGAGGATGATGTGAGATATGTGTACAGTCCCACATATTGGTCCTTTCCAACACCACCGTGATCATAATTTCCTGCAGAGTCGGAAGGACCGCGGTGGTTGGAAATATATGTATACGAATGCATAGTAATATGGCGGTTGGAGCGACTGCTTCTGGCGGCAGCGCGGCGGTCCAACCCCCTCCGACAGGACCACGAAAGCTGGTCTGACCGGCATCATAACGAGGCCCTAAGAGACAAGTCAGGGATCATGTGTACCCTATATGTGGGCTATATTCTTATTATACCTGGAGCAAAAGTATACTCTATTAAATCAAACAAAAGAGTTTTTGTACAGCAGAAATGCTGAACTCACATATTTGAAGGTGCTCTGATATGTAATAATGAAGAAAAAAGCAGCTCTGTAAAATAAAATATTTGTTGAGGATCGCACAATTTGAGACAAGTTTACGGGTCAAGTACAGTTAGGCCGAGTAGATTATTCAAGTCACTAGACCTGCAGGTCTGGTAACATTTTTATGATTTTCCAAGGCCTGGTGCTGATCTATCAGAATAAAAAACATCATGATATTCATGCAATTGTTTTGCAGTTGGGCCCTCAGAAATTGCCTATAGATACGGCAGGAATTCTTGTGTCCCTAATGCACAGTCAAATTGTAAATCAGAACAGGCCTGACTCACGGTCCACTGTACCCAATGGATATGTAATGTACATTAATTTAAGAAGCTTGCCTTACTGACAGCTTCCACCCGATGGTATGGCTGTTACTATAAATATTTTCTTTGCTTGAGCAATGGGTCCCTCTTTCATAATTGCAGTCTATACTGCAGTGCGTATTTTGTCTATAAGAGGAAATCTTTCCTCTGCAGATGTGTACAAAGTGACTTAAATGTAATAGGTATAGACGGTCCTTTACTGTATACATATATCCCAACTGAATCAGTAGTACTCAAATTACTAAATTGAGTGTGTTAACACGTTTGCAAATGTGCTGTAGTAACCATGTCTCTCTGTAAATCTTTGAGTATCTGTGCATGTTCCTGCTTTTAGCCCTTTCTGGAATATGTAGGTGTAATTTGCTGATATATGATTTTTATTCTTTCCGTAAAATGTGGCTAATATGGGCTGCCAAAATTCCATCAACCCATAAATGCTTGCAATGTCAATAGAGAATTGAGGAACTCAAACAGCTCACATTTCTCCAAGAAGGCGGGTATGAGTCATTTCCCTTTACTGGCTAATATATGTCCTAGAAAAATTACATTAAAAAAGCACACTCTGGATTTCTTTAAATTCAGTTTGTAATGTGTTTCTGCTAGCCCGATAACTTGTTGCCTACATGTTTAGTGATTTTTCTTCCCACTCATCATCTGTTATGTATAAATCAGCAACTTAAGAAACAATACGTTGTAATATCTCAATGATTCTTCCTGAAAACACTCCTGGGATGTTCTGAAGCGAATCTCTCCCAAGGTCTCATAGTTATGTTATAGGCTGATCAGTATTTTCCCTTATGAATTCCAAGCCATGTATTATCACAGCATACCTTGAAAAAGCTCCCAAGTCTTCAGTCGGATATCAGCTCTCCTGCATTCCCCCAAGCAACCAGTCTTCACAGCTGCCCCTCCGGCATGCTTGGGTCTCTTTTCACCCTTCTGCCCAATGATTCTCTATGGAGGGGGGATACCTGTGCAGTCTGTCTCTGGTATCTGCATCAATGTGGGAGCAATGCCTCAGTTCCGCACCTTCGAAAGGCAAGTAACTGTGTCAAAACATGCTTCCTTCCACATTAGCCCGGCGTGGACCTTGTAATGTTGCTCACTATTTCTAACCCTCTGGAAAGCAGCATGTAAGCTTCCTTTTCACTTCATTATTATTTTTGTCACGACTAATTCCAACCTGCTTATAGCATAATATGGTGATTTTTCACATTCGTTTAGCTATTTTTACCATTTAAAGCATTCGTTTTCTAGGTCTTTAAGCCTTCACATGCGCACTCTTCAATAGTTTATGTTCTCATGTTCACTGTACAAATAAGGTTTGATTTGCATGTAAAAAACATGTCAACAGAAATGCCTTGCAGCACACGACAACCCGCAATAATGGCATGCATCTGAGCCCTCCCAAAATAATGCCGGTTCCCTGATGTTTGTGGTAACAGCGTTGGAATAGTAAAAGACCCGATTACAAGTAATGCTGAATTCCATGTGGAGATTCTGGACATTTGGAATTTCCAATACCTGTTGTAATTTCTACGTAGAATTCCTGCAAATAAGATAGACCTCACAGATTGAGGAATAACTCTGCAGAACCCTTTTTTACAGCCAGTATTCTACATAACATTACAGATTCTGTGAACTTTAACACAGACATTTAACAACAGCTCTGAACATGTGACATATTTCAGCGAGGTAGGTTCTGCCTGGTGGGGTGGGTATATTTTACCTGGCGGGAGAGCATTATGTGCTTGCCCTTGCCTTAGGTGAGGGGGCAGGAAACTGGTCTGAGCTTCAATGCAGCCCTTTCCCAAAACAATTTTACCAGTCAGAATTTCACACTGGAATTTTTCTTTGCACTACTTGTAATTATGGAGCAAAACAGGAGCCATCCCTTCCAATTCATGCACTTTCCCCAATGTTCATAGTAATGGAGTTAATCTGACCTCCCCAGTTTATGCACTTTCCCCAATGTTCATAGTAATGGAGTTAATCTGACCTCCCCAGTTTATGCACTTTCCCCAATGTTCATAGTAATGGAGTTAATCTGACCTCCCCAGTTCATGCACTTTCCCCAATGTTCATAGTAATGGAGTTAATCTGACCTCCCCAGTTCATGCACTTTCCCCAATGTTCATAGTAATGGAGTTAATCTGACCTCCCCAGTTTATGCACTTTCCCCAATGTTCATAGTAATGGAGTTAATCTGACCTCCCCAGTTCATGCACTTTCCCCAATGTTCATAGTAATGGAGTTAATCTGACCTCCCCAGTTCATGCACTTTCCCCAATGTTCATAGTAATGGAGTTAATCTGACCTCCCCAGTTTATGCACTTTCCCCAATGTTCATAGTAATGGAGTTAATCTGACCTCCCCAGTTCATGCACTTTCCCCAATGTTCATAGTAATGGAGTTAATCTGACCTCCCCAGTTCATGCACTTTCCCCAATGTTCATAGTAATGGAGTTAATCTGACCTCCCCAGTTCATGCACTTTCCCCAATGTTCATAGTAATGGAGTTAATCTGACCTCCCCAGTTTATGCACTTTCCCCAATGTTCATAGTAATGGAGTTAATCTGACCTCCCCAGTTCATGCACTTTCCCCAATGTTCATAGTAATGGAGTTAATCTGACCTCCCCAGTTCATGCACTTTCCCCAATGTTCATAGTAATGGAGTTAATCTGACCTCCCCAGTTTATGCACTTTCCCCAATGTTCATAGTAATGGAGTTAATCTGACCTCCCCAGTTCATGCACTTTCCCCAATGTTCATAGTAATGGAGTTAATCTGACCTCCCCAGTTCATGCACTTTCCCCAATGTTCATAGTAATGGAGTTAATCTGACCTCCCCAGTTCATGCACTTTCCCCAATGTTTGAGGGATAGAATAGTATATCTGGCCCCCTTTACTGATGCACTTTCTCTGACGCTTGTAAGACTTGAATTCAAATAGTAAACCTGGCCTCCTTTATTGATGCACTGTTTCCAGTGTTCGTGGGACTAAAAAGCTGGAATAGTAGATGTGAGCACCATTCTCTTATTTAGAACTTACAGCAATATTTAGGGATTTGAGTTAGAAGAGTCCCAAACGCTTGTGGGACTTAAGTTAGAATAGTAAATGTGAGTCTTCCAGCCCTTTATTTATGCACTTTGCCTAATTCTTGTGAGAGCAGAGTTAGCACAGTGAACCCCCCTCCCCCAAAATTACCCACATTCCCCAATGTGGGGCTGAAGTTAGGGAAGTAAATATAAGCCTCCCATTCCCAATATAATGTATGTAATTCAGTGTTTGTGGTATGGATTTAAAATTGTAAATCTGGTCTTCTTTACCCATGCACTTTCCCCGGTGTTTGTGGGACTGGAGATACAATATTACATCTGACCCCCTTTATGTATGCACTTTACCCAATGCTTGTGTGACTTGAGTTGGAATAGTGTGGCCCCACACAACCGTATATATGTACTTTCTCAGATGTTTCTGGTATGATGCACTTTATTCTATGCTTATGGGATGGTAATTGGAGAAATAAATATCACACCCCAAAATTATGTTTATTCATAGTATTAGGTTGACTGGACTTAAAATGGTATCCCTGATGCCCCCAAAATGTATGTATTTTGTCAAATATTCATGCAATTTAAATGAATTTTAATATAACAGCCTTTAATTTATTTTATAACTTTTATGGGGGGTTTTCATCTTAACATTTATGATTTTTTTTTATAAATGAGTCTCATAATTCTGAAAGCCTTAAAATATACTTCGAATTATTTTTATGTGTTAATGAACAAAGCATATATTTTTGGATTTATATGTTTTAATCTCAAATTATTGATACTTTTTTACGTGGTATCTATGTCATATATATATATACACACACAGTCAAAAGAGGTTCCCCCAGGCGAAGTGCACTCTCAACCATCCATTTGTTAGCAGGGAACAGCTTTGGAAAATCGCACCAGAACAGCAATAAAATGCCGACGCGTTTCGGATTTCACATCCTTTTTCAAAGGCCTTAAACTGGACAAGTACTTCAACATTGCTTCCAAATCATCCTCATTTTAAATAGTCATCACACTCCAGCGAGTAAAACAACTAGTGCCAAGAATCATGGGATTGTTAGTCCATGTATTCCCCATGTGGGTCGCCGTGATCGTGCAGAACCAAAATTATAATTTACTGCTAGTGCGATCCAAAACAAAGTCATTCCAAATTGCTTTGACCCCTGTTGCTCCACATATTACTGCCCAAATAAGCCCGCTGTGGTCCCACTGTTCATCTCGCGGTGGTGCCACTTCACGGCCGGGCCAGCCGTATTAATACAGTCAAAAGAGGTTGCCCCAGGCAAAATGCACTCTCAACCAGGCATTTATTAGCAGGGAACAGCTTTGGAAAATCGCACAAGAACAGCAGTAAAATGCTGACGCATTTCGGACTTCACGTCCTTTGTCAAAGGCAAACGCAGAAGTACGGCAACATTGTTTCCAAATCATCCCGATTTTAAATAGTCATCACACTCATGTGAGTAAACAGCTAGTGCCAAGAATAATGGGATTGGTAGTCCATGTATTCCCCATGTGGGTCGCCGTGATCGTGCATATGTATATAGAAAGTGATTTTTGTTATCAATATTTTTTACAATATTTTTTGGTCACCATATTTCTGCATTTGTCACCCCGAGTGGGACGGGTATGCCCACACATGGGTTCCATACTCTCCATGCCACTGGAGTCAAGCTAGCCTGGCTGATGAGGGCTGATACCCCGAAACCGGTCCCAGCCCGCGTGTTTCCGGTCCAGGCAGTTCGGGCTAGACTGTTCCCATAGGTAGCAGGGTCAAGACTAATTTGCATATGGCTGGGTTTAAACTGGAATAACGTGGGGAGCAAAAAAACAATGGATTTAGGCCCAGATCTCTGTACTAGGGTGAATGTTTGACACTGTTCACATTCTGTCCATCAATTGTTCTTTTTACCATATGTCTTTGGTTTCTATTGTGATAAACTAGCATTACCCAGACCTAGATATCATTTGGAACCCAACCTAGTTATTGCTGTCACTGCCCCGGGACTGAGGTGATATAGATGCCTTTTTATCAGTACACAAAATACAGCATAGTAGGTGGTTATTACCAATCATGAGAATCCTTGGAATAATTAATTATCATGTGACATTCATAATTTGTAAAATAGATATTTAAGCGCCATGACCTTTGCAGTATGAAGATATATATTATTTGCATGAAAGTTTGCCACATGAAGCTTAAGTTGGCACTGTGATTAGAATTTGTCCTGCTTGGCTAAATAAAATACTAATGATATACTAATGATGAATTAACAACGATACTTTGACGGCGGACTGCTGTTTCTGCACCTCACACAAGTTTCAGTTAAATCAGGTTCCTTGCGCAACTAGCCCTTGCACCAGCCGTCGGGTGATGCCTCTGTACGTCAGATCCTAAGCAATTGAGGGGTTGGGCGTGCGCAGGCAATAAAGTCCAAGAAGTCAATGTTTAGTTTTTCAAATGAGTCTTTATTTTCACTTAATTAGTTCTCACAAGATTGAAGATTTTATGGTCAGCCAACGCGTTTCGTTCTCATGACGAGAACTTCGTCAGGGCTCAGTAGGCGAATATCATTCCTTTGATGTATACTAGGTAAGTTTGGCCTGGTTCCAACGTGACCTTTCGTGTAGGATTCGAATACGCGATCCCTTAACCAAGTCGGTGTTCCAGGTATATAATCTGGAAACACTCAGGATATCGCAAGGCCTCAGTTGGAATAAGTAGCAAATCTCAAATTGCATTAAATCAAAGCCAATGTTCTCTGGCCCATCCAGGTCCAAACAGGACCTCTCTAATGTCAGCGCCAATAACAATTTTTGTACCATATGGGATTTCACACAGCTCTACAGATTCGTTCTAACAGCGTCCATAATTTGTCTAATCCTGAGTGCCTCTATGGCCCACATCCTCCCCTCCTATGTGCACAGTCCACATGCCCAAAACCCTGATATTTTTTCCAAGGGCCCCATATTTTTTAAGCTTTCTAGACAGCCTCGCCTTTATAGATCAATTATTCCGCCAACACACAACAATCCATGTTTTTACACCAACTGCCATAGTTCTGCTACCCTACAATTTGATAATGTCTCTTTTGGCCACTACTAGGGCCAAGTTGCAAAAGGATTTCTCATGCCTAGAGAAGCTATTGCTGCTCTATATGTTCAGCATAGCCAATCTACCTGGCAAGTCAAAAGGATTGCCCCGTATCCTAGAGATGACAAACTTTATATTCTCCCACAATGGCTGAAGCAGTGGGCGGTGCCACAAAGTGTGGGCAAATGTTTCCATCTGGCTGCATCATCTCAGAAGTCTACTGCTGTGTGCAGTTGCAAGCTAGTCATACTCTCTCTGGTGTAGTATCTTTATTTGTATGAACTGAATCCCTGATCTAATGGCCACTTCCCTTGGATACACACGCAACTTTGCCAAATCATCATCTTCTATTGGACCTAAGTCTCACTCTCATTTCTCGTTTGTCGCTGTAATTTGTTTTGGGTCCCATTCAACAGCATTCGGATAAGGCACGCTTCCGCGGTGGGGAGGACAGCACCATGGAATGCAGTGGGCCCTCCTCCTGGCCATTCAATATTGTATTGTAGAAGGATATGCTTTACGTTTAGAATTGTGTGCGTGCTAGGCCATATCTGTCTGGCAGTTCTGTGTAAGATCTGATGTGCCTTGATCCTCATATATCTCTCATCTTTGCTATCCAGATATTATCCCAATTCCTGAGCCCTGAAGTGTGGAAATTATGGAGCAGTGCCACATCCTAGAGCAGCATGTCTAGGGTAGGGATAGTCCGCTATCCCATATGCGTAGTTGCTGTAGTAGTCAATATTCTTACAACTGCTAAAGCACTTTCCAGTAGGGCCTTTGAGCTCCTTACACCATAGATAGCCCTAGGGTACCCTCTTCAACCCACAGAACATCAGTATGCCCTTAGTGTGGGTTCCTGCTGGAAGGCAGTGGCCCAGTCATTAACTATTAGTAGGTGGGTTGCCGAGAAATAATTTTGTCTGCATATCATAGCAGGGATTGCACAAGGTTATCTATTTTAACAAAATAGGTATGGGGTACCCAGAACATTGTATTTAGCAGTACATACAAAATTCTGGTGAAGAGTAATCATCTTATACATTTTTTCCTGCCCAACATTGAGTCTAAAATGGAAGGTCTGACAGAGAGAGTGAGTTGTGGGGATGGAAAGTGTGCTCAGCAGAGCAGAGATGTACTGGTGCTCCTGAACAGCATAAGGCAGAAATAGAGTCCTCTGAGGAAGCGGTGCATTTAAATGCTGTGGGTTTGAAAATATTGTAAAGCTGAATACCAGGATGGGAGTCTGAGAAGAGGGGCCTATTTAAGTTTCTGGGGGACTAGTTCACGATCCCTCCAGATGGCCAACACAAAGAAATGGAGCAGGTACTTCGGACCCCACCAAGGCAATGTGACAAAGCAGAACACTCCTGGCTACTTGAAACCTACAGATTCCCTCAAGTCACAGCCAATAAAAGTGGTTTGGTAAAGGGCCTGAACGCAAAAGATGTGAAAGATTGGATTTTGCAGGATGTGATCTAATAGAATGAGATGTTCTGTGGGAGTATTCATGTATTACAGTTCCACAATAAAAGCCCCAAGCACTGTCTAATGCACTATGATTAGAGGCACACTTAATCATCCTCAAATGTATAAAGAGTAGCAACAGGGCAAGAAATAGGTTACAAACAAGAGGAAGTGACCAAGTCCTTTATAGCTGGTGCAAGAGGGACTGTGGCTTTAGACACAAGGATAGTTAAAGGATCCCTCTCTGATGCTGCCTCTGTTGGGTGGTAGATGAGGAGGCCAATCATGACCACTCCTGGGATGCAGAGTGGTTCCAAGGAGAGACTTAATGATCAGAGGTGTTTCTTCTCACACTCACGCCTCTCTGCATTGCTTACTTTCTTCTCTTAGGTGCAATCAAACCACTGTGCTCTTCACCATAAGAGCTCCACATACACTGAGAAAATAACAACTAGACTTTGCTCCATTGAGATGGCTACGCTGAGAAAATAACTAACATTTTGCTCCATTGAGATGTACTGGGTGCAGTGTCGTTGGGGTTTCGATAAATTGAAGTATAACTGCCACAACATTTTATGTATTTATTGGTAATAAATATGCTGACAAATGTTATTTTGAAATTAAAATAAGTATAGAGATATAATGAATAAATAGTGAATGCCTATGTGCCTAACAACACATCACATCACATCAGGGGTTTTTCAGTGGATCTACCAAAAAAATACAAAAAAAGCCTAAGCCACTAAAATGGAAAAAAGAACTGGATATCAACTACACAGGCCTAGCTTGTCTCCCAATACCAGACTTAAAGGATGTCCCTGCAGTGGGCCTTTTGGTACCACATGAAGCAAGGAGCCTGAATGTGCTTCAGGATTGCACAGATTGCCTTCATGCAATTTAGTTCTTAGGGCCCAATTACGAGTTTGGCAGTCTTACAGTCAGACCGCCGCGGCAGCGCTTCCAAGAAGACCACCAAGTCGGCGGTCTCCCACCCGCAGTATTACGATGCCTCCGCTGGGCCAGCGGTGGTGTTTCTGATGGAGGGGAATATTTTTTTCATATGTGTCGATGCATGTGTGTATATTTTGACTGCACAAGAGTGAAATATACACATATGCATGACATGTGAAAAAATACCATGTATGAGTACTTTCCCATTGCTGGAGTCCGCACCATATGTGCTCAGTCCAGTCATTGAGTGAAAAGTGTGAAAATGACTTACCTGGATTGCCACGCCGACAGAGTCATTTTCTTCAGGGTCAAGTTGCTGCTGTGAAGGGGGGCCCTGGAGGAAGGGATCCACGTCGGAAACTGAAGGGAAGAAAAGGAAATGGGTGAGTATTCACCCAAAATCCGGTGATTCCACCGACTCGAAGCAGGCGGTCTCCCCGCCACGGTAGGCTCGATGGAAAGCCAACTCGTAATCTGTGTGACAGAAACCTTCTCTGTACCGCCCTCGACAGCTGATTTCCCACTACAGCCATTGCGGCGATCTGCGAATCACTGGCGGCGGCAGGACTTTGGCGGCCTTTTGTTCAGCAACCCACCAGCATCGTAATTTGGCAGGCAGACCGCCTGATAGTCAGGCTGGGAATCCGACGCCACCGCAATGCAGCTCTTCTCTCTCACCCATGCTGCAAACTAAAGATTTCACAAAATGCTTCTTACATCCCACAGTTTCCAGATTCTAACCTTTATTATTTGTGCCTGATTTTTAAGCAACATACACATAATTGCAAGCCTTACGACTTTCCATTTTCAGAAGAGCATGTTCTCCATCTTTTCGGCTTATCTGCTCGGTCTGTGAGACTTTGGACCACATACGCTTGGACAGAAACAGACAAGTGTGCCGTGATGTTTGCAGGCTCACCAAGCAGGGAACTCTGATCATCCTAGAAAAACATTTGAGTCAAGGGTTATTTGGTATGAGTACCTCTCGGCCAAGAGCTATGAGAAATTGCAGTCAACGCGCTACACACTAAAGTTTAAAAAAAAAACAGACTGAAGTGCCACACAAGCCTAAGTCCAGGTTCTGCGAGGTAACATTTACACTGGGGGTATGATTAGGGATACTGAGGTCCAACACTCAAAAGAATGCCAAAGCACCTCCATGTTTAAGCCATTAATGTACTTCTAGGTAATCCCAGAGTTTCAACAGCAGCCAATGGTGCCAAAAGACAAGCATGTTTTCAGGTGTGAAGGCTAACCACCCATGGCACAGCTCCAGGCAACTCGTTGCCGACTTTTCTACCCTTTACGACTCGAAAGAGTAAAGTGGCACAAGGCGCACACTCGTCTGGGTATAATGCTTCAGAAGTACACCAAGTTGCCTGGTGCAGTGATTTAGGCAAGAACAAAGTGTAGTACCGGTACTAATCGGCTAGCAGGCCTTTTCCTTGTCATCTTGGTGGAGCTGGTCCAGGGTCATCACTGTGTCCAATTTCATGACTATGGCATATAACACAAGTCAACTCTCATTCTGGGTCATTCTACACGGCAGGCAGGAAAATGCCTCTCAAGGCTGCAGAAGTAGATGCTATCCTTACCATGGACAGGAGGACCATGTTTAAGGGAGAAGGCCTGCTGTTACAGCATTCATGTGCTCCAAATACTAGAGCATCTTCTTAGAGGCATCAAAAGCTCATGATAGTCTAACTTCCTTAGCAGTGCATAGCCAAGCTCCCATACTAGGTGCACTGTCAAGGAATGAACGCTGATTAGGTCTGTTGGTTGCCAGACTCCACTCAGAAGCCAATGTGCCACTCTGCACTTAAATATAGATGTGAAAGTTGTCAACTGTCTCAATGAGAGAGTCCTGGTGAAGAAGATAAAACCACAAGGATAAAAAAATCTCCTTAGAAATCTTGTAAGTCTTGTTTGAAAATGAAGAGTGATGCAGAAGTAGAACAGCTAGGCACTAAGGGGCCGATTACGATGGCGGTTGGAAAACCATTCCGACCGCCGTGGTAGCGGAAATTAACCGTCCGCAGGTACCGTGGGAAAACCGGCGGTCAGATTAGGATGAACCGCCAGAAAAATCCGACCGCGGGGGACGGATCCCACGAAAGACCGCCGGGAGCGTGCGGAGCAGGTGAAAATCCGTCCGCGGCGGTCGGATCTGCTGCGGAAAGACACAAATCCGCTGCACGGCCAGCGGATTGACCGCATGTTAAATTAGGATACGATTGCGGTGACAGCGGAACGATCAGCTGTTTCCGACCGCCGCGATCGCAACTATTGATGAATGGGAGAGCGGGCGGAAGGGCTGCTGTATTCCGATCGCTGCGGTCGCTCCGGGAGAATAATGGCGGTCAAAAAAAAAACACAACAAGGCTACCAAGTGTGGCCATTAATCTGGCTCAGCCTAAAAAAAAAAATAACACACCCCAATGACACATCCCCATGGCAACTAAAAAATACAAATCCCAAGTCAACCCACACAACACACCTAACAGGAATACTCCATTTTGACCCACCCACATAGCTGAGTATAAAACCAGACCCCTTCCCTGACCAGAATCCTTTGCACTACTCCACAACTGAAGGGCCCAACCCCACAGCACAAAGGAGAGGCAAATCTGCACACATCACACCATCACAACCACACACACACCACCACCACCACCTTCACACCTGCACTCATCACACATTTGCACATCACACACCATGTCATAGAAGAAGATGCCCAAATTCACTGACAATGAGTTGTCAGTGATGGTAGATGAGATAATCAGAGTAGAACCACATTTGTTTGAAAACCTGGTCCAACAGACACCATTAGCCACCAGAAATCAAACGTGGGCAAAGATAGTCAACAAGGTCAATGCAGTAGGGACCATCCCGCGCTCCCAGAAGATCAGGAAGAGGTGGAATGACCTCAAAAGCAAGGTGAAAGAGCGGAACAACAAGGACATTAAGCTGTCTCAGATGACTGGCGGTGGCCCTCCCATTCCACTACGAACATTCACCGAATGGGAGGAGAAGGTGCTTGCCACACTGCATCCAGAGAGTCTCACAGGAATAGCCGGGGGAGTGGAGGCTGGTAAGTACCAACAAATGTCTCCCATTACACTGCTATGTACTCTCTTGCACAACTACAAAGCGACACCTCTCAGGCCCAAATGCATTCATGTGCACCACACTCTACCCAACACATGTCTCACAGATCCAACATTTACTCCCTCTGATTTACCCCAAAGGTAGCTAGCAATATTTCCATGGGGGCTTGTGTACAGGCAGCCAGCATTACAACTCCCACCAGGCACCCTACTCCCAAAGCTGAGCAGGATGTAACACTCCACCCCACACCCACAACCACGTGTCAGCCATTGCATTGCTCACTTCAAACTCACAGGTAGGTAGCCATCTTAACAGGGAGGGGTGTTTGCTCACTTCAAACTCACAGGAAGGTAGCCATCTTAACAGGGAGGGGTGTTTGCTCCCTTCAAACTCACAGGTAGGTAGCCATCTTAACAGGGAGGGGTGTTTGTGGGTGGGAAGGCTGCACTACAAATCCTACCAGGCCACTTTGTCCCACAGCTCAGCAGGATGGAGCACTCCCACCACCCAGAAGCATGTGGCAGCCATTGCATTGCCCTCATCAAACTAACAGGTAGGTAGCCATCTTATGCTCTCTTGTCCCAGCCCTGAACAGGATGGAGCACCCCCCACACCCACAACCATGTGGAAGCCATTGCATTGCTCCCCGTCAAACTCACAGGTAGGCAGCCATCCTAACAGGGAGGGGTGTTTGTGGGTGGGAAGCCAGCACTACAACTCCCACCAGGCCCCCTTGTCCCACAGCTCAGCAGGATGGAACACTCCCCACCCCCACAACCATGTGACAGACATTGCATTGCTCTCTTCAAACTTACAGGTAGGTAGCCATCTTAACAGGGTGGGGTGTTTGTGGGTGGGAAGCCAGCACTCCAACTCCCACCAGGCCCCCTTGTCCCACAGCTCAGCAGGATGGAACACTCCCCACCCCCACAACCATGTGACAGACATTGCATTGCTCTCTTCAAACTTACAGGTAGATAGCCATCTTAACAGGGAGGGGTGTCTGTTGGTGGGAAGCCAGCATTCCAACTCCCACCAGGCCCCCTTGTCCCACAGCTCAGCAGGATGGAACACTCCCCACCCCCACAACCATGTGACAGACATTGCATTGCTCCCTTCAAACTCACAGGTAGGTAGCCATCTTATGCTCTCTTGACCCAGCCCTGAGCAGGATGGAGCACCCACCACACCCCCAACCATGTGGCAGCTATTGCATTGCTCTCTTTAAACCCACAGGTAGGTAGCCATCTTAACAGGAAGGGGTGTTTGTGGGTGGGAAGCCTGCACTACAACTCCCACCAGGCCACCTTGTCCCAAAGCTCAGCAGGCTGGAGCACTCCCCCCACCCAGAAGCATGTGGCAGCCATTGCATTGCCCTCATCAAACTAACAGGTAGGTAGCCATCTTATGCTCTCTTGTCCTAGCCCTGAGCAGGATGGAGCACCCCCCACACCCACAACCATGTGGCAGCTATTGCATTGCTCTCTTTCAACCCACAGGTAGGTAGCCATCTTAACAGGGAGGGGTGTTTGTGGGTGGGAAGCCTGCACTACAACTCCCACCAGGCCACCTTGTCCCAAAGCTCAGCAGGATGGTACACCCCCCATACCCAGAACCATCTGGCAGCAATTCCCCTCAACTGTGTCACAGAACAGGTAGGTAGAAAGTGCATGCACCCTGCCATTCTTCTCAAAAAGCATGGAGCCATATGACCACAGCAGCCCTCACATGTCATCCAACTTGGCATAGATCCAATAGCCACTTCCAGTGTGCAGACAGCAAAGCATATGTAAATGTCACAGAAATTAAAGTTTGACTCACCAAATCACATGTTGAAGAAATCCAGGGCACAATCATGCACAGCACTGAATGCTATGTGTAAGGGCTATGGTGGCAGAGCATCAAGGCTCATATGAACACAAAACATGCATGGTCAGTTGTAAAAAGAAAGTAAAGTACATGATATGACAAAGGTATGCATAAGATTACAATGGCTAGTTCATGCTCAGATGTAACGTCTCCCATGCAGAGCAAACAAAAAAGACGCATCACATAAAGTTGTTGTGCTGCTAGTCGTTAGATGACGACATGTCCTTGTAATCACACAAACTGTACGTGGAACATGGTATCCATCGACATGTCACACCATGGACAAGTAATGTATGTACCTCCACATCATGTCATGATGCTCAGTACCGTGCAGCCATACAAAGTGATATCAATCAATGTAAACTGTGTGGTGTATAACATGTAACATCCAAACAACTAACATCAAGCTTGTGGGGTGCACTTCAATGACCATTTCACCTCTGTCCAACAGGAGATCAACAGTTGACTGCTGCAGAAGACAACACTGACCTGCAGAGCCAGTCTCCCACCCCAGAACATGGACTCTCGGATGCAGACTCCCTACGTTTCTTGGATGTGGAGCCGGAACCTGGCCCATCAGGACTGCCAGGGCGCACCACGTCCCAGGACCCCACTGTCCCCACCACCACCACCTCAGCAATAACAACCGCGCTGACCCCTGCTGCAACGACCTGTGCGGCCTCAACCACCACCACCACCAGTGCTGCCTGCAACACTCTCCCTGCCTCAGTGGATACCAACACCACCACACAATCTGAGGAGGGTAGGGAGAGTCTGCGGGTGCGTAGAGTGGCAACACCACAGGTCCGGGACAGCAGGGCAGGTGGGAGGGCAACTGGGGGACAAAATCGACAGGACACTGGGTCCGAAGCCATGGCCAACATCGCCAGAGTCCTCGGGGCATACGAACAAACACAGGGACAGATGGGCCAGGTTGTGGAAGAAGTGCGTGAGCTCCGCCTGCTGCAAAGGTCCATGGACATGCGTATGGGCCAAATCGTGGACCTCATGGGTCAGCTTGTGGTTGTTCTGAGGGACAGTCATGCGGCCCAAAGGACAGCTCAACCCCCCCTCCAGTGGCCCGCAGGATGAGACTCCCAACACCTCAGCTGCGGCCACAGAGAGGGGTGAGCTGCAACAGGATGACTCCTCAGACACCACTGAGCCCGCAGCAGAGGCCCCCCTGGAAAACGCAAAAGGGGCCGTCCGAGAAACACCACGGGAGGATCACGTGGCAAAGCACCAGACAAACGCAAGTCAAAGAGCCAGCCATGATGGCACCTCTCTTCACCTTGACATTGACTTTGTTGACTATCCTTACCCACACTGCCATGTTGATGGCAGGTGTCTGTTGGACTGTGTCACCACATCAATGTGGTGACTACTTTATTGTCTCGTTTACCATCACTGACAACTCATTGATTCACTTTGCACCAGTTCTGTAAACATCACTTGTCTGTCACAAACACTCTTTGTAAATAAACACTCTTTACACACCTATGTTTTTGTGTCAGCTCCATGTTTATAACAGGATGTACAATGTTGAGTCTGATTCCAATGTACCAGAAGCTCTGGTTGTTCCGAGGCATTGAGAGGCTGAAGGGACCTAGAAAGACACAAGAGAACGACATTTACTTGTCAGGTGATGGCATCACAGCCAGTACACAACACTAGTCAAGGTACACAACCCAGCACACATTACAATGAGAAACAATATCAACATAGACATCATGTGGCTTGTCATGACTACACTGTGCCACGAACATCAGCCATCAGCACAGAGCCAACAACAGGCAGCAGTCAAAAAGCTCCTCTAGGCCTTTTCACTACCATCAAAGACAGCAGACAATGGCACTGTTGTACAATGTCACTCACACTCAAGGGAAGTAGCAGTTGATGAGCTGTTGACGCAGGTCAACACCTTCCTCCTCTCCACTATCCTCGTCACTGGACATGTGTGGGTTTGCAGGCGGGGGCATCTGCTGCTCATCATCGTCCAGGAGCAGGGGGATCTCTTTGCGCAAGGCCAGGTTGTGGAGCATGCAGCATGCAACTACGATCTGGCACACCTTTTGGGGAGAGTAGAGTAGTGCACCTCCGCTCCTGTCCAGACACCGGAATCTAGACTTAAGAAGACCAAAAGTACGCTCCACCACACGACGTGTCCTCCCATGGGCCTCATTGTAGCGGACTTCACCTGGGGTCCTGGGATTCCTCAGTGGGCTCAGCAACCAAGGCTGGTTGGGATATGCAGAGTCACCTAGGTGTGAGATACACAGAGCAATTTTGTAAAATAACTGTAGCTGAGGACAGCATGTCACAGATACAGCACGCTACTTGAATCTGGTTACTCACCCACAATCCACGTACGCTCCGGATGCAGATTTGCCATCAGCTGTGGTACGATGCTGTTACGTAGTATGTACGAGTCATGTGCTGATACGGGAAATTTGGCACAGACATGGGAGATTATCATATCCGCTTGGCATACCACTTGCACATTAATGGAATGGAAATGCTTCCTGTTCCTGTAGATGTGCTCACGTGCCTGTGGTGGAACCAGGCCAACATGTGTGCAGTCAATGGCACCAACAACATTAGGGATGTGGGCAAGGTCATAAAAATCACCCTTCACAGCTGCCAATTCATGTCTCCTGGGAAAATGGATGGAGCTGTCCTTGTAGGTCATCATAGCGGACAGGACATCACGTAGCACCATGCTGAACATTGGTTGGGACATCCCACCTGTGCTGGACACCGTGTACTGGAACGAACCAGTTGCAAAGAAATGCAGGGCCGCCATCACCTTACATGTTGGTGTCAAAGCAGTCGGATAGGTTCTGCGTGGCATCAGATGGGGCTCCAACTGAGCACATAGGTTTTGAAGGGTAGGTCGATCCAAGCGGAATTTACGTATGGTGTTCTCATCCTCCATGTCCGCAAGCAATGTGAATGGACGATGCACATTTGGTCGCCTCCTAGATAAGATGAAAGGGGACACATGTCAATTCAATTCCCCTATGAGATGTGTCCAACATCTTGCGTTTTGACTGACACAGCGCCAACAATGACTGGCCTGAAACTACAGCTTATAGCACAAGTCACATGCAGAGACATCTTGAACTGAAGTAGTTGTACTCGTGTTCTGTATGTACATAGTGAGTCCCCCCAAAACAGATTCAGACTATGTGAATGCCAAATGGTAAATTCCAACATCTTGTGTCACCAGCCCTGAGAGTAGTTGACACAGCACATGTCTGAAACAGCAACACTGCTGGCTTCTACGTAGCTGCTGTACCTGCCACACCTTCTTGCGTGATTCGGACAGGGCACACATTAACAACACAATGAGCACAGTGTGTGCGTAAAGATCAAGTGTAAACATGAGTTCAGCAATCTACACAGTGAAATAGGCACATTATGTAGTCAGTCCATCATTCCTGTGGGTTGCTTAGCCATCTCACACATTGACATGTTTACATTTTTGAGAGTCCATCACACAACAGATCTGTGTACATGCAAAACAACATCATAAGTCACATTTGAGGGAGTACATGCCAATGCATGTAATCCTGTGCACTGGCATGGCATGTGTAGTCATCAGTGAGTTAAAAAGTCACACTAGCATTGAATTTAACTATCTGGTGGCATGATTCATAGTAAGTGTCTACTGTTCAATGCTGAGAACTGGCCATTGCCATTGCTACAGCATGATGTGTCCATAGGTGCCGTAAGCGTGCACCGCCACCGCAATCACGGTCATTGGCACCAATTGAAAGATGCCAATTTGCAGTAGCGACCGCCTGGCCCCTGCAGTGTGACACCGCCAATGCCCATGCCCCTCCAGCTAATGGGAACCGCAATCGCGGTAGTGAAATACACTTTTGAAACCCACGGTAGACGTGCACCGCCACCGCAATCACGGTCATTGGATACAATTGAATGATGCCAATTCGCGGTAGCGACCGCTTGGGCCCCGCGGTGTGACACCGCCAATGCCCATGCCCTTTCAGCCAATGGGAACCGCAATCGCGGTAGTGAAATACACTTTTGAAAATCGGGGTAGGCGTGCTCCGCCATCGCAATCACGGTCATTGGATACAATTGAATGATGCCAATTCGCGGTAGCGACCGCTTGGGCACCGCGGTGTAACACCGCCAATGTCCATGCCCTTTCAGCCAATGGGAACCGCAATCGCGGTAGTGAAATACACTTTTGAAAATCGCGGTAGGCATGCTCCGCCACCGCAATCACGGTCATTGGATACAATTGAATGATGCCAATTCGCGGTAGCGACCGCTTTGGCCCTGCGGTGTGACACCGCCAATGCCCGTGCCCTTTCAGCCAATGGGAACCGCAATCGCGGTAGTGAAATACACTTTTGAAAATCGCGATAGGCGTGCTCCGCCACCGCAATCACGGTCATTGGATACAATTGAATGATGCCAATTTGCGGTAGCGACCGCTTGGGCCCCGCGGTGTGACACCGCCAATGCCCATGCCCTTTCAGCCAATGGGAACCGCAATCGCGGTAGTGAAATACACTTTTGAAAATCGCGGTAGGCGTGCTCCGCTACCGCGGGGCCGGTCATTGGATACAATTGAAAAAAGCTGACCTGGAACACCAATTGCAGCCTCTGAGTACCACTGAAACAACCCCAGGGGGCTATATATGTCTGGGAGAGAGCCACACATTTCCACTGCATCCAGACACTGCTGCCTGACATTCTTCACCACCAACTGCTGCTGTTCCTGTCTCCTGGACCCAGTGATGGCGAGAACTGAGAACATCAGGGCCCGTCCCTTCACCACAGAGGAGCTGGAGGTCCTGGTGGACGAGGTGCTTTCACAGTATGGGAGGCTATATGGTGCTCCGGATGTAATGGTAAGTGTTTCAGAGTGAAAGTTGGAGAGTGCAAAGAGTGCTCACATGAAGTTGCTCTGCTGTAGTATGTGCCTGTGAGTGCAAGTTTGTGTGATACACTGCCTAGCATGCTGACTTCATGTCAATGGGGTGTGTAGCCTTATTTCCACAGATCCATGGCTGCATTTAAGGATGGGAGGGACATGCAGTGTTTTTGCAGCCATACAGTAACACTGCTGGTTTGGACAGTGGAAGTCAGAACAAACATTGCCTGTACTAATGGATGTCATAGTCCATGAGGTTTTCACATGCTCATTTGTGACATTACAAATGTGTTTCGTCCAGAGGGTACTGAAGGATGTGTGTACAATTTTCATATTGCCACCATGGATATGTAAGCATTATGCACAGGATTGAAATGCCTGAGGGTGACACTCTTGGTGTAAATTCACCTATGACACATCAGATTAATGTACTTCTGAAACATCCTCCTTCCATTCTTTTCATTATGTGTACTGACTCGCATGTGTAGGCACTGTTTGCCCTCTCATATTGTACATACATGTGAATGTTCTGATGGCCCACGTTTAACCTCAGTGTGAGTCGCCCTGGCCTGCACAGATACTGCCCAATTTGACAAGGACCCATCAGTAAATGGACAGAGTGAAACATATGTGTTGTCTGCCACCCTATTTCTCAATGAGCTATCTTAGGCCTGAGGATTGCACAAGACAGACCTTGTGAGAAGGGTGTGAGAATGTAAGATCATGTCCCTAAATGTGACCTCCATGACACAGTGAGCCATTCACAGGCCAAGGACATTGAGGGGTGTGTAGTGTTGGACACAGTGAGTCTGCCCCGACACATCATTTCCAATGTAATGTATGTCTTGCTCACTCACATACTGCATCACAGATGAGGGCCTTCTTCACATTGCTTTCTGTGCTGGCATTCTGCATGTGTATGAGATGGCCAGGTACTGTGTCCATCCTCATACCTGCATGCATTTCTATGCGATCATCTGATGCAAATGTACTACGTGTCATGCTGTATGGCCTCTGCTCAACATTTCTGTATAGCTGTGCTAAGTTTGTGCATGCTCCTGTACTGAGACACAGTGGTACATAACACAGTGTCACTGAAACTTCCTCTTCTTGTCTCCCATGCCTGCAGCTTAAAGTCCACCAGTGTAAGGCCTTATGGAGGGCCATTGCACGCAAGGTGCGGGCTCTGGGTGTCTCCAACCGACGGCACACACACTGTCACAAAAGGTGGGATGACGTCTGCCGGCTGAGCAAAAACGTGGCAGAGATGACGCTGGGGATGCTCCCTCAGACTGGAAGGTTGGCGTGCAGGAGCATGACACCATTAATGGCCCGCATCTTGGCAGTGACACAGCCAGAGCTGGATGGACGTTTCAGGGTCCATCTGCAGCAAGTTGGGGGTGAGTATTCTGCGAAGGGTGACTTTGGGTGTGAGTGACTGCATGTATCCCAACCCTGAGCCAGTGCGGAGAGCTGTGATGTTTCTAGTGTGATGCAGTGGCTTCTAAGTGGCCTCTGTGTTGAGTGCAGCTGTGATGCATTTTCGCTACATGTACTTTCTCATGTGTTTAATACAATGGCCCTTGACATTGCAAGATGAGATGTGGCCTTATGACATCTGCTGCATCATGGGTGTCATAGACATCACCGGGCAGTGAACAGCAGTGTGCATCATCTTAGTGTGCTTTTGTCGATGTGTGCAGTGCCTGACTTGGAAATTGTGATAACTACACATCTGACAACAATGTGCAACGGTCGTTGTGCTTCAAAGCACAACATGGTGGACATCAGTAGCTCATGGCCATTGTAAAAGGACATTTTTGAGTCAGAATCTGTGTTGTCCCCTTAAAGTGACTCCATATGTGACTGAGACAACATGTTGAGATGTATATCTATCTCACCTACAGGCACGTAGGTATGCTTACAGAGATCAGTATGTTAGGTTACAAGGAGGCACGGGCCAGCTATTTGGCTGTGTGAACGTCACATGCCTCATTAATGTCAACTATGCATGTTTCCATGCATCTTCTGTGTTTTGCATCTAGGTTGCACATGCAGGCTGCACAGGGTGGTGTGCAACATGGGGGTATCATATTCAAGTTTTGTGCTTTGCTTGCATATGACGTTTGTGAGTATGGCACTATACTGAACCTACGTCTCTGTCTATTGCAGCATCTACCGAGGGCACGGAAGGACGGGACGGACACCAGTGGTGAAGCTTCTGGCACGACTGCTACACATGAGCTCACTGACACTGATGTGACCAGCGCCTCGGAGGGGGACAGGAGTGCCCTGGAAGAATCACGCCCAGAAACACCAACCTCAACATCATCTGACTCCAGCGGTGACTCCTCGATGTTGGCAGGCACAGGGTGTGGGAAATCTGCCTCTTCTTCCACCACACATCGTCCAGTGCCCACCCTCCCGGCTACTAACACTAGTGCTGGTCGTGCTCGCAGCACTAAGAAGGGTAGAGTGTCCTTCCCCCCAGGCACCGCTGCCCCTGCCCCCCCTGCTGCCCTCAGTGTGGAGGCGGTGGACCTTTTGCGCCAGCTGTTTGTGGGTCAGACTGCTCTCCTGAATGCCTTCCAGGATCATGACAAGAAGCTGGCACAGGTAGTTGCCTTCATGGAGGGCATTCATTCTGACGTGGGTGGGCTACACAGAACTGTCCAGTCTTTGTCCTCCACAGTGACGACAGCCATTCAGCTGTCACAGGCTCAAAGTCCAGCTCCAGTCCCTTCAGCAAGCACCCTGCCAGTGGCACCATCTGACGAGAGTGACCACACACCACAGCCCTCAGGCTCCAAGTACTCCACACGCAGCACACAACAGCAGCACTCCAAGCGGCCCAGAGCACAGACACCATCCCCAAAACAAAAAACAGGCACACAGGAGCGCAAAGGCAAAAGCCCCTCACGTGACACTCAGGGGCATCAGGCCAAGAAGCAGGCCTCAAGCTCATAATCATCCAAATCACCCCCATCGAAGGACACTCCCATCCCCACACCTGCTCCCAAAGACAAACAAACAGTTGCCCTGCCTGCTGTGAAGCTGGTGCCTGCAAAGAGTCAGCACAAACAGCTCTCTAAGGCAGATTCACCCAGAACCTCAACTCCCACCCACACCCCTGTGAAGCAGGGAAAGGAGAGCAATGTGGGGGGTTCACCTGGCCAACAGGGGATGGAGGGGAAAAGGCAAGGCCACCCCAAGCGTACCACCAGATCCAGCAAATCCCCACAGGGAGAGCCACCTGCACCTGATACACCTTTGGTGGTGAGTGAGGCTGTTGTGCCCGCCCCACTTCCCACTCCTACCAAGACAATTCTTGCCTATCGAATCCCCAAGAAGTGTAGATTCAGCCCTCCACATTCACCCTCACACACTGTGTCTCACGGCAGCATGTCTCCGCCTCCCCGTGCCACCATGCCGCCCGGTCCAAGCAGCCCTCCGGCTCCCACAGCCACTGATTCCTCTACCTCTGTGTGGCCTCTCTCTCCCAGGTCCAGTTCTCCAACTGGCCCCGACAATCAGCCACCTCCCAGTTCAACTGACAGCCAAGTCTGAGGCAAAGTCCCCCTCCCAAACCCATCTGTCCCACAGCGGTGCCTGGACTGCCCATTTGTATCCCCGGAGCTGTGGTGATTCCCATGGCAGTGTACGGTGTTACCCATTCCCTGTGCAGTTTCTCATGCACACATGTACATACTTTGAACTATGGACTGGCCAATGGCCTTGCTGTTTGTCACTTTGGATGCCCATTCCCTATGCAGTTTCTCATGCACACATGTACATACTTTGAACTATGGACTGGCCAATGGCCTTGCTGTTTGTCACTTTGGATGCCCATTCCCTGTGCAGTTTCTCATGCACACATGTACATACTTAGAACTATGGACTGGGCAATGGCCTTGCTGTTTGTCACTTTGGATGCCCATTCCCTGTGCAGTTTCTCATGCACACATGTACATACTTTGAACTATGGACTGGCCAATGGCCTTGCTGTTTGTCACTTTGGATGCCCATTCCCTGTGCAGTTTCTCATGCATACATGTACATACTTTGAATTTGGACTGGCCAATGGCCTTGCTGTTTGTCACTTTGGATGCCCATTCCCTGTGCAGTTTCTCATGCACACATGTACATACTTTGAATTTGGACTGGCCAATGGCCTTGCTGTTTGTCACTTTGGATGCCCATTCCCTGTGCAGTTTCTCATGCACACATGTACATACTTTGAACTATGGACTGGCCAATGGCCTTGCTGTTTGTCACTTTGGATGCCCATTCCCTGTGCAGTTTCTCATGCACACATGTACATACTTTGAATTTGGACTGGCCAATGGCCTTGCTGTTTGTCACTTTGGATGCCCATTCCCTGTGCAGTTTCTCATGCACACATGTACATACTTTGAACTATGGACTGGCCAATGGCCTTGCTGTTTGTCACTTTGGATGCCCATTCCCTGTGCAGTTTCTCATGCACACATGTACATACTTTGAATTTGGACTGGCCAATGGCCTTGCTGTTTGTCACTTTGGATGCCCATTCCCTGTGCAGTTTCTCATGCACACATGTACATACTTTGAACTATGGACTGGCCAATGGCCTTGCTGTTTGTCACTTTGGATGCCCATTCCCTGTGCAGTTTCTCATGCACCCATGTACATACTTTGAATTTGGACTGGCCAATGGCCTTGCTGTTTGTCACTTTGGATGTCCATTCCCTGTGCAGTTTCTCATGCACACATGTACATACTTTTAATTTGGACTGGCCAATGGCCTTGCTGTTTGTCACTTTGGATGCCCATTCCCTGTGCAGTTTCTCATGCACACATGGACATACTTTGAACTATGGACTGGCCAATGGCCTTGCTGTTTGTCACTTTGGATGCCCATTCCCTGTGCAGTTTCTCATGCACACATGTACATACTTTGAATTTGGACTGGCCAATGGCCTTGCTGTTTGTCACTTTGGATGCCCATTCCATGTGCAGTTTCTCATGCACACATGTACATACTTTGAACTATGGACTGGCCAATGGCCTTGCTGTTTTCTACTTTTGATGCCTATCTGGGTAATATGTAATAAAGACAGTTACTCCTGTTGTCTGCTTTGTCAATGTCCTTGCTAGATAAAAGGTTTTCTGTATGGGTATGGTTTCATGTGACACATGCTCTGTATGCCACCTTAACATTGCCAATTGCTTGTTTTACTTTTTCAGAGTTTGCCAGGGGTGACAGGCACTTCAGTTCTTCTTGACTCTGGGGCTTGAGGGTGCAATGATGGTTGTTTGTGATTATCTACTCTTATCGTAATCATTCTATGGTCAGGTTTGCTAAATTGTACACATGTCATGTTAGGATGCAATACCAGGACTGAGGTGAATTCTATCCACAGGATTACTTGCGGGCTGGCCAGGGTCCATCATATCTGTGTGATCTTTCTTGATGTGTGAACAGCAGTGTGGATGTGTGGTCATCTTGTGTGGGCCTGTCTTCCTAGTCACATGGGTACATTTGAATATGTGAACTTGAGTGGTCATACAATGTGAATGGGCTGTCATTGTCAGTAGTGTTGATGTGTGTGTGCCCCTGCAATGCCAAATGCACATATGTATGATCCAGGTAATGAGTGCCTGTTTGTTTCAATTGTCAGCCATGTGCTTCAGATTGTGGGCACATGTAGGAGTTGTAGGTTGGGCACTGTGCAGTGTGTTGGTGTGTCCTTGCACTCCTGGGGGACACCTACTTGTTGTTGCTGCCAGTTGTGAGTATGCAGAGTGTGTGACTGCCAAGTCTGTGTTGTGTTTTGTTGATCAGCCATGTGTCTTGTTACTGTTTGTGCTCACTGTGCAGACCTGCTCAGCCACACTGACATCATTTGTGAGTTTTCTCATGCATTGCTGTCACTTGACCCATTTTTGGCTCCAGTATGGTATGTGGAGTCATGCCATCCCCTATATGTGCTTCTGATGCCTACACATTGTGAGTAACTCCTCTATGTGTTTGTGTACTGTACACTCCTCACCTGTCCACTACTGAAGTACACACCACTTCAATCTCATGTCTTCCACCCCATGGGTTGCCAGTGTGTGGGCCTCCCCACCAATTCATAGTGTGGCACTATGCTGTGTGAGGCTGATCTGTGTACAGGACCAATGTGACACTCAAGACAGTTTCACAATTAGTTATGTGTTATTTTCTTCTACTGGTTTGCTGTCATGGTTGCTCATGTGCAGTGGATATGTTTGAGCAGCACAGTCCTCTAGTCATGTTGTTTGCATCTGGGTTTCCCTGGGTTGTGCATCTGTGGGTGAAGGCTAAGCTGTATGTATGTTTGCTGAGGTACTGCTACCCTTCCTGAGTGTGATGTTCTCTGTGTGCTGTGATGATTTGTGTTGTGGGAGTTCATGGTGTGGCACTCAGATATGTGTGCTACTGGTTTGGTTGTTGTGCACACACTGCTTGGTGTGCATGCAGTGCTGACAGTGTATGTTGCCTTGTACTTGCCTGGTGTGCATCCCCCTGATGTCCAGCTGAGTTTGCAATGTGATGGATTGGTATGTGCATCTGTTGTGTTTTTGTTGTGGATGTATGCAGTGTTTGGGCTGTGTTGGCTCTTTCGACTGACAGATGCTATGTGTGTGTGATGTTCTATTTGCATGACATTGTGTGTGAGTAGTTGTTGCTGTGTGATACATTCAGATGTGTGTTGCAAGTGTAGTGTGCATTACTTGTGTGTCTGTCACATGCAGCAAGGTGGATTCTTGTTCATGAGCTTGTTTTGAGTGCACAATGGTGGTTTGTCCTCCTATTTTTGACCTGTCACTTGTCAGGATTGTGCATGTGCATGTGCATGCTTGTGTTACACTATGACACCATGTTCACTTGATGAGTGGTGTGGTGTCTCTGTCTGTGTTAGCTGATTTGTCCCATTGATCCCAGTTGGTGTTCATGATTGTTTTTTGATGATGCAATCATTGTTTGTGTTGGGGTATGGTGTCTGTGCATTGGCCCTGAGTGACAATGTTGTGTACTCCTGTTCTGTCTAGGGTCACATTGCCTTTCCACTGTTTGGCTGCACATGTCTGGGCTTGTTGGACTTCTGTGGATGTTGTTTGTGAGCTTTGTGTTTGGCTATTGTTTTTGTGTCAGCATTGGTTCAGGCATCCCTGAGTGTGAGTCTGATATTTGTGGATGCATCACAGGGAGTGTGATTGGTTGTCATTGAACTCACAGGACATCATTTTGACCATTATGTGTGTTTCTCACAGGTATGGAGTGTTGCAGGTGTGAGATGGGTAGATGAGGGGTATGTGTGAAGGTCCTACTTGTGTTTGACAGTCAGGGAGTGTGACATTGAACCATGTGTGTTGTGCTGATGACATACACATGTCAAGTAAGTTGACACAGATGTGTGGCTGGTCACTGTATGACTTCAGACACTTCCTATCATTCCTGTGCCTATGCATGGCTTGCCTTGATGTATCCCTGAGTTGTTGCACAGAGGTCACTTTGGTTTAATTTCGCTCACTGTGCCACCCATGTCTGATTTGATGGCCTAAGGGTGGTGTGATATGTTCCTTCTCTTGCATGTGATGTACAGATGCTATGTGGATTGCTCCATGGTTTTTCAGCACTGTCCACTTCACTTTTGGCTGGCACATTTATTGTCCTCCATTGCTGCTGACCTATGGTATGAGTATGTGGCTGGGTGTCAGTGTTGGGTGTTTCTGAGTGACTTGGCAGGCAGTGTGGACAGTTCAGTGGATGTTCATAGGCAGTGTAAGTCTTCATTTTGTGATTATACTCAGTTTGCTTCACATGAGTGGACGGTTGGTGTGAGGAGGAGGGATGTCCAGCCCCTGAGCTTCTGTGCAGGGTGTTCCTCTTCACCCCCACCTTCCCAGGCAATCTACCTTGTCCTTTGATGTGTGAGGTGTGAGGTCTGGCTACACCTGGCAGGTTAATTGTGCAGGGGGGGCACAGGAGGAGCACACAGCATGTGCCCAAATGGGTGTGGGAAGCGTAGTGTGGGAAGGGTGCAGGTGGAGCCCTGTGAATCTGGGCGGACTGCCCATGCCTGGCGCAGGCCCTGCCTACTACATTGTGCGCAGGTTTTCCCGCGTCTTCACCGCTGTGGTGACGTGACCGGGACATTGCAGTGATTTCGCGATTGATGGGTGACCCGGATACGGAGGGGTGAGTTTCTGACAGGTAGCAAAACCAAAGGGGATGATGGACGGAGTGCTGAACATTGCAAGCACTCACCCCAGTCAACTGATCTGGGTTTAATCCATCATCATTCTTTAGCTCACTCCGCCACCCCAGTTCAGACATGGCCATATGCAAATCAGTCTGACCCTGTGCCTCATGGGAACAGTCCAGCCCGAACTGCCAAGCCATGTCTTCCCTGGACCGGAAACAAGCATCCTGGGACCGGTTTCTGGCTTACAGCCGTTATCAGCCAGGCTATCTTGAATCCAGTGGCAAAGTGAGCAAGGGACCCACGTCTGGGCATACCCTGCCAACTTAGGGCGAACATAGCAAAACCAAAGGGGATGATGGACGGAGTGCTGAACATTGCAAGCACTCACCCCCAGTCAACTGATCTGGGTTTAATCCATCATCATTCTTTAGCTCACTCCGCCACCCCAGTTCAGACATGGCCATATGCAAATCAGTCTGACCCTGTGCCTCATGGGAACAGTCCAGCCCGAACTGCCAAGCCATGTCTTCCTTGGACCGGAAACAAGCATCCTGGGACCGGTTTCTGGCTTACAGCTTACAGTTGGCAGGGTATGCCCAGACGTGGGTCCCTTGCTCACTTTGACACTGGATTCAAGATAGCCTGGCTGATGAATGCTGTAAGCCAGAAACCGGTCCCAGGATGCTTGTTTCCGGTCCAGGGAAGACATGGCTTGGCAGTTCGGGCTGGACTGTTCCCATGAGGCACAGGGTCAGACTGATTTGCATATGGCCATGTCTGAACTGGGGTGGCGAGTGAGCTAAAGAATGATGATGGATTAAACCCAGATCAGTTGACTGGGGGTGAGTGCTTGCAATGTTCAACACTCCGTCCATCATCCCCTTTGGTTTTGCTATGTTCGCCCTAAGTTGGCAGGGTATGCCCAGACGTGGGTCCCTTGCTCACTTTGCCACTGGATTCGAGATAGCCTGGCTGATGACGGCTGTAAGCCAGAAACCGGTCCCAGGATGCTTGTTTCCGGTCCAGGGAAGACATGGCTTGGCAGTTCAGGATGGACTGTTCCCATGAGGCACAGGGTCAAACTGATTTGCATATGGCCATGTCTGAACTGGGGTGGCGGAGTGAGCTAAAGAATGATGATGGATTAAACCCAGATCAGTTGACTGGGGGTGAGTGCTTGCAATGTTCAACACTCTGTCCATCATCCCCTTTGGTTTTGCTTTCTGACAGGTAGGACATGTGTGGGTACACTGGGGGATATGTTCCTGTCCCCACCAGAGTGTCTGATGTGGACAGGAACCGTATGTCAGCACAGGAGTTGTGTGTTGTGGTTGTGTGCGGAGTTGCGTATTTGCGTACCTGCGGCGTTGTCTGCGACAGTGTATTATTTGCTGGTGGTGGATGAGGTACAGCAGCGGAAAGGCTTGAAGAGCTGGATCCATTGCGGTCAGGCCAGGTGGAGGGGACCGGGAGTCTGGTTTCGCTCTCCGCAGTAGTGCTTCCGCCGTCTCCGGGTGGGTGGATTCTCCGCTGCGGTGTGATGGGCTCTTTGCGGCATCGTAATTTGTACGGCGGACGGGACGTCATTCCGCACGGCGGTGTGTCTCTATTGGCTCCCTCCGCCGCTGTGGCGGGCGCAAATTTCTGGTAGTTCACGTAACTCTGCAGCGGACGGAAAATGGGCTATGTTTGCCCATCGTAATATGGTGGGCGCGTGGACCGCCGCTGGAGTGCAAAAAAGGACATTTTCCGCCACCGCCAGCACCGCAGTGGTGCCTCTGCCCGCCATCGTAATGAGCCCCTAAGCTCTCTGTGGCATCAGGGAAGAAAAGAGCCAAGCAAGAAACTCAAAACAAATTCCAAAGGAAAATCCAGCTATGAAGAACAATAATCAGTGACAAAAATAGCAAAGGGGTGATGAATGCATTGAGAAATGAGAGAAAAATTATAGTAAATTATCCTTCAGGCTTATAAAAATGTAAACATGTTGCTATGCCAGCAGGTTTTGTGTCTTCAGTTAGCTGCCCAACCTTAATCAACTGCCCTCGGCCGAGGAACTAGTCACAATATTATTGATTTGGAAGAATGAAAGGAAGAGAACCTGATGTCCATGTTTCCTAACACTGGCAGACAACAAACACTTGCCTGTCAAAGACATTTCACTGTGTAACTGGGCCACAAGGTGTTCACTGCCACACAGAGCGGGCTGCCTTCAAGTGGTTGGTATTACTAAGTGCAGAGGCACATTAGCCTGTATTTTTGAAAAGACCACCAGACCAATAGCCAGATGGAGACATTTTACTGAAAAGATGTGCATGAGTCACTTACACAGCCACATGCTTAGTGAAAGCAAATGTTTTCTTTAGATTTATGCCCAGTTTTTTCCCCATACCATTGAAGTAAAAGTTGAGTTACATTATAGCTTGTTTTATAGCAAATACATCTATGGGTGAAAAATGGTTTCCCCGCTATTTTAATTTGAATACGACATAGCCAAACTTTATCACCCACTAACCTGGCACCAACCCCCTCCCCTCCCGCCGCCCCTACAGCCTCCATGACACACCTCAGACTCCCGCTCGGAGTATGCCCAGATCTCTATACTGCAGATAATGGAGAGAATTAAACTCCTGTGCGAGAGACATTGGCAGAAGGCTCAAACCTTGTTCCGCCCTTCCTCTTGCTGCAGGAGAAGGTGGCCATGGTTGTGGTAGACTACGAAGGAACTGGGGAGGTCTGGTCCCGGCCCGGTGCGAGGGAGTATTCTTTAGTTGTCTGTTTTCCGTTGGTGGAACGCCGCCCTCCCTGTTAGCTGTTGCCATTCTTGAATGGCCAGGGATCGCAGTGGACTGGTACACGGCTACAGCCCATTTCTTGGTGGTCTGCTGCTCCCATTTCTCTGCATGTGTCCTCCACCCTGCAGTTTCCGATGTGCCGCTGATTGCAATGATGGATGACTGCCTTGAGTATGCGGGAATTTAGAAAGTAAGGAGACCATTTTGGTGGTGACAGGGGAAAACATAACACAGAAACAGAGCAAAACAACTCCTTAATTCAATATTATATTATTATTATTATTATTATTGAAATTCAATCGAATGAAAGGTAGAACGTGATTGCAGACTGATCCCGGCGGGCAAGCCGCGACAGGCTTTCTACATTCAGTCATTTCTTACAGCGTTATTTTGTATGACTTCTCATTAGTTTTTTTTATTTTTAAGGAGCTACCTCCAAGGAAGTCATCTTGGTGTCAGACTAATAGAGGTGTAAAATTCATATTCATGTTGATTATGATTTTGGTCAAGAAGGTCGGCTAAGAAAGGAAGAAAGTAAGGTGGGTTCCTTAATAGTGGGTGGTAGATTGGTTTCCGTAGTACAATAACACAAAACACCCAGGGACGAGAGGATGATTTATCACACTGGAACTGGAACTGGTTGGCTGCATGGCACACTTAATCACAAACACTCTTGTGAAAACCCCCCACTCCAAGTTTAACAGTGGGATAACAGTTCTTTTTATAAATAAGGCAGGCTTTTCTTCTACCTCTAAAAAACTGGATGTTTTAAAAAGCTTTAAAGCAAATTTCCAACTAAATACTTATTATGTCTTTAATTGTCCTGCCAAAGCTTCCAGAAAAGGACACATAAGCGGGGCATAGCGATTTTATTGGATCCTAATTACACATGGTCCTACAGCTGTTTCATTCACCCATCAAATCTAGTTCAATGCATGAAGATCATTAGGAACAACGATATGTATATTTCTCCAGGATTTAAGAATGCCGTTCCATGGTTATGTTAGGCCACCTCAATGCCAAAGTGTTGAATCACGCAATAAAGAGCTTCACAAATACAGAAAGTGAGGAGGCCTTAAATATTCCCCCTCCAATATTCCCAGGTAAAAACAAAGCGCGGATTACCAATTTTAGAGTTTTTGAGGCAACATAAGTGGCTTATTGTGAAAGTAAGACTTGAAAAGGATATTCCAGAGAATTACACCTATAGCTTCAGTAAGGGGACTTATAGACTACCTAATTGTCTCATAGCCAACATGTGTGTTGCCAACAAATATGAATATTATTGATACTTTCTTTAGTGATCATAAAGTCCTGTTCTTTAGTATAGATTTTCCTTTGGATGGAACGTTGTCTTGGAACATGAAGTGTGATAATGTGCCTTTTAATAAAACTAATGAAAGAATGCACTGGAATACAATAAAAATATCTAATCTAAAAGAGAGGTTACAAATTGCAATTATTGACATGCACGCACCTGAACAAAATTTACTTGTAAAGTATGAATCCCACAAGAAGTTATTTTTGGAAGATATACCTCTAGAATGAAAGAATAGGTTGCTTAAGAATACCTCTCCCATAGAACGTATTCAGACTAGGAAAATTAATAGATTAATCAGAAACCAATTCTTATGTCTCTCCAGTAAAAGAAAAAATAATTAGCCTTCTGAAAAGGAGAAGAATTAGAGCAAACATCTCTCTTAAAATGTTGTAGTCTAAATGGATTGAACTTAGGTAGGATGCTACTACAAAAAATTCCAGAAGGTTCTGAAAGGCCATTGCAGAATACTGTGTTAAAAGTGTCAAATCCATGCCAAACCGAATTAGCGATTGACAATGTGTTGCATACCTCTCGGAGTTATATGCTCCTAATTCGATTGATACAGCCTGTTTTTCACTTTTTTAATATTTCCTTCCAGATACCAACAGCATTAATGGTCCTCCCACAACTGATCAGATGAAGGGCTTTATTCTTGGCGCCAGATCATCAGGAGCAATGGGGCCAGATGAAATTCCTATTTATGTAGTAAAAAGCGAAGTGTCTCTCTGGGCCACACTTTCATGTCCCGTGTTTAAATATTGCTATGTAAATTGTGTATTTCGAAAATCTTGGACTGGGAACATTGTCGTTCCACTGTATAAAAAGAGCTTTTGAAGTCTTCCAAAAATTACAGACAGATAACCTTACTGGCTTCAGCTGGGAAGGTGTTTGGGAAAAGTATCTTGGAGCATCTCCAAAGCTGTGTGGTTTACAGGGAGATAACTCTAATTAATCAAGCAGGTTTTAAGGTCAATAGCTCGACATTAGATAACATCACCATGTTTCAATTAACTTTAGAAAAATAGGTTTCCATCTCTAGAAAATTTGTCTATGCGTCTTTTATAGATTTTTCCACTGCCTTGGACCATGCAGACAGACCAACATGATGGAAAAAACTGCAAAGCTTAGGAATGCTTTATAACCTACTCCAATTAGTTATTACTTCTATACTTCAACCTGTCATGTCCTTTTAGCCAGAGACACTGGACTTTCATCCAGAATTTTCACAAAAAATGAAAGCAGGGTTGCTTGCTTGCCTCTCTGTTGTTTTCTGTTATACTCTCAATAGTTCTTTAGGTTTAAATGACCAACACTGTAGTTGGTTAATGTGTGCTGCATTCCAGGCTATGACAGGTGGAATGTTGGTGGTTGCCTGGATGCACGGTCACTGGGTTCTGTGTTTTGAATCGGTCAAGAGGGCAGTTGGGACCCAGCTGTTTGCCATCTACTTTGCTGTCTCTGCTGTGTAGCTGTTCAATAATAAACTCAACTCAATATACTGCCTGCCTACTAGAGTTTATTACTACAAATTTTGTGGCGACGATTCCCGCTACACAGCTCCGCTACGAACTCAGCGTGCACATCAACTTCTTTGTCTACTTCAAGTCAAGACTATGTTTCAATAAGTGGTAAGACTGTTCCAATAAGCGGTAAGACTGTTCTTTTGAAATCGCTTCATGCTGGCATTTTCTCATCACAACGCACCGCTTTTATCGCTAAGACAGAAAAAAAAGGTGGATTTTAATCCCTTACCTCCGTTTTATATACAAGGGCATAACGTATGCAGCGCTTCTTCAATTTGTGTTTGTTTGGCTGGCGACTGTACTTTTCGAGGGTTCCGGGTTTCTCGGAACTGCAGAGATCGCGCAAGTTTTCTTTTGGGGCCTTCGTGTAATCTGTGGCCTAACTCTTTCGACGCACGCGCGCGCAGCTGCCTGGTTGCCTGACCTTCTCATCTTTACGCTTGTGACGTTTGTGAAGCACGTCACCGCTGAATCCACTGTGGTTGCTAACTCGTGTTGAAGGTTGCCTAGCAACACAGCGTTGGACGCTCTGGGCCATTTTCGGTCTTGAATTACCGATTTCAAGCGGATCACAACAGTGATTCGCACACTCAAGCAGATCCACACGGTGATCTGCACACCATTGGTTAAAGATTTCAAGCGGATCGTAGCACATTTCTCTATCGTCAGTGTGCTATATTTGGGAGTGAATACACGGTGATCTGCACACCTTTGGTTAAAGATTTAAAGCGGATCGCAACAGTGATTCGCACACTCAAGCAGTTCCACACGGTGATCTGCACACCATTGGTTAAAGATTTCAAGCGGATTGCAACAGTGATTCGCACACTCAAGCAGATCACACATTTTTTTTGCACACTTCTCTATCGTCAAGTGCTATACTTGGGTCTGAATACATGGTGATCTGCACACCATTTTTTTTTTGTTCTTTTACAGCTCAAGCTCAGTGATTTGCACACTCAATTTTCTTTGGGTAATACATTGTAATTGTGTAAATTATCTTATTATTTAAGGTTTTAAACATTTTACAGACATGCAATCTGTTACTCCTCCTCCTTCTTTTCTGGACTCTGCTGGAGAGCCACCAGTCAGATGGGAGGTTTGGTTTGACGTCTTTCAAACTTACCTTGGAGCCATTGGTGCCGCTAGATTCAGTAATGAACGGAAAAAATTTCTTCTCCTTCACTCCCTTGGTTTCGAAGGCAGATCCATCTATAAACATCTTCCTGAAGTTGTTCATCTTCCTGGGGATGATATTGATGATTACCAAGACACAATTACCAAACTTAAAACAAGGTTTCACAAACAACCAAGCTTGATGGTTGTACGACACAAATTTTTCAAGAGACAGCAAAATGAAGGTGAAGATGTCGATGCTTACATCTCTGCATTACGTAAGTTAGCATCTGACTGCCAATTTGAAACATTTACTGATCAATTGATCAGGGACCAATTTGTTTGTCATTGCAGGGACAAACAAATCCGTCAGAAGCTTTTATCTCTTGCAAATCCTGATTTGGATGAAACAATTAAAATTGCTAAAAGCATTGAGACTTCCCTAGTGTCTTTGAAAGAGTTAGAGGATAAACATGTCGATCCTGTCAATGTTGTCTCAACTAATTTTAAGCCGAAACAAAGTGATCTTCGAAAGTCTTCTTGTAAAAACTCTACAAGCAAAAACTCTAGCTCAGGGAAAAGTACGTCCGAAGTTCAAAATTTCAAACAAATGTGTAACAGGTGTGGTAATTCGCCACATCAAAAGGGTACTAGGTGTCCTGGTGCCAATGTGGTCTGTAGTTACTGTAAAAAAATAGGACATTTTGCGAAGGTTTGTTTCAAAAAGAAATTCAATGATCAGAAAAGGTCTGTTGCATGTGTTTTGGAGTCAGATTATGAATCTGATTCTGAAATTGTTTCTGTAGTTACTGAAATCATTGATCATATTTCTAATGTCAATGACCCCATTGAATGTGTTGATCCTATTGTGGAAATTGCTGTAGGAGGTAAACCACTTAATCTGCTGGTAGATTCTGGAGCAAGAATTACTATGTTGACTAAAGAGTTATTTCTTGAAACATGGGGTGACAGATCTCTTCAACCTCCGGATCGTTCACCAGTCTCCTACGAGGGTCGCAAAATCAATCTGCTGGGTTACTTCGAGGATGATCTAATTTTCAAAGATAGGAAAATTTCTGGCAAAATTTATGTTGCTGTCAAGGGATTGAATATCCTGGGGTGGTATCACCAAGGCCTATTTGGCATGATCCTCAAACCTGGATGTGCTGAACAAGTTCTTGTAGTTTCTGAAGGGGAATGGTTTGTCAAGTGGGAGGATCTTTTCCCATCAGTTTTTTCTGGTGACCTTGGGACTATTTGTGGTTTTAAGCATAGAATTATTGTCAAAGACGGAGTTTCTCCGGTAAAACACAAATTAAGGAGTGTACCTTTCAGCGTTCGAGATGATCTCGAAACAGAGCTAAAGTTTCTGTGCGATCAAGGGATAATTGAGCCAACAGAATCTTCTTTGTGGCTTTCGCCTTTGGTCGTCGCACGCAAGAAATGTGGCAAGTTGCGCGTTTGTGTGGATTTGAGGTCTCTCAATAAAGAAATCTGGATAGACTCTCACCCACTACCCAAAATTTGTGATCTTTTTTCAAGTGTCAGAGGGTCTCGCTATTTTTCAAAACTGGATCTAGCCAGTGCATACCATCAGATTGAGCTAGAGCCAGAATCTCGTCACCTCACTGCATTTATATCTCCTTTAGGCACATTTCAATATAAACGGATGCCGTTCGGGCTTGCTTCGGCAGCTTCAGTTTTTCAACGGGTCATGCAAAGCATGCTTGGGGGTATTGATGGCATTCTTGTGTTTCAAGACGATGTCCTCATACACACTAAAGACATTTCTTCACATAATTTTCTACTAAGGAAGGTATTGGAGATTTTCAAAGATCGTGGTGTGGTAGTTAAGTCAGAAAAGTGTAAGTTTCTTTGCGATGAAATTGAATATTTAGGTCACCACATTTCTGGAGAGGGTATTAGACCCAGACAAGGATTGTTAGATGCGATTATTTGTGCCCCTGCTCCTATAGACAAAACAGGAGTAAAGTCTTTGCTGGGTTTACTCGAATATTATTCAAAGTTTATTCCTAACTATGCTTCTATAGTACGTCCTATTAGTTCGCTGCTCAGGAAAGGTGTAATTTTTTGTTGGTCAGATCATTGTGCTTCGGCTCTGAGTCTTGTTAAAGAGTGCCTTGTCAATAGTGGTGCTCTTAAGCCTTATGATCCTTCGTTACCCACCTGTATTACGGTTGACGCAAGTCAAGTGGGTCTGGGGGAGTTTTGACCCAAGATTCACTGGGTGGTGAAAATACAGTTGCTTTTGCGTCTAGAGTCCTAAGGAATGGGGAACTTCAATACTCTGTAATAGAAAAAGAGTTATTGTCTTGTCTTTGGGCAATTGAAAAGTTCCGTTCCTACGTCTGGGGAAGACGTTTTTGTTAAGGACGGATCATAAACCACTTGTAAATATACTTAGTGCGGGCACCAGTAAATGCTGTTCTCCGAGGATTCTCAGGATGGTTTCTCGCCTGATGCAATACCAATTCGATGTTGTTCATGTGTCTGGGGGCAGAAATGTCAGAGCCGATTTTTTATCTAGGTTCCCCATGGGTGATAATGGAAAAGAGTCTTATGTTGCGGATTGTAGTGATGAGGATTCAGATGACTGTCTTATTGCTGCAATTGATGTACCTGAGCATAGTCTTGGTACCGAGGAAAGTTGGTTAGATGCACTGTCTAATGATGAAGTTTTGCAACAAGTGTGCGAGTATGCAAGGACTGGTTGGCCTAGAGAATGTGTTCTCCCTCAATTTTTGCAACCTTTCTGGAAGGTTGAATCTGAAATTTCAATGGAGGGCGGTGTTTTGGTACGTGCAGACAAACTTATTCCTCCACAGAGCCTTAGAAGAAGTATTATTGTTAAAGCCCATGAGGGTCATTTGGGTTCAACACTTACTAAGCGTAGAGTTCGTGATTGTTTTTGGTGGCCCTCCATGGACAGTGATGTGCATGACGTGGTCGATGTGTGCTCAATATGCAGGTCTGCTGACAAGGGGTTGAAAGTTGTAACTCCACCTCTTCATCCCATTGAATGTCCATCTGCACCTTGGTCCAAGTTGGGGTTGGACATCGTAGGTCCTCTAGAAATTTTACCAGGAGGTTCTCGTTTCATTTTGGTGTTAATAGATTACGCATCTAAATGGCCCGAGTTAAAATTTGTCGAAGAGATTTCCTCTGCAAGTGTTATTGTTTTTTTAAAGGATGTTTTTATGAGGGAAGGTTTTCCTGAAACAGTGGTGACAGATAACGGTACACAGTTTACCAGTACTGTGTTCGAATCTTTCTTGCAGTCATGCAACATAAAGCATGTTAAAAGTTCTTTGTACCATCCCCAATCAAATGGTCTTGTAGAACGTATGAATAGGGTTGTGGGAGACTGCATCAGATGGGCAAAATATTCCAACTGTGATGTGGTGAACTCTATAAATAGCATGCTTTGGTTCTACAGGACCACTCCACACTCCACAACAAAAATTTCTCCTTTTGAATTATTGAGAGGGAGAAAAGCAAACACTAGTTTTAAACCAGCATGGATGAATAAGTGGATCAAATCCGTTCACAATGTTGACAGTCTTATGAAGGTGGTGAAAGAGAATGTTTTGGAATCTCAAATCAAACAAAAATCTTGGTTTGACAAGAAGAAGTCTGCAAAAATTGTACCTGTATTTATGGGGGATTTGGTCCGTGATAAATCTTCCATTCATGTTAAGAAGGGAGAGAGTAAGTTTGGTCCACCTGTTTTGGTCACCCGGGTGGGGAAAAATGCTGTACAGGTTGAGGGAGGCAACTGGTGGAATGTAGGAAAAATTGTAAAAGTAAAAAATGTTGTACCATGTTCCTCAAATGTGCCTTTATCTCCCGAGACTGTGGGTCTCCAAGTTCCTCTTAGGAGGAGCACAAGATCGAAGGTGATTCCTAAAAGATACCAATTGTGAATTTCTATAAGATTTTTATTGTGTAAGCTTGTACCATTTTATGCTTTTATGTTTTGTGTTTTGTTATTGTTTTTTTATTTTTTATTGAGAAGAGAGGATATGTTATACTCTCAATAGTTCTTTAGGTTTAAATGACCAACACTGTAGTTGGTTAATGTGTGCTGCATTCCAGGCTATGACAGGTGGAATGTTGGTGGTTGCCTGGATGCACGGTCACTGGGTTCTGTGTTTTGAATCGGTCAAGAGGGCAGTTGGGACCCAGGTGTTTGCCATCTACTTTGCTGTCTCTGCTGTGTAGCTGTTCAATAATAAACTCAACATAATATACTGCCTGCCTACTAGAGTTTATTACTACATTTTCATTATATCTATCAATCAATCAGGGGTTTATAATGCGCGCTACTCACCCGTGAGGGTCCCAAGGCGCTGGGGGGGGAGGGTGCAACTCCGGATCAGTCGAAGAGCCAGGTCTTGAGGTCCTTCCTGAACGTGTGCAAGGTAGGGGAGCGTCGGATGTTCACCGGGAGCTCGTTCCAGGTCTTGGCTGCGATGTAGGAGAAGGCTCTCCCGCCTGCTCTGTTTCTGCGGATGCGGGGGACCTCTGCCAGAGCGAGGTCGGCGGAGCGGAGGTTCCTCTTGGGTACGTGGAAGGAGACTCTCTCGTTGAGGTATTTGGATCCGATGTTGTTGAGGGATTTGTAGGCGTGGGTGAGGAGTTTGAAGGTGACCCTCTTCTCGACGGGGAGCCAGTGGAGGTCTCGTAGGTGTTGGGTCATGTGTTCGTGGCGCGGTGTCCCGAGGACGAGTCTGGCTGCGCAGTATCAACCTTCATGAGGTGTAAGCATTTCCAAACCCCTTTACAGTTTCCTGATTAATCTTTTCGCTTCATTTGATGATTGATTAAACCGGGAAGCTTGTGGCTGTCTCCAAAACAGGATCAATCGAGTTCTGGATGGTTTGGAGTTTGTGTAGAAGAGTTCTGTTGATCCCGGCGTAGAGGGCGTTGCCGTAGTCCAGTCTGCTGGTTATGAGGGTGACGGTCCTTCTGCAGTCGGGGGGGATCCATTTGAAGGTCTTGCGGAGGATGCGCAGGCAGTTGAAACTGGCGGAAGCGACTGCGTTGATCTGGCGGTTCATGGAGAGGGAGGAGTCGAGGATGATGCCGAGGTTTCGTGCGTGGTCTGTAGGGGTGGGTGGATTCCCGAGGGTGGGGGGCCACCAGGTGTTGTCCCAGGCGGAGGTGTCGGGTCCGAGGATGAGGACCTCGGTTTTCTCTGAGTTGAGCTTCAGGCAGCTGTCTTTCATCCAGGCTGCGACGTCCTTCATTCCTTCCTGGAAGCAGAGTCTGGTGTCTTCGGGATTCTTCGTGAGTGAGAGGATGAGCTGGGTGTCATCGGCGTAGGATACTATGCTGAGCCCATGCTGTCTGACGATGGCAGCCAGGGGGGCCATGAAGATGTTGAAGAGCGTGGGGTTGAGCGATGATCCTTGGGGAACTCCGCAGTTGATATCAGTGGGTTCGGAGAGGAAGGGAGGGAGTCTGATCCTCTGTGTTCTGCCAGAGAGAAAGGATTGGATCCATTCGAGGGCGGCTTCTTGTATCCCCGCGTCATGAAGTCTGGCTGCTAGCGTGCGATGTGAAACGGTGTCGAAGGCTGCGGAGAGGTCTAGAAGGATGAGGGCCGCAGTGTGTCCCTGGTCTAGTAGCATGCGGATGTCGTCAGTGGCGGCGAGGAGGGCGGTCTCAGTGCTGTGGTTGCTGCGGAATCCCGACTGGGAGGCGTCTAGGATGGAGTTCTCTTCGATGAAGGCGGTCAGCTGAGCGTTTACGAGCCTCTCAGTGACTTTGGCCGCGAAGGGGAGGAGAGAGATGGGCCGGTAGTTTTTCAGGTCCATCGGGTCGGCCGTTGGTTTTTTGAGGAGGGGTTTAACCTCCGCCCGTTTCCAGTCGTCTGGGAAGATGCCGGATCTGAAGGAAGGAGGTGTTGATGGTCCGTCCTAGTTCGGGTGCGATGGCGGCGGTGGCCCTGTGGAATATGTGCGGTGGGCAGGGGTCCGTCGGGGCTCCTGGGTAGGTTTTCTTCATGGTCACGGTGATGTGTTCGACGGTGGCGGGGTTCCAGGTGGGGAGGGGGGTGGTGTCCGGCATCTGTTCGCTGAAGTTGTCGTAGAGGGCTTTGATCTATGATTTCCCCATGGCTGTTTCTACATAAGAGGGTGATGCTCCGATAACAGGGGGATTAAAATATCCCATGTCTGGTATACACAGACGATGTTGTAATTTTATCTCTCACACCAAAGGGCCCACAAAAAACATTTGAATGGCTTTCAAAAATATGCAGAAGGGCATTTCCCTAAAGATAAACACAATAAAAACCAAAGTCTTGATGTTTACGGGCACAAGATTCCGAAAATAAATTAAATGTAAATGATGCCTTGGGAAAGAAACTTTGGATGATGTAAAAACATATTCCTATTTAGGGAACATTTATTCCACTAACTTGATTAGTAGAGCAACATCCCATGCTAATGGTAGGAGAACGTTTTATAATCCTCTAGGACTTAGGCACTTTTTAAAAATCTTTTGTTGTTATATCATTTGAAGGTATCCCCAAGCCTTTTGTAAGCAATGGAGAACATAGATGTATTGAACGGGTCCTGTATGAATATCACTGAGGATAAAATACTGAGCAGCTGCTCCACCTAACTCGTTAACTCTTAGCAGTAGTGGCCTAGGGATGGAAGGTGGTTATAAAATCGCGACTTGGAACGTAGGAGGGTTAGAGAAAAAACAGGGTATATTAGGGTGGATGGAGTTTATAAGAAACTTGGTGCACTGAGCCTGTTTATTTTGAGGGTTTTTCAACACACTGGTTGGAGGCAGAGCCATCGCCAGCAGGAAGGGCAAAAGGGGGGCTTATGGTCCTTATATCGAACAGGCTCCCGGTAAGCATAAAGAGAAAAACAACTATAGGCCCTCATTCATTAATTCTATGGATAACATTAAGGGGAGGCCGGGACATAGTTTTGGTCAATTTTTACAACAATGTTTTTAATAATACTAGGGGTAAGGTAGCTTTAGCCCTGAAGGGGGATTGGAGACTCTACTCCAGTCCATTACCAATAGCTTTATATTACTTTGGGCCAGAGATTTTAATATTCATTTATGTCCACACTCTGCTACAGGGGTATGTGGGGTCACTGATGAGGCTGGGACTGGTTATCTACACTTCCCCCACAATGATTATGGTGACCAATTGAATTCCCTGATTACCAAGTTCGATTTACATCTACTAAAATGTGCAAGCGATAGCAATGAGGACACCATAATCCTATCAAAGTCCCGCTCCCTTGTTAACGCTGGAGCAGGCCTTTAATAGCCGGTATAGCCCGCTACGGCGGGCTATAATAAATACCTTTGGGGATTTTATTGCTGCTAGAAAATTGATTATTACCAAAAACAAAACTTACACTATGGTTTGTGGGTCAAGGGACAAACAATGTAGAACATTTTTTATGGACAAGTCACTGGTGGCTTCAGTTGATACCTTCTGTACCTGGGTATTACATTTTCAGGTAACGGCTCATGGTCCCGTGCAATCATTAATGTTAGGAGTAAAAATTAACAGAAGCGCCCATGGAATTTTTAGATTTTCAGCTAAGCTGGGTTCTAGGCTGGTTAAGGAGATGACAGCAATTTATAGGGCAAGGGTTTTATCTATTGCAACATATGGGGCAGGAGTGTGGGGCTTCCACAATAGTAAAGCGCTTCAGAAGGAGGAAAAAGGTTTCTTCAGACGCCTACTTAGTCTGCCCACCTCGGCCTCTTCCGAGATCATTCATAGAGAAGTAGGGCTCCAGTACCTCACAGACATAGTTGCACTTCGTCCCCTGCTGCTCTGGCGTTCCATATGGTCCAAAGACGAAACCAGTTTTACAAAATCAATGATTTTAGACTGTTTTACTCTTGACAATGCATTGGCGATTCCCTGGTTAAGCTATATTAATTTTTTGTTTAGTTAATTATTCAAGATGTCTTTCCGGACTAACCTTCTTTTGGCAACATCACTTAGCAAGATGTCCATCAGAGAAACCTTTATGAACCACAAGAGGGAAGTGCAGCTGGATTGTGAGAGAAGTAAATCAATTGTTAAGTTTTACTTAACACTTACTTTAACAGAGGGCTGTCAAGATTATTTAATTTACATTCCTAATCTTACGCACCGTTTTGTCCTAGTTAGATTCAGACTGGGAATTGCCCACCATCTAGTCGCCTTCCCTACAATGAAAATGTGTCCTCCTGATTCGACTCCTTGCCCATGTGATGGCCAGAGTAAGCAAAGCACTGTGCCCTTTATGCTGTTCTGTGGTTTTTATGTTGGTTTTAGAAGTTACTACTTGAAACCACTTTTGCTTGCGTACGGCAATGGATTGCATATTGCTGCCTTAAAATATTTGTCCGAACTAAATGATGCTAGAGTTTGTCTTAATGTAGCATTACTTATTACAAATGCAATTAATATACCCAAAAGTATTGTTGTACCGACATAGTGATGACCCTACTGGGATTTTAAACGGAGATTGTACTCCTTTTAAACTTTTTAAGTGTTTTTTTTTACATGAATAATTTTGGCTTCATGTTGTATACCAAGTGTCGCCCTGTATTTTTATTTTTTATACAATGTGAAACTACTCATGTGCAATGAAATCAGCTTTTTACCTATGTACACTTTTATGGTTGTTTTACACATATCGAATAAAGTTTTTGAATTTGATTTCATTTGAATACTCTTGCTGCTACTCAGGTAATGAGGCTGGAGCTTGGGTTGATCAGTACTTTTGTGCTGGGAATAGCAGCAGTTTTACACTTGGTTTATTGTCTAATTCATAATGAAGCGAATTCTCTGCGAAAACTAGTGTATTTAGAAATTTTAAAAAATAGAGAAAGCAGCGCATTTCAAAGTAATGTTATATATGCTTTGGATTTATTTCAGATTCAACGCAATGCTTTCGAAGTTATGTTTATGTCGCAGCTGAAATCTTAATTAAAACAATTCTCGTGTAGCATTAGTGTTAGATTAGATATTGATTTCTGCTCTAAGGACGTCAAATACAATTCAATTATCTCTTTTTGTGTTATGAAGAAAGCACAACAGTATTTAACATGGAATTTAGATGCTTTTGTTAGGTTTTATTATTAAAAATGAATATTTTACCATTGAAGAGTGTAACAAGTGGCAGGAAAAAAATTTAAGTTAAGGACAAGACATGCAGTCTTTGTAATAATAGTATACAAGCCCTTGATCATGTAATCTTTCTCTGGCTAGCACTGCCCTTTATGTGGCAACAATTCTTGAAGCCTCTTTTTTATCAGATTTAATAAACGTTAAATTGAAAACATTGGCTTATTTTAATTACTTCCGGAAAATGAAATATGTTTTAAACTCTTCAAAATGTTTTTTGTTAAGTTTTCATTATTTGCATTAAAATGCAATTCATTTTTTATATGTATGTGGATCTCTCTGAAGATCCAAACCTTAAATAATAAAAATCTTTACAAATCTTGACACAGACACACAAAGCATTAACAGGATGTCTGACTCCCTTAATAATCCATAATGATGTGGCTTGGGAAAGGATGTGTTCTCAGTTTAGCTAGCAATGCACACAAGCGCGTTAGATAAAAGAACTATGTGAATAGCACGTATTTTACAGAATGCATTCGCTTCACTGATACAGCATAATTATTTTTTTCATTTTTATTTATTACTATTAAGGGTCTTATCTTTACACATCACAATCAGTCTAGCCTATTCTTTGAGTAGGGATATTAGAATAATTCTCATTTTTTAACAACAGTTGACAAAAATGTAAACCAGTTTTAAAAAACAAAGTAAAGTATGCAGTTGGGTGTGAACACCGACACCCTTTGAACATTACAGCCTGCAATCCAGTCACAGCCTGGGACAGGTGGAAACAAAAAAACATTTCTCCTCTTTCCCCAAGATATTACAATAGACTTTTATGACTCATTCTCAGGAGACATGTTTGCAAAATGAGAAATCTTTAATTTTACTTACAACGCAGAACGTGTTGTGCTTGTCAGGAGAGACAGAAGTGAACAACCCTAAAAAATAGTGATCTTTGAAAAATGCCTGTATCGCAAAGCCTAAACTCCCCACTCCATCAGATTAAATTTCAATCTTGGTCAGATGTTGCTGAATGCACTTTTATGTGCCAGTGGCTGTGTAACTGAACTTTTTGCAGAAGCCACAGAAAGATCGGCAGCAAGTTGGGCAAGAGAACAGTGTTCTAATTCGTCACGTTGTCCAACCACATGGTACAGCAGTGTGAGAGAGAGAGGCAGAGGCACAGGATCTCCTTGAGGTCAGCTGCCTGAACTGCATGGCATATGGCAACAGGATGATAGAACATCAGGTCAAATGTGACTGACACTGAAGGTCTGCAGGCAAACTTGACGTGCATGTTTTTCCCTTTATGTTACTGCAGGGCAATTCATAAGGCCTGACTGAGCATGCCCCTTTCCAATAACTCATTAAGTTGAATTGGTACACGAAGAAGAATCCAAGTGTAACATATTTTCCCAAATGCAGACCTCCACTATCCGGACGCTGTAATTCACGCACTATGCTCCCTTCTAGTTGCGAGCAGTCATTCAGGTGATCGCTTTGTGCAAGCATGGTCCAGACTGCTAGAACACTCAGCCATGCACTCAGCAAGGTGTCCGGCTATGTGGTAAGCACAGTGTCTTCTTCCGAGCACTTGCAACCTCTGGTAAGCTCTCACCATGGATGTGATAACTACCTTTGGTACCCTAAACTCCTCTCCAAATGGGCATCCACACTCCAGGTTCTGTTTAGCACCAGTTCATCCGGTGGTATCTCAAGCTTAGAATCCAGTTTTTGAGGATCAGCAGTTCCAAACATTCAGCACATACATGTTATGCAGATTTGTACAGTGCACCATTACATGGAAAGGTATGTTGGCGCTGAGCAGGTGTGTGTCTAGCCACACCTAGGGTAGAGTGGGACTATGAGAAAAGCCAGGTCTTCAGCTTCTTGCGGAATTCAGGTACTGAGGAGGAGGCTTTTAGATGTAGCGACAGGATGTTCCACACTTTAGTAGTGATGTAGGAGAAGGCTCGTCTGCTGGATCTTGTTTTCCGTATGCATGGGATTTGTGCAAGTATGATTCCAGAAGAGCAAAGGTGTCTGGAAGGTTTGTGAAAGCAGATGTGATTGTTGAGCTATGCCGGGCCAGTGTTATGTAGTACCTTGAAAGTGCGGGTGAGGAGTCTGAATTGTGCTCCTTTGTGAATGGGGAGCCAGTGGAGTGCCTTCAGGAGTGGTGTGATGTTAGTGTGGCATGGGAGATTAACGGCCCGATTACGAGTTTGCAGTCTATGGACCGCCAGACTTGTGAGGGCACGGCGGTGGCGGTCTTCCGACCGCCCCATTTGGAGTTGGGCAGTCAGACCTCCACAGCCCCGCCGCCAGGGAACCCCCATTCCTTGGCGGTGTTGCGGCTGTCAGGAGGCATCAATATGCTTGGTGGGACCGTGCAGTCCCGCCAGGCATATTAGGAGTTTCCTCTTTGCCGGCTGTGTCATGAAGGTTCCTCCCCCCCCCCCCAACACAGTGGCGGAAAGGAAACAAAGGGGGCGCTGCAGGGCCCCCTGTGCCTCCTCCACATGGGGGTTCATGCAGGAGGTCACAACATATGCCCTCCTGTGTGCATGCACCCCAGTTCCTGCACGGCATGGACTTTTCAGTCCATGCCGTGCAGGAACTGTTTTGGCGCCCACATTGTGGTGCCCATTTTTAGAGGCACTGCCATGGGAATGACAAAAACCAGACCGCCAGACAGAAGGAAACTCTTAATCTGGCGGGCAGTCTGACCACAGCTTGAGCGGTGCAGCGGCGGGGTGAAACTGGCCCTGCACCGCCAAAGTCGTGATCGAGCTCTAAGAGTGATTCTGAATGGTCTGCAGCCTACTGGTGAGTTTTTTGTTGATCCCGGCATAGAGGGTGTTCCCATAGTCCACCTTGCAAGTGACTAGGCATTCATGACGGTATTCCGTGTGCTGGCTGTGAGCCATTTGAAAATCTTTCTCAGCATCTTCAGGGTATGGAAGCATGAGGCGGTGACGACACTGAGTTGGGCGCTCATGTTGAGTTTGCTATGGATGATGATCCTGAGGTTCTTGGCGTGGGTGGTGGGTGTTGGTCCTAGCTCTGTAGGCCACCAGGTGGAGTCCCACAGTGATGGTCTCTTCCTGAATATCATGATTTCGGCCTTGTTGGCGTTCAGCTTTAGATAGTTGGTCTTCATACAGTGGGCGGTTTTAGTCATGCAGGCATTGAACTTGATCCGGGTATTGGGCATCTTATCTGGGTGGGAGGGAATGAGTTGTGTGTCGTCAACATAAGAGAAGATATAGATGTTGTGAGAGCAGATGATGTTGGCTAGAGGGATCATCTATGTGTTTAAGAGGGTCAGCCTCAGGGAGGATCCTTCCGGAACGGCGCAGATGAGGTAGCGGGAGTATGAGGTGCACAGTGTGAGGCTGGCTGACTGGGTCCTTCCAGTCAAGAAAGAGCAGCTGCATTGGAGTGTGTGTCCTTACATTCCCATGTTGTGTAGGTGTTGGATGAGGATGGGGTAGAAGACCATGTCAAATGTTGCAGATAGGTTCAGGAGAATGCAGGCCGCCGTGTCTCCTATGTCCAGAGTCATGCGTATGCCATCTGCGGCGTTGAGGGTAGTTTCTGTGCAGTGGTTGGGTCTGAAACCAGACTTGGTGGTGTCAAGGAGTTGGTGGTCGTTGAGGTATTCGGTGAGGTGTCTGTCAATGATTTTCTCTTTGGGTCTGATTAAGAGTTTGGCGGTCCATCAGACCGCCAAACCCGTGGTGGCGGTCCCTGAACCGCCACCCGTCGTATTACAAATACGGCAGTGGGACCGCCAGAGAACCGTCGCAACCGCTGGGGATCATGGATCAAACCTAGCAGTCTGCAACTAAAATATAAGTAAAATAAATAAGCATTCCATAAATTACATAACTGAAATCAATTAAATAATTAATTATTATTACTTAATTTACTTCCCATCTTACCCCCCTACAAACCCAACAACCCGCTACACTATAAATTACTATACAAAATGTTTTTAAAAAAAGAAGAGAAATCACATACCTAAACTAGGCCCTGAATACACAATTAGGATGACACCGCCGGAAAGGGCTGCAGCACGAGCCGCAGTAGAAAAAAGCACTTTGTGCACATCCATGCACTGTGTCAGGCACCATGCAGGGCCTGGCACACGGTGCATGGATGTGTGGGGGGGGGGCACTACATGTGCCCCCAGGGCCACTAAGCAGTGGCCCACAGGGGACGGGGCCCTACATGGGGCCCCCAAAATCCGTTTCCATCTGCCTATTTATGGCGGTCGGACAGCCATGAAAAGGCAGTTGGAAAGGGACATCCTAATCCCTACGGCGGTGCCTGTGCAGGTACCGCATCCATTGAAGGGATAGGATTCCGACCGCCGCCCCGACGGGATCATGGATCCTGTCGGAGGCAACGGTCTTTCCCCCCGAACTATGCGCCCTGACCACTTGCATCCACATGCAGAGGTCGAACCGATGGCCTGAATTCCGGTGGCACCGCCACCAACGGCCTGTTGGTGGCAGTCCCACCGACATCGTAATTAGGCCCTTACTGGTGTAGTAAAGTGCACCTTACAGATTGTACACATGTGTGCAGCAAGTGGAGAAGACTGGCATCATTTCATATCTGGAAAGGAACATGTAACTTTTTAGTTATAATTTCTGCAACAGAAGCATTAACCAACAAGCAATAATAACTGAAACATGACCAGCGTGGTACGCACAGTTTTGCTGCAAAGGCTCAACCCCCCTGAGCTATCTATTTGTGCAGGAAGCCTAAAACATACGTTAGTTTTCTGCAGCATATGCTAAACTTGCTGATATTATATAACTAAATTAACCTCGTTTGTAAAATTCAAAGAGAGTAAGATATGTTTACATATCTTTCAAGGCCGTTTGTACTTTTATTAACACATTCTCAACTGGTTAGTAAGGAACTTAGTGCATGATTCTAAAACAGCATTTATACCTTATTGTACACGTAGTGCCTTTAGGGGGCTTAATAGTAGGCATTATTATTACTATACTACATCAAAGTACTAATTTAGACCTCAGAAGGATGAAAAGATGGGCTGGGCCCTCTTGGATTCCAAAATGTGAACCTGCATGTTGAGCCAATCTCTGTAGCTGACGTGTTAACCACATAAACAATCTTCCCAGAAAGAGAGGCCTGCTTCATCCCTCTTCTGAAATGTTTTGTGTCCTTGTGTTTCACTGTGAAGCAATGTTACCATGAACTGTGAGAGTTCAGTGTATGGCTCACTACTGTATCATAAACGTATATTATTGGAGTGGATAAATGGTGCAAGGAGGGACTTTGGATGTCTTCTTGCAACTCGGAGACCAGTTCATGGGGAAAAAACATAAGTAGCTCTGAAGATGGCTTGGTGCTATTCTGTGGGGAAGGAGAGGTGCTTTGAACCCGACCTACTGCTGAATTCACACTGGCTTTCTGGCATTTGTTGTTTTGCTTTACACATAACACGGAACTGTAAACAACAGATTGAAGAGAAAAGCGTCATCAGGACGAGTTACAGGATACACATGACATGGGCCATCTTAGCAGGGCAGGCGGGCAACTGTTCTACAGAAGAGGAGGGGGTGACAGACGACTTCGGGGAATTGAAGACCCTGAGAAGTAGCAGCATAGGAACTAGTAACTCCGGATATATGGGCGCCTTTTGACTGAGGAGAGGTGGCAGGCACAGACCTGTTGGACACTATGCATGAGAAACTGTTCCGCGAAAGCGGCGTTAAGACAACGTGCAACATTAAAGGATATTCGCAGCTAGACAGTCAGGCAATTAAATTTAAAGTCAAAATGTTAGCCTCATCCCGTAAAAAACGTACCAGAAACACCCTTTGGCCCTATCCCCTCAAAGTTTGGATTGTGCTGCACGGCTCGTCAGAAGTCTGGCGTGGAGCTGTGTAGGGTGGTTTGTTCCCAAAGCTGTGCTGTATGGCCCATGCACACTGCGAGGAGTCATTGATACAGGAGGCTAGGAGTCAGCGGTGTAATGTACAATGATCAAGGGTCCTCCTTCAAAATTAAATGAAGGGTCCCAGAATGCGCACTTAGCATGGTGCCAGAATCACACCTATGCTGCACATATGAGAAGGGCCTCTTAGGGTTGCGACCCTCTTCACCGCTGGGGCTGCCCAGGCTCTCCTCTGGAACACCTAAACCAAAGGCGCACTCCTTAACCGACGGCCCTGGGTCTGCACTGAGGGCCCGGCTGCGAGGGGCCTTCATGACTCCGATGACCGACCGGGTGTTTACCCCTGAGCCGCGCTTCCAGCCTCCACTGTAGCACAGAAGTAAATCTCATGTAAACTACACGGGCCTCCACAGGAGTAGTAAACGCTAAAAAAAAATCCATTTACTCAAGCCCTTACCTTCGGCTTCCGTCCTGCACCCGCCACGTGAACCGTCCCCGCGCTCCTCGCAGGGTCCGCCCCCTCACCGACCTAGGCAGCGTATCATTGGTGGATCTCTCTGTGACTGACAGGGGAAAGTCCAAACCGGTCGCTGTCGTTCCCGCGCGCGGGCCGTGGTGCCTAAATCCCGCCTCTGAGCATGCGCAGTGAAAAAGGCGGCAATCTGACGTTGGCTGTTTTATCATGTTTTAATTCTGTGTCGAGACGCCGTTTTGTTCGAGGAGCTCTCCCGAGTATCAGGTGAGCACATTACTCCACCTAAAGTGTGGGAGTGTAAGGCACAACATTGATAAATTACCCATGTCATAGAAAGAGGCTGTTCAACAGGTTATAGGTCTCTGTTGCACTTCTGTACTGTGGTTCCACAAAGGTCAGACCTTGGCCACTGCAGGCCTCTGCTGGAGGATTATCAATAGTTCTAGAGTTGGGGAAAGACGAGAACAGAAAGAGAGCAAAGATAATCAGAAAAAAGACGAAAAAAGGAATAGCAGAGGCTTTGGAAAAAATAAGAGGAAAATCAATGGCGAGGCAAAAGGGAGAAAATAAACATGAAGGAAGAATGTGAAAGGAGGAGAGAATGAATTGGCAAAGGGGGGAAAAAAAGCTAGAAGGAAAGGGAAAAAAAGTGAAGTAATGAAAGCATGAGAATACCGGTAAAAGAAATCTGGGAAGACAGAAAGAAGGGGCAGGGTAAGTGAAATAATGCCATTATGAGTAAGGGCCATTAACTTTCCAAGAGAAAAATACTAGCCATTTGGTGTTGTTTTAAGAGTCTGTAAAGGCCCGGATGTGACACTAAATAGGACTGTAAACAAAATCGTATGTATTCATTTGTAACATGACTAATCTGTCTTTGGTTACTTTTATTATTAGTCATGGATCATTAACACAGCTCCAGAACTCATTTAAAAGTACTTTCTAGTTATATTTGCTGTTTGAAGTATGCACAGATAAAGGCTAAAAATACCGGCCTTAGATGATTTTGCCTATTTTTGTACCAGCCAGGACATCAAAATACCGTTGGTGATGGCAGCAAAACGGTCAGGTGGCAACGCTAGTTAAGAGACAGGTAAAGATGACATGAAAAAAAGACAAACAGCGTTGACAGCGAATGGTCTTTGGCTTTTGTCTAGTAAAATCTTATACCAAGCTTCGCTACCCTGCACAGTGCCACAGCATGGGAAGTTTCAGTCTACCCTTTTTGACACACACAACAGGTACAGCACAGGCAGCAGAAGCTGTACAAGATTCCATTGTACTCACAGAAGAGATGCACAGCATGTGTAGCTGAGCATCATTGAATTCTCGTACCGAAAATGGCCTCACGGTGGATGAATAACATGAAAGACTCCCTAGAGTGCAAGCAGAATTTTGAGGGGAGAGGAAAGAAATAGATATTACTTGCAAGAAAACAATTTTTTTTTGCCCTTGTACAGTGTAAACATCACTGGCAAGGCATTATCCGGCTTACTATCTACAGTTCCCAATGCTGTATCTGAAGGGTGCTAGCAAGTTCTGAAGACCATTTCCTGAGGACTATTTTGTTCAGTACTCTAGGCCCCATTTGGTGTGTTACTTCTCATTCTGTAGCCCTCATCTCGAGGGTTGTGTCTGGTTTTGGAGGCATCATCTGGAATATTGTGTCCAGATCTGGAGGCCGCATCTGGTGTATTGAGTTCAGTTCTGGAGGTCACATCTGGAGCACAGTGTGTAATTCTGGAGGCTACATGCGAAGTATAGTGTCCATTTCTGATGGTCCCAACTAAATTATTGTACCCAGTTATGGTGGCCCCTGTGGATTATTAGGCCCTTTTCTCAAAAACTCACCAGAAGGATAGTGCCCAGTTCTAGAGGCCACTTTGAATTGTAATAATCAATGTGGAGGGAATGAGAAGCTGTGATCCATTCGGCTTCCAATGGCTAGTACAAAAAATCATAAAAACAGAGCAGATCCTGAATATGAATTAAGAGACCCATGATTTGATACTTTTTTGGGGGAGTTTTATATAGCGCGAACTAGACCTGGAGGTATCAGAGCGCTTTACATGAGCACCAGTTACGTTACAGACGGACACATTCATTTTTTGTTAGGCACGGGGAGATGAAGTGATTTGCCCAGAATCACGGAACGTTGAGCGTCCCTGCCGAGACTCGAACCCAGTTCCCCCGCTCCGAGGTCAACCGCCCTAGCCGTTAGGCCACATTCTCTCCCCTGAATGATACCTAAAAAATATATTGATTGGGACAACTACTCGAGACAGAAAATAACTGACATACTATAACATATGCTTGTGTTTGCAAATTATTAACGTGTATTGCTGATAGGTTTATCAAACATAATAGCACTATTTCCACAATCATTAGAAGTGTCTTTATGTTCCTGCACAGCCCAGAAGAAGGGAGTAAAATCATGGAACGTATTAGATGTGCTGTGTGTGAAATATAAGTGATTTAAAAGAGAAACTTTGACTGTCTATAAAACATAATTTCAGGAAAAGACATAGGATTTAAAAGAATTTTAAAAGAACAAAATTAAAATATAGACTAAACTATAAATCTTGCTGAATCTGTAATTTTGTGGGCCCGTCATCCTTTCTTCTTGAAGCATCCTTGCCGTGTCACACATGCTGGTGGCCCCATTCAGAGTTGAGCAAAATGTCCCTCAAATTCTGTTGCTTCACTCATATACATAACTTCAGACAGCCAAGCCGCCGTCATTGTGACAACCTTTCTGCAGCCTCAATGCACATGATAATAGGATCAGAGTGGCCACCCTTCTTTGGGTCATCTGGCCACCCCTTCGAAATTATAAATGCTAGTGTTGGTTCTGTCCAGATCCCCATCACAATCCTGGCCATCCCAAAAAGAAAAGGTATGCAAATATCCCGTAAGTAGTTAGAAAAAACTACTGCTACATAGGGGCCTTTAGTTATATTTTCAGAAACAAAACCCCCACTTTGGGGTTCCATCTTTAGAAAAAAACTTAGAAGAGAGCAGACTTTGGTGTGCAGCAGACCTATTGTCACAAGTCCCTCACCTAACGCCTCAGGGCATGGAAACCAGGGTTGAATGGTGAGAGGAAGGTAGGCCACAAACTTGGCCGCAAAAGGTGAATTTATCAACCCAGTCATATAGTGGGGGCCCACAAAACTGTAAACGAGTCTCGTAAAAAGATTGAGGGTTGCGTGGGGAGGGGGCTCGCTTTAATCTCCCTGCCCTGCTGTCACTTTAACCCATTTCACACAAGTCGTTTTGAGGTACTCTAAAGAGGTATTTTGAGTATACATTGTATACAAGTGCTACTACCTCTTAAAGGGTAGCTTGAGAAGAGCCAATCAAATCTTTGGGAGGATGAGTGACATGTGACCGACTCCTGACCAGTTCTACAAGCCTTTAGTGGCACTGGCCTGTCGAGACATTTGCTTAGATTTCTCTGCAGGGCCGCACACCTCTGGCCATTTCCTATCATTTTTTTAGAATCAGCTCTTTGGATATTTAAATTTCCGTGCCCCCCCATGAAAAATGGGGAAGAAACGGCGCTCTACAGTTCTGCAGTATTTTAACTGAGACGTTAAAGACCTCATGAAAGAATATACTCACAGAAATATTTCACACTGAAATGCTCTAGGAATTAAATCCGCTCTGATATTCATTTGGCAAGCTGCCAAAACTGCTCAGCTGAAGAAAGCATCTCTGAAAATTCAGAAACGACAAAAAAAAAGACATCCTTGAGGAGAGATTTCATTTTTACCATCAACAAGGCTGGTTTGGTGTAGGGGCTGGGGCTGGGGCATTTATCGGTTTTGCCCTCATAAAAAAATATCCCTACTGCTCCTTATGGCTTGGCAGGGTCCCCAGTGGCAGCATTCATTGATTGAATAACAATATAACTATTGACAATTCCTATAAAATACAGCGTACACTGAAATGCCCCCTGGCTCGCTTAGGTGATATAATATGATTTTACCCCTCAACAGTCTTCACTTTAGCGCACTTGGAGCACGAAGCCTGCATCGCAGCCCGTGGCCTGCGGATTTGGCGCCCATCTCTCCTCCGGGCCCTCGGCTCACTGAGCTATTTAATCAGCTTGCTGCTCCATAAATGACTTTTTTGCATGATTTATATTGGCTTAATAAGGAATTTCTCAATTTAACATCCGGCAGAATCCTCACTAGGCTAAACTCGGCGGCCGGCGCCCCCCTTTCCGAGAGCCATCCTGCGCGTGATGAATCCCCGGGCACATCCGAGTAGTGCGCGGGGCTCGGCGGTGCCAGGCGGGCATGCAAGCTATCCGCTTCACCTCGAGGAATCCGAGGCGCGTCTCGCCCCGGAAAGTCTGCGCGCGGTGTAGGTTGCTGCTAATTTAAGAGCACTATTATCAATCAGTAGACATGGGTTAAAAATACCCCGAGCCTAACCGGCATCTCTTTTTACAGTGGCAGAGAGCATCGCGTTATCTGTCACGTCCCACGGCTGGGGGAGGGGCGCGGATCGATAATCGCCATTCCCTTTCGCTTTGGTAATTTGTTCTTATTTTCGATGGTCATAAAATCGCCTGGGAAATGATGACGTTTGACGAGGTTTCGGGCAGTTATAATAGCTGAGAAGGAGGAAACGAGGCTATTACATGCCGGCGGGGAGGCACAGAGCCTGCTTTGGGGGTAGCTGGAGGTCACCCTTGGAGAACGCGTTCTAGTGATTGCAGGGAGGGCTTTTCCGAGGGAGGGAGGAGGTAAACGCTTCATAATGGCAGCGGTAGTGAAATTAGCATCACTCAGGGACTTGTTATAGGTATTTTAATGGCCTCGACCTCAAAGCTCCTGGGTGACCACAGTGGGGACTGAAGGAAGTGACCCGAAAAGGGCCACTCGGGTCACTCACAACCACCTTCTCTGCCTTCCTACAAATGAAGAGTCGGTCAGACAGTAGAGAATACAAACCAGATATTTATTGAGATTACACTGCAGCGGAGCCCAGTCTGACCATTGGACCCCGTAAGCATACAATTACATTATGTACGTTGCGGAGTCCACAAAGGCCCGCCTACTATGGAAAAACACTAGCAGGTGTCGTAATACAATGGGGGTACAGAGCATAAGTTTCGATTCTGCAGCTGGGCACAGGCTATCTACTGCCAAGGTCCGAGGTCCGAAAAAGTTCATTGGAAAGGGGAGGGAGCAGATACCTGCTGGTTACTATGCCGCAATTTTGACTCACCGTTCCATGATAAATTTGACAGTAAGGATCGAAGTATTCTGTCTTTCCTTATCTGGGTTGAACTCCGGGATCACACAATGTTATCTCTCTATTTCATAAATTGATTATGCACGTACATTCGCATTATATTAAGAATTGACATCTGGATTTTTAATATTCTTTCAACTGTTTTGGGACCGTGTTATCCGGAGTATATCAACAAATATAATTGGTTGTTACTATAACCAACCCACACTTCTTGTTAAGCCCTGATGAAGTTCCTTTGGCACACAGGAACGAAACGCGTTGGCTTTGATTCAGTTATTTCATATATTGTTTTTGAATAAAGAAGACTTATGGACTGAACTTGCTCTGCTGAACAATTATTTGGTGCATCTCCCCTTTCCAATGAACTTTTTCATACCAGTGGCACCTATCAACGGCGGGTGCTGGGAGTAGTAGCACCGAACCTCATTAACGATACATTTGGATTTAAGTGCTTAACCTTGGTCAGCTGTTGTGTTTCTGTTTACTGCCCAAGGTCGTCTGGCCTATCCTCCCTACCAGATGGGTGGGAGAAAGACTCCATCTAACGAGAAAAGCATGCACTAACGAGGACACTTGCAATTACAGAAAGAAAAAACTCAACCTTGGGAAACGAAACTTACCAAGGACCGTTTCTCGAAAATAACCAAACAGCAGTTTCGATTATAATACAAAATGGCGTCTGGATTACAAGATGGTTTCGCGAATGCTAAGATATACAGACAGGAGGGCCCTTCAGTATTAACAGGACGAAACAGATGTAAACACTGAAAATGGCGCCCGAGTCCTCATTTGGGTAGTAAAAACATCCATATTTGGGGTGCAGAGGCCCCCTCACAATCCTGTCTCCCGGTGGCACTGCACCTGCTGCACCATGGATTGGTACGGCCCTGGGTGCCCACAGTGGGGATGGACGGAACAGATATAAACACTGAAAATGGCACCCAAGTCCCCATTCAGGTAGTAAAAACATCCAGATTTGGGGTGCAGGGGCCCGCCCCCTCATGATCCTGACTCTCAGTGGCACTGCACCTGCTGCACCATGGATAGGTACGGCACTTGGTGCCCACAGTGGGAACTGAACATATGTAAAAACTGAAAATGGCAGCGAGTTCCCATTCAGGCAGCAAAAACATTCATATTTGGGTTGCAGGGGCCCCCTCACGATCCTGGCTCCTGGTGGCACTGCACCTGCTGCACCATGGGTAGGTACGCCCCTGGGCACCCACACAGCCAGTCTTAAGGAGTTTCCTTAACATGGACAAAGAGGTTCAGTCAAAAAGAGGCTGCAGACGCACAAAGATAAGGGTGCTGCTGCCCTGTGTGCATGAAGTAGAGTTAAATGAGCGGGGCAGAACATGCGTCCTGATATAAGCCGTACAGACAGACTCACAAACCTACTGTAGAGAGCTAACCGGCCTCTACACAGCAAAGTTCCAACTTGTGTCACTCCCCGGGATGGGCCCGGCCCGAGGGGATAAATAAAGAGGCGTAAGGCTGCACGGGTCTTCGCCGATACCTAAGCGCTGGGTACATGTGTATTTCTGTGACGCTGTTGTTAGTGAGCCTAAGCGGGGCTGGGAGGGTTTTCTACCCCTCTACACTCGCGACGAGGCCGGTACAGACCCACATCCACCCTGCAGATATAGCAGTGCGGTGTATGCTATTCCGCGCAACGACTACTGACACCATCATCCGAGTCGCAGCGTCTGGCTGCTGTCTACCTGCCCGTCCTATGCAGCAACAACACCCGCCTACCTTCTGATCTTGTCTCCAGACCCGCAGCCCTGCGGAGTTCGAGCACGGCGGTAGGTGCTCTGCCCACAGCCTTCAGCACCGCCGTGTCTACCAAACAGGGCGTGCTGCTGTTTGGCTCAAGGCAGCTGCGTCCTCTCTCTGCTCAGCGGAGGTTTCCTGGAGGTGCCAGCCCCGCGGAGCACCAGCGCCAGAGTGAAGAGGCCGGCACACCAGACCGCGTGGGACCCGACGTGCGTGGCTCCTGCTGGCACCGTCTCCTCCTCTCCTCATCCTCCCATCAAGGTGCAGGGGAAAGCCCCTGCAGGGCGAGGAAGACCCTGCGGACTAGTGATCTCCCGGGCCATACGGACTGCAGGTGGGGCACACCATATCGTAAAACAGGACACATAAGTGAACTCTGTGAGAATAAAAAAAAAGGGAATAAAGACTACATATAAAACAGACATATTCCCAACTACTCGCAGCAGTCCAGCAGTGCATGCTCGGAGCAGAGGAGACGGTAAAAGAGACAAAAGTGCCCGTAATAAGCAGGGAGGCAGAGCAGAGAGTCACACTTCTACACTCAAAACCGCCATACCCTGTCGCCTGCCACCGCAAGCATCAGTACCCAACAGCAACCAGGAGCGGCTGCTCCCCAAGCCCCACAGCCTCATTGCCAGGCAGCCGTGACACCGCTCCCTCCTTTCAGTGAATTGGTGGATCCAGTGACAGCTGCGCCGAGGTGGCGCTCATGGCTAGGGCGATTAAACCACTACTTCCGTGGCACGAGAGAGGCGGATGGCGCCGTCAAAAGGTCATTACTCATGCAGTACGGCGGGGCTGAATTGTATGAACTCTTCGAGATGCTGCCGGACACTGGGGACGACGACGACTTCGACGCAGCAGTAAGAGCGCTGAATAAACACTTTGATCCTCAACTAAACCTGAATTTTGAGCGTTTTAAACTGCAACAGGCCAAACAGTTAGACACAGAGTCAGTCAACAAGTTCTATGCAAGGCTGAGGAAGTTGGCGAGCACATGCACCTTCCATGACCAGCATGAGGAGATTCAAGCGCAAGTCATTCAAGGATGTAGATACACGGTACTCCGCTGATTAATCCTGAGACAGCCAGGGATCTCACTTGATGACATTCTCACTCTTGCCCAATCCCACGAATTGTCCAACACGCGGGTGGAAGAGATGGAAGCAGCCCTCAGCAAAGCCGCCGCCACGCTCGGCCCACAGAGGCCCTTGGAAATCAAGACTGAAAGGGTTGACGCCATCCAAAGACAGTCAGGGCCGATGCGTCCGTCGCCGCAATCCAGACCAGGTGGGACCTGTGGCAACTGTGGCCTAGAACATTCCATTTACGGCCTATGTTTCACAAAAGGCAAAATATGCTTATAGTGCGGAAAACCAAACCACTTCGCCAAGGTGTGCTGCAGCAGGAGGTTCCGAACACCGGTTGTCAAGCCGCAAAGGGACGCGTTGACACTCCGCCAACTGTCCCTGGAGGACACGCCTGTCCCTGAAATCACCAGCGATTACGAACACGGAGCCAATGTGGACAAGGAGGAGGACTTCTTTGTAGTATCGTTTGCAGGATATGCCAATCGCCGGCATTGATGTAGCTCAGATTTCATCTTGATGTAGCTCAGATTTCATCTGGATTCAGGCATTGCTTTATTTTTGTGTTTCAGACAGACTACATTTTAAAATGGCACTTTTGGTGCATGCAAAGTGAAAGACATGAAATGAGGCCTGGTCAAAATGCTTTCAGTCTGAAATGCTTGTGCTGAATTAACATGTGTTTTTGCAGTGTAGAGAAACTCGTGATTGCAGTTTCCTTTTTAGCTCTCGCCTGGCGTGGCAGCGCATGCGCTGCTCGCCCGGCGAGATATATTGCAGATGAGTACTTACTGTAAAGGGCTTGAAGCCCCGCCCCTTATTCCCATTGGCTTGCATCACCGTTTATGTTAAACGGTGCACTGCCATTGGAAATAAGGTTTCCAGGGTGTCTCCTTTTCCCTTTTTTGGCCGGCCCACCCGGACTGGCTCGCCTGCTTTGCAGCTGTTGTGAAGAATTTTCTTATCTGCTTGTTTATTTTAACAAGCAGATAAGAAAAGTCTTCACAACAGCCGTGAAGCACACGAGCCAATGCTCCGGGCTTCCTGCAACCACGCTGCCTTCACGCCTGGAGCATGAAGGCAGCGTGGTTGCAGTCGGCTCTGTCATTGGTTGGCGGCAGGCAGGCCACCTGGTCAGCACCCAGGACGTGCTAACACGCAGTCCAGCCTCCCGGGACTGCAGCATCATCCCCGCGTATCCCCACTGCCTCGCGCCAGGGCAGTCATTTTACTTACGTTGTCTGTTCACCGCCCACTCCCTCCAGCCCACATGCACGCACACACACACTTTCACTTCACAGCAAAAGACACACAAAACATCACTGCAGTAGAAGATCACACACGCACACACAAACATAGAAACAAACATGACTCTTCCGGGGCATGCAAATCCATATCACTGCGAAAGGCACAAACAGCACAGGTACACAAATCGGAGCACACTCCTCTGCAGGAAGCACCAGCGCCGCTTCCAGAGGGGGCTCAAGGGACAGCACCGGTTCTGGGGGGTCAGCTCGTAGTATCAGCCTAGGGGTGTCCGCTGTAACTGCGTGCAGCAATGATTTCAGATCTGTGGGTTAGTGATTGGTAAAAGCTAGGAATGCTGCCACCTACTGGGGGGTGCAATGCACTGCTCTGTGCTGCTGCACGCTGTGGTACTGTCCGTGTCATTTGTCTATCAGTACATGCCTCGGCCAGTGTGATACCGGGACGCCTGTGCCTTAGCCATGCACCAGACTGTTTATACCCTACTGCTGGTCTGTAGTTGTGTTGTTCTCTGTAGGTGTCCTGCTGCGATCGTCTGCATTTGTTGTGCTGCAATCTGTATGCTTATGCAGCGGTTTCTGTGTGCCCTCCTGTTATCTGTATGTGCCCTGCTGTGGTCTGTATTTGCCTTGCTGTCAAATATTTGTTGTGTTACTCTCCATTTGTGCCCTGCAGCGGTTTAGATTAGTTGTATTGTTGTATGTGTGTATGTGTTGTGTGTGTGTGTGTCCTGTTGCTGTAACTTGCAAATTTACAGTGCTTTTACCAGGAGGCTGGGACCCCATAGCACTAATAATACGCTGCGTGTCGCTATTCCCTATTGTGCCAGCCAGCATTCAGTACTGTGGATATATTGTAACACACCAAATGGCCTCATCACGTACGACTGCATTTCCCACAGATTACTTGAACATATATTTTTTAGTAAAGGGGTGCGTTCTATTTTAAAAGCACTTAGATTTGTTTTATACATTAATGTATTTACATCAGAAAAAGGCAAGGTATCCTGTAAGCGTTTCAAAGCATTTCCCCGACCCCCTTCCCGTCTGTGCTCGTTACTGCCCATCTTCGGTGCATGTTCAGATCTCTCCACACTCACAGGGCAAGTCTTGTTTTGTGTAAGAGCATCTAAAAGCTACCACTTCCCCTCCTAACGTGGTGGCTCGTCTCATCTTACGTTTTTAGGTTTCTTTTGTGCTGTTTGCGTGCTTCAGTTCACTATTTGCGTCATTTGTTCCTGTAAGAAGCTGGCGTTCTGTTAAGTTGAATGCCACTATCAGAAGATTTTCAGTCACCTGATGCGCGAAGTATGAATAGGTGAGATTCCCAGTTTTTGGTTGTTTTTTTGTTTGTTTTTTCTTTTAGAATTTTATATAGCGCGAACTAGACAGGAAGATATCGGGTATCAGAGCGCGTTACATAGCACCAGTTTCGTTACACAAGGACTGTTGCCTAGTTTTTGGTGTGGAGCTCTGGATGCGACTAAGACAGGGACGCCTGAAGTGTAGCCAGTCCTTTTGTGCCATGTCTCTAGGAGTGATGCCTATTGCCCTACCCATGTAAGGTTCTGCTATTATGTATATGCCCACAATGTAGTGTTAATATTCAGTGTATGTGTGGAGTGAGTGTTTTGTTTACACCCCTCACTCTTTTTTTTCCTTTCTTTTTTTTTTTACTTTAATAAGCGCGGCGCTGTCTTCACGGACACCGCGCTATGCAATGCAATAGGTGTTGCTTTTGGTATTGTAAATACCAATGCCTTTTAATTTTTTAAAAGGCATTGCCATTTACAATGCCAATAGCTCCAAAATTCGCAGTTGCGAGACCTATTGCATTGTACACCCAGGACGTGCTAACACGCAGTCCAGCCTCCCGGGACTGCAGCATCATCCCCGCGTATCCCCACGGTGCTGGACGCTGTCAGTGAGGGGGAGGAAGGGACTGCGCACCCTACTTAAGGGAGACCGACTTTGTGCAGTGTTAGATTGAAATTGTTGTGGGCACTGCTTTTTAATAAAATAGCGCCTTTTCCCTTCTAGTTACTCACACTACACTGAATTGGGTGGTCACTGTTTTATTTTCTTTGCCTCGTCTATAGTTTCGGACGGAGGCGAGTACGCATCTTTCACTTTACTAAAAACTCCCCTCCATGTTTATAAATGCAGTCTTCCTACTAAAAACAAAATTTCCACTTTCCGTGAACACTTACAAGTTTTAGCTTCTGCCTCACAAAATAGCCCTCAGTGCAACGGAAGTCAATTAAGAAACGCACCAAGTTCTTAGCCATTTTACTGCCAGCCCGCCCGGTGGAGCGTTCCCCTACGTTTTTTTATTTATACAGGTGAATTCTCATAGACACCTGTCTGGGCTGAAGATGTATTCAAATATGGAGCTGGTCACATGCTGCGGTGTTCATAACTCCGAAGCAGGCGGCAGAGGGAAGCGTGCTCTCTGCCTGCACCTTTGCCAGACCCTCTCCCTCCCTCCTTGGATTGTCGGACGGCCCTTTGTGTCTCTGGCTCTCGTCATGTGACCTCTCTCTTCACAGCCAGACAGCAGCCCTCCCCAGGGCTTTCTCAAGGCGCTTGTTTCGTGCAACCACACACACATGCCCCTGCTTTGGACTTTATCGTCTCTGCCAAGGTGAACAGGCTTTTGTTTCTCTCTGAGTTGACTAGATTAAAACGCATATATGTTTTTTGCTATCTTTCCTACTCCTGTCTGGTGTTACTCTTTCATAACAATGCATTTTCAGCTCGGTGCACAACAAATAGTGTTCTCCTCGATTTCTTTAACGAACTCTCATGGGAAAGAAATAACTGCTTGTGATTGATAAACACACAGTGTTAATGTTTACTTTTGGGGTTTGACTACAAATCCAATTACTTGGCTCGCTCTTTCTTTTATTAGTATTTGGCAGGAAAATGCAGCTGTCAACCATGTGTTGGTCCTACCAGGGCTCTTTTAGTGTTTATTTGAGGAGTTTTCTTTGTTCATTTCACCACAATATTTCAGTACACTTTATCCAATTGTGTTCTCAGCCACGCATTTTCCAAAGCTGTTTGGGCATTAACTACAGATAATTATCGGTAACAAACTATTCATACACCTTTCAACAAAGGAAACCCTTTTTCGGGATACAGTACCTATGTTGTCGACTTTCGTAACTGCTGTTCACCAGCCGCTTCCTGCTACTGTAGTGTTTTGCACAGCCAGCAACTGTACATCAATTCCATGTCATCTTTCTATGTGTTACATTGTTTATTCACCTCCCAGCTTGTTGTCACTTTGCACTTGTTTCTCTTGCTTCGGTGATGGGATTTTTTGTTGTCACTGTACACACAAACGCGTGGTATTACACAAGGAAATGCACACAGGGAAGTACACCACATGAATCTGAGCAAATTTGAAAACTTCTCCCATACTTCTCTAAATCAATCTTTAAACTAACGGAAATTAAGTTAAAGCCATTTGCTTTGCTATACAATACCATTAGCAAAGCAAATGGCTTTAACTTAATCAAAGGCGAGACCTATTGCATTTTCAATGCTTGTTAGCTTTGAAGATAAGCATGGAATGTGTTCTCTCCTCCCAGCTCCTTTTCCTTGTAATCTACACCACCTGTTCCCATCTCGAGACTTTGGCTTTGTTGCATATTTAGACAATGCATATTCAGTTCATAACACATCTTCTTATAATGTGTATTAATTAATCAACCATGCACCAACACTACACATGGGGCAAACGCATGTTGCATGAAAAGCTATTTAAAACATTAGAGCATGTTGCTATGAGTATGTATTAACTGTTTGCGCTTTGAAAATTTGCACTAGAGCATGTTTATGCTATGTTGTACATTGCACCTTTTTGCATGTTGTGCACAAATGATAGAAAAGCTGCTTTAAACTAATAGCTTTTGCTAGGTAATAACTAATACAGGGTACTAGTATGGGGAGGTAAACATAATGGGTTTTATTTCATAAATTAATATTCTTTTGTGTTTGTTTTTGTTTTGGGCCCACTATAAAATGGCTGCCTAGGAATCCAGCATGGCTGAGAATTGTTAGCAGTGTGCTGAATGAGAGACGCTTGCGCAGAGCCAGCTGCATGAACTGCCAAGTGCCTCAAGTGAAGACACATGGGTCAAGGCCACAATGAACTGTACACTCTTGTCACCGTGTCAATGTAACAGTGTTTGTGGGAGAGCGCATCCCTGCGTGCTATGTGAAAGCGAGACGGAATGGACTGATACACTTTTCCGCATAAATGTTGCAATATTGTATAATTATTGATGGTGATACATATGACTGTATTAAGCCTTAACGCTTCCATTGTCAGAACCGGTATGGGTTGGATTTGCAATGAGAACAGGATGATGAGACCCCTATGTCACCTGTGCTAACCAATCACAGTGCGAGTTTCTACTGAAACTGCAACATTATTAGTATAGTCAGCCAAGAATTAGAGTATAAATAATGACCCCTTAGGGGCGTGTCAGCCTTAGACGCCTTAGAAGTCTTAGAGATAGGAGAGGAGAAGAAGCAGATCTGACACAGACATCATATGGGTTAGGTACGTGAACGTCGCGGGTGCAGCCTGGGAGGAGATTGCGTCCGAGGAGAGACAGAGGGAGGAGGGGTTCTTGCTCATATTTTTTTCAGAGAGTCCTTGCACGTCATATTTTTGGCAAGGCAGCTCACATTCCTCTGTGGTCTTGTGAAGGGAGGGCAGCCTCTCTGTGTGAGACACAGAGAGACAGATTGAACAGACCAGGGCAGAGAAAGCAGCTGATGGAACAGGTTTAGATTTAGATGCTAAAACTCTAAGTTTATGCTTTGACTAACTAACTAGTTCTGAAAAGATTTATTTGTCTTATGCATTTATTTCTCTTTATGGGAGATTTTTGTCAATTATTAATTATTGATTAGGCTTGCAAAACTCACTCTTGAATTATATTTTTCCTGAAACTCTTTAAAGAGTTCTGACTGCATTTTATGCCTCATTCCCTTTTCTTTATGGAGTGTTTTGTATGCAATCTATAATATGTTCTGTATTAATTCTATTTTTCCTATTTTCCAATTCTGTAACCTGATTGATATTTGACTAATGAATAAAGGGTCAGAGAAACTTAACTTTTGACTATAAAATAAAACCCTTTAAAAATACTCACAACTCTCTTTATTGGCTTAAATATTAATTGCATTTTGAATATATGCATGTTTATGTAAAGTCTCCTGAAGGTGATACACGGTGGCAAAGGTCCATCACCTTTAAAGCGGTAAACTAGAGGTAAATGATGTTTTGCATTGAGAAATTACCGTGAAATTACCGCTGGATCAGTTTCTGGTAGCAGAGGTAAGGTTAACACCATCACCTAAAGGAGCATAGTTTAGTTTAAAGCCTAAATAGCGCTAGAAAATAATTGCCCAAGTTAGATAAATGTCCTGATTCCTGATTCCAATGCTCAGAACCTGAAGACTGGCAAAGCAGTACTGGAAGGTAATGCAAGAAGGTGATCGCTGGAGTGGTGTGAGCATCAATAGGATTGTGAAATGTTGTTAATGTGCTAGAAGGTATGTTTTGGTTTTTTTGAAGTGTTGAAAAAAAATAGTAAGGGGTTTGACTGTTGGTGAAATTTTGCTCATTTTGACTTGATGGTTTTATTGATTATATTGGTAATTTCATAGGACAGAATTATTTATTATTGATTATTGATTATATGTTCTTAACATGAAAAGTTAGTGTCTTGTTTTATGTTGTCTGGAAAATTCCCGGGGAATGAATAGCTGGTGGCGATAGAAACCACACTGCAGTGAGGTTACTCGTCTGTTGGAATAGCACTGAGAAGCTATGCAGGGCTGGCAGTGTTAAAGTAGGGACTATTTTCTGTGTAAAAGTGAGAGTGATTGATAGCAAAGAGTTCGCTGGTGAAACTTTGGTGTTATAGCACCTAGAAAGGGTAACACTGAAGGAGTAGCAGGTTCTTCCGAGCTTGAGTGACAGCAAAAGAGTTCACTGGTGAAACTTTGGTCTTACGTAACCTAGAAAGGGTAACACCGAAGGAGTAGCAGGTTCTTCTGAGCTTGAGTGAAGGGTAAGCGGAAGGGATTTACTCGCAGTGTTTGAAGAGTAAACGGAAGTTCTTACTTTGTGAAGAGTAAGCGGAATGTGTTACTCGCAGTGAAAAGAAATCTATCCTTTATTTAGTGGAACAGACAGAGTAGCGAATGTTTTTATGTTGTTACTAACAGAATTTTGATTCAGAAAAATATTGCAGTTGAGAGGGTCAGTAGTAGGAGTTAAACTGACTGAAATTGAAACTGACAGCATTGGAGAAAAGAAATTGCATTGAACTATTGCAGAAATGAAAATGTTTGAAGGTTTAAAGAAACTGTTGGGAGGTAAAGTGAAAAATTTGTTTTTAATTGGTGATGGTCCTGAAGGAACACCCGTGCATTTTATGTCTACCAGTTTGGGACAAAATTCATGTATGTGGGTTCACCAATGGTGCAAGATTACTGAAAAAGAGGGTCCTTTGAGGTTTCCAAAAGATGGTACTTTTGAATTGCAAATTATTGACAAATTAAGGGAAGTGTTATGTGAAATAAAGTCACCATCTAGAGCTGCACAATTTGAGGCTTTAAGCATGTGGGAAAAGACAGCAAGAGACAAAGCAAGTGAGGATAAAAAGGTAAAGCACCAGATACAGGAGAAGGGAATTAATGATGATAAAAAGCTTCAAATAAATAATGATTCTGGGGATGAAATAATGGATGCATTGTTAACTGAGTGTCCGCCACCTTATGTGGTCCCCATTAAAAATACTGAAAATAGTGTACCAGTAAGTACTACAGTGGCTACTGCTTCTGTTAAACAGAGAGAAACACAGATTGAGAGAACTGTGCAGACATTTCAGATTGACCCACTATCTGTTGATTCAGCACTGACAGTGATATCTCCAGGTGTTACTGCTTCAAATGTGACTGATTCAGTCCAAATATTACAAACTGCAGATGCACAAGCAGTGCCTAGACAAATTGTGACTGTCCCAATTAATATAGCCCCTATTCAAAAAATTCAAAGAGCTGCAGAAGGAGTAATTATGTCAGGGTTTATTTCAGAAACTCAGAATTCACAGATTATTGAACAGAAACTACCCCAGACAGTCCAAGCACTGAAAGGTGGGGGGAAAATGATGGTCTTTACAACATCTGCAGCCCAGGATAAAATGAATATATTTGAAGATGGGATTTTTCAAACCTGCTTTGAGGAAGCAGCAGTGATTAAAAAGAGAGAGAGTATGGGGGAACAAATTAACCCAGACCCTGAAAAGGAGAGACAGCTTAGTGTTTTAAATTCAACATTTTAACATGAAGAAATTAACAGTACCTGCTGTTTAAATCATGAAAATGTGAACCAGTGTCAGGAGAACGAATTAATTTCCCTGAGTAAGGAAACAGCTACACGTGCAGTAACTACACATGATAGACTGACTGATTTGGCTCAAAAATATGAAATTGGTTTTTCAGGAAGTTTTCCATTCCAGAAAAGTTTCAGGGTACATATGAATGATGAAGCAAATGAGAAAATGTGTTCTTCAAGAATGCAATTGCACATTGCAGAAATAATTAAATATATTTTCAAATGCAATGGGTTTGAGAAATTAGGAGACAAGTGGGCAAGAAAACATGAGAAGAAAAAGAAACCACCAGACCTAGCAAGGAAACTGGATAAGAAAAAGAAACCACCAGACCTTGTTAGGGAAAATAATAAACAGGATGAGGGAGACGCTTTTGCTTACTCATTGAGAGAAAAGGTGGGAGAAGTGCATGTTCATGTGCCACAGAACAAAAGTGAACTTGCAGCATTTCTGAACACATTCCCACAATTGAGAGACAAACTTATGCTGTGGTACCCACAAGTTGATAGATTTGTTGAAATTTTAAAGGAGTTATGTATTAATTTGAAAATGATTTTTGACACTGCCATGCAAATTGAATTGTGGTTTGAATGTAAAGTTGTTGTGCAAAGGGCAGGTGAGGAGACAATGAAAAGGGTTTACATGAATGCACCATCATTTTCTGTATGGAGAAAAACGTAGCAGTGATTATTTTCCTGAAGGGCAGAGTGCCAGCAAAGGATGTTAATTGGGTCAGATTAAAAGATCACAGGATGGAAGTAAAGGTGTTTTGGTTCGTGCAAATTCAGGTATGGATGTTGCACTGCTGGAAAAAGTGTCCTTTTGCCATCTTTATAACAGATTTGAGCATTGGAAGAAGAAATATAAATTTAAACATGATGCAGCAATTGGAAATGTGCAAAAACAGAGAGAAATGCAGGTGCAAAATGTGCCAGCCAAGCAAATGCATATGTCAGTTCAGAAACAGGTACCAATGGCAGGAGTTTTTCAAGCTCAGATGGTCCCACAAAATATGGAAAATGCTCAAATTAAGTTAAATAAGTTGTCCAGAGCAAATGTGAATTCGTTCCAGAAACAAAATGAGAACCCATTTCAACAGGTTGCTGTATTTGAAAATGAGAGTTTTAACACTAACAATTCTGAATTTACCAAGTCCATTGTGAAAACAGTGGAAGGTCCAGACTAAGGGGTCGATTCCGATTCGGGCCGGAAATCTCTCCGACCGAGCCGGACCCGGAGAGATTTCCGACCGAATCGGACTCGTGCAGTCCGACCGAACGAGTCCGATGCATTCGTATGCCACCGGACACGAGTCGGTCGGACTCCCATTGAACTCAATGGGAGCCGGTCGTACAACGCGTACGCGGGCTCCCATTGCCTCAATGGGTGCGAGGCGGACAAGGGCGCCCCTACAGCGAGTACGCCGCGAGCGCTCGCGGCGTACACGCACAAGTAGGGGGACCCATGGGTCCCCCTGTGTGCGCCCGCACGGGTACGCGTACAGGGGGTCCGACACGGACCCCCAAAGTACGGCTCCGACAGCGAGTTCGAGTCGGACGGCGCGAGTCGGTCGGAGCGGTCGAGGTGCGCATCGTACTTACCCGGCCGGAAAACGTCTCCATTGCGCGGTGCGGACCGTGTCCGACCGAGTCGGTCGGAGCGGTACGATCCGGGTACGAGTCGGTCGGAGCTGTCGGGTCGCCCGGACGAGTCGGTCGGCGACTCGCATCGTACTCGCTCGGCCGGACCCGCGTACGGTTCGGTCGGGAAACAGGGCTCCGAATCGGATCCGGTAAAGCCGAATCCTATTCGGAGCCCTACCGGCCGAGATCGGAATCGGCCCCTTAGTTGTAGGAGTTTTAAACAAAGAAATTACAAACCCAGTTTTAGAAAAGGTTGGAGCAAAAATAGGACAATTTGATAAAAATTGCCAAGTTGCTGTTTGTGACTCAGGCCTGGCAGGAAAACAATTGTTTTGCAAATTAAACAGCACAGATTACTGTACACCAGATGATGTTAATTATCAGATTCCTGATGAGGATGTACATTTTAAAATAGCCCAACAAGAAACAGCTGTAGCATTGTTTTCAGAAAGGACAGTTGAAAAATTTCCTTCTGATTTGAAAGAAATAATAAACACAGAAATAAGAGAGTTCACAGAGAAGGATGTCAGATTAATAAAATGTGCAGAACATGTCTTATTCAAATTAGAACCAGATGACATGTATTCAAGAGCACCATCAGTTGCAGAAATGTTACCCATAATTGGAGATAAACTGATTAAAGGATTTTTGATGGAATTGATTGGAAGTTTATGTAACTTTCTGATCACAGGTTTACAGAAACTAAATGAAAAGAACAGATTAGTGCAGGAGATTAATAGCATAACTTTTCCATGTTGTCCTGTGGTACCGAATCCAGCCAACATATTTTTTGACATTCCATGTGCTGAAGAATGGCTTACTGTTATTGATTTTTGTCAAGTTCATGTCACAATGCCATTGCATGAAGATAGTCAGGAATACTGTCAAAAGAAGATGAATGTCTGGGACACATAATTGGAAAGGGAGCTAGAAAGGTGTCACCAGAGAGAGTGGAAATAATCCACCAGATGAATCCACCTCAAATTCAGAAAGAAGTCAGGATGTTTTTGGGAATGGTCGGTTGCTGTAGAGAGTGGTTACTAAACCTTTCCCTAGTGGCTAAGCCTTTACTGAGGCTGACACACAAGGATGTGTCTGATCCCCTTCCATTGGACAACAATTGCACAAAAGCATTCCTAGAGTTGAAAGAGAAAAAGTGTCGCGCCCGGCACTAGGAATGCAAGTTTATTTAAAAGAAAATACACCAATTTGCAGTGAGAGGGAGGGCTGCGCTCTCTCAGTGCCTGTTCAAAAACATGAATGTGTTCAAAGGTCTGTGATGTATTTCCCAATGACCTTTGACCCTAACGTCACAGAAATGCCAGCAAATGAATTGGTTTGTTATGAAACTGAATATGAGTGTCTAGATATCATGAATATATGCATGAAGCCAAGGTTAGACTTTAATGATGAACGTCTGATTCAGCCCAACAATGTCCATTTTGTAGATGGCCCATATTTGAAAGGTAACAATGACACATTACCTCACTCGCCGCGTTCTTCCACCGCAAGATCACCGACATACATAACAGCTTCGACGCACAGACCACGCACCCTACCGCCGAACCAACGCCCGCCACCACCACCCTCTGCAACTGGACCCCGATCAGCACCGAAGACACCACCCGCACGATGAACTCCATCCACTCCGGATCACCAACCGACCCCTGCCCACACCACGTCTTCAACAAAGCCGACGCCACCATCGCACCCCATCTCCGGGACATCATCAACTCCTCCTTCCACACCGCCACCTTCCCGGAGAGCTGGAAGCACGCCGAGCTTACCGCCCTCCTGAAGAAACCAACGGCGGACCCCACCGACCTCAAGAACTACCGTCCCATCTCGCTCCTTCCGTTTCCGGCCAAAGCCATCGAGAAGACCGTCAACAGACAGCTTGCCGCCTTCCTCGAGACGAATGGATCCCTCGACCCCTCGCAGTCCGGGTTTCGGGCCAACCACAGCACCGAGACCGCCCTTATCGCAGCCACCGACGACATCAGAACCCTAACCGACAACGGGAAACAGCAGCCCTCATCCTCTTGGACCTCTCCGCGGCGTTCGACACCGTCTGCCACCGCACCCTAGTGAAGCGCCTCAGCAACATCGGAATCCGAGAGAAAGCACTGGAATGGATCATCTCGTTCCTCGCCGGAAGAACCCAGAGAGTCCGCCTCCCCCGTTCAGATCCGAGGCCACCGAAGTCATCTGCGGCGTTCCACAAGGATCTTCACTCAGTCCAACCCTCTTCAACGTCTACATGAGCCCCCTCGCAGCCATCGCACGCCAACACAACCTCAACATCATCTCCTACGCCGACGACACCCAGCTGATCCTCTCCTCACCAACGACCCCACCACCGCCAGAGCCAACCTACACGACGGGATGAGAGACGTCGCCGACTGGATGAGGAACAGCCACCTTAAACTGAACTCAGACAAGACGGAAGTCCTCATCCTGGGCTCATCACCCTCCGCCTGGGACGACTCTTGGTGGCCCCCGGCCCTGGGCACCGCGCCCAAGCCAACGGACCACGCACGCAACCTGGGCTTCATCCTGGACTCCTCCCTGTCGATGACCAGACAAGTCAACGCCGTCTCATCTTCGTGCTTCAACACCCTGCGCATGCTCCGCAAGATCTTCAGATGGATCCCCACTGAAACCAGGAAGACCGTCACCCAGGCACTCGTCACCAGCCGACTGGACTATGGGAACACCCTCTACGCCGGAACCACAGCCAAACTTCAAAAAGACTCCAGCGCATCCAGAACGCCTCCGCACGACTCATCCTGGACATCCCCCGACACAGCCACATCACCGGACACCTGAAAGACCTGCACTGGCTCCCCGTCAGCAAGAGAATCACGTTCAGACTCCTCACCCACGCACACAAGGCCCTCCACGACCTGGGCCCCAAGTACCTCAACGACCGCATGACCTTCTACACGCCCACCCGCCAGCTACGATCAACCAGCCACGCCCTCGCCACCATACCACGCATCCGCAGAGCCACCGCCGGAGGAAGATCCTTCTCCTACCTGGCAGCCAAGACCTGGAACTCCCTCCCCACTCACCTTCGGCGAACCCAGGACCATCTCTCCTTCAGGAAGCAGCTCAAGACCTGGCTGTTCGAGCAGTAACTTACCCCCTCCCCCAGCGCCTTGAGACCCTCCCGGGTGAGTAGCGCGCTCTATAAATGCCGTGATTGATTGATTGATTAGGAGCAACACATGCTGTGCTTCCTATACATTATGTTGTCAAAGCTTCATGGCTTTCAGTAGTTACCTCAGCCCAAAATTCGAAATTGATTGCCCTTACCATAACATGCAGTATATCTGCTCAAATGGGAGTCACTGTTGTCATGGGAGAGAGAAATGCTAATTCAGTTGCACAAAATTGTGTTCTGTTAGCATATACATTCAATGGAACTTTCACAGGAGAATTAATAGAGGCTCAAGAAATTGTTTCAGAAGCAGAACAACAGGGTTATATCAGAACTGTTTTTGAGAAAAGTGACAACTGCATAGTAGCAAATGTGTTATTGCAAAAACTGATGCCCAGGTATAGATTGCCAGTTTCTCTGAAATCAGATCATAATGAGGTTTCAAAGATGATGTGTGCAGAACCACAGATTGGACAAGGATTGGATTGTAGTTATCTGCCTAAAGTTTCAAGCATAATAAAGCAACACAAAGACAGTACAGAGTTACACTTTGCAAAAGACTGTGTTTCAGCATCACTGAAGTGGCTTGAATATATAAATGCAAATGCACTTGTGAAAAACACAGATGAAATGACTAGCCATTGCTGTGAAGGTCTGACTGATGTGGAGCGTGCAGTTTCTCACCAGATTGCAGCTGCTACACAAGATCTGCATAATGGATGGTGCCAAAACTTTGATCTGAGAGATGCTGTGAAATGGAAAGGCCTGTTCCAAATGATCCTGGCAAAGACTGTTGTGAAATGTGGTGGCCTTCCAAATAGGGTGCATGCCTCTCACACACGTATGGTCCTGTGTCCCCCTGATAAAACAGCTCCTCTTCAAGAAAAGATGCCAGCAGTGGTCATAAGCCCACAGAAGAGGGTCAGTCAAGCTGTAAGGGAACACACAGAGCGTGAAGCAGCACTAGACAACACTGAAGTGGCACTGGAAAAGAAAAAAGTGGAAACTGACTCAGATGAAAGCGGTGTCAAAAGGGTGAAAGAGTCAGATGCAGCCTCTGAAGAAGCAATTAGTGCTGTGGGCCTACGCGTGGAGGTAGGAAAAAGCTGGCTGAAAGAGTATCCAAAAGTCTACAGTGGTCCCTTGAAAAATCATTTGCACCCATAGCTGAAACATATGAATCTGAACAAAGTGAAAATAAAAGTGAAAGGCTTGGATTGAAAAAGTGCAAAGAATTGATGGTGCTCTGTCAGAGTTTCTCAGCACCTGAGTGGTCAAAATGCATGGAAAAAGTACAGAATGCCATTTTGAATGAACTGTATGAGCCACCCTGATGGCAAGCTGGTGACAAAGAGAAAAAGAAAGGCTGAAACAATAACTGAGAATTGTCAAGAGCTGAAAAGAAAAGAATCTTTGAATGATGAAAGAAAAAGAAGAAAAGAAGAAAAGAAAATAGAAAAGAGAACTGTCCTGTTGAAATTTTCCTTTTATTATTTTAGTTACTTATTTTAGAGATGACTAACAGTTCCAAGAAGCTACTTACAGAACTCTGCACTAAACATTTGAGCTTGGCTATATATGATCTGATTACAGACAAAACTTGTGTTGCCTTAGAAATAGAGGTAAAATTGTTATATGCTCAGCTTTTGCAATAAAAATGTCACCTGTGAGATTAAATAAGTGTGATAAAGAACAAATCAATGGAGGTATCATGATTTGACTCTATCAAAGGGAGGATTGATGTAGCTCAGATTTCATCTGGATTCAGGCATTGCTTTATTTTTGTGTTTCAGACAGACTGCATTTTAAAATGGCACTTTTGGTGCATGCAAAGTGAAAGACATGAAATGAGGCCTGGTCAAAATGCTTTCAGTCTGAAATGCTTGTGCTGAATTAACACTTGCAGTGTAGAGAAACTTGTGATTGCAGTTTCCTTTTTAGCTTTGAAGATAAGCATGGAATGTGTTCTCTCCTCCCAGCTCCTTTTCCTTGTAATCTACACCCACTGTTCCCGTCTCAAGAGACTTTGGCTTTGTTGCATATTTAGACAATGCATATTCAGTTCATAACACATCTTCTTATAATGTGTATTAATTAATCAACCATGCACCAACACTACACATGGGACAAACGCATTTTGCATGAAAAGATATTTAAAACATTAGAGCATGTTGCTATTGGTATGTATTAACTGTTTGCGCTTTGAAAATTTGCACTAGAGCATGTTTATGCTATGTTGTACATTGCACATTTTTGCATGTTGTGCACAAATGATAGAAAAGCTGCTTTAAACTAATAGCTTTTGCTAGGTAATAACTAATACAGGGTACTAGTATGGGGGAGGTAAACATAATGGGTTTTATTTCATAAATTAATATTCTTTTGTGTTTGTTTTTGTTTTGGGCCCACTATAAAATGGCTGCCTAGGAATCCAGCATGGCTGAGAATTGTTAGCAGTGTGCTGAATGAGAGACGCATGCGCAGAGCCAGCTGCATGAACTGCCAAGTGCCTGAAGACACATGGGTCAAGGCCACAATGAACTGTACACTCTTGTCACCGTGTCAATATAACAGTGTTTGTGGGAGAGCGCATCCCTGCGTGCTATGTGAAAGCAAGACGGAAATGGACTGATACACTTTTCCGCATAAATGTTGCAATATTGTATAATTATTGATGGTGATACATATGACTGTATTAAGCCTTAACGCTTCCATTGTCAGAACCGGTATGGGTTGGATTTGCAATGAGAACAGGATGATGAGACCCCTATGTCACCTGTGCTAACCAATCACAGTGCGAGTTTCTACTGAAACTGCAACATTATTAGTATAGTCAGCCAAGAATTAGAGTATAAATAATGACCCCTTAGGGGGCGTGTCAGCCTTAGACGCCTTAGAAGTCTTAGAGATAGGAGAGGAGAAGAAGCAGATCTGACACAGACATCATATGGGTTAGGTACGTGAACGTCGCGGGTGCAGCCTGGGAGGAGATTGCGTCCGAGGAGAGACAGAGGGAGGAGGGGTTCTTGCTCATATTCTTTTCAGAGAGTCCTTGCACGTCATATTTTTGGCAAGGCAGATCACATTCCTCTGTGGTCTTGTGAAGGGAGGGCAGCCTCTCTGTGTGAGACACAGAGAGACAGATTGAACAGACCAGGGCAGAAAAAGCAGCTGATGGAACAGGTTTAAAGATTTAGATGCTAAAACTCTAAGTTTATGCTTTGACTAACTAACTAGTTCTGAAAAGATTTATTTGTCTTATGCATTTATTTCTCTTTATGGGAGATTTTTGTCAATTATTAATTATTGATTAGGCTTGGAAAACTCACTCTTGAATTATATTTTTCCTGAAACTCTTTAAAGAGTTCTGACTGACATTTTATGCCTCATTGCCTTTTCTTTATGGAGTGTTTTGTATGCAATCTATAATATGTTCTGTATTAATTCTATTTTTCCTATTTTCCAATTCTGTAACCTGATTGATATTTGACTAATGAATAAAGGGTCAGAGAAACTTAACTTTTGACTAGAAAATAAATCCCTTTAAAAATACTCACAACTCTCTTTATTGGCTTAAATATTAATTGCATTTTGAATATATGCATGTTTATGTAAAGTCTCCTGAAGGTGATACACGGTGGCAAAGGTCCATCACCTTTAAAGCGGTAAACTAGAGGTAAATGATGTTTTGCATTGAGAAATTACCGTGAAATTACTGCCGGATCAGCCGGTCATCCCCAATGTGCACTGTAACATTCGCAAACACGACTGTGAGGGCACTCATCGACACCAGAGCGTCGGTGAACGTAATTGACTGTGAACAATGCGAACTGCTCACACCCCGCCCTCCTCTCTCTGACACCAAAGCTAATATCTACACTTACGGGGGCACCAAGCCACAGCCACTGCATGGAGTAATAGAAGTGGAAGTTTCCAGTGACAAGCAGTTCACCAGCACAGAATTCCACATAACGGAAGGAAAGAAGGGCATGCTGCTGAAATGCCACATAGCCGAAGATCTCAAACTCATTTTCTTTGCGAACTAAATACACCAGTCTCATGCCGACTCTATCCTGGCAGAATTCCCCCAGCTTTTCCAAGGGATAGGCAAGCTAAAGCACAAACAGATCAAACTACATATTGACACGTCAGTCAAACCCACTGCCCTATGACACTGGAGAGTCCCATTCCATCTGAGGCCTTAAGTTGAGCATGAACTACAAGCGCTAGAGGACCTTGGTGTCAATGAAAAGGTCACCGTACCAACTCCCTGGGTGTCGCCTCTGGTCATGCGACTCCCGAACCAAGCAGTCAAGAGGGAGCCCTATATCACTCCCACAAGGGACTACATTGTGGCCGACCTTAACAGGGCCAAGTGGTTCTCTAAACTGGACCTCAACCATCAGCTGGAACTAGCCCCTGAAAGTAGGTACATCACGACCTTCTCAACACACATAGGCCTATGAAGGTACAAGAGGCTGAGCTTCGGCGTGTCCTCCGCAGCGGAGGTACTCTGGAATGCCATCTAGGAGACCCTGTCCAGATTGCTAAGGGTCATCAACCTGAGTGATGACATCCTCATATTCTCGAATAGCCTGGAAGAGCATCATGTTCAACTAAGAGATACGTTGAGACGTCTATCAGACAGCGGCCTGGTGCTGAACAAGCACGAATGTTCTTTCTATCAAGACTCCATTGAGTTTTTTGGTTACATATTCTCCCAGAAAGGCCTGCAAGTGGATCCAAAGAAAGCCCTGGCCATCCAAACCACATCCACCCCCAGAAACTCAACAGAAGTCCGCAGTTTCCTCAGAATGGCCACTTACTGCGGATGCTTTATCTCCAACTTGGCGTCCCTGTCTGAACCCCTGCGGGCACTTACATGCACCAGAGTGTGTTGAGACTGGAACCACGTGGCTGACAAAGCTTTCAAAGCCATCCAGGATGTCCTCATGGACAAGACCACCATGGCATACTTCCACCCGAAGAGGAAGACTGAACTAATTGTCGATGCTAGCCCCGTTGGCCTAGGGGCCGTGCTCATACATGAAGGCGCTGACAGAGAGTGGACACCAATAGCCTGTGCCAGCAGAGCCTTGTCAGAAACGGAAATGAGATACGCCCAGATTGAGATGGAAGCTCTGGCCATCAAGTGGGCATGCTAGCATTTCCACCTCTACCTCTGTGAACACGAGTTTAGAGGAGTGACGGATCATAAGCCTCTTCTCCCTCTGTTCATGGGCACTACACGGCTAGTTTCCCCAAGGATCAAGTGATAGGCAGTACAACTACAGGCATATACTTTTGACATCATTTACCGCCCAGAAGCTAACAACCCGGCCGACTACTTGTCGTGCCACACTCTGCCAGAAGGGATCCCGCTTTCAACCCGGGAGGAGGAGCAGACCGAGGTGTTTGCCCAGATGATCGTCTAGGATGCCTACTCGATGGTGTTGACTCTAGAGGAGACCAGCGAAGCGACAAACCAAGATGAGACCCTGGTAAGGGCCAAAGAAGCACTGGCCCAGAGGAAATGGCAGCATTTCCTCAACAGATCCCGATCACTAACCACAGAGGTCCAGCTTGTGAGACAGAAGCTGTGGAGGGTCCGGCACAAACTCAGTGACGGACAGCATGGACTGCTACTACGGGCCAAATGATTGTGGTTCCAAAGGGTCTGTGGAGCAGGGTGATCCCGCTGGCTCACCTAGGACATCAAGACACGGCGAAGACTAAAGCCCAGCTCCGCAGCAAGGTATGGTTTCCCGGGACGGATGCCCTCGTTGATGAAGCGGTGCGCAATTGCCAATCTTGCACCATAACGAGCAGAGATCAGATGCCTGCACCTGTTCTCACAGAAGAACCAAGCCTGGAACCCTGGAACAAAATCAGCATCGATTTTGAGAGTTTCCACGACGGGCGAAGCACCGTAGTGATGATGGACTCACACTCAAAATTCCCATGTGGAAGTTGTGTCGTCCATTGCGTTTCCGCAGGTCAAAGCAATGCTAGGCAAGACCTTTGCATTGCATTGCTGGGTCTCCCGGAGGAGCTAAAGTCGGAAAACGGGCCACCTTTCCAGGAGCGTGAATTCCAGGACTACCTCACAACCCTTGCCATCAAGCACTGGAAAATCACCCCGCAGTGGCTGCAAGCAAACAGGGAAGTAGAGAAGTTTGTGTGGACTCTTAACCATGCCCTCCGGATAAGAGTGGAGCAAGGTGAGGAAGCAGAATGCTGCTTACACAGGTTTTTAAACGCCTACTGGCAGACTCCTCACAACACCATTAACTGCGCGCCAGCACACCTGTTGTTCCGGAAGCCCACGCGGGATAACATCCCTGTCAGTTCAGAGTGGCACCCACCAGATTTTGACAAGGAAGCCGCACAAGCCAAGTGGGTAAGCACTAACCAGAAAGCAAGCGCACGCCGGAGAGCACAACCACCCTCTCTACAAGTGGGCGATGAAGTGATTGTCAAGGACAGTTACCCTGGGTGGAAGTTCAGAACCCCCTACGAGCTTGAAATCTGGAGGATTATCACTGTGAAGGGCACTATTATCATGGCACAAGCGAGGTCCACGCACAGTCACCAGAAACGTTTCCTGGTTTAAGAAAGTGGTCGCCACTCCACAGATTTGACGATGCAGTCAAGATGGCGGCCAGAGATGGACATGCCAGCAAGGAATTTTCTTCCCTGGAAAGAGGTGGGGGATGTCAACCACTGTGCAGAGGACATGAACGCGGAGGATCCAGCCAGCAGGAAAGCAGGTTTCTAGAGAAAGACAAAAGGAGCGTTGGCCTGCGAGGGCAGGGGTCCAGAAACAACTCCCAGAGCCAGACGTTTGTCTCCGACAGAAACCTGCCCCCAGCCAAAGACTGAGAGACTTTGTATGCCACGCATAATCTGAGTAAGATTTTGTTTTATTTTGAACTCAATAAAGAATAGGAGGGATGTAGAGAGCCACCTGGTCTCTACACAACAAAGATCCCACTTGTGTCACCCCCCTGGGCCGGGCGCAGCCCGAGGAGATAAATAAAGAGGATTAAGACTGCACGGGTCTTCACCAATACCTAAGCACTGTGTACGGGTGTATTTCTGTGACGCTGTTGTGAGTGGGCCTAAGAGGGACTGAGAGGACTTTCTACCCCGCTACACCTTCGATAGGTGGCCCTTCCGGTGACATTCATGCCCCTAAAGGAACCAGTGCCAGGGCGCGACCGATAGGAGTGTGTATCTCGAGCTGACGAGTCCTGTACCAGATGTACTCTGTGCAGAAGTTCCACCAGAGCCGCAGGATGTGCGGCGTCGCCAAGGTGCGGCCGAGATTGCACTCAGGCCTTTTATTCCACCGGACACTTCCCCGGTGGGCTGGAGCCCCTGGAGGCCAGCTTTGAAAACCCAGGGCCGCTGGTGCCTCTGTCACTTTCCCCAGCTCCCCAAAGATAATTGCAGCAGGTTTAGGGGGCTTCAAGAGAGAGGGAAAGAGAGGGAGGGCGGGTGGGAGGAGAGACAGTGTGATCACAGAGCGTGAAAAAGGAGGAGAGAATGAACGGATGGACGGATGGATGACTTGATGATGGATGGATGGATGGATAAATGGATGGGTGGATGGATGAATGGGTGGGTGGGTGGATGGATGGATGGATGGATGGAAAGAGAGGGATAGAGAGATAGCCAGAGGAGACAAAGGTAGAAGGGCTGGTTTGATCATTTCTGCCAGGGCAGCTTTTGGTTCTCCAGTCCGGCCCTGAATGTACTAAGTGCATGGAACCGTCGAACAATAAAATGCATGAAATGAAAACTAGAGGACACCCACCAGTGCATAATGGAAATCCGTCAGTCGGCGGACCGAAGGGTCTCCCGCTAGATCTGTGTTGGGTGATTGTGTCCACCCAAAGGTCAGCTCCTGTCATCAGAGTACATGCAAACACGGCCCCTGTCCCATGGACCTCGTTTAATGATAAGGCATTATAAAGCCTGGCTTTAATGTTCTCTTGCATGCAAACATCACTTCCACACACCTGTGTTTATGTGACCTCATTAAAGCCAACACAGTCATGCACAAATGATGCTGGCATACAATGATACATTAAAGCCATTCCTTCTGGTTTTGCCACAACCATTGATTGCAAAGCATGCTAAAACAGGCTGGATTCTCCTCGCTTGTGAAGTCGGCCGAGGTGCCACTCTCGAGTGCCACTGCTGACAAACACAGCGTTGACGGGACAGCTTGGGGAGACTGCTGGATTTAGAACTGGGAAGCATTGGCCCCTTCAGTACTGAGACACCCCATACACCTACCCACAATTCGGAGGTGTCAGACATAGGTATTGCAGAATTTGTAAAGTGCTTACTACCGCAGTGTGGGGGCACTGCAGCACTTACCCACAGATGTTCAGGGTAGGGGCGCGTCTGATGTCGATCGGGAGTCGTTCCAGGTCTTGGCCGCGATGTAGGAGAAGGCTCTTCCTCCTGGTTTTGCGGATCCGCGGGGTTTCGGCGAGGGCGAGGTCGGCGGATCGGAGGTTTCTTTTGGGTACGTGGAAGGAGATCCTCTCGTTGAGGTATTTGGGTCCGGTGTTGTGGAGGCATTTGTAGACGTGGGCGAGTATTTCGGAGGTGACTCTTTTCTCTATGGGGAGCCAGTGGAGGCTGCGCAGGTGTTGGGTGATGTGTTCTTGTCGAGGGATGCCGAGGACAAGTCTGGCTGCGGTGTTCTGTATGGTCTGGAGTTTGTGGAGCAGAGACTTGTTGATCCCGGCGTAGAGGGCGTTTCCGTAGTCCAGTCTGCTGGTTATGAGTGCGTGTGTGACGGTCTTCCTTGATTCTGGGGGGATCCATTTGAAGGTCTTTCGGAGGATGCAGAGGGTGTTGAAGCAGCCGGAGGCGACGGCGTTGACCTGTCGGGTCATGGAGAGGGAGGAGACGAGTACGATGCCGAGGTTTCGTGCGTGGTCCGTGAGGGTTGGGGGGCTGCCAAGGGTGGTGGGCCACCAGGTGTTGTCCCATGCGGTCCGAGGACGAGGACCTCTGTCTTCTCTGAGTTGAGCTTCAGGCAGCTGCCGCTCATCCAGGATGAGACGTCCTTCATTCCTTCCTGGAAGTTGAGTCTGGTGGTGACGGGATCCTTGGTGAGGGTGAGGATGAGCTGGGTGTCGTCGGTGTAGGATACTATGCTGAGTCCGTGCTGTCTGTCGATGGCTGCGAGCAGGGCCATGTAGATGTTGAAGAGCGTGGGGCTAAGCGACGGTCGTTGGGGCACTCCGCAGTTTATTTCCGTGGCTTTGGAGAGGAAAGGTGGTAGTCTGATTCTTTGTGTTCTGCCCGTGAGGAAGGAGCGGATTCATTCGAGGGCGGTTCCCTGTATGCCGGCGTCATGGAGTCTGGCGATGAGTGTGCGGTGGGAGACGGTGTCGAATGCTGCAGAGAGGTCGAGTAGGATCAGGGCCGTGGTGTGTTCCTGGTCGAGGAGGGAGCGGATGTCATCTGTGGCGGCGAGTAAGGCGGTCTCGGTGCTGTGATTGCTTCGAAATCCAGATTGGGAGGGGTCAAGGATGGAGTTTTCTTCGATGAATGTTGTTAGCTGGGCATTGATGATCTTCTCGGTGACGTTATGTTTTTTCCTGCAGTTTTTCATTATCCTAATGTTGCTAGGGTCTATTTGAGTAGAAATACATTCTTATTAGTAAAGCTAACCACTGTGGTACGTTTTAAATCCTGAATTTGTGCCTTTTCAGACCAAACACTCTTAAAATATGCTGTGTCCTAGCGTCGATGACATGTGACTCCTACACCTTGTAATCCTTATTGTCTTATGTAACATTTTCTATAGACTGATTTATGCACATATGATTCATTGGCTCTGTATAATGTGTGTGATGTAAAGTGCTCTGACACCCTACACTGGTATGAGTAGCACTATAAAACAAATTAAATGCATGTTAGAGAAGGCCATGGAGAGATGAGGGGCGCTGGTGGAGCGTGGTAGTGAGGACATTTGCATAGAAGGAGGACTGGGGGCACCAACAAAGATTGTTGCGCTGGGCGCCACCATTGCTAAAGCCGGCCCTGCGTGTAGGGTGTGTGGTTGAAAGGGTGTTTTATTTGTTTTGAGCATATGTTGTTATGTCCTGTGTTAAGACCACTGGGGTGCAGTGGCGTAGCGTGGGGGCGCCACAGGGGTGGTTGCCCCAGATGCAGAATTCTTAGGGGCACAAAATTGGGAGCGCAAAATTGGGGGCGCAAATTGCGCTGCGCAATACTTGCCTTGCCCTGGGCGCTGGCAACCCACGCTACGCCACTGCTGGTGTGCTATTATCATTTTTTGGGATTCAGCGCCTTGCGGAGGCCGGGTATGCCCAAATTATAATTGTAATGCGGGCTAAAATATACAGGCAGCTAGACACCACCAGCCTCCCCATAGGGTGTGGGATGCTCTTTGTGGATGCACCAAGAAATGGGAGTAAATTAGACAAAGCCCATTTCAAGCTACTCTGATTCTGTCCTGGGCCACGGGACAGTGGGGTGGTGGAACAGAGAGCGGGGGCGGACGGCCTGGTGAAATGTATTTTACCTTGTCACAACATTAGAGGGATGCAAAGAGACCCACTGCCAGGCGCTTTAGTGTCAAGTGCCCTGAGCTCCTGCAGGATGCCCGTGGCTGACATGCAGTCGCTACACCCTTAATCTGCCTCATGTATTTTCAAACCCTTCCCAACATGGGATCTTTTGGAGTCCTTGTGAGTATATTGTGCAGCCAGATCTGTTCACCTTCTGAGCAGATGAGCAGATCATAAATGACAACATCTAATCATTCTTTTCAGAATCGTGAAAGCCAAAGGGCTCTCCTTCGCAGCCCCCACCCAAAGCCACGAGTGTCAGTGGCATTATATGATGCATCAATTCTTTGTGAGTTTATGCTTTGTAATTTCATGTACTTTTGTGACATTCAGCCCAGCTCTCTTACTAATGCGAAAATGCTATCTTAAACCTGGGAATGAAAGGTATTTTCTTCGAAGTGCCAATAGTTATCAGCAGTGGCGGCTCCTGCGATAAGGCGGAGGAGCGTCGCCCCACTGCTTTTTTGCAGTGAAACAAAGGGAAAATAAAATGATAATAACTTGCGTTATTATCATTTTATTTTTTTCCTACTTCAGCAGCTTTGCGTGAGGGGGCGGAGGCAGGGGAGGAGTGGAGGCACCCCCCCGAAGTGCACAATGACTGCTTGGCCCGCGCCCTCAGGCCGCCAAAACAGTCTTGCGCACTTCGTATGTTCTCCATGCAGGCTGCATTACAGCCTGCATGGAGAACATGCCCAGGCTCCCAGTCAGCATCTGAGCGCCGAAACACGGCGCTCAGACCAATCACAACGCTGCTGGTGCATTGTGATTGGCTGACTGGGATCCTGGGTGTGCTTCCTGTTGAGGCCGAGCGAGGGAGGGCTATGGAGGAGAGACGTACTGAGGAAGTGGCAAGAGGGTAAGTTTATATTTCTTTTTTAATTTTTTTATACCCGCTTCCCCCGCGTCCCCCCGCCCCTGCCCCCTACCTCCGATCCGTGCCAGCTGCCGCTGGTTATCAGCCAGAAAAAGGAGGTCTTTAGACTAGCTGAGGTTTATGTTGAGTAATTAATACCTAAACATTGACATAAACTGTGTCCCACAGTAATTAGTGTCCCTTTTGAAGGAATGTAGCCTGTGGTCACTTACCAGGAGGCTTTGGTCTACGTCAGACAGTGGAGATGTTAATCAGACAAGGGTGATCTCAGACAGAAAGGTATAAAGTATTAAGTGCTTACAATTTCCGTTCATGTTGCTATGTGTTCCTGAACTGATTGACCAAGTTTCTGATTCTATGGGTCCAAATAGGGATTTGTGAGCCAGGAGCTGAAAGTCGCTTCTGGGTGTCACAAATTTTTCACGAACCAGAAGCTGCCAAGTTTGACGCAAGGGCTAGCAAGTGCTCAAAGCGGGGTCTCATTAGTCTGTTGCTAAGAGTTACGCACTTAAATAGATGCAAAACGTTGGATTTCCTTGGTACTGACGTCTAATGAGAGTTATTGTGAGATAAAATTGTATAAACCTGAAATCATGTGGAGGAGAAGTGTGCAAGACATAGTCACCGTTCTTGTTGAAACTGTAACATTTTACCTTGAAGATGATCTTTTCCAAACACAAAGTGAATGGAGTTTTCACCAGGTCTCGTCCTGTCCTGTAGAATAGTGGTGGAAGAAATATCCAAGCGAAACACGTTAAATCCCCTTATGTGAGACATTTCGTAGATTAAATAAATGTATCTATTTTTCATGGATTTTTTTCTGCTAGGTGAATTTCTTGGAATTTCTCAGTATTTGCTGAATTTTGGGCTCTTTTTGCTCTGCCCTCCATACACCCATGTGAACCACCTAAACCCACCACGAATCAGTGGAATTTCACAGAAGTGGAAAATGGTTTGTTGCATTTTTCCGCCCGCCACCGCATCATTTTCGAACTTGCCTACAAGAGTCACAATTTCTTTGGGCTTCAACACTCACCACAGCAGGTCGCCAGATTATTAACTCAATAGGACCACTGTCCACAGGGACACCTCTGGATGCCCGAGGATCTATTCTTGCTTTATGTTGAAGGGTTTATCCATCTCAGGATTGACTCCCGCCATTCTGTTGTTTCATGCCCTGTCCTGATGATGACCTCACATTGCCAGAGGTCGACACGCCATTGACAATTGATGTGTATAGACTCCATTCTTCAAATTGCAACAATAATTCAGTGGCGGCCTGCACGGCTCGCAGGTAGTGGACCGGGAGCGGGCGCGGGGGTTGTCGCGCGGTGGGGGTCACGCGGGGTGCTGCGCAATATATAAAATAAAAATAAATAAACTTAACTTGCAACCGGGTCCCGCAACCTTGCTCCTGCTCTCCTTGTCAAACTTGAGGAACAGGAAGCACAGCCAGGCCCCAATGCAGCGTTGTGATTGGTAAGCACCAATGCTCCGCTGACCAATCACAATGCTGCAGTGCAGCATTGTGATTGGTTCTGAGCGTCCTGGTTCGACGCTCAGCCAGGTAATGGGGGCCTGGGTATGTTCTCCACGCAGGCTGTAATGCAGCCTGCATGAAGAACAGGGAAAGTGCGCATGACTGTTTTGGGCGTCCTGAGAGGGCCAGCCAAACAGTCATTGCACACTTAGGAGTGGGACAACCACTCCTCCCCTGCCCTGCTCCAAGAGCAGAGCTGCCCCGCCCAATCCGCCCGCAAAGCAGCACAAACATTAAATGATAATAACTGTAAGTTATTATCATTTTATGTTACTACTTCGCACTGCTTGCAAGCAGTGGGGCGACCCTTCTCCGGCATAGCGGAGGAGCCGCCACTGCAATAATTTAAAGGAGTCATATGTCTTTTTATGTGTGATGCACGTGTTTTCACCTTTTATCACTTATCACTGCACTTTTCTTCACCTATGAGTGAGCACTGGATCTCGTTACAAAAAACAAAAAATGCCTTATAATGGAAAAAAGTATTCAATGACTTAATAAATTGTTATACAGTATTGATTGCCTGCCTTCCTCTTCTTTTTCTTGCTTTGGGTACTTCATGATGTGTCTTTAATGAATGAATAAGAGTTATTGTGGTTGGGGGAGCACTCCTGTTTTAACTGATGGTCCTACTTCTCTAGTTGATATTGTTTTATTCCAATGGTGCTGCAACACTGCACATGCTGTCCATTCATGTGCCTGAATATAAAGAATTGTTGCTAGTCAAGTGACTAGAATGCGTTGCGCACTGTTCACACAACTTTTCACAAAACATTTTCAAATCATTTTTGCATTGTTTTGCATGTTTATTCAACTTAACAATACTATGACTATATGCATTCTTAACACCAAACTTGTAAATAGTTTTGCAATTTTCAATGGTTCATAATACATGAAATCCAAACAAAAAACTGTTTGTTCACAATGTACTAAACATAACAATACATGATAATGTTCCAATAGTAATTACTTCAAACAATTTAAAATGATGCCCGATGCATTTCGGGACGTAGCTGTCCCTTCCTCAGGAGCCAATCTACAATGAAAAATGTAAATACACGTTGTTACTACCTATGGTTGGCTCAATTTGCCCATTATTAATTACAACACTTTATTTATCATGCTCGACTGGTATTATATATTTAAGCTCATGCATCCATAATCACAAAAGAACCAAGATAGCCACCTGTGTTTAGAACTGTAATGACCATTGTGGTGTGTTATCACTTATAATGTGACCCTATTGTGCTATCGTGCTTGCAGAGCTTATGACACCTTAACGAAATCAAAAGTACCTTCATGCCGAAGCGGCAACAATGCCTGCCAGTAATACTCTGTTATCACTAGAAAACGGAGAAAAAACGAAGAAAAAACATGATGTCAGAGAGACATGCTAAGCCTTATTCGAACTGCTGTGAACCCATGAAACCATACGCTCATAAAGGTGCTTACCTCAAAAATGCACCAAAGGCTCCAAGTTTTACGACGAAAGTAACCAAATAACTGCACTGCTGATCTGTAATGACATAACCATACCGTGGTATCAGAATACTGTGTTTCCTACTTCCTAAATCTCCAAAGACAAACTGTCTTCACTAGCTCAAACCCGTATACCGCTGCACTCGAGTGGAGTTAACTGCCCGAAACAACGTTCTCACCTGTCGCGTTCGCATCCTACGCCACCATATTCCTCGTCAGTAGCCTGCAAGTGGACTGCTCCGTGTGCACTGATAACGCATAGTGAAATAGAAAAGAGACTGCACTAACGTGAAAATCAACTGCGCCATCTTGAAACGGCAACCGCTGATAACTGTCTGAATATTAAAGAGAGTCTCGCACTATTATAGCTGCCTGGGACAGAGTCATTGTCGTGTACACCTGTGGTGCAAAGCGCCAAATGATGCAGGCGACATCGTTCAACTAAGACAAACGCATCAACTCCAACACGGTGTATTGTCAGTTAACTCTAAAATAATGACAAACATAGTCACGACTATTTTACCAAATATCAATCACCAACTACAAAGAAACAATATAAGACTCACAATAATGTTAATATTTATCCTCTTGTGACGGGATTGGCATAGCTCCTTCTGGGTGTACAAACCTCATCAGTACAGTCATAAACACCAAATACTCGATGCGGTGTAAACATAACGATGGTCATACTAGATCATTGCTCCTCTAATTATCCACTGTGGCCACCGAACGTTGAAAACAATATACACCAGTCTCTTCATCAAGGGATGCCTCTAAACGTGTGTAAATGTTGGCAGATTACCCTCCAGAATGGCCAATGTGCTAATGATGGTATGATGATGGGAACTGCCTAAGTGTAATGAGCAATGTCATGTTATGGTCATAGGGTGATCACATAGAGTACTGTAGTGATGGTATACTAAGTTGTCACGGGGTACCTTGTGTTTGGGTAGTCTAAACAACAAAATCCTTGGTTTAGATGCAGATATTAATGATATCCAATGTATGCTCCTATATGTTGACTTCAAAGAAAACAGCTCATATCCAGACGATCATTAAGCCCTCTAGGTAGCATACTGTCAAGCTCATTAATCCAGTACACTTCTCTTTGTAGTAATTTCTTGTTGTTATCCATCCCTAATTGTGATGGTACCTTTTCAATGATCTGAAATCGAAGTTGTGATATTGTATGTTTGGCTTCATCCCAATGTGTTGCTATACTTGAAGTGGTATTCTTATTTCTGATTTTACTCTTATGTTCTGTTATCCTTATTTTGATTTTGCGTGAGTCTTGCCAACATATGCTTTCCCGCAGGGACATTTGATACAGTAGATAACATTGCTTGTGTTGCAGTCACTTGTGTGTCTGAGCTGAATCTTTTTCCCGGTTATTGGATGTGATAAAATATTGCCAACGATAATGTTGTTACAATGTATGCAATTGGTGCATCTCTTGGTCCCTTGATGTTCATCTGTTTTAGTGCTGCTTTGTGGTTTGGCCAAAATGGTACGAAGATTACTGCCTCTGGTGTAGGCGTGTAATGGTTTGTGCTGAAAAATGCCTTTAAAATCAGGTTCATTTTCTAACAATTCCCAACTGGCATTAATGATTCTTTTTATGGCCTGTGAACTGGTTGTATATTTTGACACAAATACCATTCTGTTGTCATTCGATCGGTTCTTCTGGATAAATAATTCCATACGGTCTTTTGCTTGTACCCTGTCAATGCTGCTTTGCAAAACAGATTCAGGATATCCTCTGTCAATGTACCGTTGTTTGTATTCAGCTATCTTCTGTAAACAAATGTTGGGTTCCGAACAGATCCTTTTGATCCTTATGAATTGTGAATACGGTAAGTTTCTTATTAGACTCCTAGGGTGAAAACTCGAGAATGCTAAGGCGTTGTTCCGGTCAGTGGGTTTGGTGTAGATTTGTGTGTCAAAGCTGGTGCCAGTCGGTGTTTTGGTAATTAACACATCTAAGAAATGGATACTGTTGGCATCGATGGTATGTGTGAATTGAATCCTTGGATTGAATGTATTCAATGTACTTATCATTTCTTCCAGTGCCATCCTCGTGTCTGACTACACTATGAAAATGTCATTGATGTACCTGCAATAAAGTTTTATGTTAGTCCACCATTGTGCACGCGTGATAATGTGCTGGTGCTCAAACTGGGCCATGAAGGTATTCGCATATGCAGGGGCCCCAGAGAAGCCCATTGAAGTTCCGGTCATTTGTGCATAGTAATCTTCTTGCCAGGAGAAATAACTATGGTGTAAACAGAAATGAAGTAATTGTAGTATGAAGACCACAATGGTCATTACAATTCTAAACACAGGTGGCTATCTTGGTTCTTTTGTGATCATGGATGCATGAGCTTAAATATATAATACCAGTCGAGCACGATAAATAAAGTGTTGTAATTAATAATGGGCAAATTGAGCCAACCATAGGTAGTAACAACGTGTATTTACATTTTTCATTGTAGATTGGCTCCTGAGGAAGGGACAGCTACGTCCCGAAATGCATCGGGCATCATTTTAAATTGTTTGAAGTAATTACTATTGGAACATTATCATGTATTGTTATGTTTAGTACATTGTGAACAAACAGTTTTTTGTTTGGATTTCATGCATTATGAACCATTGAAAATTGCAAAACAATTTACAAGTTTGGTGTTAAGAATGCATATAGTCATAGTATTGTTAAGTTGAATAAACATGCAAAACAATGCAAAAATGATTTGAACATTTTTTGTGAAAAGTTAAGTGTGAACAGTGCGCAACGCATTCTAGTCATTTGACTAGCAACAAGTCTTTAATGATTGAAGACATAATGTTCTCTCATTGTGTTTTATGCCCAGCGGGCCATTGTTTTTTCTATATATGTACTATCGGATAAGTTACTAGCCTCAGCCTGTCCTGAAAGGCCTCACTAAATATCTGCCTATTCTCTGAAAGGCCTCATAAAGCCACAAGCAGTTATTGAAGTTCTCACCAAACCTCAGCCCGTCCTTTAGAATGTCTCACCAAGAACGAGCCTCCCCTCTAGAAGGTTTTCATCTAGCCGGGTCCTTTCCAAACACTGGCATTAACCATTCGCTGTTTGGTATTGTCCATGCTGTTCTGAAAGGGTTACGGAAGTGGAGTTTATCAGATGACAGATTGCCATATCCATCTTCATTTACATCGCTTACACCCCCTGATCTTTATTCCTACCGTAAAATCCAATCAATGAAAATGGGCACGAAGGAAACCTACGCTTTTTTTAAATGTGTAAGTTTAGAAGCAGTGGGTATTTGTACACCTCTGGATCAGGGCCGGACTGGCAACCCAAAGCAGCCCTGGCCATTTCATCGGACCAGCCCCTGGTGAAGCGCTGCCTGGCCCCGGGAGACTGGAAATGCTTGCTTGCGGCTTTTGTGACTGGGGGCCGATATTGCAGCACCGCTGCCAAACTGGCCCCCAGTAAGAAAACCGGTCCCCACTACTGCAAAACCGGCCCCCACCCTTCCAACCTCCTGGGGAAATGCCCGATGCCCGGTACGGCCAGTCCGGCCCTGATGATATGGCATAGTTCCAATTATGTCGCTGTGGACATAGACCTTGATGTTAGAACCTGGGGTTGATGACAGCACACTCACGTATGGAGAGGGTGAAAGAGAGTGGGAGAGAGAGAGAGAGAAACGGAGCGTCTCCCCCCCACCCCCCTGAGGAGTTTATCGAGTAAAATGGCTCTTATGAGCTGCTCTGTAGCGGTGACAATTGCTGCACCTCTCGGTACACACTGGAGGCTTTCTGGGGTCTTGCAAAACATGACAGAACGGTTGTAGGGGGACTCCTCATAAAGCTGCAGTAATTAAGAAGTGAAAGATTGTGGGAATAAAGAATACAAGAGTGATGTCAGGCGCCTCATAAAGTCCGAAGTTACAAGCTAGCTCCTGTGATAGCTTCACTCGCCCGGGGCAGTCTCAGCCACAGCTGAGGCTATAAATCGGGTGCGATGGACGTAGCATCTTTAGACCATCGGCTAAAAGCTCTTTGCGAAGAGCACATTTCACATAAGGTAAAGGCAGTGGGAAATCCAAAGGCTGTCGGTGTTTATGCACTCTGGTTTGACATGCTAGGAGTCAAGCGGGACTCATTTAGAGATTGGTGGACAGAGTATTCCATCATAAACGTGACGGATGTCCCGTCTGCCAAACTCAGGGTTCCCGCTATTTAGAGCTTTCGGAACCACCCTGTTTACATCGGCAGAGACTAAACTGACTCCACCAGCAGAAACATTTGACCCAACACCCGTCTGATATTGAGAGCTTACATTCTGATACACTTTTCCTGTTCGGAAAGCCAGGGGGTCCTGAACAGGTAACCAAATAAATGACCCTCCGAATGCAGTGATTAAACCCCTAGTGTTATCAGGGACATTTGTTGTCTTTCAGTAACACATTCCTGCTTTGAGAGCTTGTTTTTGAAGAACAAAAAACTTTGCTGAGCAGGCACATTAAACATGGCGTCTGTCCAGCAACCTTTCAATACCTTTTGCCTATGCTGAAGGCAGCGAGATCTCCACCTGGCTGGCAGAGATCTCTTAGTATGGATCTTCGGTCTTCTGACAGCACGGCAGAGTACATCCCTCTTCTGCCCCGGCTGCTATACTTCCCATGAGGGCACCTATCTGCATGAAACTGCAATATCAGGCTTTGGGAGAAAGGCCATAGTCCTGATGGGAACTGTGACCGAGCTCTTAGGTGGAGTAAACCGTGTCACTCACAAAGTTAGCCTGGGCTCTGTCAAGAACTTTGTGGCTCACCCCTGATAGCCTGGCTAAGCCGCAAGGCTTTTTCTCTCATGAAGAGTTTGCAGTATGTGTGCAAACATTGCTAAAAAAATACACTTGGAATATAAAGAATGTAACCGTCCAAACCAGTTAGTCCAAAATTTAATTAGTCACGTCAAACGAATGTAAGTCTTTTGCACGCATGCCATTATGACGCATGCCTTACAAGGCTTTGACTTTTACAACACTTTATATTACATCTTGGTACAGTAGCACACACACACGTGTGTGTATTTATATAAATATATTGGTACATGTTTAAATATATGTAATACATGTATATATATTTTTGTTAGGGAGTTTGCCCCCAAATCCTCCCTTTTTTATTTAAAAAAAATATTTTTCATATTTGTGCATAACCCACCCAAATGTAGTTTTGTAATCACTTATGTCCCTTTACCACTTCTTGTCACTGAACACTAAAAGTGCAATATAGCCCCTTCTCCCAACCCACCCCAGAAACCTAATAACTCCTTACCAATCCTTGAACCCTTAAAACCCCTTACTATATATATATACACATATACATATATATATATATATATTCACATCCAATATTGTTGTTTTCTACGATTTGTGATACAGCAGCAGACAAACTCTCAGACATCGTCCTCCCTGCTTTTTTTCCACCCTTTTGTTATTTTTTGTTTTTCATATTTTATAAATGTAACCTTTTTTCATGCAAGAATACACAAATAAAATTAGTTTCCCCGGCTATATATATATAAATATATATCTATGTGTGGTACATACATGCATGGTAAAGGCTACATGGCAAAAGTGCTGCGTGGTAATGGATGTGTGGTAAAGGTTAAATATCACACCAAACAGTAGGAAAAATAGCAGCAATGATATAAAAGCTATATTATAAATATAATAAAAGACGCCATGACATAAGATTTTGCACAACATTGTCCAACGCCACTGTAGGTTGAAGTTCCTTCAGTGAACTGTTTAAATGAAAACAGCAGATTGACCCACAATGTCTCACCCACGGCAATGGAATTGAGTTTACTGTGGGCTGAACCAAAGGCGGAAGGACGCAGGGTGGTGCATTGGAGCGCTGGCTCGAACCACTCAAATGAGTCCGAACTGCCACACTTGTAGGAGTGAGATGGGTAGCATTTGTGTTGTTACTATCATTGACAGCATGGCAAGGGCAATGTGTGGTGCAAGCTGCAGTGGCCTCCTGACAGAGCCCTGGCTCTTATGTTTTTTACAAATTAAGCACTGAAGATGCTCTGCGGTTACTGAATCTCTGCCTCTGCAGCGTGAATGCACTGAAGTTCTAGCAAGGTACCATTGAGGGGTGGCTGCTGGAGCAGAGTCAGTCCTGGATGCAGGAGGCTGAAAGACCTGGGCTCAGGGCGGTACCTTCTAAGCAGGGACATTTCTGCAAGAGTGACTGCTCTCTCATGTTGTGTACAAATGATCATAAGAAACAGCTCTATTGATTTTAAGGCGACCTTCCAGTGCTTTGGTTGAGACAGCCCTCTGTCCTCCCAGGAATGGTGCGCCTCTTGCTTGAATACTGTTGTCGGAGGATGTACCTTCTCGCCTTAGTAGAAGCTGTTGAATGTGATGCTGTGTTGAGCAGGCTCTACAAAGAGTACAGAACCTGAGGCCAGATGTACGACCCGTTTTTGCATGCGCAAACGGGTTTGCCACCCGTTTGCGCATACAAACACCTACAGGGCCATGTACAAACCCTATTTAGTGAGTTGCAATTTATTTGCGACTCACTAAATAGGATTTGCGACTCGCAACTAGGAAGGGGCGTTCCAAGGGCGTCCCTTCCTAATTGCCACTCGCTACCCTAGGTAAGAATGTTTTGCGACCACAATTGCGGTCGCAAAACACTCGAAATTTACCGCCCTCTTCAAGAGGGTGGTAACCCCTTCCCCATTGCAAATGCAGGGGAAAATATTTTTTAGGGGCAGGCAGTGATCCACTACCTGCCCTTAAAAAATGAAACGAAAACATTTCATCATTTTTTTTTAAATGCATCCCGTTTTCCTTTAAGAAAAACGGGTTGCATTTAAAAAAAAAAAACTGCTTTATTTGAAATCAAATTAAATCAAATTTCTTTATTTCGGTTCAGTTAAAACCATAAAAGATACATACATACATACATACAAATTATTTAAGTACAGTTGATACAGCTTCGCCTCAATTAGTAACACTTCATCAAGTTAAGGGGCAATAGTAAGGATAGACAATAGAATGACCTAACCGCAATATGACAATTAAAATATATCTTATAATAAATACATTAAAAACTAGGCATTGGTTGTTTTATAAAATCTTTTGTATTGAGCACTTGGATCAGTATCCATTACTCAATAATAGCCTCATCCTCCATTATTTATACCTTTCAATACAATTCTTTACATGATCTTCTAAAAACTACAAATACTGTTTAGTGCAAGTGATAATGTCACAAAATTACCTTGTAACACCATTAAGTCATAAAGTGCATGTGCATAGCTTACTTAAAACCATAGGCTTGAGTACGCCTATTCATAAATAGTTAAAACTTCAACCCAGCTTTTACTCTTATGAAACTCACATTAAATAAATATCTGCTAACACTGAAAACAATTTTTTGGGATGTATCTGTTTTCAATATTCTTTCCGCCTCTAGGCAAAACCTAGTATAATTCTACAAATGGGTTTGATCCATTTGTTCCTGGGTTTGCCATATGCGGGACAGAAGAATAATACATGTAAGTCGTTTTCCTTAGTCTCATTTTTACATAATACACAAAACTCGTTGTTATTTCCATCACAATTACTAGCCCATTTTGATGTGTTCACATTGATTTGTAGCACACCATATCTAAACTTCATGTATAAAGATTTGGCTAGTTGTGGGCGTACTTCATCCAAGAAAGACTCAAAGCTTGCTACTTCTTTAAAAAGAAGGAACTTAGTTGTTAGTGTACCAGTATCCGAGCTATGTAGCACACTATTTTGGATATAAGCCCAGAAAGTGGATTTTAACAGTTTCCTGGAAAGTAATGTCAACTGAGTCGGTTCTTCCCAAAAATGAAATAGACCTAATTTCCCAAACCAAGAAACAACATGCTTAAGCCACGGGATGCTCCTGCTCTGATCAATCTTTAGGATGTCCTCTAGGCCTTCCTTATAGTGTGTCAGTTCTATGGTTGACCAGAGTCGCACCCAAAATAGTAAAGGTCTTAATATAGCGTGGTGGTCTGTACGTTTGACATTTAGGTCCATAACAATGGAAATTAAGGGTGTTCGTACAGGTAGGTTTAATAATCTTCTGAAAAATTTGTTTTCTCCTAGTTCAAAACTCTTTTACAATAGGGCTCTCCATATTTCAGCCCCATAAAGAGAGGCTGATTGTGCTCTTTGTTTAAATACCTCCAAGGCAGGGGACACCGCTTTCGAGATACTACTCCTGTGTCTCTTTATTATCGGTAATGAATTTTGAAGCAAGGTAATCTTGTTTTTTTCCAATTGTGGTTTCGAAGACAATTTTGTATCTAGGGTTATGCCCAAATAATTAAAATGTTGCACATACTCTAACTTTTGTTTGTTAATCGCTAAATTCTTTTTAAAAGATCTATGTGGGTTTATTGCCATATACTTAGTTTTGCTGGAATTTATTTCAAGGCCCTTCATATTGCAATATGTGTGGAAAGAATCCATTAAGCATTGTAGTCCTTTGGGGGTTTGTGATATCAGTATGGTGTCGTCAGCAAATAAAAGAGCTGGCACCAGGTCCCCCCCCAACTTAGGCGAATCGTGTGTGCACCCAAGCAAATACCTTGGGATATCATTAACATATAATGAAAATAAGGTGGGCGCCAGTACACACCCCTAGCGTACACCCCTTCTCACAGGGATTGCCTTGGTGAGTTCGCCCCTCGGGCCTCATCTTACTTTTGCGAAATTATCCTCGTGTAATCTTATTATTTGCATGAGTAATTCGTCTGGCACCCCTTGACATTTCAACGATTCCCAAAGTAAATTTCGAGGTATAAGATCGAATGCAGCCTTTAGGTCTACGAAAGCAATATACAAATGGCCCTTTTTTTAAATTTATATATTTCCAGCATAAGCATATGAATCTAAAAACCTGGTCGATTGTGCTAGTTTTAATCCTAAATCCCGCCTGGAATTTTGAGAGCACGCTATTCTCTTCAAGCCAATCGTTCAATTTGATTAAAATGTGCCTAGCAAAAAGTTTTTGTAAAATGTCAATTAAACTAATTGGTCGATAGTTTGCGGGGTCATAGCGATTACCTTTCTTAAAGATCGTAGTAATTTCTGCCCCTTTCCAAGATTCAGGTATTGGTGCACCTAAGGCTATTGCATTGCATAAGCAATTTATATATGGGCCCCAGACACTGCTGTCATGCCTCAGCAAATCTCCCGGTATTTTGTCGGGGCCGGGCGCCTTCCCTGGCTTGACTGCATCAACTGCCGTCAGTGTTTCTTCCAAACTAAAGTGTAGATAATTAACATTTGGATTAGTTACAAAATCTACAATAGTAAATGTTTTTTCAGTTTCAACTGCCGCGTAAAGGCGGGAGAAGTGATCGACCCAAGTATTAGCATGAAGAAAAAGATCCTTAGTATCCCTACCTGTCATATTGCCTTTTGTTATTAGTCGCCAAAAGCTTGCTTGATCTTTGGACTTAGCTGCACTAATTAGGTCCGTCCAAATATTGTCATCCCAGGTTTTTTTTGCATAGGCAAGAATTCTCTTATATTTAATTCTATTCTCCCTTATGACCATTATGTTGTTATTTTTTATTGCCAATATAAGTTCAGCTTTTGCTTCACGGCACTCCTTATTATACCAGGGGTTGGCTCCTACGTTTAAGTCATTTCTTCTTCCGCTACACTCCTTGGGTATTCTACTCACAATCGGTGCTAAAGCATCTACCAGGGCATGGTGCACGACCAGTATGGGAAACTCTACAGCTGGTAAATCTATATAGGGGGAGATAATATCTGCAAAAGTATTATAGATCTGCGTCATAGACTGGTCATTTCCTAAAATGTGAGGCCATTTTAGGGCTCGACGGTTATTACTCACAAGAATGTCATCCATAAAGATGTTATTTCCTCCACTACTCAAGGTAGTGGCAGAAAAAAGGTGAGTTGCTAGTGTCAAGTGTAGGGGGCGATGATCACTCTCGGTTCTGGTATCTACTATTAAATCATGTACATTAGGCCAGAACTCAATGGATACCAGTATGTAATCTAAAAAGAGAACTGGTGTCCGAGCCTTCTCTGGAGCAGCCCCTAGGATTTGGAACTCTCTTCCACCGGAATTACGCACAATCTCTTCAACGATTACTTTCAAACTGGAAGCCAAAAGATTCCTAATGAACACATTTTTACCTTAATTGTAGACAATGATCACGTGCTCGTCCACATTTAGACTGCAGCCATTGTTCACTCTTTTGTTGTTATGCTTCCTCACCGCATTTAGAAGCCTGTCTTATCTTTGCATAGCGTATTACTCCCCGTGATTCACTGGTCCGATGTGTGCGAGTATTATGTCTGTTTATCCCTACCTATGACCGATACTGGAATTAGGCCCTTCCTCATCGTAGGTTATATCTCCTCTCTAAGCCTGCTTCATACCTGGTTATTGTACTACTATCCGTGTCTCTTTTGTCTGTGAAATACTCGGTTAGGTGGTTAGAATGAAGGCGATAACCTCCGGGTGTGCTTCCATATCTGTTGTCATTATTTGAATGTTGACTTACTTTCCGTCCTTGTAAAGCGCTCTGATATCCCTCGGGATCTTGTTCGCGCTATATAAAACTTTATAAATAAATAAATAAAATAAATAAATAAATATTACTCTGACAATTACCTCTACAAAATGTAGAAGCATTTGGTCTATCCGAGGGTAAGCAGCCATTACAAGCTCTAAGTCCCTGACCTGATGTTAATTTCATAATTTGTGCAACCGCTACGGTGCAAGGCACTATCGGGCTACTTTCTACTTAAAAGCAGTCCCAGACATGGAGGTCTGCTGACCCCAGCAGGCCACCATACCTGAGAGGGCCAGCCATTCTCAATGGGGTCGCAAATTGCGAGTGCCTCACGAATATTGATGAGGCATGCAATTTGCGACCCCATTGAGAATCGCTAACAGTGTCTCTGACACTGTTGTACATGTCCTTTTGCAAGTCGCAAATTGCGACTCGCAATTGAGTGCAATTTGAGAATCTGGCCCTTTGATCCTCTCAAACTAGTCTACTCGTAGTCACTGCCCGCAGAGGCCGCACTTCTGTCTGGTGAATGCAACAGACACCAGTTGTCAATATCGCCATCAATAGCACTACTGACTACTTCTCCTGGAAAGTTTACTTTGGTGTTCTTCCGGATCAGCTTTCCACTTGGCCGCTTCATCGCTGCCCGCTCTAATACAGGGTACAGGGGCTTCTGGGCCTCCATCTTTATCGTACTGGTGTTCTCTTCCTGGTCCTACTTTCTTTTTTCCGGAGCCCAAACTGCTTTCATTTCTCCTTTGGCTGCTTTTGCTCCAGAGCTTACCAGTTTGGGCCAGCTAAAATTTGAGTGCATTTTTCTTTTTCCATCATCTCCATTGTCTTTGTTTTCAATCTGCTGGGAGTGAGACTTCAGGAGGACAACCACAGACAGGGCTGGACTGGGAACTTAAAACAGCCCTGGCAAAAATGATAAATTCAGCCCCCATGTGTAGACAAGCAAATGCATGCTAGAACCAGAGAAATTCTTTCAAGTTGCCGCCGGGATCCCATAACGTGCACCACAACTGCTGGAGGCCAAACCAGGCTCCAAGTGTCAAAACCGGCCTCCTGGTACTCTAACCTCCTGGGGGATTGCTCGCTTGCCCGATTGGCCAGTCCGGCCATGCTCTGGATTTGGGGTTACCGATAATATCATGATTCAGAGGACATTATGCAAAATGTGTTGTTTCCTGCACACTGGTTTATATTTGGAAACCAAAAATGGGGAAATATACAATGGTAATGATAAATATTCAACTATTCTGTGTTCCCATACTTCTCCCAATAAACATAGTGCCACATTTGTGGGCCTGTCACCCACAACAGGAAAGGCCCCAAAGCACGACTTGGTGATATCAAATTGTAGGCATAAAAATTCTGTTTGGCGATGTGGGTAGCTGTGGAATTTGGGCCCAGGATTGGATGTGACACTTGGAAACCTACCAAACTCGGTTGTTTCTGAAAACTAGACACCCAGAGAAGTCCAGTTTGGTGAACTTGGGTGGATCGCACTGCATTTTTTTTTAATCCCGAATGCCCTGCAAACAAACCTTGGCTAAAATCGCACATTTAGAGTAATCTCTAGATAGAGTCTCTACCGAAAGGGTGTTACCGAATGTAAGTAACTTGTTCTTCTGATGGAGACTTCTACCCGCAGATTGCTCACCTTTTGTATAGATAATAAAGCAGTACTCATTTGGAGTAGGGTCTGTGGATGGACTCAAACCAGAAAGTCCTGCAGGACCTAGCAGGCAAAATTCCCTTCTTGGTGAATCTGACTATCCTGGCAAAATGCCTCCTGAACGTATGGAGGGACGCCCACGTAGCCATCTAGGACAGGGACTCCGCGTGTCAATGCAGTGGTAGCAGCTTTGTTCCTAGTAGAATGAGAACACAGTCCTTCCAGAGTCTGCTTCTTTGCCAGTGCGTAGCAGATCCTAATGCAGAGCGCATTCCAGAGGGAGATGGTTCTCTTCTGCACTGCCTTGCCTTTTTTTTCACACCAATGAACCCCACAAAAAGCTGATAGTCCTCCCAGTGGTCTTTGGTACGATCTATGTAGAAGTTCAGTTTTCTCTTAGAGTCCAATTGATGAACACTCTCCTCCTTAGCAATGCTTAAGTTGTAAACATAGAAGTGCCAGGGCCCTCTTCAGGAGGCCACTTCCGCTTGCACCGCGCATTGCTGCTTTCAACGCTGCCAATAACAGGAACAACACAACTACTAACAATCACACAGCTACAAGTGTGACAATTCTGACTATTCCAGACCCCAAAAGCAATAAGAATGGCTTTGGCGGCAGGTATTAGTCATTTTTAAAGTGCATTGAATTAATAAATAACTGTTGTTATGCTTGTCTCTAAATGAGACAAAGAGCAACCCCATGCAGCAGACGGTCATAAGCACCGGTGTTGACATTAAGTGCCGGTAATGATCACCGGAAACCACCGGCTCAAATTAAGCACTGCTTCTTAGAGTGCTGTGGTGGAGCATAGAACGCCGGCAGGGTGATGGTTTGACTGATGTAGAACAGTGTAACATTTCTTGTCAAGAAGGATGCTCGTGTCCGAGGACCAGTTTGTCTGAGAAAGAAAGGAAGTGTATAGTGGATTGGCACAAAGAGCCTGAAGCTCATATGCCGTGCTGAGGTGGTGGCAACGATAAACACAGTCTTGACAATAAGGAGCTGTAAAAGACAGTTGTGAAGTGGCTCAAACGGAGTGCACATCAGATAAGTCAGGACCAGATTATGGTCATGACAAAAGAGAAAGGGGGAAACGTGTTGCAGCCCTTTTAAAAATCGCATCACAACTGGTGACTTAAACAACGAGGGCTGATCTGGCAATCTTAAGAAGGCCGAAAGGGCTGAAAGATAACCCTTAACAGTGCCTAAAGCAATGCCTTGCTGGGCAAGAGACAGAACAAATAACAGAACGTCAGATAACTTGGCCTTGAGGGTGATCAGTCTGTCGTGTGCTTCACCAATCCACAAATTTGTCCCAAAGGCAGGACTATACATTTTTGTTGAGCAATGCTTCGCTACCAAGATTAAATCAACCACCTCTGGAAGTGTTCAGCGGCTGTTGCTCAACCTTCATGCATGAAGGTGGAGATTGCAATGGCCCCAGTGCAAAACCCTGCCCTGTTGCTGCAACATTAAGTCCTCCTGGAGGGCCAGCCTGATCGAAGGATAAGTGTTCAAGCCCAGGAGTTCTGGATACCACACTCTCCATGCCCAATCTACTAGGTGACCACGGCTGAGATTGTCTGACCTGGCATTCAGTGATCCTGCCAGGGGCTTCACACCATGAAAATTCCTTGATGGTCCAGCCATTTCCAGAGGTGTAACGCCTCCCGGCACAGAGTCCATGACCCCACCTCATTCTGTTTGTTGCAGTACCACATGATGCTAGTGTTGCCTGTGAGCACTTGTACCAGCCTTCCCTTGATGGACTGCAGGAAGGCTTTCAATGCCAAGCCGATAGACCTCAGTTCCAGAAGGTTGATGTGGAGCCGGGATTCCACCGGACACGAGAGGGCTCTGATCTCCATCTCCCCAGATGGCCACCCCAACCCAGAAGCGATGCATCAGTCACCAATGTCAACTCTGAGTCTGGAAGTTGAGGGGTCTCCTACTGACCCAATCACAGTCCAGTAACCACCAATGCAGAATTTTTGCAGTCTCTTCCAAAATCTGAACGTGGTCAGATAGGTCCCCCTGATGTTGAGCCCACTGGCACTTCAGATCCCACTGCAGAGCCCTCATATGCTACCTGTTAGGATGTGAGACCAAGCACTCACCTGAAAACCAGGATCGTCTGCAGGGGCGATGAGTAGTTCTCCAACCCTTCCGGAACACCTCTCAACGCTACTGAGAAGCACAGGAGCCCTGGCAGGTGTTCCAGGGGGGAAGGGGAATTTAGACCGAGAAGACAGAGAAAAAGAAGACACAGTTCAGCTCCGCCACCTGGACCAGCCAAGATCCTTGTTCTGAATTGCAGAGTCTCTGTTTATCTTCTTTACCTTATAGTACAAAAATGTCAAAATTAGAAACCACTATATAGAACCAATATAACGTGTAATAGTGTAACTATCGCAATGTGATTACCTCTGATATAGTTTGACACTTCACCGTTGCTTTGTAAATATGTTTAGATTCTTCTCTTAAACTCTTTAGTTCAATAGGCACAAGGAATACAATATAGGGCTGAAAATAAAAGAATAAACACCTATGAAGATGTGAACACTTCTTGCTCAACGTAATTCTCCTATATTGAATTATCTCACCTGTATTTTTACATGGATTAATGTCAGTCTTAATCTATGCAATGCTACTTCTCAAACGCCTGTATTAATTGTGGAACCAGGTTTTAGCAATGTATATTCTTCTCAAGAGCATGTACAAGATGTGGATCAAGGGTTAAAACTATATATCCTCAGGCACACAGTCATAAATAAAGCTATTGGCAATTAACAGAATTCGAATTGTTCAAAATAAAAGAATGTAACCGCTAAGCGTGAAAGATTCACTTAGCTGACTTGACGCTGTCCAAGTCCTTCATGAAAATGCCTGTATTGTTGGAGCCGGCTCGACAACAGGAATCCAGACGTGGTAGGCGTAATTAAGCGTTGTCCTTCGTGGAGCGATGCAGAGATCAGCTGTGATGAGGACAAAAGCAGGAACTCCCTTCAGGAACGCAACGCGGCCGAGAGCGGTAAACAAAGCCAAGCGCCGTGTCAGAGGGGCGTGGCTATTTATATCCAATGAGCAGGGCGTTGTCCAAGGTGTTGTCCTAGCGTCAGTAGCAGCGTGAGCTATGACGCCTGACAATGTGATTGGTCCGTGGAACGGCTCTGAGCCGTAAGCAAAATTTGAACGTTTCCTTGACTACGGAGAAGCCAAGTCGATGGGAGGATTTAAAACACATCGGCTTGGTTTTACAATAATACACAGAGATATGAATAACACAGAGGACTGGATCTGAAGGCACCAAGCATTGGCAAATACAATAAATAATGAACAAGGCTGTAACATGATTCAAGGGGCAATTAAGGGGAATACACTGCAACATGATTTACGAAGGAACCATGGGGATGTTGACAAATCAAGCAGACCATTACGTTTGTGGCGCAATTCCTGACACTACCTAGTGTGCTCGATCAGCAGGATGTAGAAGGCCATCAGTCCCAACAGCCTCAGAGTCTACCGCACCGAAATCCAGGACCTAGGCTGATAGATCGGATAATAGCCTGAATGTCTTGGACTCTCTTTCTTGGGAGAAAGGCACAAAACTAAACTGTGACCAGAATGGCTCTGATGAAGGAGAGCCTCCGCCAAAGGTGTCCTGTCACCACCGCCATCACTTTTGTGAACACCCAAGCGGCGCTAGTGAGACCAAAGGGAAGCACAGCAGACTGAAACTGCTCCTCCCTCTCCACGAACCGCAGGTAGTGCTGATGGGTTGGCAGGATGGGAATATAGAAATGGGTGTACTGCAGGTCCAATGCTACCATCCAGTCTTCAGCGTTGAGGGCAGACAAGATGTGGCCAGGGTGAGCATTTTGAATTTCTCCTTCCGGAGCAAGGCATTGAGAGGGTGCAGATCTAGAATAGGTCGAAGAGCTCTGTCCTTCTTGGGCACCAGAAAGTAGCAGAATTAACAACCAGATCCTACTTCTGGCATCGATACCCTCTCACTAACCCATTTGGCGAAAAGGGCTTGCACTTCCTGCCACAAATTGGAGAGGTAGTTCTCCGTCAGTCACTGAGGGCAAGGCATATCCTTTGCTAACCATCTGTAGGACCCACTTTTTCAAAGTGATTGCTTGCCAGCTTGGTATGAATCAGTGGATTCTGCCTCCCAGCAGGTGGTTGTGTCCCTGCAAGAGCACGCTAAGGAGGTTTAGCAGGTGGGGCTGCAGGGGAGGGTAGGCTAGGCAGCACACTGGCCTTGGCCACTGGGGCAGTGGCCACCAACACCTCTACCATGAAACTGCTGGGTTCCCTGTTGGGGTTGGACGGGTTGTTGGCGGTAAGGGATGCCTCGGCCAAAGCAGAGAAAGGAACAGTGGAACAGTTGCGTTTGGTGAGGTTCGGCGGAAAGGCCCAAAGAGCGAGCGGTAGCCCTGCTCTCCTGAAAGTGCTCGCAAGCAGAATCAGCTTTTTCCCTTGACAGGTAAGTCCCATTAAAAGGTCTGTCCATCAGGAAGGATGGGGATCGCTGGAGAACCCAGTCAAGTGCAGTAATGCATGGCGGTCAATGGCAACGCTGGTGCCTATGGCCCGTCCGATGAAATCAGTGGTGTCCAAACCACAACAAATCGGAATTTGACAGCATTACAACTATCTTGAATTGTCTGAGATAGTACAAGGCAAAGGACTTTGGGCACACCAGGGAGGGCTTTTGACACCGAATCCCAAAGGGCGTGTGAGCAACATCCCAATAAACAGTGGTCATTAACCGATCAAAGGGCCAAGCTGGTAAAGGAAAAACATGTTTGCTGAATGTTTCCACTTGCTTAGATTCCCTAGCAGTGGGAGTGGTGGGAAATATGTTTGGATTACAGTGGCTGGTGGAAGCCAGAACCATTAGGCTTTCTGGTGAGGGGTGCAGCGAAAGAAAAGCCAGGTTGCCAGGGGGAGGGACATGTCACCTGGCAATTTATCTAATGGCAGGAAGGCCAGAGCAACATTAGGCCCAAACCCCTAATAAGGTATCCGTCAGTGCCTCATGAAAGGGAAAAAGGGGCTCATAAGGTGTTTGCCTGTGTTGGAGGACTTGTGTCAGAACTTCGGTAGCCCTACGTATCATCATGGCGTAGGAAGTGGATTCTTCTGTGGCAGGTTAAGGGTAAAAAAAAAACCCTGTCTCCGGGAGGTATCGAAGCTACTGGCCTCCTGTAAGTCCTCGGTTCAGTTGTCATCTCAGTAGGGCTGAGCAAACTCATCACCCATGTCACAGTCATTATCCGAATCAGTCCTAAAAAGTGAATGTAAAAATTGTTGCTGAGCCCGTGGAAATTCAAGTGGGGAAATCGGTGCCTTGGGCGGATTTCATGTGATGCCGGTTAAGGTCAGACCGGTGTTGATTCAGTGTCGGAGAGGCCAATTTGGGCCACTTCTTCAGATGGCGAAGTCTGCATCGGCGTTGACGTGCCCAAGGCAGGAATGGGTTATGACCCTGGCAGTGGAGTCAGAGGCAAGACAAGTGCGGAGTGTCCAACTGGTGCTGAGGGCGAACTGCAGGCGTTATTCCAGGTGGAAGACCTGTTGGCTCCTTGGGCCCAAATGCACGCCACAGGGAGTCAGCAGGAATCCAAAGAGCTGGTGCATAGCTTGGCGAAACTTTTTGATTTGATGTGGTGTTGCTGAAGGCTCCAGAAACTCAGGTTATGCCAGAACCAGCTGCAGAATCAGCTCTGAACTCGGCCAACTGCAGGAGCGAGATTGAGAAGGGTGGTGCTACCCCGCGATTCCTCGGGCAATGCAAGTGGTGGGAGGGAGCGGAATCCCATTTTGCTTTCTTATGCATACCTGAGGACTTGGAGCATGATGAAGACTGACATCTGTACCGGCTCCGTCGACTCCGGGAATTGGACCAAGAGCAGGTCTTGGAAGGGTCCTGGCATGGAATCTTCTTTAGCTTGGTGACTTAAAGTTTTGCCTCGCATTCCTTGATGGCATTTTGGTTAATAAATTTGCAGTCATTGGAGGGCTTGGAGTCGTGGCTTGATCCCAGACACTACAGGCACTCCTGGTGAGGATCTGTCAGATTTCTTTGGGACAGTCCCTACACGGCTTGAAACCTGTTGTTTTAGGTGGGACAGCCCTTGCACACTGTAGAAATTTCATGTAAAGTATCAAGGTAGGTGTCTCAGGGAGAAAAAAGGGAGCTCCTGCTCTGCCTCTGGTGGTGCGGAAAGAAAGAAACTGACATCAGTGAATAGGAGTAGCACATATAATGGACCCACATGTCATTTCCAGAGTGGAACTACGTCAGTGCGGAGCTGCAATGCGTCACCTACCATTGTGCAGAAGTACTGCTGAAAAGTTTCCAGATCCAGTCTGATGCCAGGGACATTTTCAAAAGGTGAGGGCATCTGCAGCTAGAAGTCTCTATCAGCAAAGTAATGTTATCCATATTCCCACTAGGCTCTCTGAATGCTGTAATTGCAGCCCACTGGACTTTTAAATTGGCCACTAATAAACCTAAACGAAAACCCTCCAAACGTAACCATAGAAACTTTAGAGGTTTCTATGGTTGCGTTTGGAGGTTTTTCCAAAGGATGCAATCCATGAGAGGAATTACAGGATGGAAGAGGACACCAATGAAGATGAAATGGTCTCCAAGATGAAGTCTTTTTAGAAAATTGGATTGTCTAAGCAACTTCCAAATATAGACCCAATTCTTATAACTGTAACCTTTCAATTGCAAAACAACTAAAAAGAGCCGGGGCAACCTCAGATGAGAGAACAATGGCCTCTGCAACTGGGACGAATCTAGAGGTAACATCCAAGGGGTGCTTACAGATAAGTCCATCAAAGTGGGAACCATACGTGGCGAGGCAATTAGGGTGCCACAAGAAGAAACGTTGCCTTTTCTTGTCAAATATTGAGAACTACTTTTGATAGTGCAAAGGTTGAAAAAGACTACAGAAGACCACTGGGAAACCTAATTAAAAAAGGCTTGTTAGACTTGGCATCTTTTGGCGTGTTTCCCCTGAGTTTTTGCTTTCTGACCTCCCAGTTTTGACTCTGTTTTTGCTGGCGTAGTGTTTCCGCGCACTTTTCTCACTGCTGATCAGTGGTAAAGTGTAAGTGCTCCTGTGGTAAATTGTGTTATGGATTGGTGTTTCCATGATTGGATATTTGATTTACTTGTTAGTCCCTAGTAACCTTTTCGAGTGGTTGGAACGCCCTTCGAAAGGGTAGGGATGGACATTGTGGGGCCACTGGATCCCAAGACAGCCATGGGCAACAGGTACATCCTGGTCTTGGTGGACCATACCACCCGGTACCCGGAGGCAATCCCTCTCAGGACAACGACGGCGCCAGTGGTGGGCCAGGCGTTAATGGGGATCTTTTCCCGAGTGGGGTTCCCCAGAGAGGTGGTTTCTGACAGGGGGACCAATTTCATATCCAAGTATATGACATCCCTGTGGAAGGAGTGTAGGGTAACCTACAAGTTCACCACCCCTTACCACCCACAAGGTAACGGTCTGGTGGAGAGATTCAACCAGACCTTGAAGGGCATGATTAAGGGTCTAACAGAACCCATGAGGCGTAAGTGGGACGTCCTCTTGCCGTGCCTTCTCTTTGCATACAGGGAGGTACCACAGAAATCTCTTGGGTTCAGTCCCTTTGAGCTTCTGTATGGTTACCCTGTGAGAGGACCTCTGAGTTTGGTGAAGGAAGGTTGGGAGGCAGCTCCCAGGAAAGCTCCCCAGGATGTGTTTAGTTACATGCTGGCCTTCAGAAACCAAACTGCCCGCTTCAGGAAACTCGCGCAGGCGAACCTGGAAGCCAGCCAGGAAGAAATGAGGAAGTGGTATGATCAGAATGCCACTCTGGTCGAATTTCAACCTGGGCAAAAGTGTGGGTCATGGCCCCAGTGGAACCTTGTGCCTTGCAGGACAAGTGGACTGGGCCATTTGAGGTGGTGGAGCGCAAAAGTGATGTCACCTACCTGGTGGATTTGCGGGCTCTAAGGAACCCTTGAGGGTCCTCCACGTGAACCGCCTCAAGCCCCACTTCGAGAGGTCCGAAGTGAGCATGCTCTTGGCGACAGATGATGGGGTGGAAGAGGAGAGTGAACCTCTCCCTGACCTCCTGTCTACCAAGGAGCGCGATGGGTCAGTGGAAGATGTGATCCTCTCCCCACACTGACTCCAGAGCAGCAGAGCGACTGTCACCAGTTGTTGGGACAGTTTGCCCCACTGTTCTCCCTGACCCCAGGTGTTACTCACTGGTGTACCCATGACGTGGACACCGGTGACAGCACTCCTGTGAAGCACAAGATGTACAGGTTGACTGACCGGGTTAAGGCCAGCATTAAAGAGGAGGTCTCTAAGATGTTGGCGTTAGAGGTGATCGAGCCTTCCAACAGTCCTTGGGCCAGCCCAGTGGTCTTGGTCCCAAAGGCTGCTGCACCCGGTGCCACTCCAGAACTGCGGTTTTGTGTGGACTACCGTGGGCTCAATGCCGCCACCAGGACTGACGCACACCCCATCCCCAGAGCTGATGAGCTCATTGATCGGTTGGGAGCTGCCAAGTTCCTCAGCACGCTTGATTTAACGTCTGGGTACTAGCAGATTGCCTTAACCGATGGGACCAAGGAGAGGTCAGCATTTTCAACCCCAGAAGGACATTACCAGTTCCGGGTGATACCCTTTGGGTTGAAGAATGCCCCTGCCACATTTCAGAGGTTGGTCAACCAGGTGTTGGCTGGGCTGGAGGATTTCAGTGCCGCCTACCTGGATGCCATTGCAGTGTTCAGTTCCAGCTGGGAAGAACACTTGCAGCACCTCGGTGAAGTGTTGAAGGCGCTGCAGAGGGCAGGCCTCACGATCAAGGCCAGTAAGTGCCAAAACGGGCAGGGTTCGGTGGTGTACTTGGGACACCAGGTAGGAAGCGGCCAGGTGGCACCCCTACAACCCAAGATTGACACCATTCTGGCTTGGGAGCCCCCCAAGACCCAGACAGAGGTGAGGGCCTTCTTAGGACTCACCGGGTACTACAGGAGGTTTGTTAAGGTGTATGGCACCATTGTTGCCCCCTTAACAGAGCTGACTTCCAGGAAGCAGCCCAAGAAGGTGATCTGGACTGAGTCCTGCCAGAATGCTTTTGATGCCCTGAAGGCCGCCATGTGCACGGCACCCGTGCTCAAGGCCCCAGACTTCTCCAAGGAATTTGTCGTGCAGACTGACGCTTCACTGCATGGAGTGGGAGCAGTGGTCTCACAACTGAACGAAGAGGGCCTAGACCAGCCTGTAGTCTTCCTTAGCCGGAGACTACTCCCCAGGGAACAGAGGTGGAGTGCCATAGAAAGGGAAGCTTTCGCTGTGGTCTGGGCACTGAAGAAGCTGAGACCATACCTGTTTGGGACTCACTTCCGGGTTCAGACAGACCACAGGTCCCTCAGATGGTTGATGCAAATGAGGGGTGAGAATCCAAAACTGCTGAGGTGGTCCATCTCCCTACAGGGAATGGACTTTACGGTGGAACACCGTCCTGGCACAGAACACGCCAATGCAGATGGTCTGTCCAGGTTCTTCCGCCTTAGTGAAGAGAAATCCCAGGAGGGTGGGTAGTTGTCCCTACTTTCAGCTGGAGGAGACATGTGTTAGACTTGGCATCTTTTGGCGTGTTTCCCCTGAGTTTTTGCTTTCTGACCTCCCGGTTTTGACTCTGTTTTTGCTTGCGTAGTGTTTCTGCGCACTTTTCTCACTGCTGATCAGTGGTAAAGTGCGAGTGCTCCTGTGGTAAATTGTGTTATGGATTGGTGTTTCCATGATTGGATATTTGATTTACTTGTTAGTCCCTAGTAAAGTGCACTGAGTGTGCCAGGGCCTGTGAGTCTAATGCTACTAGCGGGCCTGCAGCACTGATTGTGCCACCCACGTGAGTAGCCCTGAAAAGGTAACTCAGACCCGCCATTGCTGAGTCTGCGCACAGTTTGTAACTGCCATGTCGACTTGGCCAGTGCACACACTTGCCAGTCCCTCACCTTCCCTTTTCTTACATGTCAGCCACCCCTTAGGTAGGCCCAAGGAACCCCTGTGGGTCGGATGCAGTGTATGTGAAAGGTAGGACATGCCCTGGTGTGTGTGGCATGTCCTGATAGTGAATTACGGCCAATTTCGTTTTTCGCTATTGCAAGGCTACCTGTGCCCCATAGGACAGAATGGGGAGTTTGTTTATAACATGTTATAAACATAACTGGCCCGGGGAATTAGGTAGGAAAATAAAGTTTAGTATGCCTGAACTCAGAATCTAAAGATGCATCTTTTAGTGAAGGTGATTTTTACATTCTGTGTTTGAAAATACCACTTTTAGAAAGTAGGTATTTTCTTGCTCAGTCATCCCGTGTGACTCTGCTGGAATGTGGATTGCCTGTCTGGGTTTTGGATGACAGAAGGCTGGGGAGCAGGAGTGGCTCCAGATAGTCTAGGTGGGTCAGGAAAGGGCTGAATAGACCTGGGCTGCAATTGGGGAAGGGGGAGGAGATTTCCTTGCACCTCAAAGGGCCTGGTCTGCCTCTGACCATGCCGTCTCCACCTCCTGCCAGGAAGTCACACCAGAGAAGGCAGAACTGGTTCTGGCTGGGCACAGACACTCTCTGCCTAAGAGATCAAAGGATTTTGGGATATAAATATTGGGGCCCAGACCCTGACTTTTAGAACTCTTTTGGACCAAGAAGACTGCCAAAAAGAAGAGCTGGAGAAGCTGTGAGGAGGAACTACCACATTGCTGTGTGCTTTGCTGTGTTGGCCTGCAGTGGCTGCTTCTGTCTTGGGCAGTAAAAGGACTGGACTGAACTTTCTGCAATCTACTTTTGTGAGTTTCTCCAAGGGCTTGAGGTAGAGCTTGCCCCCTGTTCAAGAAGTCTCAGGAACAGCAAAGACTTCAAGCTCTTCTGCCCTCAGCACTGGGGACTGTGTGTTTTGTGCTGCAACAGAAGAAGAAGCAACCCGACGACGTCGACGACGCCGCTGCCGACTCCGTGTCCTGAAGGCACCGCAGAGGGCACCGCAGAGGGCACCGCAGAGGGCACCGCCGCAACGCCGCACCGCGACCCTGGTCTCACCGACGACGCCTGCTGATGCCGCCACTGAGCCACTGCTCGCACTGCGACCTGTGGGCACCGCACTCCGCACCGCCTCGCTTCACGACGACGCCTTGGAATCCCCGAAGACGCCGCTCCATGCTGAAATCTACGCCGCTGCTTGCACCGTGGTTCGAGGGCACCGCTTGTAAAGTTACACGACGCACCGCCCTCATCCCGCACCGCAGCCTTTGCCTACCGACGCCATCGACTCCCGTTTGTCAGCCGACGACAGCGCTTCAGCAACGACAACGACGCTGCTTGCACCGCGACCTGCCAGCACCACGACGAGCACCGCATTCACATCGCACCGCGGCTCTGGTCTCACCGACAACGCCATCTGATGCCGCAATCGAGCCGCTGCTCGCACCGCAACCTGAGGGCACCGCATGCCGCACCACTGCACTTCGCACCGCAGCACCCGACGCCAGCGCTCCTGACTTCAACAGAGCGGAGTTCGATCTGCAACGTGTGTGACTTCGAGGGCCCCGACGACCCCTGCACCGACCTCCGGAACCGACGCCTGCGGACGTCGTGCTTTCGGAAGCTCAACAAGAGGTCGCAGATGCCCTGCATTTCTATAAGGTACTGTTTGCAGGTCTTCCCGACACCGCAGCTGGCCCGGTCAGCCAGAACTGTTTGGATTTGTTTGTTCATGATGTCGTGATAGCCCCGGACAGAGCTATCAACATCAAGGAACTGTTTTTCAAGCATATTTTGATAACTGAAGATTTTTAAGTACTGTATTGTGGATTTTTATCGTTTTTGGTCTTGTCTTAAGTATATAAAAATATTGGATATTTTTCTAAATTTGTGTGGTGTCCTTTTGTAGTGCTTACACTGTATTACTGTTGGTTATGTGCAAATGCTTTACACACTGCCTCTAAGATAAGCCTGACTGCTCGTGCCAAGCTACCAAGGGGGTGAGCAGGGGTTATTTTAGGAGTGTAACTCCCTTATCCTGACTAAAGTGGTGGTTTCTGCCTGGGTTTGGCACATGCCCTAGCCTACCAAAAATCCCATTTCTAACAAGGCCTCTACCCAAAGTCATACCATCTGAAAAATGTGAACAGATTCTTTGAACTATTTAGTTGTCTCTTGTCGAAAAGAGATCTGTGCTTGGAGCCCCAAACTATATTCTACTGAAACTATCCGCTCTCAGATTTTGTTGAACTTTGTACATCACTGTCAGAATAGTAATTACTTGAAAGATACTTACTACCACCGGACTCAAGGGCAATGATTTTATGCTCCCCCGCCCGTCTCTTGAGATACACCTTAGCTGCAGTGTTGGCAGCATGTGTCACTGCATCTCTGTGGCGTATTAGCAGGGGAAAAGCTGCAAAACCCTTCGAAATTTCATCTAGATTCTTCCAGCTGGAGGAATGGAGATAATCTGCCTTGGACCATCAGTCTTGGTCTTCTCGAGAGGCTTAAGTGGCACCCCATCTCAATGTGCTGGCATCTGTTGTCAGTATTAAAGGTGATGGAAAAGCTAACTATATTCCCTTTTGTAAATTGGATGTGCAAAGCTTCCAGTGTAGCTGTAACTGGTAACAGGCTAGTACATGCAACTGCAACTGGTATTGTTTTATAATTGGATTCCAATGCTTCAAGAGGTGATGGAGTGATGGCTTCAAATGATGACATGCTCATAGTACCAGACACATTGTAGATGCCATGTGCCCTTGCACTCTTAGCCATGACCAGACTGGAGCCAGATTGCAACAAAGAAGGGAACAAAGCGAACACTGTAGTACTTGCCTACTTCTCTAAGATAGAAATATTTTCAAAAATATGTCCTGAAAAAGGCTCTTGTGAACTCCGAAGTTTGTGTTGGAATCAACTTTGACTTTTTACAATTGATCATTAGACCAAAAAGATTGTTGCAAATTCTCCTTCCCACTTCTTGAGCCTGATACTGTGACGAGGAGTGGATCAGTCAGTTGTCAGTGCACAGCAAGACATGCAGGCCCTCCTGATGTACTTATCCTGCATGGCAATACTATTACTTGAAAGTGGTGATTGTACATGGTGAATCAGGGATATTTTGAGGCTCTTGGACGGAGAGGGATATGGGAGTAGGTGTCCTGGAGATACAGAGATGATAGAAACTCTTCCGGACTAATCATTCGGATTATTTGTTGAAGAAAAGTCCTTCTAAATGGTACGTGTGGTACCCAGTGATTAAAGAGTTTCAGGCCAATGACAAATCTGAACTCTCCTTTCTGTCTGGGTTATAAGAAAACCATTGAATAAACTCCATAGTCTTTCTTTGTTGGTAGTAATGAGTATGGTGGAATCAAAATGAAATCTGGAGAACAACCTTGGGATATTATTCTTCATACCCAAGGGTGACATTTTAGAAGAAAACAACAACAACAAATAGTTTTTCCAACATTAGAAATGTATACCATCTAGGCTAAGGGGTCAGCCTTATATGTATCTAATTATGGGGACATGTCAAGGACTCTAGTTTAGCGGTGGTTGAGAACAAATTTTTGCGATCTTTATCAAAATTTCCGCACAGCGCTCCTCATTTACCACTGTGAATTGACCTTGGCATGTATCCAATCACTTATTCAACAAAGTAAGGTCCACTTTTCTATTGGCACAGACTGTGGCTAACTGATGAGTTACGTCATTACAGGCAAACCCTTGAGGAAATATTGCGCTGAAATCATTATGCAAGAATCCCATGGATAGCTTATGTCACAGGCATGCTATATAGTATAGACATAGATGCTTTATGGGAGTCCCCAGCTGATGCTCATTGTGTGTCCAAATCTACAATTAAATACAAATTCAAGCTTTATCTATGGGAGGAGGAGCTGAAGAAATGCAGATCCTGCAGCCTGACAGATAAATTTAATGATCATAATTTATCCCTACTTCTGAGCCCTTTCTTGACAACAGTACATGCCCTATGGCAAAACAGCTATATATCAAATTGAGATATGAGATCCTGCCCACAATAGTTTCTGTACATGGCGGGGCAAGAAGTACTGTGTCAACCCCTAACCTCCAGCCGGAATCACTGTTACCCCCTGTATCAGTAATTCGAGGGTCTGGGTGTCAGACCCTGTTCAGGGGCCGCTGGGGCAGACAGGGGCTACTGGGCCCAACCGCGCTCATTGAGGAAATTTGCCACTGATATCCTGGAGGCCCGTCCAACTATGGCCCTGCAAACCAATCCAAGTAAAACCCTTCCACGCTTCATTCTCAGGGTAGTGGGGGGCGAACAGTCACAGGTAGTGTGGTGTGCTTGAGCTCAGCTTTCAACAGTCAGTAAACAGACACTACAATATTGACATCTAGGCCAGTGTTTTTCTTTATAGAAAAAGAAAATTCTTTTAATCACTCAATAGTACAAAATGCTATTTAATACATTTTGTTATACAGATAGCATGCCTGGGTGCAATACTCCTTCGTAGTGCTGCACTCCTGCTTCCCATTACTAGTCCCTGCCGCGTGGCCCCTCACTGGCGGCCCTCCCTACACACCCCAATCTGGGATTCTGGCAAAACGTGAGTCAAGCGGAGGTGCAGTCTTTCTGATCTCTCATAGTTAAAGGCGCACTTGGTTCAAGTTTGTTCATTGAGTCTTACCCTTTGCGGTGACTAGGGTACACCAGGGCTTAGCCCTAGCTCCTTTTTTGGCCGTCCAGGTGGTCCCTCTGCACATCGGATGTGGGGCCTATGGGGAGCTCAAGAGACTGCGGGGTAACCCAGGTGCGGACCACGTCTGGTTACGTTCCCGCCAGGCTTAGCCCTTGGAAGCTGCAGCACCCGTGCAGGTGTGGACTCGGCTGCCTCTTTGAATTCCGGAGGGGCACCCTGCTTGTGCAGATGGCTGCTGCAGCTCCGATCGGGGCAACGTTGGTCAGTGCAGTTGCAGCCCCCACTAGGCCGCAGGTAGATGCAGCTCAGATTGACCCTACGACGATCACTGCAGATGCAGCTCAAATGGGCCTAGAATGATCACAGTAGTTGCAGCCCCGACTGGGCCTATGATGATTATGGCTCTGTTCCAGCCACAAACTGGGGGAAGAATCAGGGAAGGCCCACTGTTGCATGGGTCACTCTCGGCTCGTTCTCTGGCAGTCAGTTCTCTCTGAGTGTAACTTGGTCCCTATGTACAGGCTGGACCTCTGTCCTCCTAAACAGTCTCTCCTCCTGCAGGGCTTGGCAGGCTCCTTCCCTATATCAGCAGGCTTCTAGGTGCTTCAGGCATATCCACAACTCCTCCAGCAGAACGTTCAGACTTCAGTTGATGACTCTGCACCTGTGGGAGGTAGGCTGTCAGACAGACACCAGCCCTGGCTGCACAACAGTCCTTTGAGTACCTTGTGGAGCACTTCCTCCCCTGGTCATAATAAACTTGGAACTGAGACAAAGTGGGGTGGTTTTGAGTCCCACTTCTATAAACATCTTCTAGACAAGGGATGTGGATCCGCTGCCTGAAACTGCAGAACCAAAAAGGGTTGGTTCTTTCAAGTGTGTGTTTTTTTTCAAGCTGCTCTCCACACACAGGCTTTGTGAAGAATGATTCAGGCCAAGTGAGGTGTGAGGTTTCTGCATCTGGCTGTCATCTGTTCGACTGAAGGAGCTATCAGGGGCAGACGAAAGGCAGGGCCGGTTTTAAAAACCTCTTGCCTCTACAACAAAGAACCACCCCTCACCCCTACCATCCACCAAATGGCAGTGGTCAGGATGACTAACCAGAAGCTCTTCACTAACAAAAACCTCATGGAATTTCTAAAGTTAGCGGTCTACATCTTTTTCACTACAGTGTCTAGTTTACCTCTTTACAGCCACAGAAATGCAAGTAGTAGACTGCCACTGGTTGGAGCACAGTCTTCACTCCCCACCTTGTGCTCTGCCATTGCAGGGGCATTGAAAATGGATCCCACTGGCTTCATTACTCAGGCTGACTTATACACACAGTTTAACACTACAACAACTGTTCAAAATTCAACTTTCAGATTGTGTTCCCAGCTGTGTGACTGTTCCTATGTTGTAATGGTTGGAATAAAAACTTTAATAAAACAAAAAAAACTATAACTACACTTGTGCATGCACTGGACATGCACACAGGATGCCAACACAGAGGTCCAGGTATACACATTGTAGTGGAACTTAACAGAAAAGGGTAAGTCGGTCATACTACCAGTGACATGGATAAAAATGTCTGGTCACACTACTGATCTCTTTAAAAGATCGTATGGTGTTACCACCACTTTAGGCACGAAACCCAGGACATGCAAAATAGTTGTCTGCCCATGATGAGGGCATGCTTTGTGTGCCCCTCAAGGTCATAGGACAGATCCAAGAACTCACATAGTTATGAACAGATCCAGGCCTCAGTGCAAACACTTAGATTAGCGAGACACCAGGGACAAAATAAACATCAGGATACAACATATACGTGCAGTGGAGCACTCAGGGAAGAGGAACACACCAATAAACAATGCAGGGGACATTCCAGTTCCAACAGGGGATTCCCGGCTGTCAATCAAAAAATCAATAAAAAAGCATAGATGGCAGACTTGGGTATGATGTTTTCTAAGCTTAAAACTCTTCAATTCATACATTTATACGGACTGATACTTCACCAGGCGTACATCGTATTTTTGTTTCGGACTGATGCACGTTTGGCCCAACGGTACATTCGCCAGATTCCTCCACCAATTCTGTGCGACTGTGGAGGTAGGGATGTTAGCCAATCAGAGGTCCCAAATCCACCATAGAAATTTTGTGCAGATGCATAAACTCACTTGTAGGTAACCAGACCTATAAGATGCTATGGTATCAACTGGGGCCAGCTCGCACCCCACCAAACGGAATATACAAAAATTGTCACCAAGGATGTGTGTCACTTTCCACACAGCAAGCTTTAAATAGTAGGTGCACTCAATGAGTTTCATCAGAGCACAATTGTGAGGAATGCGTGGTGGTACAAAGCTTTAGGTGCTTACGTGTTCTGGAGTTGAAGAACTTGTCCTGTGAACGTTATGGAGGAGCAGACGAGCCCCTCTTTGGCATCAGAAGAACCTGGCATCCCCATGTCCAGAGTGGAGCAGTCAGCATGTGCCTGCCTCCTTCAAGAAGTATGAACGTCTGCCCGACCTTGTGCCCAAAGTCTAGCTTACAGCCTAACCAGCCTGGTCTGAAAAGGTGAATTTAGGGCAGGCTCCCAGGGAAAGGAAGTCATTTTGCCCATAATGTTGAGGTCCTGGGGCAACCTCATTAGTCAAAGTCTGGTGATGTGAAAGGGTAAGTGTCATTAGGTGGGCAGGACCTAGTAGGGTTTATCGCACACATCCCTGCACATGCAGAAGTAGATCCAGTGGTCGTGCCTTCTCCTACCTCGTTGCTAAAGCCTGAAATGAACTACCCCCTCCTCAGTTCTTGAATTCTGTGAGAAACCGAATACCTGGCACTTCACCAAGCCCCAAACATGGCTCGGTCCATACAGCACCAAAGCAATGAGAGACACCCCTCCAATCAAGGGGACAGGGTTCTGAAAAACCATACAGGTTCTACTTCAACCCCACGACCAATGTCTCTGGTTTAATTGTAATGAATATGGATTTCAGTAGATAGAGTGTTTTAATTGGAACATTTAGGTTGATATGATTTGATACATGACTTACATGGAAAAAATATATGTTTTTTCGTTCAGATTTGGGATGTGAAAGAGAGCTGCAATGCATGTCAGTCACACTACGCCCATGATGTGCCTCATCGGTGACCAGCTAGCAACGTCCCCTCTCTCAGAGAAAGCCCCACCTCCACATTAAAGAGATCCAAAAGCTTATTTATTTGGCAGTGTGGCTTAAAGCGTTGAGCATGCCATAAGAAGCATCATTTTCTAACAATCACCAGCAGAATGCCACACACCATCACTTCACTGCCTGCAGCACTGCTCTCTGCCACACACCATCACTTCACTGCCTGCAGCACTGCTCTCTGCCACACACCATCACTTCACTGCCTGCAGCACTGCTCTCTGCCACAAACCATCACTTCACTGCCTGCAGCACTGCGCTTTGCCCACCCCATCACTTCACTGCCTGCATCACTGCTCTCTGCCCACCCCATCACTTCACTGCCTGCAGCACTGCTCTCTGCCCACCCCATCACTTCACTGCCTACAGCACTGCTCTCTGCCCACCCCATCACTTCACTGCCTACAGCACTGCTCTCTGCCACTCCCCATCACTTCACTGCCTACAGCACTGCTCTCTGCCTCTCCCCATCACTTCACTGCCTGCAGCACTGCTCTCTGCCACTCCCCATCACTTCACTGCCTACAGCACTGCTCTCTGCCCACCCAATCACTTCACTGCACTGCTCTCTGCCCACCCCATCACTTCACTGCCTACAGCACTGCTCTCTGCCACACCCCATCACTTCACTGCCGGCAGCACTGCGCTTTGCCCACCCCATCACTCCACTGCCTAAAGCACTGCTCTCTGCCCACCCCATCACTTCACTGCCTGCAGCACTGCTCTCTGCCACACCCCATCACTTCACTGCCTGCAGCACTGCTCTCTGCCCACCCCATCACTTCACTGCCTGCAGCACTGCTCTCTGCCACACCCCATCACTTCACTGCCTGCAGCACTGCGCTTTGCCCACCCCATCACTTCACTGCCTGCAGCACTGCTCTCTGCCACACCCCATCACTTCACTGCCTGCAGCACTGCTCTCTGCCACACACCATCACTTCACTGGCTGCAGCACTGCGCTTTGCCCACCCCATCACTTCACTGCCTGCAGCACTGCTCTCTGCCCGCCCCATGACTTCACTGCCTGCAGCACTGCTCTCTGCCCAACCCATCACTTCACTGCCTGCAGCACTGCTCTCTGCCCGCACCATGACTTCACTGCCTGCAGCACTGCGCTCTGCCCACCCCATCACTTTACTGCCTGCAGCACTGCTCTCTGCCCGCCCCATGACTTCACTGCCTGCAGCACTGCGCTCTGCCCTCCAGAGCTCTAAAGTGTCAAGGGGCCCTCTCCTCTGACATGAGAGCGCAGGTCCTACTCAAACTTTATGCTGAAATGTATTGAATTGAGGGGATAATTTGTAGACTCATAGCAAGAGAAAACAATATAAAGAGAAAATCACATGTCTCGCCGAGAAAGCCATAGTACCACCATTGGCAACCTTCCCCACCCCTCCAACGTAACATGCATGCTAATAAATAAACACACAACACATTTCTTGTTTGGGTAAAATTGCTGCAGGTTTATTACATACACCGTTATGTAATATGGTGGGTTATCTTACGGGCGATCCAAGGGCAGGCAACCATCTGGACCGCCTGCCCGCCTGATGAGCCAAGCAACACTGAGGCGAACCCCATCTGTGCTGCCACTTGTGGTGATCCTCTTCCTGGATCACGTGACACATGGTCCCTTATTACTAACGCCCCTTTCAGGGCAGAGCGTAGCATAGCAAACCCCCGGTTGTTCAGGCCCACAACAGCCCGAAAGACTAACGGGGCGCCGACACGGTTTTCCAGGAACCTCCCATGAGGCTCCTAGAATTTTGCTCTGCGACCCCCTATGGTGCCGCGCAGAGGTACCCTTCTGTACCGCTTTGCTTCCAGATTGCCCTGTAACTCCGCCTGCAACGAAAAAAGACAACATTACAACATTCTCTGCCTCCTGCCTGCCACAAACCACGCCGGGTAAGCGGTAGGGTGGGAGACGGCATGTCCAGCGCGCGAAAGAGGACGCCAAGATGGTGGGAGAGGCCTATATACCCCTCCCCCTGTCCTCGCGCCCAGGAAGTGACGCTCGCCTAGCGTGCCGCGACAAGGCTGGGGGGACTCCTCCCTGAGTCCCTGCCCCTAAGGGGTGTGGGGTGCCCCGATGGTACTAGAGGGCTGCCCTCTTTAGTGACCCCCTGCGTGGGCCTCGGACTGCTGCATAACCACGACACCATTACCATGAAACAACCATTATTTTTGTGGAAGGCAGTGGGGGTTGCTGTGACTAGTGGGGGAATGTGTTGGGGAAGGTGGCTGTGGACGTTTTCGCCTGAAATCCAGAGGCAGTTGTGACATAAAAAAATTGGAGCATTGTAGTAATGGCTGCTTAGGAAAGGGGCAGTGGTATTGGTTTATGGAATTTGAGATTGTCACATAGATCAGGTAAATAGCCATTGCAGGTCACACCCACACCTAATAGTGAATTGTCATTAAAAAAACACGCCACAGAAGGTCTGATCAGAATTTTGCATCTTATTTATTCAAAAAGGGCCTCCTTGCGGCTCTCACCGACCACTTGGCTCCTTCCTGCGGATGCCAAAAAGATATGAGGACGATTAGGAGAAGGGAGGTTGCCCAAAGGACTCAGTGGACCACCATACCCTATCCCACCTTTCACACAATACAACATCCTCCTCCACCGCCCCACTTCCTTCCACAAGGGCTAAGGCTGGACAGAGATGAGAACTGGCCTGGGAGCTTGGTTCTGGGACAGGATGGCAGTTGGATAACCACCTTGGTTTAAATCTGACTTGTTCCTTCAAGTGCCACAACATCAAACGTTCGCCCAGACCTTTGCAGCACTCTTTTTTTGCACACTATATGTCCGAGAATAGGCACAAATAAGTAGTTTTGCTTTTTACGCAGCGCGTTTTACTACAGACGTGCTGTTTTGAAACATTGGAAATAGTGTGTATTAAAGTAAACAGTAGGTTAGGTCCAAATTTAATTTACACTGGCGCAATCTTTCGTAATTTACAGTAATTCTTATTAAGCTTGTTCGAGTAAAAATTCTATTGCAGAATGAGAGGAACCAAACAGAGCACGTGCAGGTGTTGCAGTTTAACGGATTTGTTAGTATATAATGCGTCCTTGCGATTAAAAATGAACTAAAAATGCGCATAATGCTGGATCACGATTTTGCGTAAATTTGGGGGAATTTCTTGTACTGTCAGCAAAGGAAATTAATGACACGACCTTCTCGCAGGCCTAGTAAACAGCTTTGTAAAGAGCCATGCTAGCTTTCAACACCTTGTCCTTCATGGGTGAATTGGAGACTGTTGCGCCTCCAAGGGTGGGACAAGAGGCCAAAACGATGTCATCAGAGGTCAAAGCGCACGGATGTCACCACCGCGACCCCTGACACACTAGTGAATTGTCTTCCATGTTTGACGCACGTACACATGCACAGGTCGGTGGTTCTGTTGACCCTGCTGCCTGTGCCCACGGGTTCCTGCGTTTCTGCAGGACCTTTTCGTCCCGAAGACGGTGCTTGAGGGCGGGACCCCGGGCAGGTATGCATGCATCTCCATGCTGAGACGAGGCTCTGTGCACGTATGCACCGGGGTGCACGAGCACATGATCTTGTGTCCGCACACATGCACAGGTCGGTGGTTCTGTTGACCCTGCTGCCTGTGCCCACGGGTTCCTGCGTTTCTGCAGGACCTTTTCGTCCCGAAGGCGGTGCTTGAGGGCGGGACCCCGGGCAGGTATGCATGCATCTCCATGCTGAGACGAGGCTCTGTGCACGTATGCACCGGGGTGCACGAGCACATGATCTTGTGTCCGCACACATGCACAGGTCGGTGGTTCTGTTGACCCTGCTGCCTGTGCCCACGGGTTCCTGCGTTTCTGCAGGACCTTTCCGTCCCGAAGGCGGTGCTTGAGGGCGGGACCCCGGGCAGGTATGCATGCATCTCCATGCTGAGACGAGGCTCTGTGCACGTATGCACCGGGGTGCACGAGCACATGATCTTGTGTCCGCACACATGCACAGGTCGGTGGTTCTGTTGACCCTGCTGCCTGTGCCCACGGGTTCCTGCGTTTCTGCAGGACCTTTCCGTCCCGAAGGCGGTGCTTGAGGGCGGGACCCCGGGCAGGTATGCATGCATCTCCATGCTGAGACGAGGCTCTGTGCACGTATGCACCGGGGTGCACGAGCACATGATCTTGTGTCCGCACACATGCACAGGTCGGTGGTTCTGTTGACCCTGCTGCCTGTGCCCACGGGTTCTCTGCGTTTCTGCAGGACCTTTCCGTCCCGAAGGCGGTGCTTGAGGGCGGGACCCCGGGCAGGTATGCATGCATCTCCATGCTGAGACGAGGCTCTGTGCACGTATGCACCGGGGTGCACGAGCACATGATCTTGTGTCCGCACACATGCACAGGTCGGTGGTTCTGTTGACCCTGCTGCCTGTGCCCACGGGTTCCTGCGTTTCTGCAGGACCTTTCCGTCCCGAAGGCGGTGCTTGAGGGCGGGACCCCGGGCAGGTATGCATGCATCTCCATGCTGAGACGAGGCTCTGTGCACGTATGCACCGGGGTGCACGAGCACATGATCTTGTGTCCGCACACATGCACAGGTCGGTGGTTCTGTTGACCCTGCTGCCTGTGCCCACGGGTTCCTGCGTTTCTGCAGGACCTTTCCGTCCCGAAGGCGGTGCTTGAGGGCGGGACCCCGGGCAGGTATGCATGCATCTCCATGCTGAGACGAGGCTCTGTGCACGTATGCACCGGGGTGCACGAGCACATGATCTTGTGTCCGCACACATGCACAGGTCGGTGGTTCTGTTGACCCTGCTGCCTGTGCCCACGGGTTCCTGCGTTTCTGCAGGACCTTTCCGTCCCGAAGGCGGTGCTTGAGGGCGGGACCCCGGGCAGGTATGCATGCATCTCCATGCTGAGACGAGGCTCTGTGCACGTATGCACCGGGGTGCACGAGCACATGATCTTGTGTCCGCACACATGCACAGGTCGGTGGTTCTGTTGACCCTGCTGCCTGTGCCCACGGGTTCCTGCGTTTCTGCAGGACCTTTCCGTCCCGAAGGCGGTGCTTGAGGGCGGGACCCCGGGCAGGTATGCATGCATCTCCATGCTGAGACGAGGCTCTGTGCACGTATGCACCGGGGTGCACAAGCACGTGATCTGGTGTCCGCACACATTTACAGGGAGGCTGTAATCCATGCCCTCTACTTTTTGCTGAGCCTTCGCTTTCAGATAATGGCCGGGGAAGTTATCGATTTTGTCCGAGTGGGAGCAGGAGGTCTTTGCATGCTGAGCAGCCCTCGGCGATCCGCGCGCTTCCCTCGTGGGCAGTGGGGGTTCCTCGCCTCGGCCCCCGGCTTTGGGAGTCCCCAGTGTACGCAGAGCACTTTGTTTAGCGCGATTACGGCAGGCAGTTCATCCGTCCTCCCATCTTCCCGGGACCGGGTTGACGGGAAGGGCCATTAGGCCGCCTGGTTTCTCTCCACTGCCCGGGTCTGTTGTTCGCATCAGAGGGAGGGCAGGCCGGACTCCGCCCCCTGTTAGGGAAGCTGTCAATTAATGAGACCACATGCGGCTCTCCTAGCTCCTCTCCATAGCTGCCAAGTTTTCAGCTTGCTTATGTGTGTCGTTTCCAGTGGTGGCTGGTGACATTTAGAAGTGGTGAGGCGTAACAGTTGGGTACGACTTTTATGTACACGAGCGGCGCTAGCAAGCTTAATGGACAAATGTGGGGTCGAAGGTGAGTCAATATTAGGGCCTCCTCCCAATTAAAAAAATTGGCAAATGGTGCATTTTAAAGCAAATGAATGTGATAAAGCAGGCATATAAAGCAGTGGGAACGTATATTCTTGAAATATTAAACACGTTAAAAACTGCCCCATATCTTACTACATTAATATGTTAAACGGTTACTGTAATGTGGAAATTGTACATCGCAACAACTTCAGCACTTTAAAGTGTGTGCTTGCCTTGCCCATTGTCCTGCATTGCATGTGGCATCAACTTTGGAGTTGGATGAAAAAAGTGAGGGCTCTCTAAAAGGGAACATGTAAAATGCATTTCTGTGATTCCCATAATGTGCCACCTGCTCGGTATTTTGGTTTATTTCTGAGATGTCATTGCATCCAGATATATAACACAACAACTGACATACACCTAAAACCGGACAATACAATTGGCTTTGTAAATGGTTGTAACTGTTTAAGATAAATGAGTAACAACGATAGTGTCACTTGTCATGGAAGCCACACACTTCTTCCCTCAGCTATGTGTCAATATACAAAAGGCGCAAAGGGAAACTACTATTTTTGAACCACAGACTGTCAGATATAATATTCATAACAACATTCTGTGACCAAAAAGGTAGGATTTTTCAAGTTTCCATACCACACGTAAGTATATTGTTTCGCCAGAAAATGTTGCATGACCTTTGGCTTGAATATATTAGGGCAGTGCTCCTAGTCTGAAGAAAAGCAATTCATTTTCACCAAGTCACTACAGCTGTGCAGAGATCAGGGGTCAATACATTTCAACATGATCTAACAAGCAGTGGAAAGGCCTGGTTCCTGCTGTTCCAACACATTCTGGGCTCAGGATGCGTTCACAATAGCATACTGCATGTCATGTCCGAGAATATCCATCAACCTGCATCTCTTTACCAGCTCCCGCTTCCAGCAGTGCTGTGTTAGAAGAATTACACATGCTGCATCGGAGGCCTGTCAGGCAGCAAGCATAGGGTCTAGGGCCTGCTGGGTAAGCACATGGTATTAGCTGAAAGAAATGGTGAATGCAAAACTTGGGAGCAACATCTAATGAAAGAAAGCGTGGACTTCATGTCCCAGAATGCACTGGACTGACATGATTTGCTGATAGAGAGATATTTGGGAACACCAAGCCTTATGGAAAGAACTTCTATTGCTATTCAACTCATACGGTTGCAATACATGTCAAATCATCACAATGCCGACCTGCCAACTTCCCTGTCATGTTTGTGACAACACCATTGTTTCCACCAATAACCGAAGGCAAGCAGGGACTTATAGTTTCATCTTCCGCTTTGTAGGTATGCTCAGTGACCTCATGCAATGTGCCCGCTTGAGAACTATGAATTAAGGGCGGCAATGGTTGATCGTCTATGGCCTCTTGCAGACTTACGGCCAGCTTTGCTACCTTTTTGTTTTAATTAATCTCTCATTGCTGATCTTTAAAAGTGAGTAGAGTTTTAGATTTTGATGATGATTTTAATTGCTACTTGTCCTTTTCATACAGCAGGCTGGCTCGAGTTTTCAATAAAGAAATTTAGTAGCCGATCATTGGGATTAAAGGTTGCGTGATGTCATTTCCTGTGTTTTTAAAGCATGAACAGGGTGTGAAATCACTTCAACTATCAATGTATTGTGTGACTTGGAATGACTCCACTTAATAAACTGAGAGCGGGCGCAATGAAGATAGAAGCCTGCCACTCACTTGGTTGCTCCAACATTGCTAGCACCTTGCAGAACAATATAAAACTGTGCAAAATGGTTTGAGAGATGAATAACAAAGCCAGCGCTCTGTATATCTGGTCAGTTCCATCGGTATTCGGTAAACACCTGGCCTTTCATAGATGTTGGATCCAACAATGTGAGCTCAATGTGTTTAAGTAGGGCCGAGCTACACTGACTGAGGCACCAGGAAGGCACTTTTAAAAGAAAAATGAGCAGGCGTACTCACCTTTCCAGCCCGGTCACGGCCTTCACTGTTCACCAACTCGGCCGAGCTGCAGCCCCACCCCCCACGATCTTGAGCCAATCCTGCGCTGCTCCACTGCCATAAACAGCTGGAGAGCAGCACGAGGATTGGCTCGGTCGGGGCTACCAACGCTCCTCTGGAGACTTGGGGGCTCTAGATGGGCTCCTATCATTGCAGGTAGGCAAGGCATCAAGTGCACATGTCGGGACTGGGCAGAGCAAAGCACCGTCCAACCGACATGCGCACTTCCCCCCAAGGGGTCCCAGCGTCGTCACACTCACTCAACACCCACCATTCAAGCTCCACCCCTCACCCACGTCTGACTCCGCCCACCCGCACCTGACTACATTACAAACGGCAAAGTTCACCCGGGCCATGCCGCACACTGCTGTGGCTAATAAACGGAAATGTAATTGTTTAATATGGGGCCGGGGCAGAGGGGCAACGCCCCCACGCCCTCATAAAGAAACCGCCGCTGGTCGTTTCCATGGTTTCAGTGTACTTATGAGTGACACTCAACTGCCAAATGTGTGACACAGTGTGACGTTTTCTGGCATTTGAAACCAAGCCCTGAAATGCATGGAAAGAAAGAAAATTTAGAAATTACACCCTTTTGATCAAGGAGAAGGCCCTAAAATATAATGAAACTGTTTCAAAACCCCCAAAACGGAAGGTTAAGATACCGATATGATTTGTGTGCCCAGAAGATATAAAAGTAAAGAAGTTATCATAAAACATGCCCCACACTCCCATGCCACTGAACTTTACTGCACCCATATACAGTTCAGCACGTGCTGCAGAGATCAAATGAACACAGGGCTGATGTCTGATGCTCCCAACAGTATAACAAGCATTTGCAATGCAATAGGTCTCGCATTTGTGAGAGTTTGAGCTATTGGCATTGTAAATGACAATGCCTTTATTTATGTGTTTTGAAAACCTGCAAGTTGTGTGTAAACATGCACTTTGTAGTTGTCGTTGCTTACGAGAAGCAAGGCTGGCAGTAACTGCGCTCTTTACTGCCAGCCTTGCTTCTCGTAAGCAAGAACTAGAAGTACAAAGTGCGTGTTTACCCACCACTTGCAGGTTTTCAAAACACATAAATAAAGGACCTTGTCATTTTTAATGGCAATAGCTCAAATTCTTACAAATATGAGAACTATTGCATTGCAAATGCTTGTTGAGCTCTGAGACGGAGGCAGCAGCAGCAGCCATGAGCATGTTGCCACCATCCTTTGTACCTGGAAATACTTTTGAGATATAGAGATCCGTAAGTAAGATAATGGGGCTTGACATGTGGCACAGTTATCGACTGAAAAAACTTAGAAGTGAGAGCGAATTCACCTCATCTTCTTGAAAAAATAATGTACCTTTCCCAAGATTAGAAGAAAAGCTTTAGCGCAAATAACTAAGGGTACCTGTGAACTGGGTGCTTCATATGGAATCTATTGTTTAGCGCTCAAAAATAATATTTATTTAGGAGTGCAACTACAGTTTGCTGTGTAACATGTCTAACCGCAGCAACACAACCTCTGGTGGATGTGTACACGCAGACAGGTATCCTAGATAGAGTCATCAGACAACAGGAATCCTTGTAGAAGATCTGTAATGCAAGTAACGATTTCACCCTGAAAGAGCGGTGCTTTCGTACCGTAGACCATTCGTAGGTGCAGAGCAAAACTGGCTTTTTACTTGTACATTAGAAGAAAAATAGAGCATTACCAACCCTTCATTTTCCTCTTTCCTATGAAGTTAATAGGGCAATGGCTCCTTTTACTAAAGCGACTTCACTCCGTTCAATACAGTTTTGTATAGAGGTGGAGTGACATAAAGGAGTGTAGATTTAATAGGAATCCGACAAGTAAAGTTGATTTAACAGCTGTGGCAAGGAACCATTCGTTGCAGATCTTTCAAGGCTGATTACTAAAAGTTTTTGGTGGGAAGGACAAGGGTCAAAAAAGATGACAAGTGGGCTAAAAAGACCAGACATTGCTTGTCTCCGAGTAATGGACATTTTACAGAGATCAAAACTTCCATTAGGTGCAACTGAAGAAGTCCAAGCCTCGCAGGAGCCATTTGAAATGAAACCCTTTTCTGTTGGCTGTCAACTCACACATTGGTGATAAGAAAAAGAAACCCTGGACCTTTTAAATACGCAGTTTATCTTGGCTAAGGGCAATAAACGAAAACAAGCGGCAGTGAAAGCGATCGCGAAAGCAATCGCTACTGTTAAAAAAAAAACAACACGCCCGCGAGTGGTGCGCGCGCGCTACTAGCGAAGCTATCTGGTTTCCATTATCGTGCCCGTGTCTGGGCACGATAATCGGAACTATATGGTGTATTGGCTATTCACGCGCACTGCCGCGTAATAGACACCAATAGGCCATGGGCGGAGCAATGCGCCCGCCTTTGGCCAATTGCGTGCAGTCTTTTACAATAAGACGCACGAAAAGGCCAATGGGGTAGCACAACAGGAATCGCACACGCACTAGGTCAGTGCTAAATCCCCGGTTTTCCCCTACAAAATGTCTCGCGCTGTGCGAGCACTGCTACGCAGTGCAACGCTAGGCGCGAGACCTAAAAATAAGCAACATCACAAAAAGCTGTTATTTTTACCCTTTACCTGTGCATACTTCAAAGAACATAGAAAAATAAAGCACTTTTAAATGTATTCTAGAGGTGATCCGTGACTAATACTTAAAGTAAACTGTAGTAAACTGGGCTGCTTTCAGATGCCCCCACACTTTTTGCCCCATTTGAACTGCTAGATGCTGTGGTAATTGATCTGAAAGTGTGCTGCGTCCTGCTAACCAGGTCCAGCACCAGTGCTCTTTCCCTTAAACTGTAAATGTGAATTGGTACACCCAGTTGGCAAGTACTTATACACCCCATGTAAAGCCCTCGTATATGGTACCAGTGGTACCCAGGGCAGGGATGTCAAAGGGGTACAAGGGCGCAGCCCTTATTGTGCCACTCTGAGTGACCCGAGTAAAGTCGAAGTCTGCAGGTCCGCCATGTCAACCCTGCACATGCAGCCTGCCTGCTTGAGTTGGACCCAGCGCACACCATGTGTGACGGGGTCACTTCACTGCATCTATTACATTGGGGAGAGGAGTTGGCCTAACGGCTAGGGCGGTCGACCTCGAATCTGGGGAACTGGGTTCGAGTCTCGGCAATGACGCTGAACATCCTGTGATTCTGGGCAAATCACTTAATCGCCCCGTACCTAACAAAAAAAAATGAATGTGTCCTCATGTAACGCAACTGGTGCTATGTAAAGCGCTCTGATACCCGATACCTTCGGGTCAAGTTCGCGCTATATAAAACTCCGTAAAAAAAACATGTCAATCACCCCCTAAGGTAGGCCTTCTATAGCCCAGGAGGCAGGGTGCATTATATTATATGTGTGGAAATATATGTACAAGCATATTCTGCCCTTTGGTAGCATTCTAAACGTAACCTACCGCAAGTGACCGGCGGTCCATAAGATACCATGGACTGGCATTAGGACATTACCTATATAGCCAGCTCCATGATGGCCTGGCTGATTTCTTTCATGTCTATTGTGCTTTCTAACCCCCGAAACACGAGTGGTGTCGAGGTTTAGCCAGCATGTACACAGGTGACACTTTAACCAGTGATCTTGTGCCTTGGCACGCTTTTTCGAAGCTTTGCGGCCAAGACAGAAGTCTGACTTCATGCTGGGAAGTGTGTGCCACTCCCAGAGGTTAGAGACAAAGGACCTGTGTGAGCAGGAGGTGACACCTCCGCCCACACAGGATGGCTAGAGAATTACACCGGTGTGGCAGTGAGCCTCAAAGACTTCACTGGTGCCACTGGAAAAAGGAACTGTCCCCCACTTGAGGACAAAGCCTCCCCCTGCCCCAGGTGCTGTTTTTCATGGGCAGGTGGGAAATTATCTATGCAGGAGGTGTCCACCTCCACAAGGCTGGCCACACCTCTAGGGGCTGGCAGCTGAGGTGTATGACCGAGGATGGTTCTGGCCATCTTGAATTCAGCCTTAGAAATAGGTTCTGACTAGTTTTAGTGACAAACACCCACATGATGTTGTCACTACTGAGGCAGATTAGACGCAGGACTAGATGCCCATTGGCTACTAGTCCTCACACCCTCTAATAACCCCTAAATCCAGGATTTAAGGGGCACCCCAGACATCAGAACCTCAGACTCTACGTGATATAAGAAGAGACCTGTTTCCACGACAAGGCAGGACTCCACGAAGATAGGCGCTGAACTCTGCACCTGTGGCAGCCACCCTGCACCCACTGGATTGCAACTCGACCAAGGCAAGAGACATGTAAGTTCCAAAAGGAAGGTGAACCCCTCTGCAAACTCCAGACTTCACTAGAACTCCCTTGGGCTAGAGGAACTAGTCCCCAGCAGTCAGCAGGCACAAACCTCAAAGTCCACGACCTTGAAGTCTTGCACCCCGAGCCGCCCGGCGTGGCTGCTCATAGTCCATATGCAGGTGACTTCTGGGAACTGTCATCCTGACCCTCAGCGAGGCTCAGCTGTTCACATCTTTTCCCTGGCCATCTGGATAAAGTTTCTCTCACTGGTGTGCTTGCAGGTACCAAGGCTTGTTGGTGGTCAGTTCGACTCCAACCTGCTTTATTCAACGCTTCAAGAGAAGAGATGCATCAGCTTGAACGAACAACCACTCCTGTGGCTCCATCTTAAAGATCTTGCATTTGTTTTTACTCTCTCTTGGCACGTCTGCCAGCTCCTCTGGCTGCGGATCCGGTTCTGCATCATGGATTTCGAAGAGCACCTCTGCACCTGAGTTTCCCAAGCCAGGTAGATTGGATCTGCCTGGAGACTCCTGTTCCAGTGCCAGCTCCTTGCTTTGTTCCCCAAGGGTTTTGCTCAACTCGCCTCGCAAGTACCTTTTTGCTAAGGTAACCTTTCCTATCCCTCGAGCCTGATTGACAGCTCCGTTTGACAGCTAAAGTGCACCTCTGCACACCACTCCCCTGAGACAGGTAAAATTGTGCTAGCTGTTGTGAACTGGTCTAAGGGCTCCTGAGACCTTAACTGTGAGTGGGTTCCGTTGAACTCACCCTCTAAAGTATTGATTGCATATATGTATTTTTCCTTTTGACTGTAACGTTAATGTTTTTCACATTGCAAAGTATTATTTATTTATTGCTTGAAAATTGATATCTCTGGATGTACTATATGTATTGATTTCGTTTTGCTGTCTAAAAGTATATAAACATTCAGAGCTATTTTTATAAATTGGTGTCAGATTTCTCTCAAATTGTATAGTTACATATCGTCTATGTTGGTGATGTGAAATGCTTAACACATTTTCCTCTAAGTAGCCTGTCTCTTTGCCACTCTACCAGGATTGACAGAAGGTATACTGAGTGAGTATCCGGGGTCCACCTGTGTGTTTTGTGTTAGTATTACATGGTAAGGTACCCCTGTCATACCACATAATACTTCCACCTTGCAACATAAACATATAGAGAAACGGCACGTGTTGGACCTGGCCCTTTCTGCAGGGTTATTCCCAAACATTTTGCCTTCCTCCTCCTTTTTTTCTGATCCTCTTTTTGCTGGCTTTAGGATTCTGGGCAACTTACCACTGCTAACCAGTACTAAAGGGCATATTCTCTGTACTCTGAACATGATAATGTTACTGGAACCTGAAATACCTTGAAAAAACAAGAGACAAGAGTTGTTTGACAAAACAGGAACAGTTTGTTTAATTGAGCATTGCGGTAGGAGAACAGTTACAGGCATAGGGTCTGAGGACGGTCTCAATTTAAAATCGATCTGTGCCTTTTTTATATACAGTTCATCGTAGGCTATAAAATGTTTCCGGCGATGTTTGTATGGTGAGGAATGTAAGTTACTGCCTTTGGAGTCCTAAATTAATTGTCTAATGGATAATACAGGTGGGCCTCGACCTTGCGTGGACACAATGTGGCTAGTTACTCTATGGCATGTTAATGATACTTATATAGCGCACAAATACCACTGGTCTCTTGGTGCTTACCTTAAGATGATCATAACATCTTACTGCCAAGCTTTTAAAATAAAAAGTATTCAGCCTTTTCCAAAAGAGAAGGAGAGCTACCTCTTTCCTCAAACTCACCGGCAATCCATTCCAAATCTGAGGAATCATGGGTAACATGTCCAGCTATCCAGAATGAGGAGTGTGTGATCACTGTGTGTGCTGTGTTCTGATTGGCTATATGTTCCTAACTTATGTGGCATCTGACTCTTATGGTGGTTTAGGAGTGTGCATACCCTCTCGGACCATGTGTGATTTACTGGGGCCAGATTCGGATAATCTCCTGCTATGGGGCACCTCCCTCTTCACGCATGTCTCTTTGTAAATGGTGCAGTGCTTGGATGGCAAGAGTGAATGTTCCATTGTCCATATCATTCCCTGGGATGGACGTGCAGCAGGACGCACCTATCTTGGCACCCACCCCTCCCTCCATCACGGTCATTAAGTCTAACACATATTGGTGCTGCATCACTCTTGAGGCGGATTGCTCTCAGTTCTTCCTTGATTGATTTAAGGCCGAGCTCAGTGCTGTTCATCATTTTAAGCATCTCCCATCTGGTTATCTGTAACCAGCGGGCATTAGCTTTTGTCTGTGGGATAAAGAAGGGTATAGACTCTCCTGCCGATACTTGAGTGTCTGTGAACAGTCTGAATTCTTCTGGAATGTCCTTCTACCGGGCACAGCCAAACTTTTCTGCAGCTCTCTTTCATGAGCTTGATGCAGCAAAGTTGTCTTTTTCCTTAACGGGTGCTGGTACAAGTCTGACAGTTCTTATCCGGGAATGACCAGGGTTTGGGGGGGTGTATGGTGACCAGGGAGCAGAGTCCGCGCCATCTGGGGATGAGCTGAGTATAGGCAAATTTGTGGCACTGCCAGAAGTAATCCATCAGCGTGGAGGTGCCCCATTGCATATCCGGTATGCGCATAATCGTGCTGCAGTTAGCATTCGTGCCCAGTGGAAGCGTTCCTTTACCTCTGAAACATAAGGAATACAGTGTAAGTTTCTATACAATTAGGGGTTGCCCCTTCCCTTCTAGCCAAGTGTATCCACTTACCTCGGTGTCCCAGATTTCCTGACATGGGTTGGTGATGCTCTCATTCAACCCTCCCCTTGTGACTCATTCCCCTTCTTATCCTCAAGCTGGATGGCCCTAGACAGGAACTCCATGTCGGTGGACCACTTGTTGTTAAAGAAGACCGCCCCAGATACGCTAAGGGCCACCCATTGTCTACACACAGGAGCGGACGTGTTTGTGCATTGAGTTGGGGGTTTCGCTACCTCCAAGAATCTCTTATCTGGGAAGTCTCGGGGCCAAATAGTATATTCCCCTATGGTGCCCTTTCTGCGCATCCTGTCCAGCACGGTGTGCATATCAGTAGGCTCAGTGAAGAGGTATAAAGCCGTTGGGATGGTTTCCTATCGGGTCAGATTCACTACTACCCTGTGGGGTTCTAATTTGTTGGGTTGGATCTTGGCCCTAATTCTGCATAGATATAAGGCATTTTGTTTTTCCGGGGGCTACTTCTTGGGATAAGTAAAGTTGGTCTGCGCCTACTGTATGCTGAATCAATGAATAGACGTAACATGACCTTGCTGATGTTTGGGAGCCCACTGCAGTCATGTGCTGATAGCATGTGTTGTGCAAAAGGGCGCTGTGTAGTTTATGTGGGATGCTAGTGTTTGGCTTAGTGTAATTGTTGGTGACATGAGAGATCTGTATGCAAGGGCTGTGATAATTTTTTAATAGACTCCTTTCAACTAGGCAGTTCCTTGGCAGAGAACAAGTGCGGTATCACCCATAGTAGACAGAGGGTACATAACAATACAATCATACATAACTTCTCTTTTGAAATTGCAGATCTTGGTGTGTGTCCCAAGGAGGCATCTGTGGTCCTCCGATGACTGTGGTTTCCCTTATCAGTTCAAACAAAACGGTTTGCAGTGTTAGTTCAAAGTCTTGACTTGTACACTTCTTGGCCATGCTGGGGTGTTTGATATGGCAGCTGGGTGGTGGTGCACTTGAAGACTCTGTGGTTGATCTGTTTGGCTAAGAACTCGGTTAATTTGTTAACTCAGAGACATTACATGTGTGCCGTAATTAGTGGTTCTCGAGGTTCCTGTATTTTTCCTTAGGAGCGTGTTCGCCACACTCCACTAGTCGCAAGTTTTAGTGAGGCACCGGAAGGTGGCCTCTGCCAGGGTATCTTTTTTTCTTTGGGGAAATTAAAGGTGATTACTGGTTATGAGACAGATTAATCTCTTTTATGAGCCATTGAGCCCCCACCCCCTTCTCCATACCTAACTGAATGCTTAAATTAGTGCAAAGTATTTATGGGGTGGTTTCATGAGCATAGGGATGGATCGCATCATGTTTTAGCAAGGGCTTCATGGGCGCCACTAGCTTTCCAAGAACATATCTCGCCAGGTGTGTTCATTAAGGTGCCATTAGTGTGAGTTGCGTCTTTCAGCCTACATGTGCGCTGGAATATGCGATGAGGGTGCGTGCCCCTATTGAGTGTTGGTGGTTGCAACATGGGCTGAGATCACGTGTGTAAGTATCTTTCAATTCCAAGCATGTGGTGTGCAACTTGACCCTCCTTTGTGGTGCCAGGTACCTCTACTCCGCCCTGTCTCTGGAAGCATCTTTTTGGGCTGCTTTGACTAGTTTTGGACGTTTTCCCCTAAGTCTTGCGTGATCCACTGCCTCATTTGTCATGAGGTGAAAGGGGTCAGAGACTACTCTGTGGCCCCTTTTACCCCATCCTATGCGGCCTACTGCTTTTTCTGGATGGTCCCTGCAAGGCCTAGAGCATTTGTTAGTCACTATGCCTGATATGGAAGGGAGCGCATTCAGTGACCCACCTTTATCTGGAGCTGCAGTGGACATTGGGGATCCCCCTTCCCAGGCACCCCCTTCTCCCTCGGACACCATCCTGCTTCCTTTCAGCACATTTGAGCCTGCTGTCCCTCGCTTGTGGCTAGGACCTCCTGAGGAACTGGTATGCTTTTTTTTTATTTATTTTTTATAACAAACTTTATTGAAAACCACACGTTAATGGCAATGCGTCTTAGCAGATACATACAGTTGTTTTTTGTTTTTGTGACTGGCTCAACATACGCATACTATTTTGTCTTTATGCAGTCTAATCGACAGGATGCACATAACAAGCTAGTTTAATACAGGCAGTGCTATTATGAGACAATTAAGAGAAGCATACACGGTACAATGATGCCTCTGAAGGCAAGTGTATTTTATAAACTAAACTATTACGGTAACACAACTCCCTCCCTCCCACCCACCACCCACCTTCCTGGTCCGCCTTCGCAGTGTGCGTGCGTGCCTAAAAGCACTTGGAGAGATGGCATTTCCTAACCGTTGCTGCTGGAGTACAATTAATCTATAGGTATGGCCTAATCGGGTTCATTGAGTCGTGAGTTTCCAGTTTGCGCTGGGTAAATTATGGAGTAGGGTTGACGTGTGCAGGCAGAAGATCTATCTGTTTAAATTCTTCTAGCATGAGGTCCCAGGGCATGGAAATAGGGAGTTTTCGCAGCCCCGTGCTTCTTCCCGGCCTGATCGCCGCGTCCGCACTACCCCACTGGATCACGTCTTCTTGCCACGTGGGCAGTGGGGGACACCTAGGGGATTTCCATCTCATGGTAATCGCTCTAATGGCCAGTATAAGGGTCAGATCTAAAAGCGCAATTGGACCTTCATTGCACTGGAACGCCTTCGGAGGCCTAACAGACATTCCAACATGTTGTCGTGTATTGTGAGGTGCGTGACCTCCCCCAGTGCATTCCGGATCTTAGCCCAATAATCTCGGAGGTGAGGACAAGCCCACAGCATGTGGACGAAGCCCGCCTCCTCCATATTACAGCGTGGGCAGCAGTGTTGAGCTTCTGGGAACATGCGCTGTATTCTCTTTGGGGTTAAGTAGGATCTATGTAAAACCATCATTTGTATGAATTTGAGTTTAGCGTTACGGGACACCCGTTTGGGATGCTCTAGGATGCTCCCCCAGGCTTTATCAGTTAGTTCCGTGTCACTAGCCCCAACCCATTTCGTACGGAGGTCCGTGAGTGCAATTGAGGCATGTGTTCGGATGCCTGTGTATAGCCATTTCACCAGGTGGCCTCCCCTCCCCATGTAATGGAGTAAGTGTACTGGTTCGTGTTGCAGGGGTTCGCTGCGTTGGGGCGCCCATGTGGTTCTAATGTAGTGGGCGATCGCAGCGTGTAGCAAATAGTGGCGATCCGGTGCACCGGTAACCTGCACAAAAGTATTGTGGTCTAATAGAGCTCCATCACAAAAGAAGGACCCAATCTCCTCCACGCCAGCCACCTCCCAATCCTGGTCTTCGTGAGCTTGCCCCCCGGGCTCGGTATACCTAATAATGGGATGTTCCTGGCATAGGGGGTCGCGCCTGAGGTGTAGAGTAGGGCCCTCTTCCAGCAGTGAAGAGCAATTTTTAATAATGGAGGTCCATCTGGAGGAATCTTTGTTTTTGGGAGCAGTAAGTTGTGTAGAGTTCCGCGTTCTAGGTCACGGGTTTTGTAGCCTATTTCGTGCAGGTTCCTACCTGCTGTCCAATAGGACAGCCACTGGAGCTGACACGCATAATAATATGCCCTGAAGTCAGGAACCCCCAACCCACCTCTGCGGGCCTCTAATTGTAACTTATTGAGACTAACCCTACGTCGGCCTTTCCCCCAGACGAGCTCCAGTAGGAGTGTGTCCAGGACTCGAAAGATGGATTGTGGGACTAGGTAGGTTTACAAAAAATACACTAAACGGGTAGCATCACCATCTTAGAGATGGCGATCCTCCCCATTACTGATAGTGGTAGAGACACCCAGAAAGATACGCTCGAGCGGAGGTCAGTGATGGCTTTCATAAGGTTACCGTCCAGTTGGTCCGCCTGTGTTCTATAGACTTGGATCCCCAAGTATTTGAATGTGGTGTGCGCTACAGGCAGCGTATAGTCTCCGAAACGAAGCTCGTCTGGGCAGGGGCCGTCATGGAAATAAAATGCATTGGATTTTCCCTCATTGATGGCCAGCCCAGATATGCGTTCAAAGGTGGAGAAAATGTGAGGGAGGGGTTCCGCCCCAGCCGTCAGGTCTCGTAGGTAAATGAGGATGTCATCCGCATATATTGAGATTAGGTGTGCGGTGCCATCTATAGGTATCCCCAGCTGGTCCGCCGACTGTCTCAGGGCTATCGCCAGTGGCTCCAGTGCGAGGACAAACAATAAGGGGGAGAGAGGGCACCCCTGTCTCGTGCCCCTGTGAATAGTATATTCCCTTGAGATATGACTTCCAGTGCGAGCTCTGGCAGTGGGATTAATGTATAATAGGCGTACCCATTGGAGGTACTCTGGGGGAAGACCAAAACGCTGCAAGGCCGCAAACATGTATCTCCATGTTATAGAATCGAAAGCTTGACGTAAGTCCAGCGCCAGGCATCCAGCATTGGTGTATTCCGCGGGGGTGGACACCATAATATGATGCAGCCGTCTGGTGTTTAGGGAGGTGCTGCGTGCAGGAAGAAACCCGCATTGGTCTCTATGCATAAGAGAATTTAGAATAGGCAGTAGTCGGTTAGCTAGAGCCTTACTTAGAATTTTGTATTCAGTCGCTAATAAGGACAAGGGCCGATAGCTAGATAAGTCAGTGCTATCCCGTCCCGGTTTAGGGAGCGATACGACTAAGGCTTGCATAGTGGAGCTCGGTAAATGTCCGGTGTCAAGGGCCAACTTATATAGTTCCTCCAACTTGGGGACAAGGATGTCTGAGTATGTTTCGTAAAATTCGATGGGCAGGCCGTCGAGCCCTGGGGCCTTGTTGTGGTTTAACCCTTTGATTGCTGCTCGGATTTCGTGTCGGGTAATGGGCCCTGAGAGATCTGTCCGTTCATCCGCCGTGATACAGGGGAATGTCAGTCCATTTAAAAATTCGTCTATTAGGGTGTCGTCAGTGTACGCTGGTGCAGCGTATAAAGTGCTAAGGTAAGTGCAAAAGGCCTCGTTTATCTCTAATTGTGAACATACTAGCCCCTTACTAGCTGTTTGTATGCTAGTGATGATGGGCGGCTCCGGGCTATCCCGCAATATCCGGGCTAGCAAAGTGCCGGACTTATCGGCCTCCGTATGCTTCCGCTGCGTGAATGCCCGAAAGTCAATAACACGGAGCGTTTCTAAGGTCTCCGCATGCCTTATACGGGCGTCGCGCAAGGACTCCCTTGTGTCTGGGTCTGTCACTGCTGCATGCTCCAGATCAGTCATTAGGGCTTCTATGCGAATAAGGCTGTTGTGCGTCTCTGTCTAGCTCTTACCACAGACCCGATTGCAGAGCCCCCGCACCACCACCTTTAGCGCGTCCCATTCTATAAGGTTGGAGGAGGCTGTATTCCAATTCTCTGTGAAATAATTAGTAATGACCGTGGAGATAGTGGCACGGAACGGGCGTCCTCCAGGAGCTGGGGCCACATCTTCCAAGTGGGAACTGGAGTGGGGACCCTCCCCCATGTGAGTGTAAGTTCTAAAGGGTTGTGGTCGGAGAAGGTTTTGGCTAGGTAGGTGGACTGGTGTATTTGTGTGACAATGGTGGCCGAGCATAGGAACCTATCAATTCTGGTGTGGAGCTGGTGGACTGGTGAATAAAAGGAGTATTCTCTATGGGTGGGGTGCAAGTGTCGCCAGACATCATTCAGTCTCCAACCCATCATCCATGCGTGCAGTAGGTCAGCTTGCTTGCGGGCACCAGCACCATGTAATGGGGGGTGAGATCTGTCCAAGTCCACATCGAGGACCGTGTTGCAATCTTCCCCCCAGAATCCAAGGAATAGTGTCCCACCCAGCCAGGGCCCTACCAACGTTTTGAAAAAATTTGTCCTGATCAAAATTCGGGGCATATATACTGCCTAGAACCACAGGTAATCCATCCAAGGTACCCTTCAGTAATATGTATCGACCCTGATCATCGGTGCGGCGCTCTAGTTCTATAAAGGGAACCCCATGCCGGATCCAAATGGTCGCCCCCGTGCAAAGGCCGAGTAGTTAGTAGTGAATATGCGTCCCCTCCATTTTTAGCAGGTCTTCAAGACCTCCGACTCCATAAGGTGCGACTCTTGAATGAAGACAATGTGTGCCCTCCCTCTAAGGAGGTGTGCATGAATGCGGTGTTGCTTATGGACCGCCCAGAGCCCTCTCACATTCCAGGTCAGCAGGTTGTAGGAGCCTAAAGTAGTGTGAGTGTTAGGCATAGGTGAATGGCGTGAGTTGGGCTCCCCTTAACTTGGAGCCAATTATCTGACGCAGACCAGGAATACCCCTTCTCTTTAACCCTAAACGTACTCGGCGCAGCCATTAAACCAGACTGGGCCAAACAAATAACCATAACAGACATATTCCAATTAACAATGCATTCGCTTTGTGGGGGGTCAGTGCTGCCAACCATGGTATAGTTCGGTTGGCTGCAAAGCTCCAGTGGCTCTATGGATCCCGGGGGGGGGACAAACTGTACACATAACCATTTTTGATGATATTGAGAATCGCCTATAGCCTAGCCTCTGAGGCCTGACAGTGGAGCCTTTATTACTCCTGGCTATACCAAAGGTCAGTATCAAGCTACGTGAACTGTAAGCATTCGTGCGTGTATAAAGGGGGACAACCTCTCTACAGGTCGCCCATTTATCATTATATACAACATCATATAAGCCGTGACAAATCTTAAAAAGATACTGGTGTGCCTATTTAGGCTGAACTTGAGTCCTTGGCATTCTTGGCGGTAGGCTTGGACATACAGTTTGCGCAGGGCCCTTCAATTGTCCACCAAGTCATCCACAGTCCGAGGTGTCACAGAGGGGAACAGAGTGATGCTATGATCCGAGTCTGACTGGATGGTGCTGTCTTCCGAGTCGGTTCTGTTTTGGGTGTTATCCGCACGGAAGGAGCTAGCCACCGCCAGCGCCTCCGCTCTGCCGGTCAACTTCTGGGCTTGCGTCGGACCAGTTTTCACTGTTCCCTGCGTACTCCGGCCATCGCTGCGGGTGTGTGGTTTCTGTGTTTTCAGGGAACCATGGCGCGCCGAGCCCGACGCCTTGTCCTGACTCAGTTCCAGGTCCATCACTTCCAGCCATTCTTCCACATCATTTGGGCTGTCGAAGAAGTAGGTCTTCCAGTCGTGGATAATTTTTAAACGGGCCGGGAACAGTAGCGCATATTTGAGCTGGGCCGCTCGTAGCTTTTTCTTGACACCTTGGAAGGAAGTCCGTTGTCGTTGAACCCTTATGGTGTAATCGGGATAGAGGGAGATCCGCTGGTTTTCGAACTGGATCTGCGTGTTTTCTCTTGCTTTTTGCAGTAGAATGTCGCGATCTCTGTAATTTAGTATTCGCACTATCAACGGTCGGGGGGGCGCTCCAGCCCTCGGCGCCCCAGTTGGGATCCGGTGTGCCCGCTCCACACAGAAATATGGTGATAGACCATCTTGAGCTACATATTCCCGAAACCAAGCTTCCATGAAATCTGCAGGTTTGTTGCCTTCGCTCCGCTCAGGAAGTCCGATGACCCGTATGTTATTCCGGCGATTTCTGCCTTCGGCATCTTCGATGCGGTCCATCAGACCGGTAACTTGGTGTTGCAGTTGTTTTATTTGCGTGGTATGTTCAGTGAGCTGAGAGCTGTCTCGTGTTCTCGTACTGTGTCAGCAATTTTCCCGTGATCCGCTCTGAGGAGGGTGAGCCCACTCGTAAGGGCTCCAATTTGTTGTTCCATCGCTTTTCGAGAGTCTCTGACCTCCTTTAAGATCAGGTCCAGTTTGTCTGAAGGAGTCTCAGCGGACTCAGAGGATGAGGCGCCCGGAGATGGAGCTCTGGTGGTTGTGGCGGACTCTCCGGCAGGGCCCCCGGCAGCCAGGGTGTAATCCGGGATTTTCACCTTGGGTCTCCCCATGTTTCTCGGTGGTGGCGAGCCGGCGCCGCCCGGACGTGCAGAATGGCAGCAGGGGTAAGCTTCACCGCGCCGGGACGTCGCCCCTCCAGAACCGAGGCCAATGGACTCTCCGCGCCTTCCCAGACAGCCCCGGGAATTCAGACACTGGTACCGCTCATTGATCGTCTAGGGCAGATCGAGGTGCAGCGCGTCAGAGCGGCGGCATGCTCTGCGCGAATCTCGAGAATGGGGGAAAATAACCCACTGCCACCACGTACTCTTCAAGGCTTGGCACCGCCGTCCCTAGGCAACCCACAGTGTGTCCCACCCGAAGACACCTTTGATGGGACGGGGGTATGCTCCAACTCTGCAGCAGGCAGCGTCGGCCAGCGCTTGCCGCGGCGCTTGCGTCTTCGACTCCTCCCGCCTCCACGGCACTCCGGTATGTACCGCGCACAGGATGGGCCAGCCGCAGGAATTCACCGCCGCCAGTGATGGGGGGCCGTGTTGGTCAGGACCTTCAGCAGCAGGACGCCTCGCCCTCAGTCAGTCCGGGGCCCAGCCGGCCGCAGCCGCTCATCTCCCAGTATCCACTCGGTGCAGCGGTGGTAAAGCGGGTCACGAATCGCCATACAGGTGGGAGAGCCTCGTCCTGATCCCGGCATGCCCCTCACTCAGCACTACAGCCTTCCCAAGGCCCGACGGGCCGTCTTCGTGCCATACGGCGCCGTCTCGCGCCCTTTCCGCAGCTATCTTCGGCGCGGTGGGAGTGGGGAGCAGAGGCAGTCGCGCAGCCCAGCCCCTGGACCGAGGCACCCGCTCACCTGCTGTCCGCCGCCCGGTGCGCCGCGGGCCGATCAGCCCCTCCGTTGCGGCTCTGTCACGGCGGTTCTCAGCCCAGCAGGATGGTCTCCGGCAGCGCAGTCTGTCCGCTGGTCCAGGTCAGCCGCCCGTGGCATCAGAGGCCTCAGGGAGCCCCGGCCGCTGCGCGCGCGGTCTGTGTGCGCGGCACTCCGGCTCCGGCGGAGCACCGCGGGTAGGCCTCAGGCGGCGCGGCCCCGATGGGGGCCGAGTCCAGCTGTATCGCCGCAACCTCGTCGGGTCAGACCCGCGAGATCGCCCCTCCGGTCCCCCACAGCAATTCCCAGGACCTTTTGGCGGTGTGGAGGTGCTACAGTCCGGCGATTCTCCCGGATATTTCCCCCCAGGATCCGGAGCCTCACCAGATCACGTCCGCCATCTTAGGCGGCTAGCCACGCCCCCCCCGAACTGGTATGCTTTTGTCACTATTTTGGAGGGGTATGGCACGGTGGTCAGACCTCAGAAATCGAAAAATCTGATGAACACAGCTGGGAACACACAAAATCGTTAAAAAAAACAGGGTCTTTGACCAAAAATGATGCCGAAGTGTGCTGGGTCGTGATAATGAACGGGGACTGCCTCAGCAATTCTGGAACGGCTGGTCTCCCTGGTGAAACCCTCCCACCTGAAGGAATGGACTCAACGTCACCCTATTGACTCTTTGTGCGTGCGCTGTGGAGTTTTTAGGGGTTTTTACCATCCCAGGCACATAACAATCCTGGTTCGAGCTTCGTTTTAGAACTGTAAAGGGGGCCTCAATTGGGCAGAGGCTTCTAGCTTTTTGGAGGCACTGTTGGGACTACACGCCATGAAGGAAACATTGGTCCCGGGCCGGATGCCCAAGAATGGGGACTTTTCAACTTGGTGATTGGAACCCACCCCTACTAACTTTTTGGACACGGGGACCTGGATTCCTGCTTTTTAAATACTTTCTCTGGGTGCTGCCCTAGCCCCTCGTCAGACTGCCCCCTCCAGGGGTGCGGCCAGCCAACACCATCCTGGGGGATCAGCAGCAGAGGGTGGCCTTGGCTCCCGGAGACGCCGTAGGTGACCTGGCTATTCCACGCTCTCGTGATGTCGCTTTTGAGGTTGGATTTTAGTGAGGATACCCGGTCGTCACAGCTCTGTCGCTCTGAATCCCTGGATGCAAGGAAAGTTTGAATTCCCAATGTTGTCTCATTGCTCCTTCTTTTGGGACAGTTTTTGGGGAAGAGGGCGCTAATTATTCTTACTTATGCAGGGTGTTTATTTTAATGCGCATTTTGGCTTTATGATTGCGTGAAGGCGTTACTTCCCCAGACAGTTACCCCTCCCTGCCGGGCTTGTGACCCCAGTCCCTGTTGGGCTGAGTTCCCTGTCTGCAGTCGCTGCTGCTACGGGTTTGTCCAACTACCTGATACCTGCTGTGGTAGTGTGGCAGATGGCGGACATCCCGGTGGCTGAGTGTAGGGTGCACTCTGATTCCCCTGTGCTTGGTTCTGTGGATGTAATATGAAAAGGTTTGGTCCTTGACTAGCTTTAGAAAAAACAAATAATGAGGGAAACTTTATCATATGGGGGTTGCCAGAACAGTCAACCACTGGTAATCAATACTGTCGGGTCGAAACGTCGCACGAGCACCTCCTTCCCCTTCTTTCAAGCAACCTTTTATTGCGTCTGTGTGGTAATATTTTTACCGATTGATTTATGTTTGCATTCTACTTTGAGAAATATATATATAAAAAATGAATTTACTCAACTAAAAAACGTGTGGGTGCAGTTTGTATATACACATTGTGTATCTTGAGGAATTGTCTTTCAGGGTGTGCATTTACAGTTGAACTGTGGCGATAATCGGGTTACCCCATTAATTTGTAATGGTTCTGTGGATGAACATTTGTGGGGTTTTGCGGTGGCTAGCCTTGGCCCATAAATCTCTGCTCATTCTATGCCTTTAACCGGCATCTGTCTACCAAGTGGTCCATCCTGTGGCAATAGTAACACTTCCTAGGGTCTGGTTAATGCCAACCTCCTTGACCTCTACCGCCATAGCTGGGTTGAAACCCTCTGGGATTTTGCGGTGGAGCTCCCTTTGAAACTGGTGCCATTTGCATGCTTGTGGCCTACGCGCCCCCCTTGAGGGCAGTCTTTTTCAATTTGTGTTAGGACCAATTTAGCAGTTTCTCTCTGGGCTTGCTCCTGTTTTTCTCTGTCCTTTTCTTGCTTCTTTTTGTGGTAATGTGATATATGGGCTTGTATCTCCCACCAGGGTTTGGTGTCCAACCCAACCACGCTGTCCAGTCCGCTATGTATCTCAGTCGGTAACCCCTTTTTAAGAATATTGTAAAAGAATGCAACTCATGAGCCTGTATCAGTCCCCAGCTGTCCTGTCTCTTGTCCCCATCGTTCCCTAATTCTATTCAAGAAATTGGTTATACTCTACCCTGGCTTCATAGTCTCTGCCATTAGTCCTCCTACCTCTGGGCGGTCAGGGATCATATCTCTCAGGGATGTCCATATCTGGTGTCTGTATGAATTAAACGTGGCCCCGTCATGCTCGTTGTCTGTTAGCATAGTTGCTAGGATGCGAGCTTGGGTGAACACTGCGTTAGTCTGTTATCTGATAAGGCTACTTAGCAGACTTTTAACATCACCTATTGCTAGGTTTATTCCTGCAGTGTTCTTTTCGAAGCATGAAATCCATTTCCCTGCTCCATCCAGCAATGACAGTAACATTGTCCTTAACCCCTCTTTACCCATCTGAACCCATGGCACATAGATGATCCCTGCTGTGCCCCTCTGTAGTAGAGGGGACAATCTTATTTTAGTTGACTCTACGGGTTTCCCCCAACAAGGCGTTCACATCTTTTTACGCATTCCTTCATGTTGGGGAAGTTCCACTTGGAATCTCCTCCTCCATGTCGGATGCAGTCCTCCACTATAGTCATGTCCTCTGGCTCAAATGATCCTTCCTTTGTCCAAGGTCTATCATTTGGGTCTCTCTCCTCAGTCCAGTAGGCTAATAGGTAGCATAACGGGCTCGCAAAGATCTCACCTTACTTTATTGCTAGTATCTCTCTCGGTGTTAACTTGTCTTTGACATGCGCTCGGGTGGAGCAGCGTACGGTCTCGTCGCTGCTCCCCTCGTGTACTCACAAGAGCACCATCTTATTCTTCCTGCATCTCGGTTTGGTTAGTACCAGGCTACCTTGGACTTTTATTTCCTGGTCGGCTCCTCTCCTTTGTCGACCAACTGGGGAGGCTCTGATCCCTACTAAAAGCCTCTCATCGATTTCTGACTCTGATTCTTCCCAGAGCGGTGCCCTGTTCCTGCCCCTACATCCCTCATGTGACGAGCGCGCTTACTGGGTGCGTGCTCTTCCTTGCCCCCTCTAGTTTGTTACTTTCTCTCTGAGCTATGCTCTGTTTTTTTGGGCCAGGCTTTGCCTTCAAACTCCCTCTCTGTTGTCTCCTCGGCTACCTGGGCAAATCCTGTAGCCCCACCCTTGTCATTGGTTCCCCAGGGAGTGGAATTATCTTCTTCACCCCCACTCGCTGAATCGCTATCTAGAACTGCCACAAACCTCCCTGTCACTCGTGTATGCTCGCCGGAACCAGTGGAGGTGCGTACGCAGTTTGAAGTCCTATGTGTTGGGTGTGGTAGATGGTGGGGGTAAGATTTTGGGGACTTTCCCAAGTGGCTTGAGCTGCGCTAGAAGTGCCTGGGCTTGGTGGTTTGTTGGTTCCTCGTTCTTGGGCCTAAATGTCTGTCTTCCGGTGGGGGGTCTGCCGGCTCCTACTATTGAAAGATTGGAATATCCTAAAGTGGGGGGAGCTGGTGTGAGCACCTCTATACCTGCATATGGTGGGGAGGTGCTGGCGCCTTACTTGCTGTCGGTATTGTAGGGCTATCGCTCTCGGCCTCTTTGAAGATGGCCCATAGTTCTAGTAAGGCCTCTCTCTTGTCTCCCTTTTGACTTGTATATTTAGTTTTTATGTGTGTTTTAGTATGTTCTAATATGTTAGTGTCAAATGTTCCCTCCTTAGGCCAGGGAAATGTGTGTGCCTTACTGTGTGCGTGCCATTCTTGGCAAAACGTATTTAGTTTCTTTACCTGTGTGGGGAACCGGGTTTCCATGTGTTTTAATGGGGAATCCATGATATCTCTAGTGGCTTTCTTTACAAAATAATATTTAACTCTTTTTGGGAGAATTTTGTTTGTTCTAATCATAGGGAAAAACGTATGTGGTGAACTCTTACAATTTAAGTACTATGAGCTCAAGCTATTCACAGATGCATCAAACAATTCAACTTGAACAATTCAATGAACACAAATTACAATGCATATGAGGGGATGCAACATAGGTAAAAAGTGGGATTTTTGAAAACAGTATCTGAACGATATCAACTTTTTGTGCCAAATACAGTTTGCAAGAAATAACAGCATCCTCATATGAAGTATTAAGACATAGACGAGAATATTTAGGACAGTCTCTGATCAACTCTTGTACAAAATGCAGCTTGTAATACCTAGCAGCACCATAACATCACATGTACATTACGCCGACTTAACAAAGGTTGACAGAAAAGATGATTGCTTTGTCAAACGTTTCTTAGCTTGCTCCTAGCGCATGCTATCCTATAGACAGGTGAAGCTCTGTACAGTTCATTATACTAAGTGAGCCTGCTAGTCTGCCAATATCTGCTCTGGGACAAAGGTAATAGTAATAGATGTGGAATAAAGGAATAACTCGGGAACCACAGGCCACTCCTGGCCACACACAAGTTACACCTAGTTTCCCAGATCCAAATCATTTTCCCTAACTTCTGAATCACACCCAGGGGCCAAGCATATCATCTGTGTCTCGCCCAGCGGTCCAAGCGTATTGTCTGTGTCACGCCCAGCAGAAAAAGCATACCATCTGTGTTACGCACTGCAATCCAAGCGTCTAACACCCCTTACTCCTTTCAGATACCACCGATGTTAAGAAACCGGTGGTACTGAGAAAAACCTTTTAGACGGAAAAATGAGATTGAGGTGCCAACTCCACCTAATCAGGCACAAAAACAGTGTCCTGGGAGTTATTAAGAGCTGTACAATAATGATTCACCTTTCCTAGTGTGCTGACTATCGTAAAAAGGTGACTTTTGCAGGATTGCCTCCGAGGCCACCATACGACTACTCAGCTAGGACATATAAAATAGGTAATATGCCAGATTCTGTTAGTGGCAGGGCACTCATGTTATCCTTTTATGCTTCTACCTAGTTTACCATATGTCAGATGCTTTAAAATTAGGTTCTGATGTGATCTCTTACCCTCTGTGATGGCTGCTTCAGGACGGACCTCCGTCCCGTGGATTCAGCAGAACCTTCAATCAATTGCTGTGTCTGCTCACCTTCCTTGCTGCGCAAATTTGAATCCGTCTGGGCGGGGTCTCCTTCCTTTGGCTGCAGTCGAGATCAAGGTACCAATCAGCTCCGATGGTGGCTCACCAAAATGTTACTTGAAAATGAAAAACCTTGAAAAAACAAGACACAAGAGGCGTTTGGCAAAACTAGAACAGTTTGTTTAATTAAACTTTGCAGCCAGGAGAACAGTTACAGGCATAGGGTCTGAGGACTGTCTCAATTTACAATCGATCGGTGCCTTTCTTATATACAGTTCATCGTAGGCAATAAAATGTTTCCGGCGATCCTTGTATGGTGAGAAATGTAAGTTGCTGCCTTGGGAGTCATAAATTAATTGTCTAATGGATAATACAGATGGGCCCTCGACCTTGCGTGGACACAATGTGGCGAGTGGGTATCATATCCAGATGTCCGGCATGGGGAGCGCGTGATCACTGCGTGTGCTGTGTTCTGATCGGCTATATGTTCCTAACTTATGTGGCATCTGACTTTTATGGGGTTTTAGGAGCACACGTACCTCCTCCGGCCATGTGTGCTTTATTGGGGCCAGTCTCCTGTGACCATTGTAGTGTTGCTGTGCCTATCTGTGGGATTGAGTTAATGTTTCCTGTTTGTGCGTCTGTCTGCCGGCTATGTGCCACCCCACCTGTGACCTATCAATCAATAACCTCGGGCCTAGTTCTCAGTGCTTGCCTGACTATGTATTTGCGAGTCAGGGTTAATGTGGAGTTCAAAACGGGCAAATTCGTTAATAAAGACCCAATTTCATTCCCATAAATAAATGTATCATTTTTCATATCAGCGTAGACTTTTTCTATATTAACAGTAACATTCGCTTATCCACAATTGGCCTATTTAATTAATTGTAAGTCCCTAGTACAGTGCACTATTTGTGCCCTGGAACTGTAAATTAAATGCTACCAGTGGGTTTGCAGCACTGATTGTGCCACTCACTCAGTAGCCCTTTAAACATGGCCCAGTCCTGCCATTGCAGACCTGTGTGTGCAATTTTAAACTGCCATTTTGACCTGGCAAGTTAAACCTTCGCTTTTATTACATATAAGCCACCCCTAAGGTAGGCCCTAGGCAGCTCCAAGGGCAGGGTGCAGTGTATTTAAAAGGTAGGACATGAACTTTTGAGTTTTACATGTACTGGAAGTGAATAACTGCTAAATTCATTTTTCACTACTGCAAGGCCTAACTCTCCCATAGGTTAACATATGGATTGCCTTAAAACACCTTTTAAGTGTAATTTCCCATTGGGAGCTGATAGAAAATTGGAGTTTGGCGTCTCTGAACTCACAATTTAAAAACACATCGTTTGGTAAAGTTGTTTTTTAAATTGTAGGTCTGAAAATGCCACTTATAGAAAATTGGAAGGAAAAGAAAGTGGCATTTTCTTACTTTAACAATCCCGTGCCTCTGCCTGCCTCTGAATACACATCTGGGTCAGGTCTGGGCTTTGTGCATTCTCTCTGGACAGTCACACTAAGGGAGGTGGGCTGTGACATTTGCATCCCGAAGGCCCATCACCAGGCTTATGGTCCTTCCTGAGGTAGATTAGGAGGGAGGGGCTGACACATGGGGCTGCATCGTAATGGCCCATCACCAAGCTGATGGGCCTTCCTGAGGTAGATTAGGAGGGAGGGGCTGACACCTGCACCTGAAGAGGGCTGTGCCTGTCCACACACAAAGAGCTGCATACTCCCCTGTAGTGCCAGGAAAGGAAGGGCAGTGACCTTGTGAGGTTCAAAGGCCTCTTTGATGTCTCCCCCACTTCAAAGACACTTTTTGGTATAAGTACTGAACCTCTGACACCCCCACTTTAGTTCTCTTTAGAGTCCTGAGGAGACTCTGCAACCAAGAGTATCTGCACTGCCAGGAGGGACTGCCACTTTGTCACTTCCTTTGCGGTGTTGGCCAGCTGCCTGCTGATTGTTGTGCTGCCAGGAGAGACTGCCACTTTGCACTGTGCTCTGCTGTGTTGGCCTGCTGCTTGCTACCTCTGAGGTGAGGGAGGACTGAACCTACCTTTACAACCTACTCCAGCCTGAGTGACTCCAAGGGCTTGCTGGCCTGGCTTGCCCCACGTTCTCCTTGAGGTCTCAGGGACATCAAAGCACTTGTGTTACAGCTTACTGCACCCTGTGACCAGTACTACCGCTCTAAGTTGCCAGAGCATGACTGTTCATCGCTGGTACGGCCAAGGGATCGAGAGCGGTGCTTCATTTCAGTACTGCACCGTTCTGCCTACAGTGAGCCTCCCTTTATCGTTCGATGCTTGCCCTAGCGCTCCCGCTTCCCGAGTTCAACGGAGGAGCCCCTCTTTTTGAGCCAATTCCCGAGGATTAGCAATTCCCGCCACAGTCAGTGCTGGGTGCCTTAAGCTGCGTGGGTGTCCTCCTGGTTGCCTAGCAACCGCAACGCGCTGAGCGCTCACACGCCAGACTCCCCACGCAGTCCTGCCAAGTGTCACGCATCAGGCGTGACGCTAACGCATTTCAGTGTGGTGTTCCGCATCACCGCACTGAAATGCATTGTCACGCATTTTGCCCACTCTCTGACGCTCTGAAACTGGCCGCTTAATAATAATGCCAGGGTGCTGCAGCGCGGCGCTCTGGCGCTGCCTGGCTGGTCAGAGTAATTAAATGAATGAATCCCCGGTCCGTGCGCAGCTTGTGGCGCTTGGTACAGCTACAATGTTGCAAAAAACTGCAGGCTGCTGAGTGCCTCTCATTCCCGCCGTGGCGCTGACCACATGACAGAGTGAGTCATGATGTCTAAGACTCACTCTGCCAATTAAATTACCGGGACGGCCGGGACCTGCCCTCTCAGAGGACGACTGCGTGCGTTAACTGGCTGCGGCGCCGGCCTGGCGCCCATACCTCACGTCCTGCTGTAGTACTGCCGCCCGCCGCCCGCCATGGCTAGAGAGATGAGAACAAGAAGATGAAGACAGTAAGTACTGTACTAACGCTCGTCAGACATTCAGCGTATAAAGTGCACCCGTGCCCTTGTCTCTGACCTCTCACATGTGCAGGCACTATTACAATATGTTAAGTAGTTCAGTTCTTGTGTACAGTTGTTAGTCTACCATCGGTATGGCCTCACTGTAATTGGGTTGGCTGGCGAGAGGCTTCCTGCATGGCCCTGGGTTCATAGCGTTTAAACCCCGTTTTGTGTCGGCGCGGCGCGTGTGTTTGTCACACAGAGCTGCACGCTGCTGTGTCACTCTCACACTACACCTAGATCTGGTGTGACTTTTTGGTGCGTGCGGCGGGTGGTCAATGGTGCGGGTGTTTTCTTTTGCCAGGAGGGCAGTCTCTCTCCTCTGTGGGGGTGGGGGGGTGGTATCTGCAGTCGTCCATCTGGGCATCGTAATCCCCCCGTCTCACTACCCAGTCGGCCACTCGTGCAGCATCCCTACTGGTGGCAAACTACAGCAGGGGGTGCCGCACCGTGTTTAAAACACTGTTTAAAACATTAACTGTTGATGTAGTTTGCCACCACGGAGGGATGCTGCACGAGTGGCCGACCATGTAGTGAGGCTGGGTAGGGTGACCAACCGTCCGTAAATTTCACGGACCGTCCGTAATTTGGAACTCATGTCCGTTGTCCGTGAGGATCCCTTTTACGGACGCCTTTTGTCCGTAATTTTTGCATGAAGCCTCAGCACACTAATGGGGCCGCCTCGCACTCTTCCTGGGAGCACAAGAGCAGCCCCACCCGCCCATTGTCATTCTGTATGCGGCTGATTGCCACTTACAGAATGACAATGGGCCAGTTTGGACTGTTACTGCATGTGGTGGGCCTCCTCCTGCCACGGTCTAGGGCAGCGCATTCTGTCAGATGGAAGGAATGTGCAAAAACGCCAATGCTGCTACGTGAGAATCCAGTTCATTCAAAGAAGCTGGTGAAACAAGTTAAAAAGAAGGGGCTAGAGTTCTTTCAGTCTCATCATTTTAGGAAAGTGCATTTTTAATATTATGTTCAACGAAGCCATGGTTGCTGCATTTTTATTTTATGCAACTAACAACCATTGACAAAGCCAATAGTTCTGGCTTGTTGTAGGTGTAACATTACTTGTTGTGTTACATATCTGGATGCAATGACAGAAGAGGCAAAATACCAGTCCGGCGGCACACTATGCTAAGCACAGATTTTTAGCTTAGTTGTTTTAAGCCACGCCCTTAATTACATCAAACACCCCTTTGGAGAGACCCCCCTTTTTTTCATCCCGCTTAAAGCCCTCGAAACAACACCATGTCACAGTCACCTCATGGCACGGCACTGTGCATCATGCATGACTTCCACTTTTTCAGACTGCCTATGTGCAGGGGCATAGTGAACCCTACCCCCACCCCACCCCTTGCTTTAGGAACTACAGCAAGGGTGAAATTCTTGATGGGCCTCTTCTGTATGCAACTCTGCAGACAAAGGCTCAGCTCATAATTAATATGAAAAGGTGGGCGAGTGAGTGAGTGAAGGGATGGGTGGATGGCTGGATGGATTAGTGAAAGGGTGAATGGATTAATGAAAGGGTGAATGGATGGATAATGAGCGAAAGGATGGATGGATGAGTGAAAGGGTGGATGATGGGCGAGTGAATGGGTGGATGGATGAGTGAAAGGATGGATGAGTGATAGGGTCAATGGATGGATTCATGAGTGGATGAGTAGAAGGATGGGTGGATGGGTGGAAGGAAGGATGGCTAATTGAAAGGGTCAATGGAGAGAGAAAGGAGGATGGATGGATGACTGAAAGGTAAATGGGTGGAAGGGTGAGTGACTGGGTTGATGGATGAGTAAGTGAAAGGATGGCTGGATGGGTGAAAGGGTAAATGGCTGGATGGATGAGTGGATGGATGGGTGGAAGAGTGGATGGATGAGTGTACGGATGGATTGGGTGAAAAGGTGGATGGATGGATGAGTGAAAGTGTGGATGGAGGGATGGATGAGTGAAATGATGGATGGAAGGATACATGATGGATAGGTTTGCAAATGGATGAATATGTTTGGATATAGATGGGATTACTTATATACTTCTGTGCGACCTCCTGTGATGTGTCTGTAAAACGTACCTTTTGTCCCGAAGTTTTGTCCTGAATTTTGACCTCCTGTACTGAATTTTTGTCCTGAATTTTGACCCTTTGTCCTGAATTTTTACACTCACCGTCCTGAATTTGCACCCATGCCAGTTGGTCACCCTAAGGCTGGGTGATGGGACAGCAGAGAGTCAGTGACAGCCAGTAGCTCCTGACAGAGTGGCGGAGGGGAGGACAAGGGGATCCTGAAGAAGGCAGGGGATGTTGAGGGTGTTGTTTATAACATCAGGCCTGTGGCAAAATCGGCGCAGTAAATCACGAGGCAGGCACACCAATCCCTTGTAATGTAGATAATAACTGTCTCGCACTGGAACCTCAGACGCTTTTTGAGTCATACCCGGGACATACCAAGCGCTCCCCAATGCCGAGGTGACCTCGTCAGTAGGCGGAACAAAAGAAGCCTAGATCGGCTGTCAGGAAGGACCTGTAGGAGGACCGAGTAGTCCTTACATAATCTCTGTGCGGCAGGCGGAAGACGAAATCAAAGGTGCTCTGCGACATGAGAGGACGCTCCTGGAGGGAAATCAAGTTTTCAGGTGATGCAAACTGCATAGAGGTGGCTTGTTTCACAGTACTCGATATAAGACATGCTGTTACATAACATTGCACTCCCTAACGTTGCCAGATCTTTCATGCACAGCCGGTTCAGGTCCTCTGTGGTTCAAACGATACATGTGAGTTTCTCGTTGCACAAATGGTTTTAATTTGTGATATTTATAGGTTTTCTTCGTCTTCATTGTACTCACGAGGTGTCACTCATACTCGTTGAAATGTCACTCATAATAACAGTGAAATTATGAAAACGTCACACATGGCAATCTGAAACCTTGGCAGCTATGCCCAGGGCCAAAGAACTGCAAGACTCACCTTTCAGCGACCGTGCCCAAGCCCCGCCTGCACTTGTGAGCTGTGCACCTGCGCAACTCCTCTCTTACCAACACGGGCCTGTGTGCGAGGCCCGCTGACATTGCCGTACTTGGCCACAGACCCACCTGTGCTCCTGGGGCCATGCCGGTGCCCAACTCTTCTTCCTGCAACGCTGGTCCTGTGTGTGAGGCCCATGGACATCCGAAGCAGCGACTCAAATTTCAAGGTACTGTCCCGCAGGGACCGCGCGTCCTGTTCTTAACTCCCACGGCATCGAGGACAGTTGAGGGAAAAGAACTCTGACACATTCTGGGCTCCCCGTTCCCGAGGCTGAGGCAGCCGGTGTGTTGAACATGAAAATTACCGTAAAGGCTCTAAAAGGATCCCAAGTTTGAAGCACTTTGAATTCATTGCATATATCCTAACCCTTATTCATATCTTAAAGATTACTCATTGGAATTTTGTTGTGTTGGTCTGATTTGACTCAGATAAATATCTACTATTTTTTTAAACTGTTGTGGAGCTTTTTGTGGTGTCTTTCACTGTATTACTGTACTAAAGTATTGCCCAAATACTTTACACCACCTTGCCTCTTTGATAAGCCTGCCTGCCCTGCTACTAGAGGGTGAGCACAGGTTATCTTATGTTTGTATCTGACTTACTCTGACTAGAGTGGTGGGTTCTGCCTGGTTTAGGTGTATATCCTAGCCAACCAGAAACCCAATTTCTAACAGCACGTTACAAATTAATAAATAAAATGTTGTTTCCAGTCCTGTTTCGTCTCAGGTCTAGGCCTTTGCAGACTCTTGAAACAACAACTAATGGGCGGTAATTTTCTCGTGAAAAGGTATCAACCCTAAGGTGACTCACCTGACTGCTGCATTCCACAAGTGCCTGGGAGGGTGTCTCAAAGCTGAGCGCTTTGTCGGCTAGCTTTATTTACACAGTCTTGAGCTGTGACGTATCTTGGTGCTTCAGCTGAGAAGGAAGGCGACAGGCTACAGCTGCAGTTTAAAGCTGTGTTAGAGGTGATGGAGACCCACAGGTAGTTATCCTCGGGAGTGTTTCACTCTGGATTGCAGCAGTTTTCAATTCTTACAGGGCCCCCTGTATACTGTTTTCCAGGGGGCCCACCCGAACAGCATGATGCCTTCTTGGGGGCGGCCAGGCAGGCAGAATTTGTAAAAATGTAAAACATCCTGCATTGTACCAGTCACGCGCGCTCACAACACTGTCAAGGCTGGTTAGCACACAGAGTGTGCACTGCCTCTGAGGCGCCGCATGGACTATAGGATGCCAGGCCCACACTCTCTCTCTGCCTGCAGCCAGCACCCCAATAAGAAAAAAAGAAAGTTACATTTTCCAGCCACTCAGTTCATAGGAGACGTTGCTGCAGTGGGGCACGTTATTAAGTAGTTCCATCAAGAGTGGATGTATTCGGCCCAAGCTTTAACGTTTGCTGCTAAAAGTCACATGTGAAGGTAACAAAGTACCTTAACAGAAAGAAAAGGCTTGCAGACTGGAAGACCAGTGCTTAATTTGAGCTTGTGGTTTCCGGTGCTCGGTTCCGGCACTTAATTGTCAACACTGGCACTTATGACAGTGCGCCACATGGTGGCGTTGTTTGTGTAGATTAGAGATGAGCACAACAGCAGTTTATTAATTCCTTGCACATTAAAAATAACTAATACCTGTTGCCCAAGTTATTCTTATATCTTTGGGGGTCTGCACAAGTCTGAATTGTCTCACTTGTAGGTGTGTGATGGTTAGTTGTGCAAGTACTGTCACTGGCAGTGCTGGCAGAGGCAATGGGTGGTGCAAGCTGCAGTGTCCTCCTGACAAAGGCCCTCGCACTCATCAATTTACAATTTAAGTACTGTGGAGGACGCACTGAACATGTGCAGCCGTGCTGCCGTTACCTGCTTTCGAGAACAAGCACAAGTGTCTGTCAACATTTCCGTGCGAACCATGAATCCTGGAAAAAATAGCTAAAACAAGCTGTAGTCACAAAACGACAGACAACAACATTGTTAAAAATGTTAATAAAGAAACCGTAACTCAGCGCACCAGGCTTGCGCTGCTTTACCTTGGATTACAGCTCCTCCTACCCTCTTGGCTTGTGCCACACAGCTCCAGTGGTGTCAGGAGGCTCTATAAATGTGTGACTTATGCATTTTAGTGCAGTGATGCGGACCACCACACTAAATTGCGTTATTCTAACCCCTGATGTGTGGTACTTGGCAGGACTGTCTCTCACCTCTATTTTAGCACTCAGACAAGACCCATAAATATCTTTACCAATGTATCTCACTTCGGACCCCAGCGTCCTGTGCTGTTCCTGCAGTAGACCCTCAGAGTGGTCAGCCCGTGTCCCGCACTCTAACACTAAGAGGGGACCCATATGTACTTCTAGCATCCCCTGCCTGTTCCTCCGATTGGCCCGCATGCAGCTCAATCGGTGTCCCACACCCACTGGTTTTCATACACTGAGACAGAGTCCATAAATACTTCTAGCATCCTGAGCTGTACTTGCAGTAGGCCTGCTAGCAGCTCTCCCTGTGTCCCACTCCACTGTTATGCTATCACAGAGACGGGGACACATACGTACTGCAGGTCCCTTGCTGTTCCTGCAGTAGGCCCACATGCAGCTCTTCCTGTGTTCTGCACCCGCTGTTATGCTACCACTGAGAGGGGACCCATAAGTACTGCTAAATTCCCCTGCTGTTCCTTCTTTCATGAAGGAAGATGAAAAGGAGAAGTGCCCACTTCAAAGGAAGAAGAACCCCAACATAAAACTTCAAAGAATCGGACCCTAAATCACATTAGGTGTCTGGAAAAAGACTATAAGAAGGGGAACGTGAATCCACAAAAATGTGTCAACTGCCAAGCAGCCAGACGGGCTGTGTGAAAAGGGGAAGCTCTGCAAGACTTTTGCCTGTGATCAGGACTGGGGGGCAAGGCCTGCTCGCCCCCTGCTGAGTGAGGGGACATCGCCCAGTGAAACCAAGATCACCTGCCCTGGAGCACCATTGCCTGCCTGCTTGCCAAGACCAGTGTGCCCTGTGAGGAGGAAGAGAGCTTTGGAGGGAGCAAGGTCCAGTCGGGACCCTACCGAGAGAAATCCCTGAGCAAGGTGCGAGGAGAGCAGCTGCACACCGATCGGGTCGTTGCCAGTGTGCAGGAACAGTCGGATAGCAAGGAGAGGGCCACTGTGATCTCAGCCGTGTGAAGTGTTCCATGCTGGAAGCACCAGGCCCGCACCACTGTGCCGGGGTGCCCCCATAGGGGGGCATGAAACCTTTGTCTGTCATATTAAAGGCGATTGCACAGAAGAGTCTGTGCCCGATAGTGAGCAACGCGGCAACCCCATATGCCAAAAGGGGCTGGTGGCATCACTTTGGCCAAATGTTCGGGTTGTGGCCCAGACAAGAGGATTTCTGCCATGATCAGCGGGTCTAGTCTGCCAGCTGCACCTGAATGTTTCCCTGAAGGATTGCAGAACACTGCTGAGGACATTGCACCCTCACCAGAGCTCTAGTTGGGTGGGTGCCGGAGAATCCCACCCTCCCTTTTTTAGGGGAAGTGCAACTTACCTTTTGTGTCCGCTGAGCGGTAGCAGCTCCGATCACTGGGAACTGACTGGCAGCAATGCTCGATAGGAAGACCCTGCACCGTCGGGTGACGCCACGTCCATCGCGAGTGGCCCAACTTTGTTGTACAGGATCCGGACTTTCGGAGTGCCTGAGGAGAGAGCAGTCGCTGCACTACTGAACTCTGCCATACCGCCGGAGCGGGTAAGACTGGAACCGGGCCTTTGGGGCCCCATGGGACTTGCTGTTAACTGTGCTGCAGCACCATAGACACTTTTGACTAATTCCTAAAGAGTCAAAGGGAGAACTCTTGAGTCTAACAGTTTGCATTACCTGGATGAGGCCACCAGTGAATGGTGAATAACCCTGAACATGTTACTCGAAGGAGGGTGGGACAGGGATTTGACTAATAACTACTAGTGCCCCAACCTCAAGGGGGGATTGTGTTGTTGCTTCTGAATGCCGTACTTCATTGCACGTGTAAAGTTAGAAATAAAATACAACTTTTCTTATAAAAAAAAGTATTTAGCTGGACATTGATTTATTGTTCGTACTGTGTGCACCTTAATTTTGAGTCTTGTTCACTATCTACATCCCCCCCAATGGATCCTTGACTGCTCAACCACAGGCACCACTGAGTGGCAAGTGCAGAAGGGGTACTTGGCCCAGTTGAGCAGAATCCATAATAGGTCGGGCCCCGGGTCCTCAGGGTTGAAAGCCTCAACCACCACACTTAGGCCCGTTAACCCCTGCATGCCCTGTGGCCATCTGAAAGGGTTACTGACATCTTCTTTGTATTTCCTGTCATTACGTTTCTCCTCCTTTCTCCCTCTCTTTATCCTTTCCTGGATCAAAGTGTGACAATGAAAACTAAGTCCCGAGCAAGGCTGGGAGAGTTGGGGGTTTCTTCTGAGTGCAGGATGAGGTGCTCTTTGAAACATGCATTACCATTCAGAATGAAAAGAGCGATGGGGCGAATCCACTTCAGGACATTGTTACTGGAAGTAATTCCAACACAGGGCACTGAGACCGGAGGCTTTGTCCTCTCCAGGGCACCACAGCATTCTATACTATTCTCCTAGATTTATAGAGCGCATGGCTACCCTGAAGGGCTTCCTAGCACTAACTGGCCACAGAACAGCTGATACACAGAACCTATTTAGACGGAGTCTACTCAGACAATATAGTCTTTAATCGTTTCCTAAATTTCAGTTCTGATTCCAATTGTCTCATTTGTAACGGGAGAGGATTCTAGAGTCTCGGGCAATATAGGCAAAGGAACGACCACCGGCTCTGGCTCTCTTGATTATGGGGACAGTGAGTAGCATCTGGTTAGTGGACCGTAACCTTCTTACTGGGTTGTACGGAGCAGTAAGGTCCTGGATCCCCAGCAGGGACTGGCACTGTATGAGTTCTCTCGGACCAATCAATACTGGTGTAGGAAGGACAGCCACGCTGAATGAGCAGAACAGTGGATGGCACAGGAGCGACAGCGCTAGCGTATGGACACAGCGAGCCCGGCACACAAATAAAAGCCTGCCAGGTGGGCGCGAGAGGTTTTGCCACAGGAACTAAAGCTCTTCTGGTTGGTATTGGTAGGACTGGTGGACTGCTGGATGAAGACAGGGACAATGGCTCTCCACAGAGTTGTCACTGGGGGAGGGCAGCCGGGACGCTTTGCCCTTGTTCCATGTTCCATACTTTCTGAGGTCGCACTCAGCTGTACAAAATATATTTAAACGATAAAAACAGGCCTGACTGTCGATATTTTTGCCTTATTTTTTTTTTGCAACATTCAACTTTTTCTTGTGTGTTTATTGCTTTTGATTTGGAATGCTTTGCCTCCATCAGTTGAAGATTTGTGATATGCAATCGCTTTTGTGTCTCTGTTCTAGCATGTTGATATTCCTACGTTCTCATGACTACATTCCCTAATATGGTCGATTATTTCTCCGTTTGCCTCTCTCATCTCTCTTCTTCTTCCTTCCTTCTTCTCTAGTCCTTTTTCTCCATCTTCTTTTATATATGCTGATTGTTATATTGTTTTTATTTGAATTTTCAATAAAAGAGATTTGAATATAAAACAGGCCTGACCTGCTCCTTTATGATTAGGGCTCCCGGTTTTATGGCATTTTTTTTTGCATTTCTGTCAGTATTTATCCATATTTATTTTTTGCTAATTTCATCTATATTTTTCCATATTTATTTTGGGTTTTGTGAAAAAATGAAGCTGAAATTGGTATATTTCCACAATTATTTAATCAATAAATAGGAACTCATGTTTGAATACCTACCAAGTTTCAATGCTATGAAGACCCGCAGAAGATAAATCAATGCACTCATATGAAAATATGCAAATTTCAGTATCAACCTTTTTTAAAAAAAATATTTTTATTGACATTTTCGTGTTACAAAACCAGACTGCATTATAATACATGTAATTTGACTTCATTTCATGCATTTTGCACCATTGGATCTTGCTGTCCTTGCATTGGGTGGACACGTATCCTATGTTCATGCAATCCTGTCTATAAACAATTCCTATGTAGAACTGGGATGTAAAACTGGGACAGTGTTCATGGGATCCAGGGTCTAGGTAATGGATGGGGTATTAGGGTTGGTGCGAACCTCGCTTTTTGGTATGTCTAATTCTGCTAGGGGGGGGCGGAGGTCCAGCCACTATGGTCTATCTACACATCCTATGAGGCTCATGGTGGTATTGTCGAGCAGTGTTACGTATTTACTATAACAGGAGAGTTGGCGTGTGTGCTCCTGGTCGGGGCTTGTGATTGTGGGTCCTCTGAGGCGTGTGGGGAACCGTCCGGGTCGTCGTGTGTTGATGGCTGTTTGAATTGGTGCAACAGTAGGGCCCACTCCATAGAAATGGGATGCTTGCGTGTCCCCTTCACCCCCTCCTCCCTGAGTGCTTCCTCCTCCGCTGCCGCCCATTTGTGTACTGCTCCCACCCATGCCGCTATCGGGGGACCCATGGGGGATCGCCAAGGCATAGCTATACCTCTCTTGGCCAGTAATATTGCCAGTGAGACAAAGCGGAGTGATACTTTGTGTTGCTTCTGCTTCCGAAAGATTCCTAATGCACAGTCTTCCCAGGTGTTCATATGTGAAAGCCCCGTGAGATCCCTGAGTGTCTTGTGGACATTGCTCCAATACTGCTGTAATGTAGGGCAACTCCAGAACATGTGGTGGAAATCTGCTTCCTGTGATCGGCATCTGGGGCAGAGGAATTGGGTATCTGGGTAAAATCGATGGAGGCGTGCTGGCGTTTGATACGCCCTGTGTAGGATGTAGAATTGTATATTTTTGAAGCGTGCGTTCCTGGACACCTTCTTGGGGTATTCGAGGGCCATTTCCCATTCTTTCTCGTGTATTTGACGCCCTAGTTCTTCCTCCCAGGCGGGCCACAGGGCCTCCAGGGGTTTGTTTATGAGCTCCCGAATGGCTTTATAGAGCCACGTGGTCAGGTGTCGTCCCGACCCCATGTGTATGATCGTGTGGATGACCGGATGTGTTGCTGGCTCTCCCGTCGATAGGTCGTGGTGCGATCGATAGTTGTCTATGAGCTGTCGGTGGATTAGAAACTGTCCAGGGGGGAGGTCATAGTCTTCCATAAGCTGGCGATATGGTCTAAGCTGCCCGTCCTCAAACAGAGACTCTATTTCGGTTAGGCTGTGGTCTGTCCATACGCGAAGCATGTTAGTTGTGTAGTATTTCTCTTGTTTGGGCCAGCCGACTAGCGGCAGCAAAGGGGAGTACAGAGGCGCCCCCGTCGACATACGATGTATCCGCTGCATGCATTTACGTGCCACCACTACTTGTATGGGGTATGTGCGTCGCGGTTTGGTGCCTGGCAGTAGCAAGCGGCGAAGTTCTGGGATGGGTATCTGGCCGGTCGCCGTGTGCGTCTTGCCTATGTGTCTGCCTGCCGTCCAATAGGACAGCCACTGTAATTGTGCTGCTAAGAAGTACGACTCGAAAGACGGTGCGCCCAGTCCTCCCTGTGTGGTAGGTAATTGTAACTTTGCTAGTGCTATCCTATGTCTGCTTATTCCCCATATGAGCGAGCTGAGGAGCGAGTCTAAGTCCCGGAAAAATGCTCTGGGTGGGATTACCGGTAGATTCGTGAAGTGGTACAGTAGCCGCGGGACTATTATCATTTTGGCTAAGGCCACACGGCCTATCGGGGCTAGCGGGAGGTTCTTCCAGAAACCGATCGCCGATCTGATGCCGGCTAGCGCTCTGCGGTGGTTGCCTTCAAATATGTCGGCAGGAGCGTGGTAGAGACGGATCCCGAGGTAACGGGGGGCACCTGCACTCCAGGTCAATTTCTGGTCACCTATCCATACATCCCGGGGGCGAAGTTTGGGTGCAGTGGGTAAACTGTGGATTTGTCCCAGTTTACTCTGAGCCCGGAGGCTCCCGCGACTCGGACAGTGTGGCCCAAATGGGTGTTAGATCCGCAGTAATGTCCCGGACATATAGTAAGAGGTCGTCAGCGTACAGGGAGACGCTATGTATGGTATCCGCGATGGGAATGCCCCAGTGTACCCCCCTCCCACCTCAGCCGTATAGCCAGAGGTTCTACAGCGAGAGCGAAGAGGAGAGGCGAAAGTGGGCAGCCCTGCCGCGTGCCCCTCTGCACCATGAACTCCGGCGAAATGCATCGTCCTATGCGGATGCGTGAGGTTAGTTTGGTGTACAGGAGTTGAGTATATGCCAAGAGGGTGGGACCGATTCCTGTTCGTTTTAGGACCGAGAACAGATATTGCCAAGTGAGGGTATCGAAGGTCTTCTCGAGGTCTAGGATGAGACAGGCTGCTCTGGGGAACGCGGCATCCACTTGATCCTGGATATGGAATAGGCGGCGTATATTATGGGACGTGTTTCTGCCGGGAACGAAGCCGCACTGGTCTGGGTGGACCAGGGGGTCGTAGGATTTGTGTATACCTGTCCGCTAGTATTTTCCCTAATATCTTACAGTCGGCGGACAGAAGCGTGATGGGACGGTATGAGGCCATCTGTTGTGGGTCGCGATTCGGCTTCGGGAAGGTTACAATAACTGATTCTCGGAGGGATCGTGGTAGTTCTCCTTTCTCTAGCGCGGCTGCGAACATCTCTACAAGGCGGGGGACCAACAGGGGGGAGAAGATTGTGTAGTATTCCAGGGGAAATCTGTCCAGGCCCGGTGCTTTGTTGCGAGCCAGTGCGCGCAGTGCTTGGGTGATATCGACGGATTGTATCTCTGCGTCTAGCGCAGTTTTTTCCGCCTTCGTGATTTTGGGGATCGTCAACGGGTCGAGAAAGTGGTCTAACACCTCCTGCCCGGTCAGAGCTGGACTACTGTACACCCCAGAGTAGTATTGGTGAAATGCCAAGAGGATTTCCGCTTGGGACCGCACCAGATTTCCTAGGGGGTCGAACACTGCAGTGATGGGTTTCACGTCTGTGTCTTGTTTGGCTATCCATGCCAGTAGTGTGCCTGTTTTGTCCCGTTCCTTATGCATCCAGGTTGCATACGCCCTAAAGTTGTACCGACGGAGGCCGGTGCTGGCAGCCAGGTACTCTGTCTTTGCTTTTGCTACTTGAGCAGCTGTCGCCTCGGATGCGTTGTTTCGTTTGGTGAGGGTGGCTAGCTGCGTTTCGGCTTTAGTTAGTGCTTGCTCCAGTGTCCGTTTTACCCCCACTATTTGTTTGATACATTCTCCCCGGGCCACTACTTTGAATGCGTCCCATTCCACTAATGTCGATGTCGTCGTTCCTGCGTTATTAGTGAAGTAGTCCTGTATGCTTTGCCCCTGTTCGTGTTTAAAGACTTGGTCCGTCAGGCAGTCCCGGGGTAGTCGCCAGGTGGGTACTGGGGGATGGGGGGGTCTCCAATGTAATCATAGAATATGAGCGTCATGGTCAGAAATGACCCGGCCTAGGTAGTCCGTGTGTTGAATTTTGGGTATGAGCGGCGCTGAACATAAAAATCTATCTAGCCGGACCCGCAAGTTATGTGGTATGGAGTAAAACGAATACAGTCGAGTCTGTGGATGACGCATTCTCCACGCATCTGTGAGTGCCCATTGCGTGACCCAGGCTTTAAACCACTCCGTTTGCTTGTGGGCTGGAGAGTGTGTGGGTGGGGGTGGGATCGATCTAAGGTAGGATTTAGTGTACAATTATAGTCGCCCCTAATATCCATGGTATGGAAGCAAATTGGGCTAAAACACCTGTGAGGCGGTCCCAGAACTTGTCTTGCTCGACATTTGGGGCGTATATACTGCCCAGAAGTACTGATTGCCCATCCAAGAGTCCCTCTAGCAGGGCATACCTTCCCTCTTTGTCCACCACTCGTCCGAGTTCCTGGAATGGGGTTCCAGGTCGGACCCAAATCAGCGTCCCGCGTGCGTATGCTGAGTATGACGTGGTACATATGGTTCCGCGCCATTTGGTCTGTAGTTTACCTATTTCCGATGTGGTGAGGTGCGTCTCCTGCAAAAACGCAATTTGTGCGTTCTGGCGTTTTATATATGAGTATACGGCGTAACGTTTGCTCGGTGTATGGAGGCCCCTAGTGTTTAGTGTTAAGATACTGATGTCTGCGCTCTGCATTGTCATAGCCATTTGGTGTTGTCAGTGCGTGCTAATGTAGCGTGTATCGGCTGGAACATAGCGCCCGACGATTCCCCAGCAGTGTGATAAACATATGTGAGGTGCGATGTCGTCCGTTTGCGTGATGCGGTCACCCTGTTATGTGTAGGTCCGTGAGGGGAAGGGACTATACTGAACGGGGGCAGTGAACAGCTAACTGGGGGTGGGAAACAGTCCCAATACCAAGGACCTATCGCTGGCGGCGACATGTCCAAACCAACTCTCATAGAAGAGGAGAGTGCAACAGTAATATGTGGGGGTGGCAGTGCATGCCTGCGAGGTGGGCCGCCGACCGGGCATTTGTAGGATCAGTGGTCGTCGTCTGGACTGTGTTTGATCAAGCATGTGTTGCGTGCGCTTATAGGGTAAGTCTTGGTAGCGCAGGCCATTAGGGATCGCCAGCCGGGTCACCTTATTCCGAGAGGGTATTAGTTTGTCCATCAAACATGGTATCAGCCGTCTGAGGGGTAACCAGGGGGGGCGTGACAGAGTCCACCCCAGAAAGTATTCCGTCGCTGTCATCCTCTCCCTCCGAAGAGAAGAGGTGTGGAGCTCGGTCTGTGTCCTCTGTAGGTGGGGGGGCCTGTAGTTCCGTCACTGCTCGCAGAACCTCTCGTCGTTCCTTCATAATTTGCTCCAGGTCCGGAGATTCTTGGGTTTGAGTCCTTGCCGCCATGTTTTTATCGTTGCGTTGCTGTTTCGGGTTGCGTCTCCTGGTTCGCGGGCCTCGCGTGGTCTCTGCCCTGGGCTGTTGTGTGCAGTGGTGATCCGCCCAATCGTGTGCCTATTCGGCGCTCGCGAAGAAGATGGCAGAGCCGTTATGAATGGCTTTGAGTCGGGCTGGGAAGAGCAGGGAATATTGTAGATTGTTCGCCCGCAGTCGTCGTTTCACCTCTAGGAACGATGATCTTTGTTGCTGCACCGCCCGTGCGTAGTCAGGGAAGATCATAATCTGTTTGTTTTCTACCTGCAGGGGGCCCGATTGTCTGGCAGCTCGAAGCACCGCGTCGAGGTCTCGAAAATGCAGAAATTTTGCCAACATTGGTCTGGGGGCGGCCCCCGGCGGTGGTTTGCGGGCCGGGACCCTGTGTGCACGTTCAATGGAGAAGAATGCTGTGCGGTCAGCAGCAGGAGTGAAGGATTTCACCCATGCTTCCATGTGTTCCACCGGATTCGCACCCTCGATTCCCTCTGGGAGTCCCAGCACGAGGATGTTACAGCGCCTCGAGCGCCCTTCCAAATCGTCCACTCGCGCCTCCATGGTGGTCAGGCGGCCCAGTACAGTTTGGAGTGTTGTCTGATGTGTCTTGACGGTGGGCTGCAGGTCAGCCAGAATCTTCTCTCCATCCTTTACTTTGTCGGCCAGTTTACGATGATCATCCCGGATGAGGCTAACGTCTGTCGTCAGGGTGCCGAGTCGCTCCTCCATAGACACCCTAGAGAGTTCGATGGCTGCCAATACTTGGTCAAGCTTGTCCGATATAGATTGATCCGACGGGGTCGCGGTTGTTTTGGTCCATGCCCGGGTATTCGGCAGGTTCTCCGGTGCAGTCTCCGGCACTGTTGTGTGCTGCGAGGTCCTCGGTTTCCCCATCACGCTGTCTGAGAGGGCCCCCTGGTGGTGGCTGTGGAGCGCGTGGCAGAGCCTCCGCTTATAAGGCGCCCTGGTGTTGTGTTGGGTTGTTTCGCTGGTCGTGAGAAGCGCTCCGGTCGCCCCTGCACCCGTCCCGCCGTCCCGTGGTGTTAACACTGCACCAGAAACGTTCGGATGTTGTCAGGGGGGGGTGCAGGCCGCTGTGTATGTTGCTCGGGGGAGGATTCCAGGCTGGTATTGCGGCAGTTCTGGCTGCCGAGTCGAGCGCCTGACCGGGTATGCAGTTCACAGGCCAGCGCGTGCGTAGCGTGGAGCCCTAGGCCTCCATGTTAAGGTCAGGCATAGTCTGTTCTGGGCGCGTTCGAATTAGCCCACGCAGCAGTAGGGGGGGCCGCTCTCTCAGCACCAATCGACCGGGGGGGGTCAGCCGCTCACCTTTTCTTCGTCGCAGCGGCGCGTTTACCGTGGGCTCAGGGTCTTGTCCTCGTTCGTGTTAGCCGCTGCGACTCTCGGGTGCCATTTTGAGGTCAGGCGGCCTCGGCGGAGAGCAGTCCCCTGGATCGTGACAAGGTCGGGGGTAGGAACCGTCCCACCGCCCCGGGGGCCACCGATGTCAGGGCTGTCCTTTCCGGCCCCACTCGACTGCACGCCGAGCCCGGACCGTCCTCCAGCTGATGTCTGTAGCGGCAGAAATGGCGGGCCGCCTCCGGTCGCCACCGTCGATGTCCGGCCTCTTTCTCACCCCGGAGAGGGTTGCCGACGGCAACCAATGCCAAATCGTCCTCCCACCACTTCTGCGGAATTGGCCGCCTGTTCTTCGGCTCGCGCTCTGGGTGCGCACTCCTCGGCACAGGCCCGGTCGCTCAGGAGCTAAAGTTGAGCGCAGGCGGGCGCCATCTTGCCGCCGCGAGTCGGGATCGCTAAAATCACAGTTTGCGCCGTGGATCCGCTCGACTGCTGAGTTGGCTGTTCACCGCTCAATGCTTCTCATACTTCGATACCAGGGTATCGGTTCGGCAGCCAGTTTCGACGCTGGGAAGTGGGCAATATGCTAGCCCGATCGTGGAGCCTCAGCAGAGCACGTCTGCCATCGTAGCCTGCTTGGCCACACCCCCCATTTCAGTATCAACCTTGTGCATATCTACTGCTGTTTAAGCCTCTTTACTCAAATTTTTTTTTTTTTACCCCCTTACTGGTCAATCCACACAGCTACTGGCCTGGCAGAAAGTATTTAGAGTGGCTCAAAAAGCAACCCAATTTCTGTTTTTATCTACATGTAAAAGTAAATACAGACAAGGAAATAAATGTTTGTCTGTCTGTAGTTATCTGTAAAAATCAGTAAAAAGGGAAAACAGAGAGCCTTATTCATGATGCAGCTAATACGGTCGCACCACCAGGTGGTGACAAAAACTTTGTTTTCTCTTTCCCCAGAATACGTTTTTCTTCTAATTATGAGGTGCTCCTTGAATTACAAGCCAAAGTTGGGCCCACAAACGTTTTTGCTTTAGGCTCCACAAAAGCTTCAGGCAGACCTGCTTTTGTAGGTTTACCAGATTTTGAAAAACAAAAATGGGGACATTTAGCAAACATAGAAGAAGGACTGCATTTTTTACATCCACCGAGGGGTACAACATGACATAAATGATAGCACGCATCAACATAGAAACACAGACAATGAGGCACTAAGGAAATATATTAAAAGCAACTTTAAAACCCAGCCACATGGGGGTTAATTAAATTGTGTTCTGATAATAGCTTCTAACTCATCTTGCATTTGAGTACATAAAAACCTCCATACCTCTGTTTTCAGGTGGTCCTTTTTTTTAAATCTGGACATGAGCTAAATTTGTCAAAATATGCTGGGTCAGTTCATGAAAAAACGGGACTGTCCTGGCAAAACCGGGACGTCTGGCCACCCTGTGCTTTTGGGCATTAACAATCACGAAACACGCCCCTAGCAGTACTGCTATCTTCCCAGAGATTCATTGGTGTCAAAGGCTATCAGTGGGGCCCACCGACACTTATTTTTGTGGACCATGACTTATTTTTCACCATCAGACTTTGGCCCAGAGCAAGAGAGAAAAGCAGAAGGAGAAAGGGAAAGATAAAAATAGAAAACTGTGATAAAAGGAGAAGACCGGGATAGAAAGACCCACCAAGAGGGAGAGAAAGTATGTGAAGGGTAGTGGAAGGAAGAGGCATGAGGTGGTCAAGCCCAGGCAGCCTTGGTATTCGGCAACTCTGGCTTTCAGCAGGGCTGATGGTTGGGCCTCTAAAAAAAAGTTTAGGACCCTGCAGTTATATATATATATATATTCACTGAAAAAACCATAGGTTTCAGATATGTTATAGTTACAAATTAGCATTTAAAAAACCTTTGAAATTCACTGAAAAAACCATAGGTTTTAGGGACAGTTATAGTTAGTTGGACATTTCACCCGTACAAAACCCGTGAAATTCCCCGTTATAGTTAGTTCAGCTAACTATAACTCGCGCCCCGCAATGCACTGCTGATGACGTCACATATTACATCACTCATGACATGGTCAGTGACATCACTGATGACATCACTGATGACATCTCAAATGACATCACTGATGACATCATCCAGTGACTGTGTGTTTCTGTAAAGTTTAAATATGTTTAATATATATTGGGAAAGGCGTATTGAAGAATGAGTGGGTGTATAAGTGTCTGAATGGATGATTTAGTACGTGAGTGACTGACTCTACAAGTGAGTGATTAAATGTATCTTACTGAATGCATGGGTTAGTGACTAAACTGTGTGAATGTCTGTATCCGTCTGTCTGTTGCTGTGTAAGTGGCTGCATGGGTTTGTGAATAGCTACATGAGTGTCTATATGAGTTATTGATTGGTTGTCTGAGTATCTGTATGGGTGCCTGAGTGTTTGTGTGGGTGGGGTGTGTGCGACTCTGTGCATAGATGTGTGAGTGGGTGATTCACTGGGTGGATGGTTTCAAGAGTGCATCTGTGATAGACTGTATGGGTGGGTAAGTGTGTGTAAGAGTGTGTTAGTGAGTGAATGTATGTCCCAGTGGTACATGTGTGAGTAACTACATATGTGAAAGCCAGTATATATGTGTGTTGGAGTATATAAATAGCTATAAGCGAGAGTGAGTGATTGTGATAGTGGCTGTATGGATGAGTGTGTGCTTGTATCAGTGATTGTATAAGAGCGTAACAATGTCCTAGTATTTGTATGATTAAGTGAGCTGGTGTGTGTATAACTGTATAGGTGAGTAAATGGCAGTGTGTTTAATTATTTGCATGACTGACTAGGTGTGTGAGTACCTCTATGGATGAGTGGCGGTGTTTGAGTGTCTATATAGGAGTAAGAGTGCATATGATAGTCCTGTACTGAGTGACCATAAGTATGAGTGACTGTACGGGTGAGTGAGTGGATGTGTGTGTGTAGACCTAAGAATCAGTGAGTGGGTATGTAGTTATTGGTGTTGGAGTGTCTATAGTTTTGCGAATGGCAGTCTGTAATTTAGATTGGGTGTATCAAAGGTTATATTAGGGTGTGAGGAGCTGCATCAGATTATCACGTGGATGATGTCATCAGTGATGTCATTTGAGATGTCATCAGTGATGTCATCAGTGATGTCACTGACCATGTCATGAGTGATGTAATATGTGACGTCATCAGCAGTGCATTGTGGGGGCGCGAGTTATAGTTAGCTGAACTAACTATAACGGGGGAATTTCACGGGTTTTGTACGAGTGAAATGTCCAACTAACTATAACTGTCCCTAAAACCTATGGTTTTTTCAGTGAATTTCAAAGGTTTTTAAATGCTAATTTGTAACTATAACATATCTGAAACCTATGGTTTTTTCAGTGAATTTCAAAGGTTTTTTAAATGCTAATTTGTAACTATAACTGTCCCTAAAACCTATGGTTTTTTCAGTGAATTTCAAAGGTTTTTTAAATGCTAATTTCTAACTATAACGTGTCTGAAACCTATGGTTTTTTCAGTGAATTTCAAAGGTTTTTTAAATGCTAATTTGTAACTATAACGTGCCTGAAACCTACGGTTTTTTCAGTGAATTTCAAAGGTTTTTTAAATGACATTTTTTAAATGTATTAATTTTTATATTAATTTTTTTCATACTGATTTACTACATTTTTAGAAACAATTTCTTTTACATATTTTATTTTTTAAATTACATTGTAATTACATTATACATTACATTACAAAAAATACTTTCTCAGAATGAATTACTTTAGTTTAAATACTTAGCACATAGGCAATAGACTTTTAAGTACAGTAGTTACAGTTGTTGCAATGGGCAACACATTTTCAAACACAATGCAACATTCAGCTCAATGTGAATTTCTAGTTAAATGCAATTAGTTACTTTATGGATTACTTTTTCTAACCACAGGACTGGATCCTAGATTCAGTCCTGGGACATCTCCTGTAAACAGTTGAGTAAAAGCGTTTTGGTTACAGTAGTGATTTTTAAGGAATATTATTGTATTTTAAAAGTTGACACTTAGAAACTTTTCCTCATAGAATCACCAATGTTATCCTATGGAAGGAAATTCACTTAGCAGGTAAAAACTGTTATCGTTACTTTTTCTTACTCAGTGTTGGATCCTGGATCCAGCACTGGTGCATCTCCTGTAAACAGTTGAAAAAATGCGTTTAAGTCATACAGGCGATTTTTAAGGAATATTTGTAGTTTGTGAAAATCGACACTGAAACTTTTCTGCTGAAAACCAGACAATGGATTCCTATGGAAGAAAAGATAAGTTACTGGTAAGTACGGTTAAAATTACTTTTCAGGGTCAGTGCTGGGCTAAAAGATGCAGCACTGGGTTCTCTCCTGATAACAGGTGAGTAAATCGGAATTCGTATTTCGGCTGATTTTAGAAGAATAATTTAAAGTTCCAAAACTCCACACTTAGAAGAATTTCCAAGTGAAACCAGTCAATGTTAGCCTATGGAAGGAAATTCAAGTTACTGGTAAGTACGGTTAAAATTACTTTTCAGGACCAGTACTGGGCTGAAAGATACAGCACTGAGGTCTCTCCTTATAACAGGTGAGTAAATCGGAATTCCTATTTCGGCTGATTTTAGAGGAATATTTGTAGGTTTCAAAAATCAACACTTAGAAACTTTTTCAGCAAAAAGCAGGCAATGATATCCTATGGAAGGAAATTCAAGTTACTGGTAAGTACGGTTAAAATTACTTTTCAGGACCAGTACTGGACTGAAAGATACAGCACTGAGGTCTCTCCTTATAACAGGTGAGTAAATCGGAATTCGTATTTCGGATGATTTTAGAAGAATATTTGCACAATGGTGAAGGGAGGGGCGGGGCCTGAGGTGACATCTGTGCAAGCGCGCCCCGTGGCGCGTTTTAAGTTGGGGATTAAGTCCCCTTGAATCCTGAGGGTCCCTAGGGGCCAACTAGCCCACCAGGAACCTCCAATATGCGCCAGGGGCTGCGTTGCAGAAACGTGTAGAGAGGCCACACCCCTTTTACACCTCTCTGCAACGCAGCTCTGTGGCGCTTTCTGGATGTACCTGTTGGGCTAGTTGGCTCCCAGGACCCTCAGGATTGAAGGGATTTAATCCCCAACCTAAAACGCGCCACGAGCGCGTTTGCACAGATGTCACCTGAAGCCCGCCCCCTCCCTTCACCACTGTGCAAACGCGCCCGTGGCGCGTTTTAAGTCGGGGATTAACTCCCTTGAATCCTGAGGGTCCCTGGGGCCAACTAGCCCAACAGGTATATCCAAAAGCGCCACAGAGCTGCGTTGCAGAGAGGTGTAAAAGGGCGTGGCCTCTGTACACCTCTCTGCAACGCAGCCCTGACGCATACTGGAGGTTCCTGGTGGGCTAGTTGGCCTCAGGACCTCCAGTATTCAAGGGGAATTCGTTCCCCTCTGCAAACGCGCCAGGGCGCGTTTGCATAGTGGTGAAGGAACGGGCGGGGCCTGCGGGCCCGATCGTTTTTTTTTTTTGTTTTTTGTCCCTGAAGGGGGCTGTGTAGCCCCTTCCTTTTTCCTGTTTTTGGGCCTTGGGGACCCCATCCCCCAGGGCCTTACCCCTTTTTTTATTAATTTTTTTAAAAAACGGGAAGGGGGCCGCGTGGCCCCTCTTCCCTGGGCCTGTATTGGCCCGGGGACCCCATCCCCGGGGCATGGCCTCGATTATTTTTTTTTCTTTGGAGGGGGCTGCGTGGCCCCCTCCTCAGGCCATTTAAGGCCCCGGGGACCCCATCCCCCGGGGCCGGCCTTTCCGTTTTTTTTTTTTTTTTTTGGGGAGGGGGCCGCGTGGCCCCCTCCCGGGCCACCTCTTGCCCCGGGGACCCCATCCCCCGGGGCTGGCCCTCTCCGTTGGGGACTGTGGGGGTCCCCAATCCCCACAGTCCCGCCGGCTCCCGCGTCCCTTGGGAGCCGGCATTGCTTTCCACATGGGGAGCTGCTAAGATGCAGCTCCCCATGTGGAAAGCAATCGGCTTTGGATATTGGAAGAGAGAGCAGGTTTCCCTGCTCTCTCTTCCAATATCCAAAGCAGTTTGCTATGGCAGGACGGGAGCCGCGAGGCTCCGTCCTGCCATAGCAAACTACAGTGTCCCGGGGTAGGCACCCGGGACACTGCAGGAGCCGGCCCTGGGGGGTGGCGGTCCCCAGGGCCATCAAGGGCTCCAGGAGGGGGCCGCGCGGCCCCCTCCCTTAACTTGCACAGCCCCGGGGAGGTGGTGGTCCCCGGGGCTCTGGGGGTCCGTAATGGACCCCCACATTTATTTTGTAAGTGCCCCGGGAGGTGGTGGTCCCCGGGCGTGTGGGGGGCTGGAGCCCCCACACCTTATTTATTTTAAAAAGAAGCCCCGGGGGTGGCGGTCCCCGGGGCTGCGGGAGGGCAGGAGAGCCCTCCCGCACCATTTTTTATAAAGCCCCGGGGGTGGCGGTCCCCGGGGCTTGGGGGCCCTTGAGGCCCCCCATACAAACAATATACCCACCCCCACCATGCCCCCGGGACTTGGGCCACCCGGGGCAAAATGCAATCGAGCGCGGGAGACCGCGCTTCGATTTTTTCGGCAGGATTCGCGCACCCTGAGCGCATCCTGCCGATTTTTCAAAAAAAATTATTATTTTTGCCCAGGGGGTCCTTGTGGGACCCCTGAGCAAACCTAGGGGTCAGGGTGTTTCTACCCTGCCCCCTTTGTGCGCTTTGCGCACTTGTTTCTGTCCCTCGGTTCTACCGAGGGACAAAATGGCTGCCAACATTTCCTGAATCGGAATGTTGACAGCCAGCTGACAACCAATTAACATGCAGCTCGTGATCGGGACGGTGCGCGCAGGGTGCGCTGAGGGTACGCGGACCCTACTCGGCCATAGATATATCTATCTTTTTACTTTTGATTTTCTCAGCAACTACTGAACGGATTTACACCATTTAACAAAAGGGTTCTTTCTGAACCAAGAACTACCTCTTTGCCAAATTTGGTGTAATTCTGTTCAGCAGTTCGAGCTGTAGCCGTGCCTAAAGTTTCCTATGGAAAATTGCATGGGGAAAACGTGTTTTGGGACCCCCTTTTTCTCGGCCCCCGCTTGACAAATCCCCGAGACTTTCAGGGTAGGAGCGGACCGGAGCGCCCCACAAAGTTTGAAAATTTTGCGAAGATACGTCAACCGGCAAGAGAGTTATTTCAAATAGAATGTCGCGGATTTCCTATGCATAATAGGTTGTAACTATAACTATCTACTGGCGACCGCCAGTAGATAATATATATATATATATATATATATATATATATATATATATATATATATATATATATATATATATATATATATATTTTTTATAAATTAAGCACTGTCCCTTCCCTTAGATGGCCTCACATGGCAGCCTTTAGTGTCCTTACTTCTTCTTTCCCCTCCTGACAGTACTCTAAAAGAGCCTCTAATGTTGTTTTTACCTTGTACCATATTGAGCATAACGTTATTTCTCGAGTGTACCTTTCAAAGCAGGATTTGTCACGACTTTTCCAACTATATTCGGGAGGGAGCCCACATAGTTCCACCTATGTTGTATTAATTGTTGTCTGTCTTGCCTCTTTAAACATATTTTCCTGGCTGCGGGCCTGGAATAATGCCTGGCTCCTGCTAGGATTCTGGACATTGAATGCAGACATGGCCATTTTAACTGCATCTTCATCAAAGCTTGTTAATCTCAAGCCGGGTGGGACCTATTAACCCCTTGCGGTTCGTACTGCTTCCTCGCTTATTTTTAACGTTATTATTACAATCGAGTCGAAGCTGGAACTCCTCGTTGCACATCACGCTGCCTTGTGTATCACACCCTGGTGACCACTTCCGGAGAGCGCGAGCTTCGGGCTGCGCGCGCCGCTGAACTTCAGGGCTCTTCTCACGCTCTACCCGGCAGAGGTCTTCAAAGTGTGGGGCGTGGATGGGTTCCCAGGGGGGCGCAAAGGCCTCTGTAAGCACATGTAAATGAAGACGCCTGGAAGTGCGGCGATGTTTATTTGCTGCATTTCCAGGCTGTCTTCATTTACTCCGAAGCCCTCAGAGTGCCCTGGGGCCGGAGGTCAGTGAGTGTGCTGCTGGGGGCTCCGCTGGGCAGTGTCTGGAGTCTTATTAAGACTCCGGCAGGCCCGAGTTTTTCACAGGTCTTTAAGGACCATTTGCATACCTTTAGAAACTAGTTACCGAGGCTTAGTTTTTATTTTTGTTTCCAGTACCCCCTGGGCCCCGACTCTGCCTATTCCTTACATATGTATTTTAAATTTACTGCTGTAGTGTGAAAATGCATTTCATGAAAAGGAATATAAAAAAGGGTTGCCAATAGAAAAATGCCCACCATGTATGTTTAAAGAGCCTGCAAAGACCTTGTTTTGACAATAAACCGGGTATTAAATAAAAAGTATGTATTCATTTGTAATCTGACTTTGTCTGTTCCCTTTATTTTCATTCATTAATCATTCAGGCAGCCCTAGAACACATTTAAAAGTGCTTTCTATTTATATTTGCTTTTGAAGTACGCACAGATAAGTGCTGAAAATAGGGCTTTAGGTGACTGTGTATTTTTGTACCGTCTGCGACATCAAAATAATGAGCTGGCAATCCTAATCATAAGACTGGAAGTTTGTTGCACGATCAGCACATTATTTATTTCCTCCACCCTCGATCCCAGATTAATACCATAATAGCAATAGTTTAACTTATATCTGAAACCCTACACCCCGTCAATAACATGCTGATTTACTTCAAATGTCTGGGAATGCACTCTGCATTCAGACAACTCACTCATTCTCACCCTTCACTTTCACGCTCACCCTGCACTCACAGCGCATAGTTATGGATTTACCGCATTTGCCATATAATCCATCTGCTGCATAATTTGCAGATAAAAAAATGCAGCAACACATGTTACCTCACAGTGGAAGGCCCTTTCTAAAGGTTGAATGGTCACCTTTCTGTTGCTTATTGCTATATGTGGGTGTTAATGTGATACTTATGAGGGGCAATAAAGGCCAGGACAGTGTTAACAAGTGTAAAAATAGCAAAATAATGCAGCAATGCTATCACAAAATATGCAGCATAATTCACCTTTGCTTGCTGCTGAATTTAGTCAACCATGCTGCATAATCTGGCCTTCTCCGCCGCATAATTCCAATGGCACTGTTTATAGTGCTATGAGGTCCCAGCCTGTGGCAGAAAGCACTGTGAATATGTAAGTCATTATTTTAAAACAGTATTTACATACTCTAAGCTAGGCTGCTGCAAAATGATGCAGTGATTGAGATAAAACAAGTTCTTACAAAATATACTTTTAGTAATAATTAATCAAACTGTATCTAATGCAGACATTTTTGTAAGTGTCTCCACTATTCCAGATCTCAGCTGATAACACCCTTACATTACATCTCAAAAAGAATAGATCTTTGCCACCATGAAGCTTTAAGCAGAGCCACTGGAATTATTCAGCCGAAGAGGACAATATTATGCGGCAGGTTTGACTAAATTACGCAGCAAGAAAAGGTAAATTATGCGGCATAATGCGCCACATTTTGTGGTTAGCATTACTTCATTATTTTGTCATTTTAACGCAAGGTAACCGTGTCAGGGAAATATTTCACCCCATTAGTACCAGTTTAACACCCAAATACAGCAGTAAGCAACTACAAGATTACCAGTCAATCTTTGCAAAGGGCCTTCCACTGCTCTGGAACACTTTGTCACGCGTTAAGTAACTTTTGTTCCGTTTGAGCTAGAATCTAGTTTTCTTTTGTTGAAAATCTGCAGATTATGTAGCAAATGCAGTAAACTGATAATTATGTGCAAAACGCTGCTGCTGCAGAAACTCATAATTCCAGTGGCCCTGGCTTTTAGTGACTCAATCAATTATTGGCTGGTAAGAAGGCTGGTTTCTTTTTTAACTTTATGCACTACCACCACACCCTTCGATTTCAGGCAGAGGCATCTCAAAGTCAGTATTAACCATTCAGGGGCATTGTGAAAGCTGAGTCCATGGGGTGGCAGGTAGCAGGCCAGAAGGGTTGCATTCAGATCCAGCGCCCTAATCCTCTCGATCCCTGGGGCCTCACAGTAATGGTCCAAGAGACAGAGGAAAGGAGCGAGATTCATAGATATTGTCAAAGAGTAGGCCCAGAATAGGGAGCACTGTATGCGGACTCATTTTTGTGTTTACAAATGGCCAGAGGCAGCTTCTTCAGAGATACCCCAAAGAAGGGGACAATATAAGTTTTCTATTTTTTTAAAGGGTCATTCATTAGTGAAGCTGGTACTGCTGCCAAGTGTGTAAGTGGCCACTGCTGGTTATCATTAAGGAGCAGATGCAGCAGGACTGGGGCCCAGGGATTTGAGGGGCCCACTGCATCACAGTTATGACTGTCTACCTTTAAAAAAGGGGCATCGAAGCTTATTTTCCTTTCAAGCATTAGGACAGAGTTGAAGATCCGTCATGGTGGGGAAGAGGTAAAAGATGCAGAGGAGATAGCCTGCTACTCAGGACTGCAGTTATCATTAGTGCAGCAGGTATAGTTGCATTGGGGTCAAAGAGTGTGAGGGGCTCACAACACCCCAATTATGGGGAGCAGTTTGTTTGGGATATCTGTTTTTGTTTGATGCATTTTCTGTTTTATAAGTCTCATATTTAGTGCGGTTCATAAGCTATAGAAAACGTATTCCTGAAATCCTCTCATAAGCACCGCTCCCTGCACGCAGCCATGTCCCTCCCACTCCCCAATCCTGCCATAAAGTTTTGGAGGGGGGCCCGACCTCAAAACATTTTGCTTAGGGGGGGCTCAGAGTAAAAAAGTTTGAAGACCTCTGCTCTACGGCGATGAGCGGACCCGGAGCCCCCGACTGAAGATTAAAGAGGCGCCCGCGAGGAAACATCTATCCTGCCTTATTGTCACCAGCTGGGAAACTCATAACCCTTAGAAGCAGGCATAATAACTCAACAAGATAGTTACGTGGATAGAGCTACTGCTGCAGGGATCTGTGAGTCACCGGGGCGAGTAGTAGAAGGCTGGCTCAGCATTTCATCATTGAAAGGCTTCGCTGGGCAGAAATAGCACCTGCACTCGTTATGCTCTGTTTTATTGATCTAATTATCATTAGTAGTAGTAGTATTCATGGGCGTCAAATTCACCAAAATGCCAGGGTGACATCACACGCCCTTTGACCTCCACTTTCACTCACACACACACATACTTACACAAATTCACACATATACAATCTCTCACAAATAAACACACTCTAACCCATAAGCACACACAACAATCAATCAATGAGGAGTTTGTATAGCGCGGCTACTCACCCGTGAGTGCCTCAAGACGCTGAGGGAGGGGGGGGGGGCTGCTGATCCGTCTGGGCGTGGTGGTCCAGTCAAAGAGCCAGATCTTGAGGCCCTTCCTGAATTGGGCCAACGACGCGGATTGCCTGAGGTAGAGGGGCCGGGTGTTCCAGGTCTTGGTGGCGAGGTAGGAGAAGGATCTTCCTCCAGTTCTGGTCCTGTGGATCCGTTGGACGGAGGCCAGGGCGAGTTGGGCGGAGCAGAGCTGTCTGGCGGATGTGTGGAATGCGAGGCGGTGGTTCAGATATTCTGGTCCTGCGTTGTGGAGAGCTTTGTAGACTTGTGTGAGGAACTTAAAGGTGATTCTCTTCTTGATTGGGAGCCAGTGGGTTGTCAGACAGCTGCAGCGGGGAATGTCGAGCTGAAGCGGGGAATGTCGAGGACCATTCTGGCTGTGGCGTTTTGGACGTTCTGTAGTTTCCTGAGCTGTTTCTGGGTGACGCCGGGTAGAGTGCATTGCCGTAGATAAGTCTGTCGGTGATGAGGGCGTGGGTGACTGTCCTGGATTCTGTGGGGATCCATCTGAATATCTTTCGAAGCAGGCGGAGCGCGTGGAAGCAGGATGAGGATACTGCGTTGATTTGGCGTTTCATTGTGAGCGAGTCCAGTATGATGCCGAGGTTGAGTGCGTGGTCCGTAGGGGTGGGAGTTGTTCCTAGTGTGGCGGGCCACCAGGAGTTGTCCCAGGCTGAGGGGGCGGGCCCCAGGATGAGTACTTCGGTCTTGTCCGAGTTGAGCTTGAGGCAGCTATCTTTCATTCAGGTAGCCACGGCCTTCATTCCGTTGTGGAAGTTGCTCTTGGTGGCTGTGGATTCGTTGGTGAGGGAGAGGATTAGCTGGGTCTCATCGGCGTAGGATATGATGTTGAGTCCGTGGCTTCTGACGATGGCTGCGAGGAGGGCCATGTAGACGTTGAAGAGGGTGGGGCTCAGAAAGGAGCCCGGGGCATTTCGCATACATACATTTAAAAGCATTTTTACTAACCTCAGCTGCCATGGAAGGGCATATTCCAGTTTATTGCATTCCATTTTTATTACACTACTAGTGAATAATATATTTTATTTATTCACTATTAGTGTAATAAAAAATGACAGAAAATAAAGAGAGTGGAGCCCCAGCTGCCCCTCTGTTCCTGGCACTGAATTTGCCACCTCAGGGGTTGTAAGGCAGTGCTAGCAGTAGCAAAGGGCAAGCCAGGGGTCGCAGCTGCGACCCCAGCGACCCTTAAATGACATCCATGGTAGTATTATTATTACTACTACTACTAATATTTTGCCAGTCTGTCTTGCCCAAGCAGAAAACCTTATTTATTTAGAGATCTTATACAGCGCTATGGGTTGTTCTTTCTTTATTTCAGAGCTAGGTCTGAGGGGAAGCCAAGGTGTTCAGTGTGAAGAATCATGTGCAGATACTCTAAAGGACGTCGCACTTTAACAAAGTTCCCCCAAGGTTCTGGTCAGTCCAACAGGATCCATCTCCCGAGCTTGTAGCATTCACCGAAGGGACCAAACTGTGCTGCAGCAGATTAGCGTAACTTCCTGCTGTTCTTCTGTGGGAAAGGGTGCAAAATCACGCTGGTCGAAATTTATTCTCTGGTTCATTGGCCCTGTACGAGAAATGGCGACTAGCCTCTGTGGTGTTATAGGCCCTGTGAGTCAACTTGTGTCAGTCCACTAGAATCCACATCCTCGGCTGACCTTTAGCGTACAATGCCCTGCCTGAGGAGGTCACATGCACTCTCTCTATGGGTCAGACCAGGGCGGTGCTCTATTAATTTCTGTCTGGTTATTAGGACGGAGATGAACACAATGAAACCTTTTATTGAGGAGTCATATGCTTGATTCTGTACAGCTACAAATATACACCATGCTTTATTGAACACACCAACCTCTTCCAACTACAGTGAGATTGTTAAGCATTATAACAGCACGCCTGGGTCCATTGCAGAAGATGTAACTTCAGTGAGAGGCCAAAAGGTCAATACCCATATGTAGGGAACAGCATATCCCCTGCCCTGAGTGCCCGGCTGCGAGAATCGGGTATCCCGCTGAGGTTAACCTACCAGACAGCGCAGGCTGTCTGGTCGCAAAAGGCCTATTGTCAGCTTACTAAGATTTCACAGTGAGCTTAAAGCCTGCCCATTGGTTGGCTTTATTGTCACTCTTATTGCTTGCTTCTTATTTGAAAGTTTGTCTTGTCCACCTTGTGTTTGTTCCTCCCCTGGGCATTAACTCTTTACTTGTGTCCTTCTTCTGGTCACTTTTAGGGAACGACTTTTTCTTTTTGATGAAGCACTCCACTAGAGAACATGTGTTTCCAGCTGTCTCCCTTGTTTGGTTCTCCCACCCCTCCCTTTCCGTGTCCAATCCATGTGCTTCTCTCCCCCACTCCACGGTCTGTGTTGCTCTCTCGTTCTTGTCCGTGTGCTTTTGTGGTGTTCTCTGTCTCTCTTATGTGTTTCCCCTTCTCCTTCCATGTGCTGCTTTTCCCCTGCATCCCCCAACCTCCTCCTCCCTTACCCCACTCCCCTGAACAGCTGCTGCCTTATTTTTTGTAAATTGCGCATTTGAGCCAAAATAGCTTAATTTTATTTTTATCTGACGCATGCACGCATCAGTGGAAAGACGTGACCGCCATATATATTTTGACAATGCTGCAATGCTGTACAGCACTGCCAAAAGCAATTGGCAAAGCGGATAGGGCCCAAAGATGCAGCCTATTGGCTTTTCCAATGCTTGTTTTTATTTTGGCTCCAGCTTCACACTGATCTGATGTCTGTGCGAAGGCCTAGGCCTGTCCCTTGACATGAATGTGGTTCTGTGACCAGCAGGGGCGCACAAAGAGTGCCCTTGTTTGACTGTGAGTGGGCTACTGTCCCAGTCTTGGATTTAGCAGTCTGCTAACGCTTAGTTCTCAGTCATTACTTTGTGTACCTTTACCACGATGCAATGACTTTACAGTAATTTTTATACCAGAGTATATTACATTGCATTACTTCAGAATATGAGTCGTTACTTCGCATTGTTAAGTATTCAGGTTTAAGTTTCGGGGTAAAGAGGTTTTTAATGTTCGGGATGGGTTGTGTTAAGGTAATGTAACTTTTTTAGGGTTCAGGAATACATTGGGGTAAGGTGCTGTAAGGGGTGTTTAGGGTTCAGGGATGTGCTGGAGTAAATGGTGGCAAGGGAGTTTTTAGGGTTCTAGGTTGGGGAACAGGCTGTAAAGGGTTTTTGGGTTCAGGAATTGGTTGGAGTTAGAGGCTGTAAGTGATTTTTACTGCTGGGGTAAGTGGCTATCAGAAGTTTTTAAGGTTCAGGGATTGGTTGGGGTAAGGGGCTGTAAGAGGTTGTTAGGGTCCAGGGATGGGTTGGGGTAAGGGACCGTAGGTGTTTTTTGCTTTTCAGGAATGAGTTGGGATAAGTGGCTATAAGGAGTTTTCGGGTTCAGGGATGAGTTTGGGTAAGGGGCTGTAAGGGGCTTTTAGGGTTCCGGGATGGGTTGCAGCAAAAGGCTATAAGGGTTTTTAGGGTTCTGGGTTGGGTAAGGGGCTATAAAGGGTTTTTAAGGTTGAGGAATGGGTTGGGATAAGGAGCTATAAGGGGGTTGAAAGTTCAGGGATGGTTGAATAAGGGGCTGTAATAGGTTTTTAGGGTTTAGGGATTAGTTGGGGTAAGTGGCTGTAAGGAGTTTTGAGGGTTGAGGAATTGGTTGGGATAAGGGTCTGAAAGGGATTTGTAGAGTTCAGGGATGGGTGGAGTAAGGGGCCCTAAGGGGTTTTTAGGGTTCTAGGTTGGGGTCATAGGCTGTAAAGGGTTTTTAGGGTTCAGGAAAGGGTTGGGATAAGGGACTGTAAGCGTTTTACAGGTCTCAGAAATGGGTTGAGGTATGGAGCTTTAAGGGGGTTTTGGGGGCAGGGGTGGGTTGGAGTAAGGGGCTTTAAGGAGTTATTAGGTTTTAGGGATGGGTTAGGGTAGGGGTCTGTAAGGGGTTCTTTTAGGGTTCAGTGATGGGTGGTTGTGGAAGGGATTGTAAGGAGTTTTTATGGTTCAAGGATAGGTTTGGGTTGGAAGCTGTAAGGGGCTTTTATAGAGTTCAGCGAAGGGTTTGGGAAGGGGTTGTAGAGTTTTTTAGGATTAAGGGATGGGTTTGGGTAAGGGCTACTTATTAATGGTGAGTATGTTTTGGGTTGTTGGTATTTATTCATTTTAAATTTTTTATTTTGTGCCGTAAGGTTTAGAGAAGGGATGCAAGGGTTTTATGGGCCCAGGGTGTGACTGTATTATTTTGTTATTTTTGGGGGATGACAGATTATTTTAATGTGTTGGGGTAATTTTTTTATATGGTGGGTATTTTATTTGTTTTTTATTTAGTGAAAATGGAACCAAGCTACACCTGACTGAAGAGGCCTATCAGGCCAAAACCATTCTTGGGTTGTTTGTGTTCCGATTCAGAGAGGACCTGGCTTGGGCACTTCCTATGGAAGGAGGACCAAGACTGATTTGCATATGCTAGCTCTAATCTGAGGTGAGATGGTGTGCAAGGAAAAATTGGTTGGAATGCTACCTCGAGCAATTACCAGTGGCTAGACTTATTAAAAACATTCCTCCCATCACCTTCTGTTTGATGTAACACACTAAATGGCCAAGTGTATGCCCAGATGTGGGTCACTGTGCCACTGGAACCAAGGTACACTCTACTGAAGAGGCCTAATCAATCCAAAACCAGTCCTGGGTCGCTTGTGTTCCGGTTCAGAGAGGACCTGGCTTGGCAGTTTGGGCTGGACTGTTCCTATTAGAGCAGGGCCAAGACTGATTTGCATATGCCTGGATCTAATCTGAGGTTGCAAGGTGGGCAAAAGAACAATGGGTTGGAATGATTCCTGAGCAAGTGCCAGTGGTTAGACTTATTGCAAGCATTCTTCCAGCCACTTTTTGTATGTTTGATGTAACACCCTAAGTGGGCAACGGTATGCCCAGATGTGGGTCCTTTTCTCACTGTGCCAGTGGAACCAAGTTACCACCGACTGAAGAGTCCCAATCAGGCCAAAACCGTCTTAGGTTGATTGTGTTCCAGTTCAGAGAGAACCTGACTTGGCAGTTTGGGCTGGACTATTCCTATTGAAGCAGGAACAAGCCTGATTTTCCTATGTTTTTTTCTAAATTGAGTTGGCATGGTGGGCGAAAGAACTATTGCTTGAGTTGCGTGTATTGTGGTTCAAAAAGGACCTGGCTTGGCAGTTCAGGCTGGACTGTTCCTATTAGAGCAGCACCAAGACTGATTTGCGTATGGCTGGGTCTAATCTGAAGTGATATGGTGGGCAAAAGATCTATGGGTTGGAATGGTACCCAAGCGATTGCCAGTGGTTAGACTTATTGTAAGAATTCCTCCAGTCACCTTTTGTGTGTTTGACGCCACGTTTTAGGGATAGGGTGCAAGGGTTGTAGGGGCCCAGAGCAGCAAGTGTATTGTTTTTGAATATTTATTTGGGGGCACAGGGTGTTTGTTTTGGAGTAAATATATGGGTTGTTTTTAATATAAATTTATTTCTGTAGCGATGAGTTTCAAAAACAAAATAAACAATCCACACTTAAACAATACACACTTAACATATTATCTACTTAATGATAATTAAAAAAAATATTTAACAGCACAACACATAACGAAAATGTTTGTTTTATTCTCTTGTATTAAAATAAAAGTATACAATTTTTATTGTGTAAAAATATATACAAACATTTAAACACTTTTTAAATATTTTGTAAATTTTTAATAACCTCATATAATAACAGTTTTTCCCAACAGGCTTTCATTGAAGCCTGTGGAAAAAAAATAATCTTTATATTCTTTTTATCGGTGCCATTTTTTATGTTTCCCAGTTGCCACATATGTTTCTTTAAGTGGAACAGCGTGGTCAAGGTGAGAGGTATTGAGTAGCGTAGGAGAGGTAAGAAACTTGGTGCCCGATTCAGAGTTTGGCGAATGGGTACCCTCTCATGAACATGAAGCATAGCCGTCAACCTTATTACAAGTGCATTATATGTACTACGGCAGCTAGGATATCCCTTACGTTTGTGACCGAGTACCCATCCCTCAAACTGTAAATCAGGTCTTAGGGGCCTATTACGATGGCGGGCAGACAAAATCCGCCTGCCACCGTAACGGAGCTAGGGACCGACCGCCGAAGTTGCGGCGGTCCCGCCATGTGTATTAGGATGCGCCCGCCACACTGGTGGGCGCATCCTGTGCCTTTCACATTGCGGGTGGATCTGCTGGCTGCAGACCCGCTCGCAATTTGAGAGGACTGTGCACGGCATTGCCATGCACTACATGGCAGGCACCACGTGGTGTCTGCCACGTAGTGCATGGCAATGAGGGGGGGTACCATAGGTACCCCCCCATGTGCACCCACCACCCCCCCCCCAACACCCTGGGGGCCCGCAACGGGCCCCCAAAAGCAGAAACCGCATGCCTTTCCATGGCGGCAACGCCGCCATGGAAAGGCGATTCACCGCAGGCATCATGATATGGTTGGCGGTGTCTTACAGACACTGCTACCATATTGTGGCAGACGGTCTTCCCGTCCGCCGCGGACCCCCCAGCCATCCTAATGTGGCGGGGGGTCAATCATGGAAGGATGGCGGGCAGATCGCCCCCGCCGGGCCAGCGGTGGCTACCGCCGGCCCAGCGGGGGTGATCCGCCCGCCATCCTAATGGGCCCCTTAGTTTGAACTATTATTAGAGTTTTAGGGTACTTTTATTAAAAGGGAAGGGCCAGGGAGGTATTTTTTGCTATTAGTTGTTGTATTATTGTATGTTTTGTTATTTTCATTGTTTTTCACTATGCAGGTAGTTGGAGAAAGTGGCTACCGGGGCAAGGAGACAATTTTTAAAAGAAACAAAATAGTAGTAGGCTTGAGGGATCAATTGCTGTATTCGTTGACTACTGTATGTTATTTGTTTGGATCTTGAATCCGCTTTTTCCTGTTGACTATTGTACGTTTTTTGGTGCTCTGGCATTGGCTTGTAGGCGGTGGGGTAGGGTGTAAAATCTGACTTATTTTCACCCATCTCCATTTCTGCATTTGTAATGGAGCTTTTTTTGAGTGTATTTATTTACTGCACTTTAGTTTGGGTTTTGGCAGCCTTCACTGTGTCAATGGTTTGGAGACACTTAAAAAAAAACTGATGTGAGCTTGTTTAAAATTTTAACCTAAAGAAGCACTCATTTTGTTTAATTTCATTTATTATCTTTATTCGGTTTACACAAGACAAACCATAAAAGTACACAGTAAAAAGGTAACATTTTAAAACAATATCTCATTTCACAGTACCCACTCCCAATAGCAAAATGTGAGAATTTTGAGTTGATCAGCGCGGGCTCTTTAAACCTAAAAACAAAACCCTGCTTGATGGTCGGCCATGTTAATGATTAAAACAGCCTGACGCTACCCTCACGTATACAATTCAGTTTGTTCTTTTCTGCTACGGAGGTGTCCTAAAAACTACACTTTAAAATCCGACAAAACATTAAAAACTAACATTCTATAAAAAATATTATGATTAAAATTCAAGGCCATGTACTTTAAGCCAGCTATAGACCGCTGCTAGTCTGTGTTCATTGACATACCTGCCCGGACTGTAGATTTCAAGAACATTCCCACAGAAAAAATACTCTTGTCATCAGTGAGTTGAAGCAACTTCCTGCATACTTCCACAGTCACTGTTGGCAAACCTTTTAATTAGGGGAAATAGAATTCTTTTTGTGTAAGTAGAGTAAAAACCACAGAAGAATAAAAAGTGTTGCAGTGATTGGCTTGAACTCCCATTACATGGACAGGGGGTGGAGTCCAAATTTTCCTGAAATCTCAAGGGGAAGCTAAGCATATATTTCACAGTGTCAGCCCTGAATCAAAACAACAGACATCCCTCCCATCGCCCCAAAGGTTTTGTTAAGAACATCGCCAGTAATCTGTTCACTCCTAAATTCATGTATGCTGCTACGCCTGACTTTAAAACCGCAATTGCCAGTCTGTCAGCATTGAGAGGATTGTACAGGGCCATTTGAAGCTCCTTTTTACTAACGATTGGCGATTCTTCCTGGTTTTCAAATAAGTGTTGGTAGCCTACTTTCCGTAGGCGAGATTCCTTGGTTGCCAGCCATGGAATACTCTTGCCTTTTTCACATGCGAGACAGTCTCGAATAAATCTTTAGTGAGACGTGCCTCCGTATTCCTCCATAGTGCGAGCCATAATAGTGGAGGTCGGGCGTATATCTAATTCTCAATATACGGGATATTCAATTCACTATGGAAAATAAAATTCGATGAGGAAATGGGAAACCCCAATACTCTTCTGCAAAACCTGTTTTCTTCCAATTGAATTGAATTACACTTATTAATACCCCATACCTCTGCCCCGTATGTGGCTATTGGTCTACACTGTATTTTAAAAATCTGCAGACGAGGGAGAAGGGCACCTCCCTTCCTTGGCTGTGGCAAGCTAAGCAGCGAGTTAACAGCTCTTGATAATTTATTGCTGCTCTGTGTAACATGTTCAGTCCATTAACCATGATCTGTAAATGTTATTCCCAGATATGAGAAAGTGCAAGTGCATTTCAGAGAGGCCTCCCCTACCTTAAGTGTTTCCAGGTTCAATTTCTTCGGCCCACAGGTCATTATGTAAGATTTATTAAAAATGGTGGGTAAATCCAGGGATTTCATAAAATTTACAAATCCGTACACTAACTGTCATAGGGCCCTTGTGGTACGTGCCATTAAAACTGCATCATCAGCGTACAGCAGCGATGGAAGGAAGGAGCCCTTAACTTTGGGCACATCAAGGGTAGTGGTGAGTAAAAATGGGTGGAGATCATTTATGTATCAAATAAATAAAAGTGGAGCTCAAACACGCCCCGGTTTCTTACTCCCCTAAAAATTCCGATTGCCCCGGACACCGCCCCCTCAGTATTTATTCTTATTCTGGCTTTCATGTCTCTGTGAAAATAGGCTATAAAGTGCACCAGTGCTGCATCCATATCAAGGGTTAAAAGAGTGGACCACAGCTTCGAACGGTTTATACTATTGAATGCTGTGGTCAAGTCCATGAATGCCAGATATATAGGGGAGTTTTGGTGCTATCAGGTATTTGCCAATCAATAGGTTAAGACTGAGACGCTGCTCTACAGTGCCAATCTTTGACCTAAAGCTGTACTGACATGGGTAAAAAATTGCTTTCTCAGTTGCCCATTCTTTGATCCTTTTGTATAAGGCCCTACCCAGAATTTTTAGTGTAGTGTCAAATAATGAGATTGGCCTGTAACAGCTTGGCGCGGAGCGATTTCCCTTTTTAACGATTGGTGCTATTATTGAGGTAGACCATGTGCTTGGTACGGGAGAGTATCCTAAACTGTTAAAAATGTTCAATAGCAGCGGGGCCCAAAAGCCTGGGTTATATTTAAAAAGATCAATCAGTACCCCTTCGGGACCTGGGGCCTTTCTCCTGATACTCTGATTTATAGCCTCCTCGACTTCCCACAGAGTTAACTCAATTGGGGTAATATTTGTGGGCGGCATATATTTCGAGTCTGTGGAGACTAGTGTGTAGATGTTTGAAAAGTGCTGTTCCCAGGCCTCGCTAGTTATGGTACAGTACATTTTTCCTTCTGCCTTCTTAAACTGTTTCATTTCTTTTACTGCTGCCCAAACATATTCTTATTCTTGGCAATCAAGGCTAGGGAGTCCCATTGCTGGTCTAGGACTTCTGTTTTTTATGCAACGGTTACTTGCTTGTAAGTCTTTCTTAGGCCTCTCACCTCCTGCATATTCCTGGGGGTGGCCTTAAGAGCGTGAGGTAGTTGGCGGTTGGCAATAGAGCATTCCTGGCTAAACCATTTTAGTTTACTGCTGTAGGGTTTTATAGGTCTCATAAGCTCCTTCTTGATGAGGGAGCAAAGTTGTTCAAAGGCTGTAGACACTGGATGGGCCGTATGCTCATCGCTAAGGCATGCCATAATTACTGGGAGATTTTCTTCAATGACTTTCTGGAAAAGAGTAGCAGTTGCAACTGCCTTCCATATTAATCTACCACCGTCCGATGAGGGTTCAAGGCTACTTTCTCCAATTTCCATCAGATAGTGTGGTTTGGGGGCCAGGGAGAGGACAACCTCAATTGGGTTGTGATCTCCAAAACCAGACACAATAACTTTCCCTGTTAGCAGCAAGGCCTTCAGATTTGGTGATACAAAAAGATAGTCAATTGTAGACATGTAGACTCGCCCCCTGAAGGTAGGTAGTCCTGAGCAGTTACCTAACACATCCATAACGTTAGTTTATCATATGTTTCCTTTTTGGCTTTTTCTTTTTTTTATTGATTAGATACTGTATTTTTTTGAATTTTGGAATGGATTGCTCCTAGGATTTTGGATTTGTCAATATGATAACTCTGGAGTAGAGGTGATAGCAAAACAAAATGCTAGGATGTTGGGGATGTAAAGGGATTGTTTCCCAGGTATGGTCAAAGGGCAAGGCAGGTGAGTGCTGAAAATGCTAGTCTGTCATTAGTAAAGTACTGTAGAAACAATATTTTCCAGGCAGCCTGCACCTCCAAACATGCCACATGCTGAACCTTTGAAAGTAGATCTTCGTTGATGTCTTTAAATTGTTTACTTACTCCGGCTTGCAAACTGCCTAAAAAGATTGTGCTTGTGGTATCTCCTAGAAATATTGTACCTTTTTCAACATTTCCAGGAAATGATAGTAACCTCTGTGAAGTTTTCCTACAGAGGAAGAAAAAGAGCAATTGCATTTCTCTGTGGCGTTATTAGTTTTTGCTCCACCCCCTAAACAGGCCGGGTAGAAGTTCCACCACTCTATATGAAATATTGACACTCTTCTGTGACCCAACCTGTTTAGATGGCCAATCCGCGTTTCTTCAAAATAATTTAATAAAGGTGCCACTTTTTTTTCAGTGTTAGAAAAATGTTGAGGGAATAATTGTTGTGTAGAAATTGTCCATTTGTTTCGGGGAAACACAAGCTAATGCAATTTGTTTTTAAATTGTGAACTGTAGTTTATTGTCAGACATATAGGAGGAGATTTACTAAGATTTTACGCCGTGTTTACATCACAAAAGTGACGCAAAACAGTGCAAAATCTTTTTTTTCCTTTTTACTTTCCAGCGCTAAACTTGTTTAGCACTGGAAATACAATGAAGGTAACACAAAGCAGCACATAGCGCTGCTTTGCATTACTTAGCACCAAGGGGGCGTATCATGGGTGGAGCATGGGCATTCCCATGCAGCTACCCAAGGTTTCTGATGCTAAATCCTATTTACTAAATAAAGTAGACAGGGTTTAGCATCAGAACACTGCGCCCTTTTGAAGTAGGTGCAACGAAGGCTTCCTTTTCTGACTTTGTACACGTGCTACACTTTACAGCACACATACAAAGAGGGAAAAGGGTTAAAGTCAGTCTATGCATAGTATTTTGTACTGGAAGGGTACCCTTCCACTACAAAACCTATGCTAGACTCACGGAGACACCCTTACCATGGTGCAAAGGTGTCTCCGTGGTACACGACAGCTGATTTCAGCGCCGGCGCTAGGGAAAGAGGAGGAGAGTGCCATATTTCTGTAAATATGGCGCTCTCCTCCTCTCTCCTTTTCACGCAACACAGCATTTGCGGCTGCAGCACTGCGCTGCATGAGTAAATGGAAACTCTGCCCCATGGTCTCCTGCAGTGGATGTTTTCTGTATTTTTCTCCGTATTGCCTGGGTAAAACATCAAGAAAATCCCTGGATTTGGGTGTGAGGGCAGACTTTTTCCTTTACTGTATTGATTGCTAATTCAAAGTGAATGATTCTTTTTCTTGTTGTTTGTTTTTTCCTTGATTTCAGCCAATATGTAGAAGATTATCTTAGAGTAAACCGTAAACCTGGGGAACGCTAGTATTATTCATTTTAGTAAATGTGGGTGAATAGATCAGCTAAAGTTTAAAAAGTACCATCCACCATCCAAATGTCACTTTTTTCTATTGTCACTATGTTATGAAGACTACTGATATGTTAGTATGTGTTTCTGAGGGTGGTTATTGTTGTACAGTAGAAAGGGTTTCGTCAGGTATTTTGTCAGTAAAGGTTTTGGGTTGAAGGGAGATCTTTGCTTGCCTCTCTTTTTCTATTAATGACTCTTTTCAAATTTGCGGTGGCAGGCATTTCTCCAGCAACATGCGAAGGGACATTTTGAGCGACCTCTCTTAACACTCCATCTGAGGGCTCATCTGAAGAGCTGACTAGTGCCTTGATTTGTGATAATCTTTCTCTAACTATTATTTCAGTTGCAGATGCACAGTGGTTTTGTTCTGAGGTTCTTTCAACAAAGTCCACCAGCGGAACCCTCTGCCCTTGCAGGAGATAGAGAAATAATTGACATTTCCATTGAGCCCTTGGTTCAGTAGGCCTTTCCTTACAACAAAGGTGCTCTCTTTGCCCCACATCATACATGCCTATGTCACTAGCTTGTTCACCAATAAGATCTTCAGCTATACATGACATCACCACCTTCCATGATGTGCTTTAGAGGGGAGCAAGGGAGCTTAATATCCAAGTGGAACTTCCTAGACCACAGTTTGTCATCATGGAGACATTGCAGCCTTGATCAACTCCAAGGCCACTCTTGTTTTTGATTCCTGGGTTTGCAGAACCTACAGAGGAAAACTTCCTCTCTTCAACCACAACCAAAACGGCAACTTTAAGACTTCTAAATAAGTTATTGGCTTCTGTTCAAGACCAGGCGTATTTAAGACAATTTCCTATACCAGAACTGGTCAAACTCTCAGTGGTCAGGAAAAGGCATACATCTGCCACAGAGATGTCAGTGGCATAGGATTGAGAGAGTAAACGCATTGACGCAGCAGGCCATAATGTTTGCGGTTCCACATCGCCGGCATTTAAACCGGCTAGTGCCACTGCCCTTCTATGAAGTTATGACAGCCTTATGTAAGACCCTGGCCACCTTCTCAGATAAGCTCCCAAGAGATCGGAGACAGGACTTTTTAAAGCTTATGCAAGAGGGACAACTAGTTTCTAACCAAATAATCATTGCTTGGACTGAGTCTGCAGATCTGGCCTTCACCAAATGTCATGACATTTCACTCCGACCTACATCCTGGCTACGTCTTGCATTCCTGAATCCTAATGCTCAATTAAATGTCATGAACCTCTCATTCACCAGATCCATTCTCTTTTTTTCTTATGTGGACGATGAGACAGAAAGACGGAGGCTAAGACCTAGAAAACAGTAGACTTGGAAAAGAAGAAGAAATGCTTCATATCTCAGTAGAGGTGCAGGGATCACCGTTACTATCAGAGGTAGAGGATTCAATCACCACACTAGTCCTACCAGCTGCAGCCACAAGGACAACAGCAACCATCAGGCCATAGATGACTTGGCAGAGGTACAGGTCATCAACAACACTAGTGGCCCACCTCTTCTGGAAGATCCCATTCTCATTCAAGGCAATGCCTTACCACACATCATGTTCTGTGTTCACCATTCCAGTGGAAGGGAGTGTTTGGAAATTGACAGTTGGGTCGTACAAATCATATAAAATGGTTTTTCTTTCAATTCAAATCCCCTTCCTCCATCAGTCGCTCCAAAACCTGCACCAAAACTTCAGCCTGTTACTAAGAATGGAAGTTACATTGCTTCAAAAATGCAGAGTAGAGCCTGTTCCTCTCTTTCAAAGAGGAAAAGACATCTAGTCAGGATATGTTTTGTTTTCCAAAAAAGCTCACAAACAAGAATTCAGACCGACTCTGGATCTGAGATGAGCCAACAAATGGATGGAAAAACAGAAGTTAATAATGTTACCTCTGTACCAGATATACCCGCACCTCATGAAAGAGGGCTAGAGATGCACTGCGGACCTCCAAGAGGCTTATTTCCACCTCCCAGTGGTGAAATAGCACAGGAAATTCCTGAGGTTCGCAGTATCTCATTACCAGTACATGGTCTTTACCTGCAGCGTGAAATCGGCTCCACAAACCTTGTTGAAGGGCATGTGCTTAGTAGCATCCTAATTATAGCAGAATTAGGCAGAATCACAGGTGTACTATACAAGAGTAATGAGAAATCGTGACATTCAGTAAGGCCCAAGCCAATATCTGGGAGTGAATACCCGTTAGCCAAACTAGTATGCAATATCGTGGAATAACTTGAATTGCAGCGACCACAGTGGATCAGGGGGGGAACAATACTCATCATCATGTTCCGGTTGTACGAACTTACAATAGCGGCATGGGCATTATCTATGTAATATGGAGACGTATGTCTCAGAGAGACAATCTTGGATAGTCGTGCTGGAGTGGAGTAAATAAGTGTGATGGGGTAGCCAGATATCTCGAGGACAAGACGTTGATGGTTGCATCTGAGCATATACTTCACTAGTTGTGTCATAGAAGACAAGACTTTTGTGACAAACCGTCAGACCTCCTTTAGGACATCGTGTACATATCCCAGTAATGCCAGCAGGTGGTCGGGTGCCATTGTCATTTCCGCCATCTGGGATATACGTGAAAAATTGTCAGTCCAGTAACTACCTATGTGGGGGCACATCCAAGCCAAGTGTAAGAAGTCTGCATCTGTGGTGTTGCATTGGGGGCAGGTCGATGAGCGAGTGGGGTCAATCCTAGCCTGGAGACTGGGGGTCATGTAGGTGCGTCGTAGGAACTTAAAATGCAGCAGTTTGTGTCTGGGGCTGAATGTCTTTGGGGTCCAAGGGTAGTCCGGTGAGTTGGATGACATTTAGGGGTGTAGAGCCGGCTAGGTCCCGATCGACCTTGTCATAAGGTAGACAAGCAGTGGTACGCATATTGACACTGAGCTACCAAATAATAAAGGTGAAAAGGGGGCACACCAAAACCTCCCCTTGCATAAGGAAGAATCAGCGCACACCAACCAACTTGTGGTCTACAGCCGACCCAGATCAACCACAACAGGAGACTCCTTAGAGTGGCAAAGAAAGCATTAGTGAGAGGAATGGGTATATTATGAAATAAATAAATAAAGATAGGCAGGACAACCATTTTAATTATTGCAATACACCCAGATATTGATAACAGTAGTTTAATCCACTGTTTGATTTGCGTTGTTAATTTATCCACAGCTGGGCCATAGTTAAGGTGGGTGACCTGTTCCTTATCACAATGGATGTGAATACCCAGATACTTAACCGTATCGGCGCGCCTTTGCAGAGGAAAGTCACATTGGAATTGCAGAAAAGCCGCTGTCAACGGAAATAGTTCGGACTTGCTCCAGTTAATCTGAAGTCCCGAATACAGTCTGAATCTTTGAATCTCCTTCATAATCAGGCGCAAATTTGTGGTAGGGTGTCGAATGAAAAGCAGGACATCGTCCTCGAAAAGCGATAGTAACAGCGGACCGGTATCAAAGTGTAGCCTGCGCCAAATGTGCTTCTCTTGTAGGTGGCGGACTAATGGGTCCATCGCCATGATGAATAAGAGCAGGGAGAGTGGGTACCCCTGGCTCGTGCCTCTAGCCAGTGTGAATGCAAAGGTTAATGAACCGCTGGCATGAATGCGAGCCATTGGGTGAGAATAAAGAAGCTTGATTAGGGATGTAAAGCCACGCAGGACTCCAAGTTTCTGCAGTGTTGCTTGCAGGAAAGGCCATTCGAGTGAATCAAAGACCTTCTCTGCGTCAAGCAAAGCCACAGCTGCAGGGACATCATGAGACATTCTATTTACCACGGAAAACAACGTGCATAGATTTATGGAAGTAGATTGGTGTGGGATGAAACCCGACTGGAGTGGAGAGATAATAGTTTCTAGAAGTATAGATATTCTAGTGGCTAATACTTTCGCAAGAATTTTATTTTCGAAAAATGGACAGTGGCCTGTAAGACTGACAATACAGTGGGTCCTTCCCAGGTTTTAACTGCAGGACCATGATCACCTCACGTAGCATGGGATGAAGCATTCAAGAGATTCAGCATAGAGTTCCAGCAAACGGGGAGGAAGAAGGTGTTTGTAAGTTTTATAATATACTACCATGAGCCCATCGGAGCCCTCGGCCTTCGACTCATCCATGGAGTTAATTGCGGAAATGATCTCCTCGACTGAGACTAGCTCGCTAAGGAATTGTTGCTGCGGAGAGGACAGCCAAACCATGGCAATATCTGATAGATAATCTGCTAGATCGTTACCGTCCTCCATGTACCTGGAGGTGTTGAGCTGAGTGTAACATCATTGCAGTTCTGCCAGGATCTCGCCACCATCTGTGGTTCGTGTACCATCTTCAAGTGTTAGCTCTGATATGTAATCACTCCCCCGCTGTGGGCGAAGCAATTTTGGAAACGTATGGCCCGGGTGCTCGCCCTCGCCATACCGCCGGGCCCTTGCGTACTTCCCAAGGAACTGCACCTCACAGTCTGCAAGGTCACGAAATTCCTCCATTGCCTTAGCTCTGGGATGGATCTTTTCATCCTCAAAACCCCTAGAGGCCGTAGATTCAATATGCCGAAGGGTGGCCTCAATGCACTCCAGAGCGCATTGTTTATCGTGCAATATACTGCACAATTTAGCTATGGCCATGCCTCGAATGTATGCCTTAAAGGCCTCCCAAAGGGTGGCCTGTGTGGCCACTGTTCATTTGTTTTGATCGAAAAAAGTCTGTGATGGCAGTTCGGAGTTCCTCGCGGAATGCCGAGTCCAAGAGGGCCTTCCTGGGAAAGCACCACATCCTCATCGCGCCACCAGGGAGCAGGACATTGAGGACCTCACAAACCGGGGCAAGATCCGACAATGTGCGCAGTTGGCACCTACTTCACTCAGCCAAGAAAGAGCAGAAAGGGAGAGGAACCAATGGTCCAGGCATGGCCAGGTGCCATGAGGCGCAAGGTAGAAAGTGAGGCCCGAGAGCTGAGCGTATTGGTGGCACCATGCATCTCCAAGAATACGATGTACACATGTTACGCAAAATGTGTGTGGCATGGGGTTTACCGCTCGGGGCAGCCGCCAATGAATCCAACACAGGGTTGAAACATAAATTGAAATAGCCCCCCATTATGATGTGGTCTGTATCCATCCTATCAAGGATTTCCATCAAGGCTTAAAAAAAGAAATCGGGAGAATCTACATTAGGTGCATAGATGTTCAATAGCAGCACGGACTGGCCCGCAAAGCGGCCGACAACGGTCACATATCTCCCCTCAGTATCAGAAAAACTGTCTATAAGAGTGAAGGGGACGAGCGATGGATCAGTATACATACTCTGCGGGAGTATGAGCTGTAATTAGAAAAAAACCTATGTGGGCCCCATGTCGAACCGTAGGTCATGGGGTGAGCCTTGGGACAGGTGTGTCTCCTGTAAAAAGACGACTTTAATCCAGTGTCTGACCAAGTATTGTAGCACCTGTTTGCCCTTGCAGGGATTGTTAATTCCTCTTATGTTCTAAGTCATGAATGGTACCTCAAGACCACCGGCTGCAGTATTATCAGCTATGGGCATAATCTAAGGAAGTCGTATAGGACCTACGAATTGCAGCTTCGTGAACAGTCTCACAATGTGGTGTGCATTCAAGAACAGAAAAAACAACCCCTCCCCACCCCCTGTCCCACCCATCCCAGGCAAAACAACGTCCGGAGACAATCTACCAATTAACAAAACAGAAAAAATACCCCAAATAGAGCAATAAACATAGCTTTTTACACCATGTGGGGTGGGCAACACACTAACCATTGTAAACACATGTCAACAATTATAAATCGGGATAAAAGATAATTGTGAAGAAACATTATAAAATTAGAGGCCTGGCAAAGTGACAGGGCATGTCCAGCCAGTCATCATGGCAGCCCAAATGGTCTCACCACCCTGGGTAGTCTCTATGATGAAGTTGCAGCCTAGCATAGCCGTTGTGACAATGCCCCCAGGAGCAGAGGTAAACTGAATTTATCGTCCTGGTTTGGGCCCACATGGCCAGAGCGGCCAGAGCGTCGTACAATAGCGTTAGTTAGTCTGCTGGGTAGAGATCTGAACTGTTCGTGGCCTGCAGGTCAGGGGTGGATCGCACCGGGGACCCTCCGGGAGTGTTCTGACGATCTTTAGCGTGTTTCTTGCAAAAGACCTGGGCATCGGCAGGAGTGTCAAAGATGCATGAATTCCCTTGTACATCCAAGCGTAGTCAAGCTGGGTAAAACATGCCATACCGTAGTCCTATCTCTCTGAGTGAGGCCTTTACGTCAGCAAACGTACGACAAGCTTCTTGAAACATCAAGGTGAAATCAGGATAGAAGGTGATAGTAGCGCCCTGATATTGGACCTAACCGCGCTCACGCACCAACCAAAGGGTTGTGTCTCTATCTCTAAAGTCGAGTAGTCGCGCAATGATTTGGCGTGGTGTCGCCCCCTGGGGGGCCTAGGGCTCAACGATTGATGTGCTCGTTCCACTAGGAAGGTGGTAGAGAACGCTCTATGACCAAACAAATTCACCAGCAAGTTTTCGACAAATAGGTCCATTTTACCGGTGGCCGTGGATTCCGCAATGACGGTTATACGAAGGTTATTGCGGCGCGACCTGGCCTCCAGGTCCTCGTTCTTCAAAGCTACACTCTTGATCTGATGCTCAAGCTTCTCCAGGCGTCTTGACACTGTGGCAGTCCCGTCCTCCAACGTTGAAACGTGCTCCTCCGCCCCCGCAATCCGGGCCTGCTGACGGTCAAGGCGCTCAGCCAAACCATCTAGCCTGGAGCACTGCAGTCCGCCAATGGCAGCAGGCAGAAACAAGGGCGGGCAGGCTAGGGTGGTCGGGGTTCGCCCCGAGGCTCGAGTTGGCCACCACTGGGGCCGAGTCAACTGTTATGCCCCTCCATGAGCCTTCTCAAGGCCCCAGGAACCCCATCTCCTGCGGCTGTTTATACTTTTATGTGGAAAGGATGTGCGGCCTTGCTCCCCAAGCCTTATCAAGGCCCCGGGGACCCCATCCCCTGGGGCTGTTTATAGTTTTATGGGGAGGGGACTTGCATGTCTTAGATCCCATCCCCTGGATCAGTGATAGTGTCCCGGTAGACCCTATACCCCAGGACACCATTGTTTCCTTGACTGCAAGTCATCTGAGCTCCCACTCGGCAGGAGCAGAAATGTTTCTCCCTGTCATGCTGTCACAGGCAGAAAACATAGAATTGCCCGGTGGCAACAGAAATAGAAGTTGCTCCCGCCGGATGGAAGCAATGCCAGCTCCCACCGCACCCGGGATGGGTGCTCGCAGGGAAGCTGACGAGGCTGCGGGAGCCATGGGCCTCCCCTCACAGCCCCCAGTGTTAATGGTGGTGGGTGCCTTGATGAGTGGGCATCAGGGCACCCCAGTTCTGAAAAAAATTACATTTAGTGTTGCCTGCTCCTGCGCAGTCCAATCGAATGGGGCCACTTGCAGGGAGCTGGCACTCCCTCCGTAGCTCCCCACGTTAAGAATGCTGTGGTGTGCCCGAGGTGGGCAGTAAGGTACTCCAGTGTTGAAAGAAAAATATATATAGTGTTGCCAGCTCCTGCGCAATCCCATGAAATGGGCCACTTGCAGAGAACTGGTGGGGCCAGAGGGGCCCTGGGGCACCGCCTGCTGCCCCCAATGCTAACAGTGTTGTGGGGTGCCCCGGGTGGGAACCGGGACACTCCAGTGTTGAAAAAAACCTAAATATAGTGTGACGGCTCCTACCACTACCTCATGGAATAGAGTTGCTTGCAGGGAGCTAGCAGGGCCATGGCCCAGAACAAAAATTAAAGCTGTGGGTGCCTCCGATAGGACCAGTACACCCAAAATAGATAAATTAAAAAGAGAGTCGTAATTTACATACATTTGGCTGCATTGTGATGCCCCAATCTGGGCAGGTGCACCACCAGAATGTTTTTTTAGTGTTGTGGGGGGGCTGCAGGGAGTGCAGCAGCCCCCCACAAATACTTACAAAATAAACTTATGTTTCATAGGGGTCTGTAGAATATGACCCCAGGTTAAGTTGTTGAAGGTTTTGAGCATTCCCAGATTTTTCTCTCCAGCTTGGGAATGCAGGGATCCCTTGTGGTTGATCTTATGGCTACATTATGCGGCTTAAGGATTGTAAAAGAAAGACTCTAACACCTGTTCAATGTTGTTTTGACTACAGATGCCTAATTGACAGACCTTGCGATTACCCCTTGACAAAACCAATAGGTCTGCCTTTTATATACTGACGGTGATTAACATTAAAAAAAAACTAGAAATTTACTGGAAAAAACAAAGGTTAAGGGGAAATTATAGTCAAGAATTGTAATTAATATCTTACTTTACATTTTTTTAAACGTAGAAATTCATTGAAAAAAAAACAAAGGCTAAAGGGACGTTATAGTTAAGTGGAAATGTCAGTTAAAACATACTATTTTAAACTAACAAACCGAATGAAATTCACCAGTTATAGTTATCACAAGTAACTATAACACGTGGCATAAGTAACTATAACTTGAGCCCTCACATTGTACTGCTTTTTAGCTCACATATTACATCACTCGTGACATGTTCTGTGACATCATAGATAGCATCACTGCAACATCTGAAATGACATCATTGATGACAACACTGTGCATGGCGGGGTGGTAGAAAGCCCACTCAACACCAGGGCATTTTTTCCCTAAAATAATAGGGGGTGTGAGGGTGTCCTACCCTGGCATAGGACCATGACCTCACCCCAAATGCAGTTTTGCTGCCACCCTCAAACAAGCATTGGCATAGCCAATAGGTCTCGCCTTTGGGACATTATAAGTGTTTAACCATGCAACAGTTAATGTTGTTGCACCAAGGATATTGTGCTGCATAACTAAATACTTATAAGGTCCCAAAAGCGAGACCTATTGGCTATGCCAATGCTTGTTTTTCTTCTTTCTATTAAAGCGGCCTGCATTGGGCTAATTTGTTCAGTGATTTTTGCCAACTCGTTGGAAGATTCTTGACTGGATCATCTCTTCTAAAAAGAAAATATTAAGTCCACCAAGTACAAAGACCAGCGATGGGGGCGTTGCAATTTGTTTTTGTTACCACCAAGTAGTTTACCCTACCATAACAACTATACTTTTAGTCTTGTTTGTCATCACATTTTAGTCCTACCTTGTTTGTTTACTTTAGACTACTTTTTTTTTTTTTTTATTTAATTTTCCTCGTAGGGGACAGGACAAACTTTGCCACTTTTGATCTTTCTGAGATACTCCCGGAAGAGATAGAGGTTGAAGTGAAAGCTGCAGCTGAAATCTCCATGGGAACCGAAGTGTCAGAGGAGGATACCAGCAACATCTTGCATCTTTGTGACCAGGTCAGGATATATGTGATCGATAACCTTCACGTTAATATGATTTTGGCATGTGCTATGACAGCAGTGATAATTCTTTAATTGCATTCTTGATAAAACATGAAGGTGCAAGTCACTACCTCATCTGATGCTGTCTAGTAGGCCTTTAGTACATGGGTGGAAAAATCAGTTTAGTCCTAAAGTGGGAAAACGACATGGGGAGATGAATACATAATGCATCAATTGTTAAACTTCCAGATGTGTGCATTTGTGAACTCTTAATTTAGTTGTTACTATTAAAACAATTCAGACTGTGTTTCTCAGTAGCTGGCATTAATATGGATCGGAAGACCATACATGTGCAAGTTGTATTTTTTCGTAATACCAAGTTACAGCATCCCAATTTCAGTTGGAATAGCTTGAGTTTCTCTCACAAATCCTTTTATACGCAGTTCTTTGAACAGCTTCTGAGATAACAAGATGAGTAATGATTGTAAGCTACTCAAAAGTTATGTATTGAAAGGTGTGTGGAGATAATACTGCGTCCTAATTGTGTGCATGCCTAGCAGGGTTTGTTTCTTGATAGCTGAAAAATATCTGTACTGCGGAAAAGGATGTCCAACATTCTGCATCAGTGTTTGGGTTTTGACATGTAAGGTTGTCGGGCGTTTATGCTCTCTTCTAGCCCAAATAACTGCAAGACCATGAAAGGAAGCTATAACAAGGGAGACCGAGAAGTGCGCGCGCCTCGCGCTAAAAGTTAAAAAAAAGACACGCGGCCACGAGACGCGCTCTCTGGTGAGGGAGGGGGAGGAGCGGGTGAGGGAGGGGGAGGAAAGCCAGATGGCGCCTCAGCGATGCGAGGAATGGATGGCAGCTGTGCGCGTGCACGCCATCGTGAACGCAAGCTGGAGGCCACTGGGTTAGCACTTTCAAAACCCATTTACTAAATCTCTCGCCGAGAGCAGCGCAAGCGCTGGCTCAGGCGAGACCTAAAAAGAGCTACTCTCTGGTGATAGAGGTAGAAAAGCCTCAGCAGCTGGGGGTTTAAAGGGTAAGCAATGAAATGGAAGAATGAATCAGTGGCTAGATGAATGAATCTGTGAGTCCAAGTATGAGTAACAGAGGGTACGCATGTTGACTTACTGAGTGCCTAAACTCATCAGTGACTGAAGAGACACTTTCACTTATAAGCCAGGACTATCGGTATTACCAATGCTTGTTTTACGAGGAGCTTCATGGCCTAGCACATGTCTTTCAGTCTGCCTACAAAACTTTGTTAGGGGAATTTCTTTTCCTTTTCATTATTCACTTTTAAAAGGGAATTGATCACACAGACAATTATTCACTGTTCACCGGTGCAAACTGGGGAGGTTCTGGCTGGCACCTAAAAGAGAGATCAGCAGCATTGTCCCGTTCAGGAGGGCCACCGTACATGACATCTCTGTGGATGCAATTCAATAAATGATTGTACCTCGGCACTCCAACAAATCAAATGCAGTATTTTGTCCCAAGTCTTGGGTTTCTGGCCTCTATACAATAGTAGAGTATCCACAACTACCAACTCACAGAAAATATCAATCGAAAAACACAGGCAGCGCACAAATCTGTATTTAATAAAGTTTTGCAGATAATAAAATCATATCAATATTCTTCAACAACTGAAATGTATTTAACACAACAAAAATACAATCGCCATGTGGAAGTTCTATTCCTAGAACCTCCCAAATGATGACAATGAATGGCAGCCGACACGTGTTTCGTTACTTTCTGTAACTTTCTCAAGGCTTGATCTGAAAAAAAGACACTTGTTTCAGTCGCAGTGGATTCCCTACAATCATTAAATCTGTAGTTTACCGGACGAGGAGACAAATAAGACCCTTGGTATGGTGCCTGTCTGAAAGAGAATAATAGTCTGAAGCGAATAAGCCAGTCTTTTGCCTTCATTCGCAAGATCCTCAAACATAGTATAGAGGTGCATTCATTATGGCACCCATACAGAGAATATTTCGTAGATCCAATTTCTAATTGCCTCGTGTGAAATTTCCGAATATTAACGCAGGCTATGATATGCCCTAAATTGTAGCAAAACGCCGTCGCGAGAATGGATCCTAATACATCCAGCAGAGATTGGATGTATTGTGGATGCATTTAATTGCCTGGATCAAAATTATGTGCAAAATAATGTACCTGCTGATGATGATGATGATAAAGGGATGCCTCTGGCTTCCTCGGGGGAAACCGGATAGCCAGTTTAAAATTCAGGCTTCCATATTTGAGTGCATTGTGTTGTGATCTACAGTTAAAAGAAATTTAACATTAAAATTAGTATAAACAATTAAAAATGTAAATGTACACTTTACAAATATTAAAACATGCAAATGATTAATAAAAAATATATTACATTAAAATTATTAATATTAACCATAAAAAGGTAAACATATATATAAAAAAATATCAATTACATAATAAAATAAAAGAATAAACCAGGACCAATTAATATATAAAATTAAAAAAATAGAAATTATTGAATGTTATAACTAATTAAAAAATATATTTAAAAAAATAATAGAAAACTAAGCAATAGTAGGGAAAGTATTGGGCTTTGCAGGGGTCAGATTTATTATTCCCACTCCAATGTAAGCAAAAGTAGGAAAAGTGTCGAGCTTTGGAGGGGTCAGATTTACTATTCCCACAGTAGGGAAAGTCCTGGACTTCGGAGGGGTCAAATTTACTATTGCCCTTCCAACGTAAACAAAAGTAGAGTGTGTTGGACTTTGGAGGGGTTGGTTATTCCCACTCCAATCTAAGCAACAGTAGGGAAAGTGTTGGCCTATGGAGAGGTTAGACTTACTATTCCCACTCCAATAAGAGTAACAGTAGCAAAAATGTTGGACTTTGGCGAAGTCTGATTTACTATTCCTACTCCCAAATTTTTAAATAAAACATTTAAATACAGATTAAAAATTAAAAAATATCAAAATATATTTAAAATAACAAACATTCAATAAGTATAAAACAAATAAAATTACATTTAAGAAACAAACTTTTTATATTATACGTAAAAAAAGGTACTCTTACCTTTAGTGTTAATTCCCAAAATACTCTTGGCATTCTGGTGTCTGGCCATGATATTTGTAAACTACAATATTTTTGATTCAATATTCTGGTCAGACACCATGTCTCCAGTACAGTAAAGCCATGTGTGAGTATCTGAAACAGTGGGTGGGACTCACTCACGAGGATAAGAAGAAGTCCTTTCCTGAACATGGTACCTTCGATATAGAGAGATCAGGGAACTTACAAAAGAACTTGAAGAATCCTAGAATCAACATAGAGGCTGAACAGTGGCCACTGGTTTTGCAATGGAATAAAGAGGCCCATAAATGTAAGTATGAATCCCAAGTCCATAGTATGAAAAACACCCTGGAGAAACTTGAATATCTACTATGTGTCAAGAGCAGGTCTTCATGGTGATGGGTGTAGGGGCTTCTTGGTGCGTAGGAATGGCCTGCTATCTTCAGAAACAAACCCAGATGCCAGGTTGTAACTGGGAGTCTAAAATTGCTCCAGAAAATAACATCCCGCAGGAAGGAAAAAACTGGAGACCATAAAAACCTTCCAACTGCCCAGGCCAAGCAGCTAGGCGAAGAGCAAGGAGTATCAAGCAGGAACTGGAGAAGGGCAGAGAGCCCAGGAATCCAGTGAGCGAGCAATCAAGCAAGTATAATTGCAATGTCAGGGACCTCAAAATGGACTCTCCCTTTATAATGCAAAACAGGAAGTGATAATTCAGGAAGTGGTTCGACTATCTTGAATTGGGGAATAATATATAATAAAACAATCAAAATCATAATATATAATACTGGTACTTTGCAGGAATAAACAAATAGTATAATATGTATGGCAATAAATATATTTTTTATATATATGTATTGTAGGGCTTGTGAAGAAGATCGTTTGATCGAAACGCGTTGCCAGTAAAAATATTGAATTACATTCACCCTGGAGTGCGAGTCCCTTTTTCCTGTTTGAGTGAGGAGCTCTTTAAAACGGGAATTTTCGTGTATATATATTTATATATATATATATATATATATATATATACACACATATTCCATATGCAAACGCTCGCATTTTGAAGACGCCACACACAACGGTATACTTGACCCTCCGTTGTTTGGCAGACAACGGCAGACTGGAAGCGAGTCTTAGCAGTGTAATCTTGCGCCTCTTGCCATACGCGTTTCGAGAAAACTTCTCTTTTTCATTGGCTTAGCGTCTTGGGGGAAAGGAACAGCGGACACAGTTCTTGCAGGTATTTATTTATTAATTGCCTCAGTAGGCGTGTCATCGCTAGGAATGCTGGATATCGTAGTCCAGATAAGTATATCACTTCTCTAGTAGAGACCGCTCTACCTTCACCTCCAAATTACAATCCATCGGGTCACTGCCAAGGACAGGATTCGCCTGCTGTTTAACTTGCGCCTCACCAAACGGGTTCGTTGTTCCACTCGGTGCCTTTGAATCACGGCACATGGATCTGCTTGTTCAGCAGTGGGGCTGTCTTCGTGACCTGAGCGGGCCACAATATACTCCATATGCAAACGCTCGCATTTTGAAGACGCCACACACAACGGTATACTTGACCCTCCGTTGTTTGGCAGACAACGGCAGACTGGAAGCGAGTCTTAGCAGTGTAATCTTGCGCCTCTTGCCATACGCATTTCGAGAAAACTTCTCTTTTTCATTGGCTTAGCGTCTTGGGGGAAAGGAACAGCGGACACAGTTCTTGCAGGTATTTATTTATTAATTGCCTCAGTAGGCGTGTCATCGCTAGGAATGCTGGATATCGTAGTCCAGATAAGTATATCACTTCTCTAGTAGAGACCGCTCTACCTTCACCTCCAAATTACAATCCATCAGGTCACTGCCAAGGACAGGATTCGCCTGCTGTTTAACTTGCGCCTCACCAAACGGGTTCGTTGTTCCACTCGGTGCCTTTGAATCACGGCACATGGATCTGCTTGTTCAGCAGTGGGGCTGTCTTCGTGACCTGAGCGGGCCACAATATACTCCATATGCAAACGCTCGCATTTTGAAGACGCCACACACAACGGTATACTTGACCCTCCGTTGTTTGGCAGACAACGGCAGACTGGAAGCGAGTCTTAGCAGTGTAATCTTGCGCCTCTTGCCATACGCGTTTCGAGAAAACTTCTCTTTTTCATTGGCTTAGCGTCTTGGGGGAAAGGAACAGCGGACACAGTTCTTGCAGGTATTTATTTATTAATTGCCTCAGTAGGCGTGTCATCGCTAGGAATGCTGGATATCGTAGTCCAGATAAGTATATCACTTCTCTAGTAGAGACCGCTCTACCTTCACCTCCAAATTACAATCCATCGGGTCACTGCCAAGGACAGGATTCGCCTGCTGTTTAACTTGCGCCTCACCAAACGGGTTCGTTGTTCCACTCGGTGCCTTTGAATCACGTCACATGGATCTGCTTGTTCAGCAGTGGGGCTGTCTTCGTGACCTGAGCGGGCCACAATATACTCCATATGCAAACGCTCGCATTTTGAAGACGCCACACACAACGGTATACTTGACCCTCCGTTGTTTGGCAGACAACGGCAGACTGGAAGCGAGTCTTAGCAGTGTAATCTTGCGCCTCTTGCCATGCGCGTTTCGAGAAAACTTCTCTTTTTCATTGGCTTAGCGTCTTGGGGGAAAGGAACAGCGGACACAGTTCTTGCAGGTTGTGTGTGGCGTCTTCAAAATGCGAGCGTTTGCATATGGTATATACACACATATATACATAAAATATATTTACTGACATACATATTATACTATTTGGATACTATACGTTTCCAAAGTTCACCTGCAGCTCGCTTGCACTCAGGGCGGGTGCCTCCGCTACATGGTGGTGATCCCACAATATGTGCATTTAACAATCCCAATGGAAAAAACACGGAGCACTCGCGGGATGACATTCCAATAGTTGTTAATGCCAGTATACGCGTTTCAGCTTTCGCCTTCTTCAGTACTACCAATCCAACGATGTAGGATTGCAATCATGCTTTTAAATTCAGTGGTAACATTTCAATTGGCTAATTAATAGTTGCACACAAAAGAGGACTGCTGCTGTCCTTTTTGATATTCACTATTCATGGCAGCCATGTCTGTGTGCGTTTATTTCTTTATCATATCAAATGACAGCATTCTCCCAATGATTTTGATCGCCATCATAGTTCGAGTTTGAGATAAATAGTTCATTTTGCCTTCAATGGCAATGATGCACCATGAATGTTCGTTGTTAAAATGTCACACAGATATTAAAAGTATAAAGTCCTCTTTGCTGCAAGTGGGATTCACAATCTTCTGCATGATGCTTTCAAAACAATGGATGAGTTCGCTCGCCCCTGCATAATATCCAATTTTATGTGCACCTCACTCGTAGGAATCAGACCAATGCCCATACTGCCAGCAATTTGTATAATTACCAATAAAAATCGACGAGCTGTGCTTTCCATAATTATGCATGGCGGTGCAAGCACTGTGCTAATATACACGTTTCCAAAGTTCACCTGCAGCTCGCTTGCACTCCTATTGCATACTACTGCATATTACTAAATGTAATATGCAGTAGTATGCATATTGTATATGCATATTACTAAATGTGCTAAGAGGAATAATAATTCTCCTGCACACAATGTCAGTGGCAAACTTGTATGCAGAAGTGATCGCCCACAATCCCTTGCACGGGCTTGAAGGAGCTGATGTATGTCAGGGATAAGCAAAAAGGCCCAGCCAGAGGACCATTGGTACCCTCAAAGATAAGAAAGTGAAGATATGTTCTGATACCCAGTTAAAATGGCCTAATGCCCTTCCCTTAGCTGGTGGTCCATTAGGGGCGTGCCAACTCAGAAGACTAAGCTGAGCTGGTACAAGATAGTCACAGTGCTACCCTCAAACCCTCCCATCTCTGCTGCCAAGTTAGATTTACAATTGAAAGATGGTGCAGTCTTACAGTATTGTAGAAAATCTTATAGGCTATCTTTGCAGCTCCGTTCTTAGGTTCAAGCTGCCTTATCCGAGTGTCCAACCGAAGTCTGCCATTCCCTCCAGTCCGACGTCTGGATCTACACCTGGTTCATCAGAGGAGCACAGGGCTACAGCACCACTGGCATGGCCATATAAAGTGCTACTCATCACCAACAAAATGGGTAAGAGTTGCGGTCTGGTGACGTGGATCCACTCCTCCCAATGCAGGTGTGCTGCACTTGTCTCAGATAAGTGCCCATTGCTGTGTGCTTCCAGACCTGCATCCAGCCACAGACTGGAGCTGTCCTCCAGAGGTGTTCCTGTTTCTGCCCTGTTCAGTTCAGTTCAATAAACTTTATTCGGTTTTTGTTTATAAAACCATAAAAGTTACATAGATACAGTACATATGAACAACAAATTAAAACATATCAAACTCCGCTACCACACAAAAAATCATCTAAAAGCATGTCTGGATTAATAGACTCTACGTGTCCATAAAATGCCTGGAATTCATAGATGCCTTTAAAAACCCTGCAATAAAAATAATACATTCGTCCTTCAATAATTGTAGATACATTAGTGCTGGTCTAACCTGATTAAAATTCAATTTCTTTAAAATAGGGACTAAAAAATGCCTCCTGGGGACTTCATATAGTTTACAAAAAAACATAAAGTGCAGCAGGTCCTGAGGAGACTTTCCGTCGCAGCCACAGGGAGCTAGCACTTGACCTCTAGAAGCCCCCTTGGGTCTTGCTAACAGGAGATGGAAGAGATTCATCCGGACCCTAGTTAAAATAAATTTTTCATGTGTCGTTAGGGACCCCATGAGGTATGGTTCAGTCAATGGTGTCGATTTAAGTAATAAATATGCCCGAACACTAGGTTTCCGAGCCTCTTCTGCTTCCCGATCAGCTTGCCTTCTGCTCAAAAAAGCTGCCTTAGTTATTTCCACGTCCTTTCTTACAATAACATCTGGTTTAGAGAATAAAACTCCCCGCCCAATCCATTCAAATCCTCTTTTAATATAATTAAGCCAGGGGATACGAGCCACATTATCTAGGGACAGGCATTCTCTTAAGATCAAGTGAGTGAGGGTTAAATCTTCATTTAACCAACACGTTAGCCAAAAAATCAAAGGACGCAAGGCAATGGTATCACTTAGGTAGGAGACCCCCAATTCCTCATGTACCACCAAGTTCGAGGTTCCTTGCGGGACACATAATAACCTTTTTAGAAACCCATTTTCCACGACCTGGAGGGGTTCCACTACCGTGTATCCCCAGATCTCACTGCCATAAGTTGCTATAGCTAAGCTTTTTGCTTGGTACACTTGAAGCATAGCTCCTGTCGGTTTCTTTCCCACTTTAGAGGCAAAGTTAAAAATTGCAGCATTGACCCGCGCCAGTTCCCCTTTTTTTCTTTTAATTAAGGGGTCCCACCTGAGTTGATCATCAAATAAGACCCCTAAATAAGAGAAAACATTTGTGCGTGGGATCTTGTCGTTACCAGTTCTAAACAAAAAGTTCCTCTTCATATTTTTCCCTACCTTCATGACGTAGGACTTTGAATTATTAATGGTCAGGTCCCGGTCTGTCATGAATTTAGCGAATGCAGTTAAAAGGGATTGTAGGCGCAATTCAGTTCTGGATATTAGGACGGCGTCATCCGCGTAGAGCAAAACGGGAATGCCGCGCCGTCCTACATAGGGAAAATCTGCTCCAGTTGCCCTCAGCTCGCTCTCTAATTCATTAATATAAAAGTTAAATAAAAAAGGTGCCAAGATACAACCCTGCCGGACCCCCTTCCTGATCTCAAAGTCCCTGGATACCTGCAAATTTTGTGCGAACCTGACGTTGGCTTTAGTTGATAGATGCAGGTCCTCAAGAAAATTAACAATACTATTTTCTGCCCCCATTGCCCTCATGGACTGCCATAGTTTGACTCGATTTACACAGTCAAAAGCAGATGACAAGTCCATGAAGGCAAGGTGGATAGTTCCGGGGTGCGCGACAGTGTATTTATTCAATATCATGAATAAATTAAGACACTGTGCAACTGTAGAACGCCCTGGCCGAAAACCATACTGGACGTCCGACAGAATCCCATTCTCATCTGCCCAGGTTGTTAATCTCTGTAAAATGACACGACCCACCACTTTGACCACTGAGTCAATAAGCGAAATTGGTCTGTAGCAGTGAGTACTATTTCTGTCACCCTTTTTAAAAACTGGGACTATAGTTGAGGAAGCCCAAGACATGAGGGCACCCCTTCTTAGCTGCCGCATTAAATAGTGACTCTAAAATCGGGGCCCAAAACAAGGGGTCTGACTTAAATAAATCCGGGGGGATCCCATCTGGACCTGGGGCTTTGTTAATAGTTAACCCTCGGATTCCTTCCAAAATCTCACTCCTATTGAAGCATATCGGAGCATCCAACCTGTTCTGGAGTACACTACGAGTAGGCTCGGACGGACAATCAAACATGGTTTTAAAGTGAAGTACCCATTCTTCCTCTAAGATATGAGCCACGAGACCCTCCCCCCATCCTTAACAAACAGGGGCCCATTCACGACACTCCAAAACCTCGAGCTGTTCCTCAAAATACTAGAATCAATCAGCTCCTTCCAGGCGTCTTCCTTCAGTGCTCCCTTACGAGTGGCCAGGGCTATCTTATATTCCCTGCGACGAGCGCAAACCTCAGTTTTAATTCTTGGTTTGGCTGCCAGAGCCGCCCTCAGTCGCTTAGCTGATTTAGAGCAATCCGAGTCAAACCATCTGGGGCCAGAGAAGACAGTGCCTCTGGCCGGAGCACTTAACAGTTCGCCAACTGTTTGCGCTATTGTCTCATAGGCACAAAGGATCTCTTCGGGAGAGGACCTCTCAGAAGTACATAATGATAACTCATTGGCACAGGATGTTTTCACCTTAGTATAAAAACTAACAGGAGACACCTGAGACCATTTTAATCTTCGCTTTCCATCCGTTGGTTTCAGAATGCCCCCGTTCGGAGCCTCCCCAGTTTTTATCAATAACGGGCCCGACAATTGAACAATTAAAGGATTATGGTCACTAAATTCACTAAGTGCAATATTAAAACCATTAAAAACAGATAACAGCGATGAAGAGATTAAAATAAAGTCAATAAATGATCCTCTTCCCCCTCCTTTAAACGTTGGTACAGGGAACTTGGTATAAGGGTCAGTTAAAGACATCGTGACCACCAGATCTAATTCGTTTAACATATTGTTCAACAATTCTCCTTGGAGATTGTGGTCAAAATGAAAGCCCCTCATAAGGGGGCACCCAAGCTCCGAAATACAGGATGTTGAAGGGTTACCACAAGGGTGTATATTAAAATCACCAGACACCAAAAAATTATAAAATCCACGACCCATAAGTTGTTTTATGAGGGCTCCCAAACTAGTGATGTTACACACCTCGTTTGAACAAGCCACCGAGTTGTAAAAGTTAAGAATTCCCCATCTAATGTCCCCTCTAGTTACTGACAATGCCAGAATTCCCGGGTGTGTGGTTGGGATCACCTGTAACTTGCAGTCAACGGCTACAGAAATATAAGTGACTAGACCACCCCTTGGTCTTCCACTCGCCGAAGGAATGGCCGGGACAAAAAATGCCTTATAACCTTCTAGAAAAAGATCGCAATCCACCGACCATGTTTCTTGGAGACTAATTACAGTGTAATGCTTCATGAAACATACCCACCGGGGGTCTAGAAACTTATTAGCCAGTCCTGCAATGTTCCAGGATAAAAGGTTGTTAGACCTCGCAACTATGTGACTCGCAGCTACCTCCCCTGGGGACTGGGAAAATGCAACTGACTGAGTTCCAGGGAAAACAGGGGCCCTCAGTCAATCGCAGTTATCCAATCCAGAAAGAGCTGCGAATCTGTTATCTAATGCCAATGCATGAGTGTTACTGGACTGCCCATCCAACTCAGAGGTCAAGTGTGCAAGGGCGGGAGATTGTTGCCTGAAAACAGGTTTATTTAACCATCCTCTTCGTTGTAAAGCCCTATAACCATTTTTAGGCAGTTCCCTATTAAGGGCTGGCTTGTAGAAATAACCCTGGGGTAAAACCTTAACAACCGAACCAGTTAGCGGGGTAAGGCTGATTTCCCTGGATAAGATACGCCCAGCAGTAAAGGGGTTGTCAAAGTTTATAATGACACAGTCTCCAGTATCCGATTTCCGGGAACTCCCTATCCAGTTGACCCTACGTGCCATAAGGATATTTTTGGATACTCGGTGGCCCCAGGTGGTAGTGTGTGTAAGCCAGTGATTTAATTTATTTTTCAACTGCACAAAATTTTCCTCGACCCCATTGGGGAGAGGAGGTACATTCCCCAGCACCACTACATAAGCGGTAGATTCTGGTGGAAGATCTATAGTCGGGAGACTCAAAGACTGAAGGTCCCTCCCCTCTAACCCCCTTTCCAAACATAATTCTCCTCTGCTAGGGTGCTGGCACGTGGTAACCGGGGTGTCTAGGCTGCTGGGCTTACTCCCAATAAGTCTATTTCTGTCATGTGCCTCTCCATTCACAACAATCCTTGCAGTAGACCCACCCCCTGCACCTTCCCCCACAATATTTATACCCCTCGCGGCTGTATCATCTATGTTTGTGGATGAGCTAGCTAACAACCCGGCTGGGGGGTTACAGCCAATAGGCCCCTCTAATTTGGCCAGCCTAGCTTCTATCGCACTTATTTTTTGGAACTTCGGATCTAATAAGGTAGATAACATAGTTTCTAACCTGTTCCAAAAATTCCCCTCCACAGTGCTATCAAATGATTGTCCTGGCACAATCTGAATCATAGAGGTAGTATTACTCACGTTAGCACCACTTGTGGGGGGGACAACTGATACTGGCCCTCCTAGAATTTCCTGTGCATTATTTTTTTTTGTGCGCCCTTGGACCTTTCTTTTTGTAGAGTGAGATTCATTATTACAATCTAATTTAAGCTTTGCTTTTTGCCCTCTAGTAGTCGCCTTGGGTTGCACAGGGATAAGTTCATTCTCCTTAGAGGAGCAGGGATCGGGGTTTATCAATATGACTGGGGCTGCAGATGATGGCGGACTCAACCTAGCTGGGGGGGCATCATGATTCAAAGCCGTCAAAGGATCGGGGAGTGTAGGGGTTAGGGAGAATCTCCCTAACGGGGAATGTGGGTCAAGGGATAACCAACGTTCTGTCAGTTGTATTTCGTGGATGAGGGCAGATTCAGCTCTCAGAATGAAGGCATCTAAAGTGCCGACCACATTTCTTCCCGTACTTGCTTTATGCTTACTCATTTTCCGACGGCCTAAAAACACACTTTTTTTTAAAAGATACACCAGCCCGGATAAAATACAATCTAAAAATAATTAACCAAACACTTAAAACAATGTGCAAAGTACAATGTGTAAGCCACAACTCAAGGACTCCTCGGAGCCTTGATTAAGGTCCTCAGAAAGGTGCCATTTGCAGTATAAACTAATTGACAAAATCATTAAAACCAATCCAACAATAAAATAGAACAAAGTGCAAGTGCAGTGCAAAATCCAGACTAATAGGACAGAGTCTTAAGTCATAAGTCCGATAACTCTCACATAGGCACGTTTAAAGTGTGACGGGTCAAACACACATTATCCATCAGGCGCCTTTACTGCCAGCCAGGTAATGTTTGGAAACACAGATAAGGGACAACAGTACCTGTATCGGGGTCCTTGATCGTAATTAAAAGAAAGGTGGCCCAGCCCTGCCTCTACCTGGCAAGGACGGGCCCGCCCTTGGCCCGGGCTTTGCCCGGGCCAGCCCGCGCGCGGGACCGCGCGCGTCCCGCGCCGCGGAGGTGACTCGCGCTTTTTAGCGCGTTTTCGGCGGCGATACTCCTCCCCTCCAGGGAAGGATCCTGGGACAGGTAGTCCCCAACAACAGCGATGGCAACCAACAGGATTCACTGGCGTCCCGCGCCGCGGAGGTGACTCGCGCTTTTTAGCGCGTTTTCGGCGGCGATACTCCTCCCCTCCAGGGAAGGATCCTGGGACAGGTAGTCCCCAACAACAGCGATGGCAACCAACAGGATTCACTGGCGTCTCGCGCCGCGGAGGTGACTCGCGCTTTTAGCGCGTTCTCGGCGGCGATACTCCTCCCTCCAGAGAAGGATCCTGGGACAGGTAGTCCCCAACAACAGCGATGGCAACCAACAGGATTCACTGGCGTCCCGCGCCGCGGAGGTGACTCGCGCTTTTTAGCGCGTTTTCGGCGGCGATACTCCTCCCCTCCAGGGAAGGATCCTGGGACAGGTAGTCCCCAACAACAGCGATGGCAACCAACAGGATTCACTGGCGTCCCGCGCCGCGGAGGTGACTCGCGCTTTTTAGCGCGTTTTCGGCGGCGATACTCCTCCCCGCCAGGGAAGGATCCTGGGACAGGTAGTCCCCAACAACAGCGATGGCAACCAACAGGATTCACTGGCGTCCACACAAAACAGGACTGCTGCTGTCCTTTTTGATATTCACTATTCATGGCAGCCATGTCTGTGTGCGTTTATTTCTTTATCATATCAAATGACAGCATTCTCCCAGTGCTTTTGATCGCCATCATAGATCGAGTTTGAGATAAATAGTTCATTTTGCCTTCAATGGCAATGATGCACCATGAATGTTCGTTGTTAAAATGTCACACAGATATTAAAAGTATAAAGTCCTCTTTGCTGCAAGTGGGATTCACAATCTTCTGCATGATGCTATAAAAACAATGGATGAGTTCGCTCGCCCCTGCGTAATATCCAATTTTATGTGCACCTCACTCGTAGGAATCAGACCAATGCCCATACTGCCAGCAATTTGTATAATTACCAATAAAAATCGACGAGCTGTGCTTTCCATAATTATGCATGGCGGTGCAAGCACTGTGCTAATATACACGTTTCCAAAGTTCACCTGCAGCTCGCTTGCACTCCTATTGCATACTACTGCATATTACTAAATGTAATATGCAGTAGTATGCATATTGTATATGCATATTACTAAATGTGCTAAGAGGAATAATAATTTTTCTGCACACAATGTTAGTGGCAAACTTGTATGCAGAAGAGATCGCCCACAATCCCTTGCACGGGCTTGAAGGAGCTGATGTATGTCAGGGATAAGCAAAAAGGCCCAGCCAGAGGACCATTGGTACCCTCAAAGATAAGAAAGTGAAGATATGTTCTGATACCCAGTTAAAATGGCCTAATGCCCTTCCCTTAGCTGGTGGTCCTTTAGGGGCGTGCCAACTCAGAAGACTAAGCTGAGCTGGTACAAGATAGTCACAGTGCTACCCTCAAACCCTCCCATCTCTGCTGCCAAGTTAGATTTACAATTGAAAGATGGTGCAGTCTTACAGTATTGTAGAAAATCTTATAGGCTATCTTTGCAGCTCCGTTCTTAGGTTCAAGCTGCCTTATCCGAGTGTCCAACCGAAGTCTGCCATTCCCTCCAGTCCGACGTCTGGATCTACACCTGGTTCATCAGAGGAGCACAGGGCTACAGCACCACTGGCATGGCCATATAAAGTGCTACTCATCACCAACAAAATGGGTAAGAGTTGCGGTCTGGTGACGTGGATCCACTCCTCCCAATGCAGGTGTGCTGCACTTGTCTCAGATAAGTGCCCATTGCTGTGTGCTTCCAGACCTGCATCCAGCCACAGAGTGGAGCTGTCCTCCAGAGGTGTTCCTGTTTCTGCCCTGTTGCCTGCCCGTGAGTCGGGTCTCCATTCCCCACCCTCCTTGCCTACTTCCCAACCAAGCAACACTGCGCGCTTCACTCCTGAGCGTTACCACCTCTGTCTGAGGTTATTCCCGTCTCTTGGATGCTGGATTCCTCAGTGGGTCTGGCCTGCTCTCTTTGTCACTGCCCTCAGTCTCTGGCTCTTGATGGGATACATCATGGCTGTGGAATGGGGAGTTATCAAAATGCCTACTGTCATGTGTTCTATACAGGGCCCATTGTAGTTTTCCCTATGTTAGCCTAACTGTGCCAGACACAGGCCGCATTAGCTTTCACACATTACTATATAAACACGTTTGCTTCTGTGCCACATTATATTTTCACACAGAACTTGCAGTTGTTTTCTCGTTCTGTTCTTACCTTGGATTGAGTCTGTACAGCAGACAAGGTCAAACAACAATGTCTCTTGTCATTTTGTTCTGGTCAGGCACTTGCACCTAGACACAACACAGAAAATGCAGCTGTTGATTATAAACATGTGAACCTTGTCATATAAATATGCACAGCAAGTTAACAAACAGAGAGAGACAGCTATTCCCTGAGAGAAAATCACGACTGTATCTGAGATGTAGAATGTCCATCTGTGTATGCTAAGGTACGGGTCCGCTACTAATCCCAGAGATGTTTGCTGTATAATCAGTTTGCTTCTGTAGAAGGGGAGGGGGGCTAGGCAATTCTGTTTTATAATCTGACAGGGCTTTTCATAATATACAGTTTATTGACAATGCTGATGGTATTTTTGCTAGGCAGTTGTTTTCTGATTGTGGCACGTATACTGCATTCTAGAGCACGATAGTTTAAATAAACATTTCAAACTTCCTTCGTGTCTCTGTCATATCTTATTGTGGATGAGTACAAGTGTGTGAGCGAAAGGGAGTGTCCTGTCATCGCGATCCCTGAGAGGGTCGGGAGTGTTGTGTTCTGGGGTGTCAATTTACTTGTCTCTCTGGGTATGAGTAGGAGGACAAGTGAGACACCATAGCTAGTCGGACTGGGGCTCATGGTACTGAGGTGGTATGGTGACTCCGTCCCGATCTACTAATGTTCTATGGTCCCAAGCATAGTTCTGTTCCTGAGCAGAATCCCTGCAACATGGCGCCACATACGTTTGATCTGGTACTTATTTGCATGAACTCTGAGTAGCGCTTGTGCTTGTCACAATACCCTTCCACCGTCTTGCGGAGATGTCTGTGGTGTTTGGGATTTATCCTCCACAATTTTTAGGGATCACCTAGTTCTGTTGGTTTTTCAAGCTTTAATAGTAAAAGGTTTAAACGCCCTTTTGTGCTGCCTTTTTTAATCCTTTGCTTATAATTATGGCTGTTGCAATAGCGGCAAATTGCCGCCTAGCGGTTACTCAACACTTACGCCAGCATGGAGTCCCTCAGCGTACTGCTTTGAAGTTTTTTATTCCTGGGCCACTTTTCCGGCTGTCAATGCTAATGATAATATGTTTCATACTTATACTGCTGCTGCAGCACCGAACACTTATTGTCCTTATGCACTTCTTGAAATTCCTCTTACGATCTGGGAACACCAGACTTGGTTTAACGGCGCCCTTCCCCATGTCCACAGCATTGTTCGTATGGGCCCCTTAGGTATTGACGGGGCCACCCAGGCTACTCTTGCAGGCTTTACGCCTTTCCCAAATTTGGCTGCTCTGAATTTGACAGAAACTCATGTGTTATATGACCAACTTGTTCTTTTATAGAGATGCTTAACACAATTTCAGAATGAACATGGGGCAGGTCCTGCCCTTGATTTGGGGATGAAACTTGTTGGAAATTTTCCTGTAGTCTCAGAAATAATTCTTTCTAATGTTAAAGGTGAAGCAGCTTCTTTGGCTATACACCAGCGACTTGCCATGGTGGCAATTGCAGATCATGAGCGTGAGTTGCCTGTTATTATTTCACAGGTATATATGTCCTTGGAATGTAATAGTTTGGGGACCAGACCTTCCATTTCCACCCTTGTAAAACCAGCTTCTGACTAAGATGCTCGCCCTGCCCTTGATTTTCCTAGGAAAACAAGGGCTAAATCAAACAACCACAACAAAAAGGTAGACCTTCTGGCGGTACATCGCCCCGGAATACTCTGAACAAAGTTACTATTTTTGTGACCGTTCTAAAATTAAAACTCCTGATAGCTTTCAGGTTCCTGATTCCCGTTCTCCTCATTTCTTTCAGTACTCATCTGATCAACAGTACGACAGAGGAGGGTGATCTGATCATAGACAAGGAGAATACGTGCAACCTAAACGGGACACACAACGCTCTTTTGATGTGAAAATCAAGAATGAAGATCAACCCCCTCCTTATACGCCCCCTTTCCAGAAAAAGAAAGTTGCAGCCTTAACAGCTAAGTATGCCCCAGACGGTGAGAACCCTTCTCCTGGACAGGAGTTGGGCAGTGACTCTCATCGGCAGCGCAGCAGAAGTCACCATAGTGCGCAAGGCACTCTGCCAGCTTCTGGAGGCAAGAGCAACTGACACTTTTGTCACAGTGGAAACTGCGGACACCCACTTTGCACCCCCTGACAAACTCTATCACTTAGATATTCAAATTGTAGGTGACGTTAAACGCACCGTTAAAGCTATCTTGTGAGACAATTAAACTTCTTCTTATGACATTCTTTTGGCGGAGGTTGATTGGCCTCCTTCTTTTATTCTTGCTTGTCCCCAAGGTGAGGATGTTATCCTCCATTCATTTATGCATTTAGTTCCAGACGCAGTTAAGCAAGCTTATGCTTCTGAAAGGGCCCTTGCTTTGGCCCCTGCTTTATATCGTAACCAGGCTGGATGGGATAAAGATTCTCCATTCCATGTAATTCTATACGGACAACTCCGCAACCTCAGCCGCAATATCCTATTAAACATGATGGCAAAGCGGCCATTAAAGACATTCTTACTCAATTGGAGTACCAAGGACTAATTGAACCCTGTATCTCACAGATGAATAATCCTCTTTTTCTGGTTTCAAAACCTGATCAGTCTTATCGTATTGTATTAGATTATCGACAATTGAATAGCCATACTCACACTTTCGCTGTCCAGAATACACAAAGCACAGCTTTGATTAATAATATTATTCATAAAAATGTAAAACCACGCTTGATATTTCAAATGGTTATTTCAGTCACAATTTGTCTTTAGAAAGCCGTGATTGGTGCGCATTTACAACCCTTGGCTCACAGTTGCGATACACGCGTTTGCCTATGGGGTATAAAATAGCCCAGGCGTTTTTGCTACTCGAATTGTGTTGATTCTCCATGAGATTGACCCTGATGCTTTGTCCTATGTTGATAATATCTACTTTACGGATGATGAAGTAAATCCTTATTTAGCCAGAGTAGTACTCATAATTTCGCGATTTGCTGAACTTGGTTAGAAGTCCAATTTCTCAAAATCTCACATTGCTTTTCTCAGTGTTCTTTTCCTTGGTTATGAATTAACCAATGAGGGTAAGAGCTTGGCCTCTCACTTTTTAGAACAATGTACGCAGTTACAATCCCCAAATATGTTTAAAAAGTTACAGTCTTTGCTTGGCTTTTTAAATTTTGCAAGCACTTACATTCCTGACTTTGCTCAACACATTAAACCTCTCTATGCCTTAATACGTCCTGATTTTTCGGCGTTCTGCTAGATGCCTGAACACACTGTGATTCTCAGATCTTTACAATCTGATTTGCTTGAAACGCGACATTTACATACACGTCTTAATACAACGAATTTGGTCATCCGGATTGTACCGGGTTATATTGGTTTTACCTATGTCACATTTAATGAAGGAGATACAGTTCCTATTGCATATAAGTCTCATTTATATTCGGTAGCGGAAATGCGTTTTGCTTCCGTTGAAAACATACTAACAGCAGTCCAGATGGCCATCCTCAAAGAACGATCTTTGGCTCAAGGTAAGCAAATTATTCTCGTTTCTCCTGTGCCTGCCTTAGAAGCTGTCACAAAAGCTAGCACTCCTTCATCCCCGGTGGATTGAATGGGCTACATCCGTAACAACAGTTAATGTCGACTTTGTCTTCGACCCTTCTTTGCCGATGCAAGAATTTTTGCAATATGAGCACGTCTATCCTGTACCTTCTTCTATTCTTCCACTTGATGAATACTAGTGTATTATCTATACTGATGTTTCAGAGCAACCTGCTATAGGTTCTAAGCAGCAATACTCTGCAGCATGCGCCATCATTTTAGGTACTATGTTAGATGGCGTTTTTCACCCTACCAATACCACACTCGGTATCTAGGAGACTGTACTGCGCAGTTGGCTGAACTGAAAGCTGTGCTTCTCGCACTTGAACATACGAATCTTGAATTTCCCACACTTATAGTGTGTGATTCATTTTATTGTGTACAATCATTTAATGATAATTTGCATTTTTGGTGACAAAATTATTTTAAGGATTCCAAAGGTAGCCCAATCAAGCATAAAATGCTTTGGTTTAAGGTGGCAGATTTTAAGGATAAATTGCCACATGCACATGTAATTCATACATTGGGTTATCAACGCGTGGGAGCACACGTAGTAGGGAATTGTATGGCCGATGAAGCAGCCAAATCAGCAGTAGCCAATTGTAAAATAGCAGCAGTTACGTGTTCTAAAACATGTGTTGATAATGACATTTTGGCTGCTGTCCATGCTTTTCAAGCCGGCACCAATTTACCTAAATGTTTTCCTACAAAATATTCTTATTTTCTGAATCAACAAAATGTTCCCTTTGTGACTATACCTGGGGTTGGTGATCGTTGTATCCCCAACCTTGACCGCAGACATTCTTTAATAGTTGTCGCACATGAAGAAGTTGTTTCAACACTAGCTGGAGTGGCTGCCAATATTTAACTGTTGCAACAATGATATTTATGGCAAGGTTTATACCAGCAAACCAGAAAATATGTTTTATGTTGTGACATTTGTCAACAAATTAAAGTTCTACTGTGACTCGTCCACCACAGACACATTTGTTTATTTCCAAAACAGCCTTTTGGCTGTGTTTACCGAGATTACTTAAGATACTGCTTTCAAATTCATTTTAGTTACAGTTGATTCTTGCTCCAGGTTCCAGGTTCCTGTGGGTTTGGCCACAGCACTTGGCTGACGCTAGAACTGTTATTAAAGATTTGCAAGTCTTTGTCAGGATTTATGCCTGTCGTGCATTCCACTCGGACCAAGATACGGCTTTCATCTCTAAGGCGCACCATGATTCGATGAAGTCCATGGGTGTGCAAGTGCATTTTTCTTCTCTGTATAGGCCTGAGGGCAATTATGTTGTGGAGAGAATGAACCGTGACTTAAAGCAATCCTTAAAAGCTAGAGTATTAGGTACAGGGCGTGGTTGGATGAATCATCTCTATGGGCTACAACACGCATTAAATAATCTTCCTAAATGATCTCTGGGTGGGTGGAACCCATATGAACTGCTCTTTGTAAATGTAAATGTAAATGTCAAGTATTTGTAAAGCGCGAACAATTACCCGAGGGTGTCAAGGCGCTGGGGGCCGTCGGGAAGATTAAGCAACCTATTGCCCAGATTCACATGGTGCTGGGCTGATCTGCCGCCGGGGATCGAACCGTGAGCCCCTGGGTTCCAGAGTCAGCCGCCCTGGCCGCTGCGCCACACCTCTTCCCTCTTTGGCATCAAGATGTATGTTCCAGACCTTGATGGTCCAGATGTTGTGGCGACAGCCACACCCTTCGACGTAGATAACCACTGTACTGTCTTACAGGATCTACAAGAGTGCTGTGATGTCTTGGCACGCAAGCATTTGCCTCCCTCTCTCTTTTCGACTCCAGACACTCTAATTCCTGTATCTGGTTGGCTTCCCAAAGTTGGACACCTTGTTTGCAAAAAAGTGGCCCACAAAAAGGAATTTGGCCCAACGTACCGTGCTCCTGTTCCAGTCCTTTGTTTCCAGGGTACACGAACTGTAATTTTACCACCACTTCCAGGACATATAGAAAATCTCTTTGTTTCCATTTAACATGTCAAGCTACACCATATGGCCAATTCTCCATAGAATGCCCAGGCGTGGTCCTTCACAAGACTTTCCTTTGCAGCCCATGAACACCACCGTTGCTGCTTCTCCCCAGCTGCCAGGTATTAGGGAGGGGGGGTTGAGACTTCTGTCGATTTGGTACCTGTTTCTACTTCTCCATCTTCAACAATGGATGTCGTTTATACTGATCCACCATTGGAAACACCTTCTGAGTTACATTTTTCGAATTCAACTGCTGAATCGCAGCCTCCTCTTTTCCATTTGAGTTTCTCCGGGTACCATATGTATCAAGACCATTCCTCATCTGATAGTTCAGCAGTGCCTTTGGTTCTGTATCCACCTCCAGCGCGGATTTGTGTTTTTATTTCTCGGTTTGAACGCACTTATCTAGTCCCTCCTTGGATATATACATTTGGATCATCTTTTCTTTGGTTCTCTTATTCATGTGGATTGGATTTGTGACTGTCTTTTTTCTTTTGATCAACGACCATTACCTCCCACAACGTTCTGCTACAGAACTGGTCAACTGGGTGCTGGCTCCCCATTCCTCCTCACACAAAATCAAATGAGACTTGTCCCTTGTCAACATTCCAGCCATTCCAGTGACTGATGGAATTGTTTGGGATAAAGTTCCTTTCGATATATAGGATCCTCTGGAGAGCCTACAGATTCCATGTGTGTTCAAAGTTTCTATGGGTGATGTAATAGTACCGGGGTTACAATCAGATGATTGGGATGTTGATACTGTGAATTCAATGCTTTCCGAGTTACAATATTATACTGTGTTTGAGTCGGAAGATTTATACCTTAATTCCACTAATTATGCTGAGATGTTCTGCTACCACCATTATGGACGCAAAAAGAAACAATTGATGGACGGAATGCTGGACAATGCAAACATTCACCCCCAGTCACAAGAAATCCATCATTCTTTTGCTCACCACACCACCCCAGTTTGGACCCAGCCATATGCAAATCAGTCTTGACCCTGTTCCTTGTGGGAACAGTCCAGCCCGAACTGCCAAGCCAGTTCCTCCCTGGACCGGAAACAAGCATCCTGGGACCGGTTTCAGGGCATCACCCTTCTTCAGCCAGGCTAGCTTGAATCCAGTGGTGTAGTGAGCACGGGACCCACGTCTGGGCATACCCTTCCCACTTAGGGCGACAAATGCAAAGAAACAATTGATGGACGGAATGCTGGACAATGCAAACATTCACCCCCAGTCACAAGGATCTGGGTTAAATCCATCATTCTTTTGCTCACCACACCACCCCAGTTTGGACCCAGCCATATGCAAATCAGTCTTGACCCTGTTCCTTGTGGGAACAGTCCAGCCCGAACTGCCAAGCCAGGTCCTCCCTGGACCGGGAAACAAGCATCCTGGGACCGGTTTCAGGGCATCACCCTTCTTCAGCCAGGCTAGCTTGAATCCAGTGGTGTAGTGAGCACGGGACCCACGTCTGGGCATACCCTTCCCACTTAGGGCGTTACAAATGCAAAGAAACAATTGATGGACGGAATGCTGGACAATGCAAACATTCACCCCCAGTCACAAGGATCTGGGTTAAATCCATCATTCTTTTGCTCACCACACCACCCCAGTTTGGACCCAGCCATATGCAAATCAGTCTTGACCCTGTTCCTTGTGGGAACAGTCCAGCCCGAACTTCCAAGCCAGGTCCTCCCTGGACCGGAAACAAGCATCCTGGGACCGGTTTCAGGGCATCACCCTTCTTCAGCCAGGCTAGCTTGAATCCAGTGGTGTAGTGCGCATGGGACCCACGCCTGGGCATACCCTTCCCACCTAGGGCGACAAATGCAAAAGAAACAATTGATGGACGGAATGCTGGACACTGCAAACATTCACCCCCAGTCACAAGGATCTGGGTTAAATCCATCATTCTTTTGCTCACCACACCACCCCAGTTTGGACCCAGCCATATGCAAATCAGTCTTGACCCTGTTCCTTGTGGGAACAGAGCAGCCCGACTGCCAAGCCAGGTCCTCCTGGACCGGAAACAAGCATCCTGGGACCGGTTTCAGGGCATCACCCTTCTTCAGCCAGGCTAGCTTGAATCCAGTGGTGTAGTGAGCATGGGACCCACGTCTGGGCATACCCTTCCCACTTAGGGCGTACAAATACAAAAGAAACAATTGATGGACGGAATGCTGGACAATGCAAACATTCACCCCCAGTCACAAGGATCTGGGTTAAATCCATCATTCTTTGCTCACCACACCACCCCAGTTTGGACCCAGCCATATGCAAATCAGTCTTGACCCTGTTCCTTGTGGGAACAGTCCAGCTCGAACTGCCAAGCCAGGTCCTCCCTGGATCGGAAACAAGCATCCTGGGACCGGTCTCAGGGCATCACCCTTCTTCAGCCAGGCTAGCTTGAATCCAGTGGTGTAGTGAGCACGGGACCCACGTCTGGGCATACCCTTCCCACTTAGGGCGACAAATGCAAAAAGAAACAATTGATGGACGGAATGCTGGACAATGCAAACATTCACCCCCAGTCACAAGGATCTGGGTTAAATCCATCATTCTTTTGCTCACCACACCACCCCAGTTTGGACCCAGCCATATGCAAATCAGTCTTGACCCCGAAACCGGTCCTAGGATGCTTGTTTCCAGTCCAGGGAGGACCTGGCTTGGCAGTTCGGGCTGGACTGTTCCCATGAGGCACAGGGTCAAGACTGATTTGCATATGGCTGGGTTCAAACTGGAATGGCATGGTGAGCAAAAAACGATGGATTTAGGCCCAGATCTCTGTACTGGGGTGAATGTATGACATTGTTCTGCATTCTGTCCATCAACTGTTGTTTTTGCATTTGTCACCCCGAGTGGGACGGGTATGCCCAGACGTGGGTCCCGTGCTCTCCATGCCACTGGAATCAAGCTATCCTGGCTGAAAAGGGGTGAAACCCCGAAACCGGTCCTAGGATGCTTGTTTCCAGTCCAGGGAGGACCTGGCTTGGCAGTTCGGGCTGGACTGTTCCCATGAGGCACAGGGTCAAGACTGATTTGCATATGGCTGGGTTCAAACTGGAATGGCATGGTGAGCAAAAAAACGATGGATTTAGGCCCAGATCTCTGTACTGGGGTGAATGTATGACATTGTTCTGCATTCTGTCCATCAACTGTTGTTTTTGCATTTGTCACCCCGAGTGGGACGGGTATGCCCAGACGTGGGTCCCGTGCTTCCATGCCACTGGAATCAAGCTATCCTGGCTGAAGAGGGTGAAACCCCGAAACCGGTCCTAGGATGCTTGTTTCCAGTCCAGGGAGGACCTGGCTTGGCAGTTCGGGCTGGACTGTTCCCATGAGGCACAGGGTCAAGACTGATTTGCATATGGCTGGGTTCAAACTGGAATGGCATGGTGAGCAAAAACGATGGATTTAGGCCCAGATCTCTGTACTGGGGTGAATGTATGACATTGTTCTGCATTCTGTCCATCAACTGTTGTTTTTGCATTTGTCACCCCGAGTGGGACGGGTATGCCCAGACGTGGGTCCCGTGCTCTCCATGCCACTGGAATCAAGCTATCCTGGCTGAAGAGGGTGAAACCCCGAAACCGGTCCTAGGATGCTTGTTTCCAGTCCAGGGAGGACCTGGCTTGGCAGTTCGGGCTGGACTGTTCCCATGAGGCACAGGGTCAAGACTGATTTGCATATGGCTGGGTTCAAACTGGAATGGCATGGTGAGCAAAAAAACGATGGATTTAGGCCCAGATCTCTGTACTGGGGTGAATGTATGACATTGTTCTGCATTCTGTCCATCAACTGTTGTTTTTGCATTTGTCACCCGAGTGGGACGGGTATGCCCAGACGTGGGTCCCGTGCTCTCCATGCCACTGGAATCAAGCTATCCTGGCTGAAGAGGGGTGAAACCCCGAAACCGGTCCTAGGATGCTTGTTTCCAGTCCAGGGAGGACCTGGCTTGGCAGTTCGGGCTGGACTGTTCCCATGAGGCACAGGGTCAAGACTGATTTGCATATGGCTGGGTTCAAACTGGAATGGCATGGTGAGCAAAAACGATGGATTTAGGCCCAGATCTCTGTACTGGGGTGAATGTATGACATTGTTTTGCATTCTGTCCATCAACTGTTGTTTTTGCATTTGTCACCCCGAGTGGGACGGGTATGCCCAGACGTGGGTCCAGTGCTCTCCATGCCACTGGAATCAAGCTATCCTGGCTGAAGAGGGGTGAAACCCCGAAACCGGTCCTAGGATGCTTGTTTCCAGTCCAGGGAGGACCTGGCTTGGCAGTTCGGGCTGGACTGTTCCCATGAGGCACAGGGTCAAGACTGATTTGCATATGGCTGGGTTCAAACTGGAATGGCATGGTGAGCAAAAAAACGATGGATTTAGGCCCAGATCTCTGTACTGGGGTGAATGTATGACATTGTTCTGCATTCTGTCCATCAACTGTTGTTTTTGCATTTGTCACCCCGAGTGGGACGGGTATGCCCAGACGTGGGTCCCGTGCTCTCCATGCCACTGGAATCAAGCTATCCTGGTTGAAGAGGGGTGAAACCCCGAAACCGGTCCTAGGATGCTTGTTTCCAGTCCAGGGAGGACCTGGCTTGGCAGTTCGGGCTGGACTGTTCCCATGAGGCACTGGGTCAAGACTGATTTGCATATGGCTGGGTTCAAACTGGAATGGCATGGTGAGCAAAAAACGATGGATTTAGGCCCAGATCTCTGTACTGGGGTGAATGTATGACATTGTTCTGCATTCTGTCCATCAACTGTTGTTTTTGCATTTGTCACCCGAGTGGGACGGGTATGCCCAGACGTGGGTCCCGTGCTCTCCATGCCACTGGAATCAAGCTATCCTGGCTGAAGAGGGGTGAAACCCCGAAACCGGTCCTAGGATGCTTGTTTCCAGTCCAGGGAGGACCTGGCTTGGCAGTTCGGGCTGGACTGTTCCCATGAGGCACAGGGTCAAGACTGATTTGCATATGGCTGGGTTCAAACTGGAATGGCATGGTGAGCAAAAAAACGATGGATTTAGGCCCAGATCTCTGTACTGGGGTTAATGTATGACATTGTTCTGCATTCTGTCCATCAACTGTTGTTTTTGCATTTGTCACCCCGAGTGGGACGGGTATGCCCAGACGTGGGTCCCGTGCTCTCCATGCCACTGGAATCAAGCTATCCTGGCTGAAGAGGGGTGAAACCCCGAAACCGGCCCTAGGATGCTTGTTTCCAGTCCAGGGAGGACCTGGCTTGGCAGTTCGGGCTGGACTGTTCCTATGAGGCACAGGGTCAAGACTGATTTGCATATGGCTGGGTTCAAACTGGAATGGCATGGTGAGCAAAAAAACGATGGATTTAGGCCCAGATCTCTGTACTGGGGTGAATGTATGACATTGTTCTGCATTCTGTCCATCAACTGTTGTTTTTGCATTTGTCACCCCGAGTGGGACGGGTATGCCCAGACGTGGGTCCCGTGCTCTCCATGCCACTGGAATCAAGCTATCCTGGCTGAAGAGGGGTGAAACCCCGAAACCGGTCCTAGGATGCTTGTTTCCAGTCCAGGGAGGACCTGGCTTGGCAGTTCGGGCTGGACTGTTCCCATGAGGCACAGGGTCAAGACTGTTTTGCATATGGCTAGGTTCAAACTGGAATGGCATGGTGAGCAAAAACGATGGATTTAGGCCCAGATCTCTGTACTGGGGTGAATGTATGACATTGTTCTGCATTCTGTCCATCAACTGTTGTTTTTGCATTTGTCACCCCGAGTGGGACGGGTTTGCCCAGACGTGGGTCCCGTGCTCTCCATGCCACTGGAATCAAGCTATCCTGGCTGAAGAGGGGTGAAACCCCGAAACCGGTCCTAGGATGCTTGTTTCCAGTCCAGGGAGGACCTGGCTTGGCAGTTCGGGCTGGACTGTTCCCATGAGGCACAGGGTCAAGACTGTTTTGCATATGGCTGGGTTCAAACTGGAATGGCATGGTGAGCAAAAACGATGGATTTAGGCCCAGATCTCTGTACTGGGGTGAATGTATGACATTGTTCTGCATTCTGTCCATCAACTGTTGTTTTTGCATTTGTCACCCCGAGTGGGACGGGTATGCCCAGACGTGGGTCCCGTGCTCTCCATGCCACTGGAATCAAGCTATCCTGGCTGAAGAGGGGTGAAACCCCGAAACCGGTCCTAGGATGCTTGTTTCCAGTCCAGGGAGGACCTGGCTTGGCAGTTCGGGCTGGACTGTTCCCATGAGGCACAGGGTCAAGACTGATTTGCATATGGCTGGGTTCAAACTGGAATGGCATGGTGAGCAAAAAACGATGGATTTAGGCCCAGATCTCTGTACTGGGGTGAATGTATGACATTGTTCTGCATTCTGTCCATCAACTGTTGTTTTTGCATTTGTCACCCCGAGTGGGACGGGTATGCCCAGACGTGGGTCCCGTGCTCTCCATGCCACTGGAATCAAGCTATCCTGGTTGAAGAGGGTGAAACCCCGAAACCGGTCCTAGGATGCTTGTTTCCAGTCCAGGGAGGACCTGGCTTGGCAGTTCGGGCTGGACTGTTCCCATGAGGCACTGGGTCAAGACTGATTTGCATATGGCTGGGTTCAAACTGGAATGGCATGGTGAGCAAAAAACGATGGATTTAGGCCCAGATCTCTGTACTGGGGTGAATGTATGACATTGTTCTGCATTCTGTCCATCAACTGTTGTTTTTGCATTTGTCACCCGAGTGGGACGGGTATGCCCAGACGTGGGTCCCGTGTTCTCCATGCCACTGGAATCAAGCTATCCTGGCTGAAGAGGGGTGAAACCCCGAAACCGGTCCTAGGATGCTTGTTTCCAGTCCAGGGAGGACCTGGCTTGGCAGTTCGGGCTGGACTGTTCCCATGAGGCACAGGGTCAAGACTGATTTGCATATGGCTGGGTTCAAACTGGAATGGCATGGTGAGCAAAAAACGATGGATTTAGGCCCAGATCTCTGTACTGGGGTTAATGTATGACATTGTTCTGCATTCTGTCCATCAACTGTTGTTTTTGCATTTGTCACCCCGAGTGGGACGGGTATGCCCAGACGTGGGTCCCGTGCTCTCCATGCCACTGGAATCAAGCTATCCTGGCTGAAGAGGGGTGAAACCCCGAAACCGGCCCTAGGATGCTTGTTTCCAGTCCAGGGAGGACCTGGCTTGGCAGTTCGGGCTGGACTGTTCCTATGAGGCACAGGGTCAAGACTGATTTGCATATGGCTGGGTTCAAACTGGAATGGCATGGTGAGCAAAAACGATGGATTTAGGCCCAGATCTCTGTACTGGGGTGAATGTATGACATTGTTCTGCATTCTGTCCATCAACTGTTGTTTTTGCATTTGTCACCCCGAGTGGGACGGGTATGCCCAGACGTGGGTCCCGTGCTCTCCATGCCACTGGAATCAAGCTATCCTGGCTGAAGAGGGGTGAAACCCCGAAACCGGTCCTAGGATGCTTGTTTCCAGTCCAGGGAGGACCTGGCTTGGCAGTTCGGGCTGGACTGTTCCCATGAGGCACAGGGTCAAGACTGTTTTGCATATGGCTAGGTTCAAACTGGAATGGCATGGTGAGCAAAAAACGATGGATTTAGGCCCAGATCTCTGTACTGGGGTGAATGTATGACATTGTTCTGCATTCTGTCCATCAACTGTTGTTTTTGCATTTGTCACCCCGAGTGGGACGGGTATGCCCAGACGTGGGTCCCGTGCTCTCCATGCCACTGGAATCAAGCTATCCTGGCTGAAGAGGGGTGAAACCCCGAAACCGGTCCTAGGATGCTTGTTTCCAGTCCAGGGAGGACCTGGCTTGGCAGTTCGGGCTGGACTGTTCCCATGAGGCACAGGGTCAAGACTGTTTTGCATATGGCTGGGTTCAAACTGGAATGGCATGGTGAGCAAAAAACGATGGATTTAGGCCCAGATCTCTGTACTGGGGTGAATGTATGACATTGTTCTGCATTCTGTCCATCAACTGTTGTTTTTGCATTTGTCACCCCGAGTGGGACGGGTATGCCCAGACGTGGGTCCCGTGCTCTCCATGCCACTGGAATCAAGCTATCCTGGCTGAAGAGGGGTGAAACCCCGAAACCGGTCCTAGGATGCTTGTTTCCAGTCCAGGGAGGACCTGGCTTGGCAGTTCGGGCTGGACTGTTCCCATGAGGCACAGGGTCAAGACTGATTTGCATATGGCTGGGTTCAAACTGGAATGGCATGGTGAGCAAAAAAACGATGGATTTAGGCCCAGATCTCTGTACTGGGGTGAATGTATGACATTGTTCTGCATTCTGTCCATCAACTGTTGTTTTTGCATTTGTCACCCCGAGTGGGACGGGTATGCCCAGACGTGGGTCCCGTGCTCTCCATGCCACTGGAATCAAGCTATCCTGGCTGAAGAGGGGTGAAACCCCGAAACCGGTCCTAGGATGCTTGTTTCCAGTCCAGGGAGGACCTGGCTTGGCAGTTCGGGCTGGACTGTTCCCATGAGGCACAGGGTCAAGACTGATTTGCATATGGCTGGGTTCAAACTGGAATGGCATGGTGAGCAAAAAAACGATGGATTTAGGCCCAGATCTCTGTACTGGGGTGAATGTATGACATTGTTCTGCATTCTGTCCATCAACTGTTGTTTTTGCATTTGTCACCCCGAGTGGGACGGGTATGCCCAGACGTGGGTCCCGTGCTCTCCATGCCACTGGAATCAAGCTATCCTGGCTGAAGAGGGGTGAAACCCCGAAACCGGTCCTAGGATGCTTGTTTCCAGTCCAGGGAGGACCTGGCTTGGCAGTTCGGGCTGGACTGTTCCCATGAGGCACAGGGTCAAGACTGATTTGCATATGGCTGGGTTCAAACTGGAATGGCATGGTGAGCAAAAACGATGGATTTAGGCCCAGATCTCTGTACTGGGGTGAATGTATGACATTGTTCTGCATTCTGCCCATCAACTGTTATTTTTGCATTTGTCACCCCGAGTGGGACGGGTATGCCCAGACGTGGGTCCCGTGCTCTCCATGCCACTGGAATCAAGCTATCCTGGCTGAAGAGGGGTGAAACCCCGAAACCGGTCCTAGGATGCTTGTTTCCAGTCCAGGGAGGACCTGGCTTGGCAGTTCGGGCTGGACTGTTCCCATGAGGCACAGGGTCAAGACTGATTTGCATATGGCTGGGTTCAAATTGGAATGGCATGGTGAGCAAAAAACGATGGATTTAGGCCCAGATCTCTGTACTGGGGTGAATGTATGACATTGTTCTGCATTCTGTCCATCAACTGTTGTTTTTGCATTTGTCACCCCGAGTGGGACGGGTATGCCCAGACGTGGGTCCCGTGCTCTCCATGCCACTGGAATCAAGCTATCCTGGCTGAAGAGGGGTGAAACCCCGAAACCGGTCCTAGGATGCTTGTTTCCAGTCCAGGGAGGACCTGGCTTGGCAGTTCGGGCTGGACTGTTCCCATGAGGCACAGGGTCAAGACTGATTTGCATATGGCTGGGTTCAAACTGGAATGGCATGGTGAGCAAAAAAACGATGGATTTAGGCCCAGATCTCTGTACTGGGGTGAATGTATGACATTGTTCTGCATTCTGTCCATCAACTGTTGTTTTTGCATTTGTCACCCCGAGTGGGACAGGTATGCCCAGACGTGGGTCCCGTGCTCTCCATGCCACTGGAATCAAGCTATCCTGGCTGAAGAGGGGTGAAACCCCGAAACCGGTCCTAGGATGCTTGTTTCCAGTCCAGGGAGGACCTGGCTTGGCAGTTCGGGCTGGACTGTTCCCATGAGGCACAGGGTCAAGACTGATTTGCATATGGCTGGGTTCAAACTGGAATGGCATGGTGAGCAAAAAAACGATGGATTTAGGCCCAGATCTCTGTACTGGGGTGAATGTATGACATTGTTCTGCATTCTGTCCATCAACTGTTGTTTTTGCATTTGTCACCCCGAGTGGGACGGGTATGCCCAGACGTGGGTCCCGTGCTCTCCATGCCACTGGAATCAAGCTATCCTGGCTGAAGAGGGGTGAAACCCCGAAACCGGTCCTAGGATGCTTGTTTCCAGTCCAGGGAGGACCTGGCTTGGCAGTTCGGGCTGGACTGTTCCCATGAGGCACAGGGTCAAGACTGATTTGCATATGGCTGGGTTCAAACTGGAATGGCATGGTGAGCAAAAAAACGATGGATTTAGGCCCAGATCTCTGTACTGGGGTGAATGTATGACATTGTTCTGCATTCTGTCCATCAACTGTTGTTTTTGCAACCACCATTATGGACATCATTTTTTGCATAGGGCAAGTGGACAGCGTCCCCATTATAATTATACACAGTGGGAACATTGTCCAACTCCACCACTAGGAAGTTCAAACACGCAGAGAGACAAGTATACATATTTTACAAGTTCAGACCCAATGTCATACTATTTGAAATTGGTTCCAACCCAGTCGAAAAAGAATATGCTTAGTCAGACCAAGCTGATATATGCTGCTTCATTTGTCGAACAATTGGCCCTTAACGGTTATGATTATTAGAAATACAATATTGACCTGAAATCAATTTGCGGTACAAAATCCTGCAGGTCCAGGGCACAGAAACTTTATTTCGAGCCTGTCTGATTCCCACACAAATTATCTTACTGAACGAAACAATCATACAAAATACTTGTCTGGGATTGGCTAAAATTAAAAAACTGAATGCCCCGACAATTCCTTCAATTGCCCGCTTTGATAACTGGCAATCTTACACAAACTATACAGAAGCCCAGTTAAATAGTATGATACAAAATGGAACATTTACCTCGTCATTTGCGACTCCTGGTGGGTGGTTATTGTGGCCAGTAGACACGAATGGCTGTCATGCCTTTTTTCTTAATTCCACCTCCGGTTTCAAATCAAGTAAACCAGACCCACGGTTCTCACCGTCCACCCATCTGAACACTATTACCATCTATTCAGTGGGTAAGCTATGCCAGCATTGGTTAGAGCATTCTACACTATCTGCAGTGAAACAACATCTTTCTCTTCTATCTGAGGACATGAATCTATCTGATTTTTTGTTAGGTCCCAAATCCCCTCATTCTAAAAGATTTCTATATGCGGCTTATAATGACATTTGGAAATTATCACAAATTGAGGCTGCTATGCACTTGAGACAAATTGATAAAGATAATTTAGATAAAGTACTTGCTGTAGTAGACACCAGCATTAATACGTTATCAGTTCATATTTATAATTTGAACAGCATTGTGTCATCTGTTATTGATATTGTACAGAATGATATGTCGACATTGAATATGAATCTGTTAGTCACTCCCACTTTTAAACGCAAGAAAAATGGTGGCTCCCGATTTGCAGTCTTAGCCCCTCAGTTCTGGAACTCGCTTCCTGTGGAGCTGAGGTCGGTCACCTCCTGTGCACTATTCAGAAAACAGTTGAAGACATGGTTGTTCTCCCAGGCATATGACAACTAGGCTCCCTCCTCTGCTGCTGCCTAACTTCCACTCCAGCGCCAAGAAACCGTCTGGTGAACGTGCACTTGACAAATATCTTTAACATAACATAACATAACATTGTATCATGATCAGAGTCAGCACAGATCCATTACGCAGTTTAGCTTGACGCATCAGACACTCAAAAAACGGACGCGTTCCTTGGCATTATCTGAATTGTAATGCTTTGTTTCTGCCTTTCAATTTAACACACAACATTTAATGGCTAGGAAAGACGCAACATACACCATGCTACATTTAGAGAAATTAGAAAAAAAATCCCGTTCGCAGTAGCCGAAATGCTTTCAGCGGTATGGTTAATACACTGGGTTATCTCATTGCCCATATCAATGTATCGATTTACAGCCTGCATGAAACATTTTCTGATAGGTAGATATGAACCCCTTGAGAGCAGCTACATACATGAATTATGGTTCCTGCCCTTTACCTACCGCTGTGAACATGCTGATAGAGAAGTTTTTCTTACTGGAGAGGAGTGCGACTCCACTGCCGGTCATTCACTTGTTTGTCAACACGTTAAAATCCATGGCGCTTGTCATGTTTCGGTGCCAGATTTGGCTAGTTATTTAAGAGGAACTCCAGTTCCTGCAATTTTTCCCTTTATTGCTGTACTTTCAAATGGAAGCTTTCTCATGCGTAATAATCAAGACTGTTGCGGTATGCGGGCAAGAGTCCCGTATATTGTGTCTGTTTCCCAGTTAGTCACTTGTTGCAACAATGTCCTATTTCCTCCTCCGTCCATCTGTGTATGCTAAAGTGCGGGGTCCGCTACTAATCCCAGAGATCTTTGCTGTATAATCAGTTTGCTTCTGTAGAAGGGGAGGGGGTTAGGCTATTCTGTTTTATAATCTGACTTGGCTTTTGATAATATACAGTTTATTGACAATGCTGATGGTATTTTTGCTAGGCAGTTGTTTTCTGATTGTGGCACGTATACTGCATTCTAGAGCACGATAGCTTAAATAAATATTTCAAACTTCCTCCGTGTCTCTTTTATGTCTTATTGTGGACAAGTACGAGTGTGTGAGCGAAAGGTGGTGTCCTGTTACCATGATCCCTGAGAGGGTCAAGAGTGTTGTGTTCTGGGGTGTCAATTCACTTGTCACTCTGGGTATGAGTAGGAGGGCAAGTGAGACACTATAGCTAGTCGGATTCTGGCTCATGGTACTGAGGTGATATGGTGACTCAGAACCCATCTACTAATGTTCTATGGTCCCAAGCATAGTTCTGTTCCTGAGCAGAATCTCTGCAACACTACCTGTACTACCTCTGTCCTTGAGTGGAGCCGCTGCTCTGTGCATGAAAATAACTCCTACCTTCTGGTGCATGAAAAATATCGCCAAACAACTAATCTGTTTTCCTTCTGGATCTGCACACACATGCCTGTTGAAGTCTTAGGGATGTACCTTTAATCGGAGTGCCTCTAAGCCAAAATTAAACTTGCCTTGATCTCTTCAATCATGGGTACAGGCTGCCTGACTGTACCTCCCCTCAGTTTTTCCAAGGGCTTGAAAAACATAACAATTCCACTAGCCATTACAAACTTGATGTTACTCATCTTGCCTTTTCTGAAAAGGAGTTGTTTTGTGAGCAATGTGAAGCAATCAATTGGAGTATGTTTTTTTTAAACTGTCCTCATATCACCACCCGGCCTACGTGGTCTGAGGCTGTTACATCTGCGCTCACAGTACCTCGTGCGACCACTTGCTGAATATCTCTCAATCCTCCACGGTAGCTGAGAAAGAAAGAACCAACCTTGTTCTTAGCGAACGATTAAAGTGTAATCATTGAACATTCAGCATTTAGCTCGTCAAGCCAGATAGGGGCTCTATCTTTTTTCAACCATAGCCAATTTGTGGCTTATCTCTAATCCACAGCTATACTTAACAGATCTTATCCATTCCTCTGCTGTTGGGGGGTCTGTGGTAATCCATTTTTTACAGATTTCCCTCCTTGCTAATAAAATCGTGAAAAATATCAATGAGGCTTGCTCCTTATGAAGCTGGGGATGGAGACAGTTATCCAGTCCAAATAAAATCAAGGCACAGTTTACCTTAATTTCCTGGCCTACAATTGCTGCTTACTTCCTCCCAAAAGGGACTTAATGCCGGGCAATCAACTGCTGCTCTGTGTATGAAAATGACTCCTACTTTCTCGTGTGTGAAAATTATCACCAAACGAGAAATCTTTTCTCCTGCTGGATCTGCACACACATGCCTGTTGATGCCTCAGGGGTGTATCCTTATTCGAAGGGCCTGTAAGCCAAAATGACGCTTGCCTTGATCTCTTCAATCATGGGTACGGGCTGCCTGAATGCGCCTCCCCATAGTTTTTCCAAGGCCTCGAAAAACATAGTCCCACTAGCCACTACAAACGTAATGTTACTCATCTTGCATTTTATGAAAAGGGGTTGTTTTGTGAGCACTGTGAAGCAAATAACTGGAGTATCTTTGTGGCCAAAGTGAATGTGACATTGTTGTAGAGACTATATATCACAAGGCAATCACCTTTGAATACCGTCTCCCCATTAGCATGGTGTTTCACAAGCCTCAGCGTCAAGTAAGCCTACTCATATAGTGCATGGATATTCCATGGTTTGCTCAATCATTTTTTTTGTCCTGATGATGATTCTTTGACTTGGTGGAGTTGAAACACCGTTGACACTTCTGGCACATGAGAAGGGATTAAAACCCTCACATTTCTAATTTGATTTGGAACTATGGATTATCTTAAAAGTTCATTGTTCCAATGCCAGTGTTTGTTTGCTTTTAACACATTATGTATTGTTTAGTGTTTTTGTTGTGTAATAATTTGAGCACTATGTATTTCTGTATTCGTTCGTTATGTCTTGATTATGTCTTGCTTCATTTGTTTGCAATAATAATTTACTATGTTTTTTTTAAATTATTGTGTGGGCACTTTATTATTTGTATTAATTTTGTGATCTCTTTTGACATTTATGCGCTTTTCATTTATTGATTTTGTAACTGTTATGCATCTTGCAGGTCATTTTCTAGATGTTAATATTACATCTCTAGATGTCTGCTTTACTAGCCCTTCTATACCGATGAGCTGGTTGGATCATTGTTTGATCCCATTTAGCATACCGGCCGATTAGACAGCTTAGGTCATCCTCCTCTCTTCTTGCCAAAGTACCCAGGATAAAAAGAACTAGATGTGGTGGCCGCTCGTTTTCGTACAACGCGGCCAAACTATGGAATGCTCTCCCCCCGCATCTGCGATCGGAGTCTAATATACTCTCATTCCGTAAGCTCCTCAAGACTTTTCTGTTTCAATAAACCCGGACAGCCCCAAGTGTCTTTCATGCCCGTATTGTCCGCAGCGCTAGGACGCCTAAGGGTAGCTATCGCGCTCAACAAATTGTCATTCATTCATTCATTCATTCACTACCCCCGAGAACTAACTCTCTACCTCTCAGACCATTAGATAAGTGCAAAAGACCTTGGCATAAGGTTACTAAAGAAATAATCACTTCTGCCTTACACACTACGGCTTGGGACTCTTTGGTGTCTTTATTCGAGGATGTATTGGCATGTAACGATTGGCTGTCTACGTCCTTAGATAAAATAGCTCCACTTCAGAAGATTGCATCTTATAGAGCCAGACCTTCAGCCCCATGGTATTCAGAAGAATTTAGGGTGATGAAACTATGCTTCAAAGCTCTTGAAAGTCAATGGACAAGAGATACAGTGAGGTCCAAAGTAGAATACCATAAAGCTGTTAATTATCTCCATGTAATATTAGATCCGCCTGGTCAAAGTTTTTTGAGGGTAGGATTGAAAATACCAATAATTTCTCAAGAGTGGTGTCTCCCATTTTGAAGAGCTTCTTATCTCCAGCTCTCTGCTCCAGTACAAAAATTAATTCCCAAGAACTCTGTAATAATTTTGCAGGATTCCTTAAGGATAAAATAGTAAAGATATGGACTTATTTTCAGTCAGATATCGAAAATGGTGCTTTAACCACAGCCTCTGCTTTTAGTCCAGGGCTTTCAGAATTATTTCCTCTGACTTCAGAAATTCTTGATTCTCTGCTGACCTCAATTAAATCAGGTTATCTGATCGACCCATGCCCTCCGTAGGTCCTGGCCCTAGTAAAGGACTTAGTGGCACTCAAACTATCAAAATTTGTAAGACATTTTGGCCACTACTGCCCTTTCTTCTTGTTGTAAGCATGCTTTCATAGTACCTTTGCCTAAAAAGTAATCTATGGACATGAACATTTTGGAGAACTATAGGCCTATCTCCTTGCTCCCACATTTCACTAAAATCATTGAAAGCCATGTCAATCTTCAACGCACCAACTATCTGGAAAAGAACCAACTACTTGGCGAAGACCAATCAGGGCTCAGAGCTTTCCACAGTACAGAGACCGCCTTCCTTTTGGTAGCGGAGGAGGACCCCAACATTTTGTACCAGGGTAGATCTGTGACCCGGTCCTATTAGACCTCTCCACGGCATTTGACACTGTTGTTCAGCCAGTACTTCTAGAAAGGTTAAGGAACATCCGAATATCAGGTCTGGCATTGGACTGAATTAAGTCCTTCCTGGGTTTTCATTTCCCCATTTAAATCGGACTTTCCCCTGTGGGGTTCCTCAGGGACTGTCTCTAAGTCCAATATTGTACAATATATACATCGCTCCATTGGGTGCGTTTATAAGATCCTTTGGCTTTTTCTGCATGACGTATGTGGACAATATCCAGGTAATTGTCTCTATCTCTAAACAGGAAACACAGGACCACTTTTCTGCCTTCATGCTAACCTTAGTAGAGTGGATGAACCACAACTCTTTGAAGCTTGATACTGGCAAAAATGAAATCTTACTTTATGGAGCTAACTGGCCCTCTTGGGACCTAAAATGGTGGCCAGAGGAGTTGGGTCCATTACCATCTCTCTCTCCCCGAGCCAGAAACCTGGAAGTGACATCAGATCACTGATCTCTCATTTGCACCTCATATCACATCAGTTGCCACCAAGGGGCAGATTTACAAGCCCCCTGCGCCACCAGTATGTCACTTTTCGTGACGTACTGGTGGCGCAGGGGGCTCCTCGATATTTACAAGGAGAGGAAAAGCCACCATGCGTGACTTTTCCTCTCCTTGTAAATACCGTCCCTTCACACGCAGCACTTTGCGGTGAAGGGGCGTTCCATGGGTGTTGCTGTGGGTGTTCCCACGCAACACCCATGGAACAAGACACATCTCCAGAATTACGAGAAATCGTAACTCTGGAGATGCGTCTGAAAGCTACGCCACCCTAGAGGTGGCGTAGCGAGGCGCACTTAGGAGAAATGTTTTCATTTCTCCTCGTTTCCTCTTTCAATGCGTGCTGCATTCTGCAGCACGCATTGAAAGAGGAAAAGCCTGTACTGATTGTTTTTGTGCAGAAAGGTGCCCCTTCCTGCACAGAAACAATCTCCCCATGGCGCAGGCATCCTTGCACCATGGTGCAAGGGTGCCTGCGCCGGCGCTTGGCAGCTGTTTGTGCGCCAGCGCAGGGAGAGCACAGGAATGCGACATATTCTTGTAAATATGTCGCATTCCTGTGCTCTGAAAGTGCCGCAGCGTGGCGCAGCCAAAGGGCTTGCAGCGCCACGCTGCGGCACTTTCTTGTAGATCTGCCCCCAAGTATTTTACGAAGCTTCGTGCAATACACAAAATTTTACCTTACCTGCCCACCTTGGCCCGGAAAACTATGGTCCAGGCCCTTAGTTCATCTCGGCTAGACTCGGTGGTTCAGAACACTGCAGCACAGGTCATCCTAACTCTTTCCCAAAGAATCTCGGTGAAGCCGTTTCTGCCTTCTCTTTATTGGCTCCATAGCTGGCAGTGAAGCGCTTTTAAGGCTCTCAGCCTAGCGTTCAAAGTGATAAAAGGAAGGGGTCCTATCTGTATCTCGAGGAAGATTCGTCTTCACTCCCCAGCTGGCACTGTGCGTTCTTACGGTACTGGCAAACTTAAGGTATCTTAATTTAGACGCGGTCCTACCGGGGGACGCGATTTCTTTTTCTGCACAGCCAAGATCTGGAAGTCCATTCTAGCTGGACAGAGGCTGTCTCCTGATCACTCTAATTCTTTAAATACTTGACTGTTTAAGCAATAGTAGCACTCGTGCCATATCTATTTGATGATTAGCGTAGTGAGAGGACACCCCTTTCTTGGGGTAACAGCGCTCTTTAAAAATGCTGTTCAATCATTCATTCAACTGCTGACAAGAGCTGCCTGGTTTCTGCATGCAAGATGCAGGACTAGAGCCAGCAGCAGCTACGGCCAGACTGGGGTCAAGTCAAAGTGACCATTGCTGGTGGCCATGCCGGACCGCACACCACTGGGCGCCGCACAGCCCCTGCCCTCAGCTGCCAGAAGCAAGCCGACCTCCCATTGGCTGAAAGAATGAGGTGCAGTTCAAGGGATCAGCACTCTGGGAGAACGGTGACTTGGGGGACCATTACACTCTACCACAAACCAAGCCATATTTCCTGTGGTGCGGGGGTGGGGCAGAAGACTGGTATCAATCATTTTCCCTTTTAGGATTTTAATGGATTAAGCTCTTCCCCAGTATGACATTTGCGTTTTTATGTATCTTGAAATGATTTTAAGTATACAAAAAACTTGTCATTGTCCTAGTCCTGTTGAACAGTGGTTGTTACCTTGATAACTATGGGCTGCAGTTTTGTCCTCTGACATTTTACGTTCCTTTGTGTGCCTGGAAGGAAAGTACTTTTTCTTTTATGTTAATTATTATTTCTCATAAAGTACTGAACCCTTAGACTGTTTGACTTCGCTACCCTCAAGTGCTAAAGGGGTGACTTGGTGCTCAGTTAAGGGTTCAGCAGTAAGGTAAAGTAACAAAAACGGTAGTAAAAGGCTCTCAGTGTTACAGTCAGAGCTCAGAAACTTTTGTCTGCCCTGAAACCCCTGAAAAATTTTCCCACACAGGATGACGCGTGGCTCCTGATTGGCTGACAGCGTTAGGACTTACTCGGCTCCTGGTGGACAGACAGCGTTAGGACTTACTCGGCTCCTGGTTGACAGACAGTGTTAGGACTTACTCTGCTCCTGGTTGGCAGACAGTGTTAGGACTTACTCGGCTCATGGTCGGCAGACAGCGTTAGGACTTACTTGGCTCCTGGTTGGCAGACAGCGTTAGGACTTACTCGGCTCCTGGTTGACAGACAGTGTTAGGACTTACTCGGCTCGTGGTTGGCAGACAGCGTTAGGACTTACTCGGCTCCTGGTTGGCAGACAGTGTTAGGACTTACTCGGCTCGTGGTTGACAGACAGCGTTAGGACTTACTATGCTCCTGGTTGGCAGACAGTGTTAGGACTTCCTTGGCTCCTGGTTGACAGACAGTGTTAGGACTTACTCGGCTCCTGGTTGGCAGACAGCGTTAGGACTTACTCGGCTCCTGGTGGACAGACAGCGTTAGGACTTACTTGGCTCCTGGTGGACAGACAGCGTTAGGACTTACTCGGCTCCTGGTTGACAGACAGTGTTAGGACTTACTCGGCTCCTGGTTGGCAGACAGTGTTAGGACTTACTCGGCTCGTGGTTGGCAGACAGCGTTAGGACTTACTCGGCTCCTGGTTGGCAGACAGCGTTAGGACTTACTCGGCTCCTGGTTGACAGACAGTGTTAGGACTTACTCGGCTCCTGGTTGGCAGACAGTGTTAGGACTTACTCGGCTCCTGGTTGGCAGACAGCGTTAGGACTTACTCGGCTCCTGGTGGACAGACAGCGTTAGGACTTACTTGGCTCCTGGTGGACAGACAGCGTTAGGACTTACTCGGCTCCTGGTTGACAGACAGTGTTAGGACTTACTCGGCTCCTGGTTGGCAGACAGTGTTAGGACTTACTCGGCTCGTGGTTGGCAGACAGCGTTAGGACTTACTCGGCTCCTGGTTGGCAGACAGCGTTAGGACTTACTCGGCTCCTGGTTGACAGACAGTGTTAGGACTTACTCGGCTCCTGGTTGGCAGACAGTGTTAGGACTTACTCGGCTCCTGGTTGACAGACAGTGTTAGGACTTACTCGTCTCCTGGTTGGCTGACAGCGTTAGGACTTACTATGCTCCTGGTTGGCAGACAGTGTTAGGACTTACTCGGCTCGTGGTTGGCAGACAGCGTTAGGACTTACTCGGCTCCTGGTTGGCAGACAGTGTTAGGACTTACTCGGCTCGTGGTTGACAGACAGCGTTAGGACTTACTATGCTCCTGGTTGGCAGACAGTGTTAGGACTTCCTTGGCTCCTGGTTGACAGACAGTGTTAGGACTTACTCGTCTCCTGGTTGGCTGACAGCGTTAGGACTTACTCGGCTCCTGGTTGACAGACAGTGTTAGGACTTACTCGGCTCCTGGTTGACAGACAGTGTTAGGACTTCCTTGGCTCCTGGTTGACAGACAGCGTTAGGACTTACTCGGCTCCTGGTTGACAGACAGTGTTAGGACTTACTCGGCTCCTGGTTGGCAGACAGTGTTAGGACTTACTCGGCTCGTGGTTGGCAGACAGCGTTAGGACTTACTCGGCTCCTGGTTGGCAGACAGCGTTAGGACTTACTCGGCTCCTGGTTGACAGACAGTGTTAGGACTTACTCGGCTCCTGGTTGGCAGACAGTGTTAGGACTTACTCGGCTCCTGGTTGACAGACAGTGTTAGGACTTACTCGGCTCCTGGTTGGCTGACAGCGTTAGGACTTTCTATGCTCCTGGTTGGCAGACAGTGTTAGGACTTACTCGGCTCGTGGTTGGCAGACAGTGTTAGGACTTACTCGGCTCGTGGGTGACAGGCATCGTTAGGACTTACTATGCTCCTGGTTGGCAGACAGTGTTAGGACTTCCTTGGCTCCTGGTTGACAGACAGTGTTAGGACTTACTCGGCTCCTGGTTGGCTGACAGCGTTAGGACTTACTCGGCTCCTGGTTGACAGACAGTGTTAGGACTTACTCGGCTCCTGGTTGACAGACAGTGTTAGGACTTCCTTGGCTCCTGGTTGACAGACAGCGTTAGGACTTACTCGGCTCCTGTTTGACAGACAGTGTTAGGACTTACTCGGCTCCTGGTTGGCAGACAGTGTTAGGACTTACTCGGCTCATGGTTGGCAGACAGCGGTAGGACTTACTCGGCTCCTGGTTGGCAGACAGCGTTAGGACTTACTCGGCTCCTGGTTGGCAGACAGCGTTAGGACTTACTCGGCTCCTGGTTGACAGACAGTGTTAGGACTTACTCGGCTCCTGGTTGGCAGACAGTGTTAGGACTTACTCGGCTCGTGGTTGGCAGACAGCGTTAGGACTTACTCGGCTCCTGGTTGGCAGACAGCGTTAGGACTTACTCGGCTCCTGGTTGACAGACAGTGTTAGGACTTACTCGGCTCCTGGTTGGCAGACAGTGTTAGGACTTACTCGGCTCCTGGTTGACAGACAGTGTTAGGACTTACTCGGCTCCTGGTTGGCTGACAGCGTTAGGACTTTCTATGCTCCTGATTGGCAGACAGTGTTAGGACTTCCTTGGCTCCTGGTTGACAGACAGTGTTAGGACTTACTCGGCTCCTGGTTGGCTGACAGCGTTAGGACTTACTCGGCTCCTGGTTGACAGACAGTGTTAGGACTTACTCGGCTCCTGGTTGACAGACAGTGTTAGGACTTCCTTGGCTCCTGGTTGACAGACAGCGTTAGGACTTACTCGGCTCCTGTTTGACAGACAGTGTTAGGACTTACTCGGCTCCTGGTTGGCAGACAGTGTTAGGACTTACTCGGCTCCTGGTTGGCAGACAGCGGTAGGACTTACTCGGCTCCTGGTTGGCAGACAGCGTTAGGACTTACTCGGCTCCTGGTTGACAGACAGTGTTAGGACTTACTCGGCTCCTGGTTGGCAGACAGTGTTAGGACTTACTCGGCTCCTGGTTGACAGACAGTGTTAGGACTTACTCGGCTCCTGGTTGGCTGACAGCGTTAGGACTTACTATGCTCCTGGTTGGCAGACAGTGTTAGGACTTACTCGGCTCGTGGTTGTCTGACAGCGTTAGGACTTACTCGGCTCGTGGTTGGCAGACAGCGTTAGGACTTACTATGCTCCTGGTTGGCAGACAGTGTTATGACTTCCTTGGCTCCTGGTTGACAGACAGTGTTAGGACTTACTCGGCTCGTGGTTGTCTGACAGCGTTAGGACTTACTCGGCTCCTGGTTGGCTGACAGCGTTAGGACTTACTCGGCTCGGGGTTGTCTGACAGCGTTAGGACTTACTCGGCTCATGGTTGGCAGACAGCGTTAGGACTTCCTTGGCTCCTGGTTGACAGTGTTAGGACTTACTCGGCTCCTGGTTGGCTGACAGCGTTAGGACTTACTCAGCTCCTGGTTGACAGACAGTGTTAGGACGTACTCGGCTCCTGGTTGACAGACAGTGTTAGGATTTCCTTGGCTCCTGGTTGACAGACAGCGTTAGGACTTACTCGGCTCCTGGTTGACAGACAGTGTTAGGACTTACTCTGCTCCTGGTTGGCAGACAGTGTTAGGACTTACTCGGCTCCTGGTTGACAGACAGTGTTAGGACTTACTCGGCTCCTGGTTGGCAGACAGTGTTATGACTTACTCGGCTCGTGGTTGGCAGACAGCGTTAGGACTTACTATGCTCCTGGTTGGCAGACAGTGTTAGGATTTCCTTGGCTCCTGGTTGACAGACAGTGTTAGGACTTACTCGGCTCCTGGTTGGCAGACAGTGTTAGGACTTACTCGGCTCCTGGTTGACAGACAGTGTTAGGACTTACTCGGCTCCTGGTTGGCAGACAGTGTTAGGACTTACTCGGCTCGTGGTTGGCAGACAGCGTTAGGACTTACTATGCGTCTGGTTGGCAGACAGTGTTAGGACTTACTCGGCTCGTGGTTGGCAGACAGCGTTAGGACTTACTCGGCTCCTGGTTGGCAGACAGCGTTAGGACTTACTCGGCTCCTGGTTGACAGACAGTGTTAGGACTTACTCGGCTCCTGGTTGGCAGACAGTGTTAGGACTTACTCGGCTCCTGGTTGGCAGACAGTGTTAGGACTTACTCGGCTCCTGGTTGGCAGACAGCGTTAGGACTTACTCGGCTCCTGGTTGGCTGACAGCGTTAGGACTTACTATGCTCCTGGTTGGCAGACAGTGTTAGGACTTACTCAGCTCCTGGTTGACAGACAGTGTTAGGACTTACTCGGCTCCTGGTTGGCAGACAGTGTTAGGACTTACTCGGCTCCTGGTTGACAGACAGTGTTAGGACTTACTCGGCTCCTGGTTGGCAGACAGTGTTAGGACTTACTCGGCTCCTGGTTGACAGACAGCGTTAGGACTTACTCGGCTCCTGGTTGGCTGACAGCGTTAGGACTTACTCGGCTCCAGGTTGGGAGACAGTGTTAGGACTTCCTTGGCTCCTGGTTGGCAGACAGTGTTAGGACTTACTCGGTTCCTGGTTGGCAGACAGTGTTAGGACTTACTCGGTTCCTGTTTGGCAGACAATGTTAGGACTTACTCGGTTCCTGTTTGGCAGACAGTGTTAGGACTTACTCGGCTCCTGGTTGACAGACAGTGTTAGGACTTACTCGGTTCCTGTTTGGCAGACATCGTTAGGACTTACTCGGCTCCAGGTTGACAGACAGTGTTAGGACTTACTCGGCTCCTGGTTGACAGACAGTGTTAGGACTTACTCAGCTGTTGGGTGGCTGACATCGTTAGGACTTACTCGGCCCCTGGTTGACAGACAGCATTAGGACTTACTCGGCTCCTGGTTGGCAGACAGCGTTAGGACTTACTCGGCTCCTGGTTGGCAGACAGCGTTAGGACTTACTCGGCTCCTGGTTGGCTGACAGTGTTAGGACTTCCTTGGCTCCTGGTTGGCTGACAGTGTTAGGACTTACTCCGCTCCTGGGTAGCAGTTTGTGAAGCTTGGCTCACCACTAATGGGCAGGACAAGACTTGGTTCATGATTAACTGTCTATTTGGCTCCTAGTTACCAGGCAGGCTTGAGCCATGAATCCTGATCTGCAGGCATGGTGACAATTGTCTCCTGGTTAGCACACAGGGTGGGGCTTAGCTTATGGTTTGCAGGCAGAATGAGGATTGTCTTCCGATTAGCAGACAGTTAGATAATGCTATCTTTTGGGGGATTTTGAGATAACGTGTTTATTCTATGCATTATATTAGCTAATCAGAATATTAGGCTGGGGGAGTGAGAGGCCTCAGTATTAATGTGAACTGGGGCTGAGCTCCCACGGAGTTAACCTGGTTTCTGTAATTAATCCTAGTTTCATCCGTAGATTGGCCAAAGCCGCAAGGCCTTGCTCAGTGAAAGTGTGTGCTGTATGTGTGCAAAACCTGCTCGAAGAATGGGGGATACATAATTTAAAGGTCCAAAGCAACTTAGATAAATGCTAAAAGTTTAATAAAACCAAGTCAAATCACAGAAAATGGGACACAATATATACAAATGTTGCCAAATTGCTATAGTAAAAATATTTCAAATAATCCAGAATAAAAATTAGCTTAAGCAAAATAAGCTAGAGGTCGAATTGGGATAAACGCTGTTTCGCCCACTGAAATGATGTTGAGTTTATGGCGCGTGTGTTTGAAACTGCGCGTTCCAGCTCTGGCACAAAGAAGTTGAATGGCTGGTAAAATGTGTGGAGACGTTTGGTAGGAAACATGAGTATATAGTTTTGCGTTTGGCTCAAAGCAGCTTGAATGCAGCGAAGCTCTGGCAAAGTGGTCCCCAACAGTAAGGCAATGAGGGATGGCTGGTCACGGTGGGATTTATCGCGGTTGAAGGCAGATCAGGGCTCTTGGGAGCTCTGAGTCCAGATCGCGAACTGGATGCAGGTACCTCTTGCGGCTCAGTGTCGGTTCAACATGCTGGGACTGGCTTGGATACTGGCTCGAAATGGATGGCCGTTGCGTCTAAAAAAGCATAAAGTCTTCAGGATCACTTGCACAAGTCACAAGTTTCTTCATCAACAGTCCCACTGAATGAAGCCCCGTTTTGCAGTCTCTCTCAATGTCTCCCTCAGTGCTTGGGCTCTTCTCAGCCCATGGACTTCTCAGATCAAGTTTCTCCCAGGCTAGATAGCAACTTGAAGCTGGCAAGCTCACCGCACAGGCTTCATCGAGCAAGCTCCTCCACCAGAGAGGCTTCTCTCAGAAGATCTGAACAATGCCCATGTAGACCCCAAGACAAGCTTCTACCACTTCTTTTTAAGTTTAGAAAGCTTTATTGAGGTGATAAACAAAGTAAAACATCAATACAGATTGTATGATGAGGAGTGACAATGAAGAATAAACGTTAACATTAAAATAGAAAATGAATCACACCTCAGTTGTAAGATCTGTACAAAGTCAAGTGCATTTTTTAAAATTATAAAAAGAAAAGGAGAAGAAGAGAAGAGACGAGAAGAAAAGAAAGGGGGAAGAGGAAAAGAGGAGAGAGGAGCAGAAGAGAAATTAATATAAGAAGAAAAACAAAATATGTAATAATATAAAATACAATAAAAAATGAAACATGTACAGGCTTAATTTTTCGACCTGGAAAGAAAAGAGGTTAAAGGTAACCATAACAGATCTTTTTTGATCAACAGAGCAGTGGAATTAGCAAAGGCATGATCAAGTCTATGGTGATGACATAGTAAATTCCACCAAGCTTGGAGTGAAATTTTTGAGGTGTCCTTCCAGTTGGTAGTTATAATTTGGAGAGTGATAGCAAAAAATAGATCAATAAATTTACCCACATGACCATGAACAACCCAGACATGAGAGCAACTTCCCAGAAAAACATGTGAAATCTCAAAAGGAACATTAGACATTAAAATATCATTCAATTTTAACCAAACCTGAGCCCAAAAAGATTTAACCAGAGGGCAATGAAAAAACATATGCATGAAATCACTATTATTATTAGGGCAAGACCAACACTTCGGGGAGTCTAATAACTTAAATTTGTACATATCGCATGGGGTGAGAAAAAGTCTGTTATAAAAATAGTATGAAGTCTGTGTAGTGCTGGCAGAACGTGAGGAGGTATGAATTTTTTCCATAAGGAGTCCCATGTGCGTAAAGGGATTACTAGGGCAAGATCCTTTTCCCATGTGAGCTCTAATTTGGATTTGGTTCTGATTTTCGAAGAGTGTGATAGTATTTTATATATCGTGGAAGCACTAAATTGAGTAGAGAAATCAATGGAGGTAGGGAGTGCATGGTTAGAAATAGTGGTGCGAGGATCCTGAAGGAAGAGAGATGTGAGAGATTCGTTAAGTAGGGGATAGTGAAGGGCATGAGAAGAGGAAACGTTATAGGAGGTTTGAAGATCTGAAAAATCCATAAAAGAACCATCTCTTATTAAGTGTTGTGGTGTAATAATTCCCTTGTCAATCCATTCCTTCCAAAATAAGGTACGTTTGTTAATCTTAATGGATTTATGGTACCAAATTGGGGTGCGAAAAAGGGGTCAGCAGACGGTAAGTGGGAGTGAATCAGAGAGGTAGATATTGCTTTGGAGTGAATAAAAATAGGAGAAGAGAAACGTTTCGGAGGTTGGGACAAGAAGACAGCAGAGGTAAAAGAGAAAGGAGAATACTGAGCTTGCTCCAACAAGCTCCATGCAGTTAGAGGCAGGTCTGAGGTCTCAGATAAAGAAGTCCATACTTGCTTTAGAGTGAAAGCAGAATGGTAGTGGCGAATATTAGGAAAATTGACACCACCTAAATCCTTGGAAGACTGAAGGCGGGCCAATGAAATCCTAGGTTTACGGTTGTTCCAAAGGAACTTGGAGAGAGAACTATTAATAACACGAAAAAAGGGGTTTGGAAGAGAAATGGGAAGCATGGATAAATAAAAATTTATGATAGGAAGAAGCATCATTTTGATGGTAGCTAATCTGCCCCACCATGAAAGAAATAGCGGTGACCAACCTTCAATCAGAGCGGAAATTTTCTTTAGGATGTCCGCCAGGTTGATTTTGATAGTTTCCTTGATGGTGTTAGCATAAAGGATACCAAGGCATTTGATATGTTTAGAGGTCCACTCAAAACCTGTATTTGCAAACATGGAAGGAAGACAGAATTTGTTAAGAGGTAAGATTTCAGACTTATCAACGTTTAGTTTATAGCCAGATACTTTTGAGTATTCCTGCAGAAGTGAAAAAAGCTGGCAGAGAAGTGGATGGGTTAGAAATGTATAAAAGAATATCATCAGCATAAGCAGTAAATTTAAGATCAAGTGATTTGAGTTGAAGACCTGTATAGTGAGGAGAGCGTCTGATTGTTTCTAGGAAGGGTTCCAACGCAAGGATAAAGAGAAGGGGAGAAAGAGGGCAACCTTGTCTAGTCCATCTGAGAAGGGGGAAATAACGAGACTGGCAACCATTTACCCAGACAGAAGTGGTTGGGACTGAATAAAGTAGTTGAATATATTGAAGGATAGGAGGGCCAAAACCGTGCCATTTGAGGGCACTGAAAATAAACTCCCATTCAACCCTGTCAAACGCCTTTTCAGCATCTAATGTTATGGCGGCTAACGGAGAGTCTAATTTAGAGGCCAAATGGATGATATTAAGAAAGGTGCGTGAGTTATCTGTAATAGAACGACCTTTGACAAATCCGGATTGGTATATATTGACAAGGTAAGGGCTAATTTTATTAATTCGTATGGCGAGTAATTTTGCAAAGATTTTACAATCTGTGTTAATCAAAGAGATGGGCCTATAGTTTTTACATAAGGACAGATCTTTATCTTTTTTAGGTATCAGGCAGAGCATAGCCTGGGAAAAAGTGCCTTGCGCTGCACCCGTAGTAAGAAAGTGAGTAATTAAAGAAAGGAGGTGAGGAATCAAAAGTGATTTAAATTGGAGAAAGAATCGAACAGTAAAACCATCAGGGCCCGGTGTCTTATCTTTAGGTAAAAGGGAAATAGCAGCAATAATTTCTTGTTCGGAGATGGGAATATTCAAAGAAGAAAGGTCAACCTGATTTTCAGGAGTTTTAGGAATGCGTTGAAAAAAGGAATCGATAAGATCAATAGAAGGGGAAGATTCTGGGGTGTACAGAGAGGTATAGTAGTCAGTAAAACAATCAAGAATCTTGGCATCTGAGAGATGTAAATCTCCGGAAAGGTCCTTAATAGCAGCTATTTTAGATTTTTGTTTTTTAATTTTAAGGTAATTGGCTAGAGCTTTGCCGGCTTTGTTCCGTCCACCATACATTTTTGCATTGAATTTAAGGAGGTTATTACAAGCCGAATCCCAAGACTGTTTGTTATATTGCATTTTCGCTTTAATCAGATTGGATAATGTGTCAGGGCAATTGGAAGAAAAATACTGGTGTTCCAACGTTTTGATTTGTTTGAGGAGAGATGTAGATTCGGAGAGAGTTTTCTTCTTTTTCCGGGATACAAAGTCTATTATAAAACCTCTGGCAGAGGCCTTAAAGGCATCCCATATTAAATGAAATTGAGAGACGGAAGAGAGATTATGAAGAAAGAATTCTTGAGCAAAAAGCGAAAACTGTTCCACAAATTGAGAGTCCAAGAGAAGAGAATTATTAAAGCGCCAGCGCCGAGATGAGGGTGTGGGGGAGGGATATTCTAAATCTAAAATGATGGGGGCATGATCGGATATAAGAATGGAGCCAATCTCAATGTCATTCATGAATTGTAGGGTATGTTGAGTGAGGAAAATGTAATCTATACGGGAATGAGATCTGTGTGCAGGAGAAAAAAAGGAAAATTCAAGAGCATCCGGGTGTGAGGTTCTCCAAGCATCAACTAATCCTCTTGCAGTAATCGCCTTATAGAAAGTTTTTTGCATCTTGTTGGGAATGTATTTGGTTTGAGATTTTCGGTCAAGAAAGGGATCCATGAGTTGGTTGCAGTCTCCACCCACAATCAAATTGTCAGCAGAATGTGAGGAGAGAAGAGTGGAAAAATCAGACCAAAAGGATGAGTCAGTGCCATTCGGGCCATATATATTGCAAAAAGAGAGTGGAGTGTTGTTAACTGTAACGTCTAGAAGAAGCCATCTACCGTTGGTATCTTTAGATTCGGTTTGTAGGTGAACAGACAATGACTTATGAAACAAAATAACAACCCCGTTCTTATTATTGTCAGCTGGGGAGCAAAAGATTTCGCCCACCCAATGTTTACGTAATGAAGGCAAGTCTTGTAATCTGAGGTGTGATTCTTGTAACAGAGCAATATGACATTTCAATTTAGCCAAGTGGGACAATACTCTCTGCTTCTTAACAGGATTACGCATACCTTTTACATTCCATGAAATGATGCGGAGACTTTTCATAGGTAAGGTTCATAGGAGGATAAACAACCTCTAAACATAACAAGTGCGGAAAAGTTAATAAGTAAAATATGAAGATTCATTAAAAAAGAAAGTGTAAGAGACAAAAGAGGATACAAGTATAGAAAAAGAAAGGGAATGGGCAAAAGAGAGTAGCAAAAAGGAAGAAGAGTATATAACATCGTTTGGTATGACAAAGGAAATGAGCGAAAAGGTAAGTATAAAAACATCGTTATAAAAGAGTAAAAAAGAACTAAAAACTCCGTGCAAAAAAAGATCCAGGAGGAAGGAGAAGAAAAAGTGAAGAAAGAGAAGGGAGTGAAAGTAGGGAAAAAAAGCATATTCGCCAGTTAAGAGAGGGAAAGAAAGAAATGGCAAGCGAGGAGGGAAAAGAGGGGAATAGAGAAAGCAAGGGTGGAGAACATAGTCTCCCAAGGAAAGATAGCAAAGAGAAGATGACAAAAACCGAAAGGCTTTAGTCATAAAGAACAAAAAGAAGAAGAACATTGGCGAGTGAGGGGGGGCGGCGAGAGACAAGACAACCACACAGCCAAAGAGACTCCGAGAGAAGAACAAGATTGCCTTCTAAAAATAGTTAAGGAGGCAAGTATAAAAACAAAAAGGCAAACTTACGGAACAGAAGGAAGGGAACTTACCAAACAGTGGGAAGAGATTGCAGCAACATAAGTCGCACATTACAGACAGGGGGTAACAAGGGTGAAGAACAGCTACAGCAGTTCCGTGCTGGGGAGGCCTGGGAAATGAGAGAAATAACAGACAAGGACATAATTAAAGGTTACAAACCACATACTGAAGCACACCAAAACAGAGCAAAGAAATAACGTAAGGTAATTAAGGCTTGCTCAGTTCCATGGATTCTCCTTTATGGGCGTGAATTAACTTCCGGAGGTCGGCAGGATCTTCAAAACTGAAAGTTCTGTCTTTGTAGGTAACTTTGAAGAAGCAAGGATGTATTAACCCGTATCTGGCATTCATAGATCTCAAGGCAGGCCTAAGGTCGAGGAATTCCTTGCGCCGATTAGCAGTTGGCTTGGAGACATCTTGACTGAAGAAAACTCTGTGGCCAGACCAGAACATCTGCTTGTGTTGCTTAGCTGCGTTGAGAATTTCCATGAGATCAGAGTAGAGAAGAAAATAAGCAATTATACCTCTGGGTTTAGACAAGGAGGATGCACTCTGTGGTCCCAATCGATGAGCTCTTTGGATGTTAAAGTACATGGATTTTGCGCAACCAGCAATCTGGAGGACTTGAGATTTCAAAAATGTAATCATATCTGATCCTTCGGAACCTTCCGGAATACCGTAAATGCGTAGGTTGTTACGCCTATTACGATTTTCTAAGTCCTCTGTAGATTTCTTGAGCAAACTGACTTCTTTAGTAAGGCAATCAACTTTGGCAATAACATCTTGAGCATCACTGATTTTTGGTTCCACATCCGAAAGCCTCAGGTCTAGTCCAGTCCATTTGTCATCTAACCTTTGCAGGGTAGCAGCTGTGTCAGACATGAAAGGACGAATGACGCGTAATTCCTCCATTATATCTTCTAATGTGAGAGGGAGTGGTGATTTTGACGGAGAGGGTGAGTCCTTCTTTGTACGTTTACCAGGACCAGTCGCAGCATCTTTTCGTCCACCCGCAGTAGCCCCCTGAGGTTTGTGTGGATGATGAGAATCCATAACAGCAAAGGAGAGGAAGCACCAGCAGTCGTGGATTGGAAAGTAAAACAGCAGGAGACGGCGTTGTTGGTATACTGAGGAAGAGCCAAAGAAGAAATGACCAGCGAAATGTCCACAAATGAAAGCGGTCTGCACACAAAAATTGTTACTTCACTAGATACCGCCAGAATTGTACACAATAGCTGGTGACGTCCGCTGTAGTAAGGGAGGGGCATATATCCAACTGAACACCATCTGCTCCACACAGCAACAAAAGGATCAGTATAAATGCTGGTCTGTCTTTTTTGATGTAAGGCACAACATGGTCAGCCCGGAGAACATTCTCCTCACGGTCGGGTGGAGTGCTGCGTGAAGAGAAGCACAAAATGGCGGCCGCTGTCAGGCGGAAACAAACGGGGCCGATAATGAGAAGGACAGAAGGATCAGTATAAATGCTGGTCTGACTTTTTTGATGTAAGGCACAACAAGGTCAGCATTAAAGGAGAGGAAGAGTGCTGCAAAAAAAAAAAAATTACCCGGAGAACATTCTCCTCACGGTCGGGTGGAGTGCTGCATGAAGCGAAGCACAAAATGGCGGCCGCTGTCAGGCGGAAACAAACGGGGCCGATAATGAGAAAAATAGACCTTCTCAGGGTCTAAAAACTTGCCGTCATGGTCTTGGGCCACTCCTGTGCAGGAAACCACGATTGCGGTGGACAGGCGCTGCTTAAAAACAGTTCCTTCGTCAGCGAGCGGAGTTCGGAGTAGCGGAGCTCTTCAAGTGGCGGCCATCTTACATCGCCGCTGCCGCGCGCCTCCGCTTCTACCACTTCTGAAGAAGCTTGTTCAGAGTTCAGAGAGAGTTGCATAGGCAGGCAGGCAAGGGTTCTTCTGTGCAGCATGTAGGAAAGAAGGAAGTCAGTCAGAAAAGCTCACGTTTAACATGCTTAAACCACAGGATGATACATATTAGATGTTGCCATAAAAGGCTCCAACTTAAGGCCCATTCAAATACATACCCAAAAAACTAAGGGCCAGATTTACTAGGCCCTTGCGTTATGCAAGGCAATCACGGACCTATGTGAGATTTACTAAGCCACGCAAAGCCACCTTGCGTGGCCCTCCATGGCTTAATAAATCCAGAGTAACACAAAGTAGCGCAAATTGCTGCTGTGGCTTACTTTGCGTTGGGAAGGCGTTCCATGGGTGAAGCGTGGGTGTTCCAATGCTTCCACCCATGGATTTTGGCGCAGTGCTAGATTTACTAAGGGTATTGAACCCGTGATTGCTTCAAAATGGTACACCTTCCCAGCAGAGGCGTAACGAGGAGAAATATCTTAATTTCTCCTCGCTATTTCCTCTTTCCACATATGCTGCATTCTGCAGCACTCATAGAAAGAGGAAAATGTCTCTAAGGATTGCTTTTGTGCAGAAAGGTGTCCAAGAACAATCCTGCCTTTAATGCAGGCACCCTTGCACCATGGCACAAGGGTGCCTGCTTTGGTGCTTAGAGGCACTCAGTACACTAGTGCAGGGAGAGAGCAGAAATGCTCATATCTTAGAAGATATGCGCATTCCTGCTCTCCCTGTCGCGCAGCACAGCAAAGCAAGTTATCTTGCTGCGTTGCCTTGTGTGACGTTTTGATACATCTGCCTCTAAGGGTTTCATATGAAAATGTGGAGTAATATCTTTGTGGCCCAGGTCTTAAATAAGGGGGAGCAGTGAGGACCGAGTAGGCAGATGTAGCATTCTAAAGAAGTTGCTTTCCGCCACTAACAGTGCTCTGCAATTATGATTTCCACAGAACTGCGACCCATATGTTATGTTATGTTATATCAACTTTTATAGCCCACGTCTACCCATAGGTGTCTTGGCGCTTGCGGAGACAAGAGCTACTAAGCTAGAGTATTACTGACCCATAGAGTATAGATCAGAGTGCCTGTGCACTTTAGATCTCTTGTGTCTCAGTAGCTGCATCCAATCAAATTCTTTGTTGACACAGAGGATTGCTCCACACTGCCTGCTGCATACCTTTTGCTCATATAAGTAAGCAGGCATATCAACCATGTCCAGGTGTTTTACACCAATCTTGAAAAAGGGATATTAGGTCTTAATAGTTTAATAATCATAGCCATGGCTTTCTGCAGGTTATTAATAAGCAGACCTTTCATAGTGCAGAAGTCCTCAGACTCCTTCAAAAGAATGAATTTATAGAGCAGTATCCTCTTCCCAAACAGCCTCCACCTGCCACACCCACCCCAGTGATAAACAAACAAAGGTGTGTGGGAATGCACCATCCTTGAACACCCTGCCCCATGTGATAACTCTCAGCACATTCATCCTACTTCCTGTAACTCACCTCAGGAAAATCGTCTTGGTCCATCAACATAGTCACCTTAAGCATTCTTTGATCTACCCCCATGCTTTCCAGGATGTCTCACAACTTCCCTCGGTCAGCCTTGTTTAAGGCTGTTAGGAGACGAGCATACATCTTACACAACACTGACAGACCAGGTCGGATGTCTTCAGGGAAGTAGTAAATCAATGCTTTATATAGACTGAGGAAACTATTATCTAGTAATTTTCTGGATTCCTGACTTGTGGTTTAACTTGAGTAATTTGATTCTTCTTTAAGAGAACAGAAAGAGGATCCTTATCGATTGAAGCTTCTCAATTTTATTTTATGCTTGAACAAAAAAAGGGCCAACACGTGTTTTGCGATATCAGAGTTGCGTCATCAGGGCCAATACATAGTCTAATTGCTGTTGGACGTCCAAATTTCATCAAATATATAGTTCATATATGTATTTATTACCCATATCAGAAATATCAGTAAACAGGGAGTAACCAATTTCATTAGAGTGTTTCAACAGTCATAGGCTGATATGTGTTGGGTTTGATAAATTCGCCCTTCATGGATTTACATCGACATGATAACCGTCCCTCATGTTCACTTCAAGTGTTGCGGGTAAATTGTTACTAAGGTACCCAGCCTGTCTATGTTGCATATATTTGTGAGTGCCAGGGGGAAGGCACCGCATAACTTTGGGGTCTGATCTGTCTGATTAGTTGAGCCTTTTTCCCCTTCCTGGGCTTAGTACATCTAACACAACAGGGCTGGTAGATCACCACAGGCTTCATGATCATGACCTGTAGGCAAGAAACCTGCTCAGCCGTACCTTTGCCGCTCCTGAAACCCCATTGTAGGTGTCAAATAATGCATCTGTTCTCGAAAGCAGTTCAATCAGTGTAGCATCAGGGACGCCGTGATTTTTGTCAGGGGTTGTGTCTTTAGATTTTTACCACATTTCTGTTCTTTTTAAAAAGATAGAGATCATTTCAGTCCCAAGGCCTAAGGTAGGAGCCACCCCATGAGCATGAATGAGTTGACTAATTTGAAAATGTATGAATCCCAAAGTTCTGTTCAGTCCTGAAAAGGTCCGCGGGCACTCTGTTGATGCCTGGTGCTTTTCTCAAATCAAATATAAATGTACTCAGCTATTTCAAGCCATAAAAGAAAGCAGATAAAAATACACATTACAAGTATAAAATATGAGTGTTGAACAGGTATGAACTATGTTAAAAACAAATCATCATATCTTGTAGCAGTGGCCTATGTATATTGCATAATCAATACAACAATATATGGGTTGGAGATACATTTATAAAATAATCAGGACCAGCAACAATCATTCCATTTAAGATGCACAGGGAATTAATAGTAAGTATGTCTTTATCGGGCCTAGAGTAAATTTACAGAGCAGAGTAAAGGATTCACTGACACAACATCGATATTAAAAATATCGATGTAAAAAATATCGACTAAAAAATATAGACAGCAAAAATATCGAACTCCTATACTTAAACAGGTAAGTACAAAAATTATCGACTCAAAAATATCGATGTAAAAAATATAGATGTATAAAATATCGACTTTCAAATAAATAGTTAATAAAATAATATATATTAAATATAATATTAACAAAATAAAATAAATGTAATATACATTTTAATAAAATATAACAAACTTAATACAAAATATAGACACACAAACATAATAGTTTATACATATATATTTACTTTAAAACAATTAATAAACTATTATTTTTAATTTATGTTAAAAGTTTAAAATAACATGAAAAATTAAAATATATATTAATGATTTAAAATATAAAAAACAAAAATCCATAATAAATTAAAACTTTAGACTATTAAAAGATATTTAAACTTAAATTTCACAATACAATCAGTGCAACAGTAGGGAAAGTGTTGGATAGCAAAGGGGTAAAAATAACTATTCCCACTCCAGGGAGTGCAACAGTAGGGAAAGTGTTGGATAGCGGAGAAATTAAATTTACTATTCCAACTCCAGTGATTGCAACAGTAGGGAAAGTGGTGGATAGCGGAGGGGTAAAAATTACTATTCCCACACCAGTGAGTGCAACAGTAGGGAAAGTGCTGGATAGCGGAGGGGTCAAAATTACTTTTCCAACTCCAGTTAGTGCAACAGTAGGGAAAGTGTTGGAAAGCGGAGGGGTAAAATTTACTATTCCCACTCCAGTGAGAACAAAAGTAGGGAAAGTGTTGGATAGCGGAGGGGAAAAAATTACTATTCCCACTCCAAAGAGAGCAACAGTAGGGAAAGTGTTGGATAGCGGAGGAGTAAAAATTACTATTCCCACTCCACTGAATGCAACAGTAGGGAAAGTGTTGGATAGCGTAGGGGTAAAAATTACTATTCCCACTCCAGAGAGTGCAACAGTAGGGAAAGTGTTGGATAGCGTAGGGGTAAAAATTACTATTCCCACTCCAGAGAGTGCAACAGTAGGGAAAGTGTGGATAGCGGAGGGGTAAAATTACTATTCCCACTCCAGTGAGTGAAACAGTAGGGAAAGTGTTGGATAGCGTAGGGGTAAAATTTACTATTCCCACTCCAGTGAGTGCAACAGTAGGGAAAGTGTTGGATAGCGTAGGGGTAAAAATTACTATTCCAACTCCAGTGAGTGCAACAGTAGGGAAAGTGTTGGATAGCGTAGGGGTAAAAATTACTATTCCCATTCCTGCAAGAGCAACAGTAGAGGAAGTGTTGGATAGCGGAGGGGTGAAAATTACTATTCCCACTCCACTGAATGCAACAGTAGGGAAAGTGGTGGATAGCGGAGGGGAAAAAGTTACTATTCCCACACCAGTGAGTGCAACAGTAGGGAAAGTGCTGGATAGCGGAGGGGTCAAAATTACTATTCCTACTCCAGTGAGTGCAACAGTAGGGAAAGTGCTGGATAGCGGAGAAGTAAAAATTACTATTCCTACTCCAGTGAGTGCAACAGTAGGGAAAGTGGTGGATAGCGGAGGGGAAAAAGTTACTATTCCCACACCAGTGAGTGCAACAGTAGGGAAAGTGCTGGATAGCGGAGGGGTCAAAATTACTATTCCAACTCCAGTGAGTGCAACAATAGGGAAGTGCTGGATAGCGGAGAAGTAAAAATTACTATTCCTACTCCAGTGAGTGCACATTTAACACTAAAACATCTCAATTAAACAAATAATAATAAATAATCAATACATTTAATATAATTAAATTACTTCCCACCCTATTCCCCTATAAACCCACAACCCGCTACGGAACTAAAAACGCAAAATTCAAATATATATATAAATATATGTGCAAATATATATTGCACATATATTAAAAATGCAAACAATTCTTATACAAAAAAACATACATCACATACATATAAAATATAAACTAAAATATATAACATTAATAAAAAACAATATTTTTAACAACTGTATTTTTGCCAACGATATTAACCCGTTTGCTGCTCCGAACGTTCCGCGCCAGTGTGGAACGTTCTATTAAACGGGCGGGGCCGCGTCGGCCAACGGACGTGCGCAGCACTACCGAGGTAGTGCTCGCGACGGCCGTTGGCCGACGCACGCAGCAAACGGGTTAAACACTTCGATATTTTTAAAATCAACATTACTTACCTTAAGTCGATATTCTTGACCATGATATTCTTGCTGTCGATATTTCTGACCCACGATAATAATGACTCGATATTTGTGCAACTCAATATTTTTTACTCAATATTCTGTCTCTGCACCGAGTAAAGCGTGATGTGCTTGTTTCAAAACAAAGCCTGAATCATGTCTTACTCTCTTGGTTCCGTTGGCCACCCAGCAGATAAATTATCTGGATGACCATTAGAAAATACACATAAAAAGCCACATTATAACAACAGAAAGGGGTTACAAACATAACGTAACGTGTATTTGTAAAGCGGACATTCACCGCAAAGGGTATCTTGGCGCTGAATAACAGATTTTTATTGTTACCCAACTCGATGGCACTCATTTTATCGACCTCAGAAGGATGAAAGGCTAAATGGGCCCGCAGGGATTTGAACCTGTGACTATGAGGTCAAACACAGGCCCCTACAGTGGACGTATTAGTCCACTAAGCAGCCAGACCCGGCTAATATACTTATTACAGTTAAAACATTCAAGACAATCTACGAGGTTGCATTGCAGACAGATCTTTTCCAAATCTTAACAGCAGCCTGGATAAATGACATGAACGATACAGCAGTATCTGTAAAAAGATAAGGGCCGGGCGGTACTATCTCTGGTTGGCCACCCGAAGTTCTGGCAATAGGGATCTCAGATCAGGGCCGGGCAGCACTATTTTTGGTTGGCCACCTGAAGGACTGGCAATAGGGATCTCAGATTGGGGCTGGGCGGCACTATCTCAGGTTGGCCACCCAAAGGATTGGTAATAGGTATTTCAGATCGGGGCCGGGCAGCACTATCTCACGTTGGCCACCCAATGGATTGGTAATAGGTATCTCAGATCGGGGCTGGGCGGCACTACCTCTGTTTGGCCACCATCTCAGATCGGGCCGGGCGGCACTATCTAGGGTTGGCCAGCCGAAGGATTGGTAATAGGTTTCTCAGATCGGGCTGGGCGGCACTATCCCAGGTTGGCTAGCCGAAGGATTGGTAATAGGTTTCTCAGATCAGGCAGCACTATCTAAGGTTGGCCACCAGAAGGATTGGTAATAGGTATCTCAGATCGGGGCTGGGCGGCACTATCTGAGGTTGGCCACTGGAAGGATTAGTAATAGGTATCTCAGATCAGGGCTGGGTGGCACTATCTAAGGTTGGCCACCCGGAGGATTGGTAATAAGTAACTCAGATCAGGGCCGGGTGGCACTACCTCTGGTTGGCCACCCAACAAAGGACTGGCAATAGGGATCTCAGATCGGGGCTGGGTGGCACTATATCAGGTTGGCCACCTGAAGGATTGGTAATAGGTAACTCAGATTGGGGCCGGGCGGCACTATCTTAGGTTGGCCACCCGAAGGATTGGTAATAGGTATCTCAGATCAGGGCGGGCGGCACTATCTAAGGTTGGCCAGCCGAAGGATTGGGAATAGGTCTCTCAGATCGGGGCAGGGCGGCACTATCTAAGGTTGGCCACCCGAAGGTTTGGTAATACGTATCTCAGATCGAGGACGGGAGGCACTATCTCAGGTTGGTAACCTGAAGGATTGGTAATAAGTATCTCAGATCGGAGCCGGGAGGCACTACCTCTAGTTGGCCACCCAAAGGACTGGCAATAGGGATCTCAGATCGGGGCCGGGTGGCACTATATCAGGTTGGCCACCCGAAGGATTGGTAATAGGTAACTCAGATCGGGGCCGGGCGGCACTATCTTAGGTTGGCCACCCGAAGGATTGGTAATAGGTATCTCAGATCAGGGCGGGCGGCGCTATCTAAGGTTGGCAAGTCGAAGGATTGGTAATAGGTCTCTCAGATCGGGGCCGGGCGACACTATCTAAGGTTGGCCACCCGAAGTATTGGTAATAGGTCTCTCAGATCGGGGCCGGGCGGCACTATCTAAGGTTGGCCACCCGAAGTATTGGTAATAGGTATCTCAGATTGGGGACAGGAGGCACTATCTCAGGTTGGCCAAACGAAGGATTGGTAATAGGTATCTCAGATCAGGGCCGGGCGGCACCATCTCAGGTTGGCCACTCAAAGGTTTGGTAATAGGTATCTCAGATCGGGGCAGGGCGGCACCATCTCAGGTTGGCCACTCAAAGGTTTGGTAATAGGTATCTCAGATCGGGGCCGGACAGCACTACCCTATGTTGGCCTCTCGAAGGATTAGTAATAGGTATCTCAACTTGGGGGCGGCCGCACTATCTTAGGTTGGCCAGCTGAAGGATTGGTAATAGATATCTCAGATTAGGGCCGGGCGGCACTATCTTAGGTTGCCAACCCGAAGGATTGGTAAGAGGTATCTCAGATTAGGGCCGAGCAGCACTATCTTAGGTTGGCCACCCGAAGGATTGGTAATAGGTATATCAGATCGGACCGGGCGGCACTATCTAAGGTTGGCCACCCGAAGGATTGGTAATAAGGATCTCTTCCTCAGGCCTATATATATTTTACAAAATAAAATAAAGTGCAATGTGCTTTGAGGCGTGATTTTATCGCAGCAACATGGAATACCCACTTTGTTCCCAAAGTCACCTGTCAGATCGGTTACCAGATGGTGGACCAGGTTTAACCTGAAAAGAGTTAGGTAAAACCTTGCTTCAGTACTCATAGTATACTTAAGGTAAGGTTCGATGACACAAGGGGGTGAAACAATAGTGAGTGACAAGACTGTTGACTTACTAGACTCTGACAACCAATGAACCCTCGGCACATTTTCCTGAAAAGTGTTTGTTTATGGCCGGACTTCCATTACCTTCGCCAAACTCCACAAATCCACACTCACCATTAAATAATCAATATTTCTTGACACTGCCTCATCCTATAGGTAGATTTTGGTGGTGTGCCCGTTCTTATCTTCCCAGTGTACTCTCAACCCAAGGGCCTTCACGGTCATGTGTAAGAGTCCCACTGATGCAACTCTGAGGCTGGGGTACTATGGTAAGGGTTAGGGATGATCTAACTCTCTTCTTCACAGTCACTTTATTTGCTATAGTACCTGGGATGATGTTAATTGTTAGTATGTAAGTATATGCATGCATACATACAGCACAAGCCATGCCAAGAGGCCGCAAAGTGCAATACATGGTGAAAGACAAGCGTAAAGTCGGCAAGTAATAGTAGAGGAAGACGAGAATTGGACGGTTAATGCGATGTGGGGTAGTGTTCTCTAAAGACGAGTCTTCTACTCATTCCCGAATGTGAGCAGCGCTGCTGCAGTCCTTGAGATGTTGTTTCAGATCCAGGTGCATATACGGAAGAGGCCGGTTGTCCTGTTTTTTTTCTTTTTACAATTCTTAGCCTGCAGTCTGATGGTGTCCTGGCTGTGGGTGCTGGGAACCACCAGAGGTGGTGAGCTTGTCTGCACTGTACAAGCGGGTGCTGGTTGTGATGGCTTTGTAAATGATGCAGCTGGTTTGAAGATGGTGCGGGGCAGCAAGTGGAGCCATTGGAGTTCCATCAGGATGGGACAGATGTGGTCGTGTTTCGTCTGGACCTGGATGAGACTGCTTCGTTGTGTAGGATGCCACTAAGGGGTGCCGGTGTGGAGTCAGTGAGACCATGGAGCAGGGAATTACACCCATCCAGATGCAAGGGTACAAGGGCTTGAGCAGCAGTTCTGGATTTCTGAAGTAACTTTGTTAAAATCAGCAGTACCTATGCACCCTGGTCGCCTACAGGACCTTAGGCCCAGCAGTCCATAAAAAGCCCCACAAACAGTCAAAAACATCCCACGCACTGGCCTGTCAGAGCAGCCCGTCAGGCTCGGCCAGATTTCCCTATAGGCCAGTCCGACCCTGCTGCGCAGACTTGAATGCAGATGCATAGGCCAGGACCATAAAGCGATTCCCAAATGTTAAATAAACAAATGCATGCATGTGCGCACTGTCATGTGAAACAAACATGCACGGGTGTGCGCACTGTCACGTGAAATAAACATGCATGGGTGTGCACACTGTCTTGGGAAATAAACATGCATGGGTGTGCGCACTGTCATATGAAACGAACAAATGTATGCATGTGCGCCCTGTCATGTGAGATAAACATGCATGGTAGTGCTCACTGTCATGTGAAACAAACATGCATGGGTGTGCGCACTGTCATGTGAAAGAAACATGCATGGTGTGGGCACTGTCATGTGAAATAAACACGCATGGGTGTGCGCACTGTCATGTGAAACAAACATGCATGGGTGTGTGCAGCGTCATGTGAAATAAACATGCATGGGTGTGCGCACTGTCATGTGAAATAAACATGCATGGATGTGCGCACTGTCATGTGAAATAAACAAATGCATGCATGTGCGCACTGTCATGTGAAACAAACATGTATGTGTGTTCGCAGTGTCGTGAAATAAACATGCATGGGTGAGCGCTGTGTCATCTGAAACAAACATGCATGGGTGTGTGCAGTGTCATGTGAAATAAACATGCATGGGTGTGTGCAGTGTCATGTGAAATAAACATGCATGGGTGTGCGCACTGTCATGTGAAATAAACATGCATGGGCGTGCGCACTGGCATGTGAAATAACCATGCATGGGTGTGCGCTGTGTCATGTGAAACAAGCATGCATGGGTGTGCGCAGTGTCATGTGAAATAAACATGGATGGGTGTGCGCACTGTCATGTGAAATAAACATGCATGGGTGAGTGCTGTGTCATGAAACAAACATGCATGGGTGTGCGCAGTGTCATGTGAAATAAACATGCATGGGTGTGCGTACTGTCATGTGAAATAAACATGCATGGGCGTGCGCACGAGCATGTGAAATAACCATGCATGGGTGTGCGCTGTGCCATCTGAAACCAACATGCATGGGTGAGTGCTGTGTCATGAAACAAACATGCATGGGTGTGCGCAGTGTCATGTGAAATAAACATGCATGGGTGTGCGCACTGTCATGTGAAAAAAACCTGCATGGGTGTGCGCAGTATCATGTGAAATAAACATGCATGGGTGTGCGCTGTGTCATCAAAAAACAAACATGCATGGGTGTGCGCAGTGTCATGTGAAATAAACATGCATGGGTGTGCGCACTGTCATGTGAAATAAACATGCATGGGTGAGCGCTGTGTCATGTGAAACAAACATGCATGGGTGTGCGCAGTGTCGTGAAATAAACATGCATGGGCGTGCGCACTGGCATGTGAAATAACCATGCATGGGTGTGCGCTGTGTCATCTGAAACAAACATGCATGGGTGTTCGCAGTGTTATGTGAAATAAACATGCATGGGTGTGCGCATTGTCATGTGAAATAAACATGCATGGGTGTGCGCTCTGTCATGTAATTGTAATTGTAATTGCGCACGGCTACTCTACAGAGTGTCCCGGCGCTGAAAGGACCGCAAGACAGACAGTGTGCACTATAACAGGAAGGGGCGAAAGCGGAAGGCTATTGCTTAAAAAGCCAGGTTTTTAACTGCTTCTGAAAGATAAAAAGATCCTGCACCCGCCTAAGCGACAATGGCAGGCCGTTCCATAGGCGAGCGGCCAGCACTTGAAAGGAGCGACCGCCAAGGCGGGACCGGGAGAACTTAGGGATGGTCATCAAAAGCTGCGATGATGACCTCAGGGCCCGTCGCGGTGAGTAGTGCTGGAACCTTTTCCTAATGTAGAAGGCCCCAGTATCATGGAACACCTTAAAAGCCAAGACCAGAGCTTTGAATTGGATCCTCTTCCGGACCGGCAGCCAGTGCAGGGACTTCAGCAGGGCCGGACTCGGAACAGAAACCGGCCCTGGCAAACTGCTCAGCCGGCCCCCCCTGGGGTGAGGGGGAGTGCAGCCGAGCAGTTTGCGAGGGCCGGTTACCCCGGTAACAAAAACGGCCCCCCAGGGGCCCAAAACCGGCCCCCACCCTAGCGGCCTACCGGGGAAACGCCCGGTGCCCGCTATGGCCAGTCCGGCCCTGGACTTCAGATGGGGAGACATTCTTGCTCTAGGTCTCACCATGAGAATAGCTCTTGCCGCCGCATTCTGAACCACCTGCAGGCGGTTTATTAAATAGTCTGGAAGGCCCAGGTACAGGGCATTGACGTAGTCCAGCCTCAATATAATCATGGCCTGGACTGCAGTCTTCCTGTGTGTGACTGGCAGCAGGGGAAGAAATGTTTTAAACATTTTTAGTAGGCCAAAACAGGTGCCAGCAACTGTTTGGATCTGGGCCTTCATGGACAGATCTGCATCGAGCTTCACCCCAAGGTTCTTCACAGTGCTTACAGAAGTGGCAGGGGGAGACATTTCCAGAGGCCACCACTGGCGCCATACATCGCATGGTGCGGGACAAAAGAAAATGATTTCAGATTTCTCCGGGTTACACTTCAATTGGTTCCGCCTAAGTCAGGCAAACACCTCCGTCAAGCAGACATTAATCTACCCGTACCTAAAATCTGCACCCTTGTCGCAAGTAAACAGCAATTGCATATCATCCGCGTAAGATACTATTTTGGCACCGTGTTCTTCCGCAAGGAGCCCAAGGGGAGCCATATAAACATTAAAAAGTGTCGGGCTCAGAATCGAGCCCTGCGGGACCCCCACCTCCATTGAAGGGATAAGAGCTTCGAAGGGAGGAGACCAAATCATTTGCTGTCGGTCTCTTAGAAAGGAGGAAAACCACTTGAACACCGTGCCCCCAATGCCGCACTCCTGGAGTCTCAACAAGAGGCGGTCATAGGGGAGGGTGTCAAAGGCTGCGGAGAGGTCCAATAGTACCAACACCGCTTTTCCCCCTTTATCTCGTGTCTCCTTGATAGCTTCAGAGACTTCCAATAGAGCAGTTTCGGTAATAAAACTGGCTCTGAAACCCGACTGACTATTATGGAGTACCTGATTGGCTTCCACATATTCAGTGGTGACAGAATTCACATACTTTTCCAGCACTTTGGGGAAAAAAGGCAACAATGATATCGGCCTATAATTGGCAGCCACCAAGGGGTCTGCCGTGGGCTTCTTTAGTAGTGGAAGAATTTTTGCCTTTTTCCAGCTGTCCGGCATCTGACCCTCTTGCAGAGAGGAATTCAAAATCAGGTTGACGGCTGGATTAATGATCCCAACGATAGAAGATAATACTTTGGCTGGGCATGGATCCGAGGGAGAGCCGGATTTGAGGGATTTCATTATCTCAAGCGACTTTTCCAAAGGGAAACAAGGGAATTGCGTGAGGGAAGGACCTAACATAGACTTAGCGGGAAGGGAAGGCTCTGACATTACTTCTTTCACCTGAGGCGAAACCTCAAAGGAGTCTTGGATACTTTTGATTTTGGCATGAAAATAACGCGCCAGATGGTTGGTCCATTCACTAGTAGGGGTGAATGGTCGGTCCATTGCACTAGGGGAAGAAAAATCTTTTACAAATGAAATAAACAAATGCATGCATGTGCCCACTGTCATGTGAAACAAACATGCATGAATGTTCGCAGTGTCATGTGAAATAAACATGCATGGGTGAGATCTGTGTCTTCTGAAACAAACATGCATGGGTGTGCGCAGTGTCATGTGAAATAACCATGCATGGGTGTGCGCACTGTCATGTGAAACAAACATGCATGGGTGTGCGCACTGTCATGTGAAATAAACATGCATGGGTGAGCGCTGTGTCATGTGAAACAAACATGCATGGGTGTGCGCACTGTCATGTGAAATAAACATGCATGGGAGTGCGCACTGTCATGTGAAATAAACATGCATGGGCGTGCGTACTTGCCAGGTAGGTCGCTCCCCCGCCACACAGCTCCGCCTGTGTTGTCCTGCCCGCTGCTGCTGCTGGTAAGCTCGCCCCTCTGCTGTTGCCTCGGTGCCCGTTTTGCTTCTGTTCCCCTCGTGCCCCCATTTCTTGTGTCCATTTTTGCCTTCTGTTTCCCCTCGTGCCCCCATTTCTTGTGTCCATTTTGCCTTCTGTTCCCCTCGTGCCCCCATTTCTTGTGCCCGTTTGCTTCTGTTCCCCTCGTGCCCCCATTTCTTGTGTCCATTTTTTGCCTTCTGTTTCCCCTCGTGCCCCCATTTCTTGTGTCAATTTTTTGCCTTCTGTTTCCCCTCGTGCCCCCATTTCTTGTGTCCATTTTGCCTTCTGTTCCCCTCGTGCCCCCATTTCTTGTGCCCGTTTGCTTCTGTTCCCCTCGTGCCCCCATTTCTTGTGTCCATTTTTTTGCCTTCTGTCTCCCCTCGTGCCCCCATTTCTTGTGTCCATTTTTTTGCCTCCTGTCTCCCCTCGAGGTCCCATTTCTTGTGTCCATTTTTTTGCCTTCTGTTTCCCCTCGTGCCCCCATTTCTTGTGTCCATTTTTTGCCTTCTGTTTCCCCTCGTGCCCCCATTTCTTGTGTCCATTTTGCCTTCTGTTCCCCTCGTGCCCCCATTTCTTGTGTCCGTTTTGCTTCTGTTCCCCTCGTGCCCCCATTTCTTGTGTCCATTTTTTTGCCTCCTGTCTCCCCTCGTGCCCCCATTTCTTGTGTCCATTTTGCCTTCTGTTCCCCTCGTGCCCCCATTTCTTGTGCCCATTTTGCTTCTGTTCCCCTCGTGCCCCCATTTCTTGTGTCCATTTTTTGCCTCCTGTCTCCCCTCGTGCCCCCATTTCTTGTGTCCATTTTGCCTTCTGTCTCCCCTCGTGCCCCCATTTCTTGTGTCCATTTTGCCTTCTGTTCCCCTCGTGCCCCCATTTCTTGTGTCCATTTTTTGCCTCCTGTCTCCCCTCGTGCCCCCATTTCTTGTGTCCATTTTGCCTTCTGTCTCCCCTCGTGCCCCCATTTCTTGTGTCCATTTTGCCTTCTGTCTCCCCTCGTGCCCCCATTTCTTGTGTCCATTTTTGCCTTCTGTTCCCCCTCGTGCCCCCATTTTGCTGTGCCCAACTTTGCCTTCTGTACCCCCCGCCGCTGCGTCCTGCGGCCCCGCCCCTGACTGCCCATTCACTGCCCCTGCCTCCCGCCTCCCAGCTGCTCCTCCCTCCCAGCTCCCCATATATGGCGGCCGCTGCGCAGCCGCGCCTAAGGCAAGCCCGTCTGCGCCCGTCCGCGCCTGGACCGCGCCCAGCGCCAGAACCCCTGGGCCCCGCACCCCCGCTCCAGCCTCGAGGACCGGCGCCGTTACGATGCCACCACACTCACGCTCTCAACCCGGACGGACACACAACTGCTTCAAGGCCGCCCGAACGCACACATGGCCCCTTCACCTGCCGGAACTGCAGCTACACCAGCCTCAGAGCCACCGGAGCGCCCGCCAAGAAGGACCTCAACCACCTCCGATGCATCCTACTGAACACCCGCTCCGCACGCAAACACGCCGTCGAGCTCTGGGACCTGCTCGACACATCATCACCAGACGTCGCCTTCCTGACAGAGACCTGGATGAAGCGACTCCTCCGCACCCGACATCGCCATCAGCCATCCCAGACGGCTATAAGATCACCCGCAGAGACCGCATCAGCGGAGTAGGAGGAGGAATCGCCATCGTCCACAAGAACTCCATCAGGGTCTCGACCAGCACCGGCGACTTTCTCTGCACCGCCGAACACATGCACTTCCAGATCCACACGGACCCCAGCACCACCCTCAGAGGCACCCTTGTCTACAGACCCCCTGGGCCCCGACCCCAGTTCAGCGACTCCATCGCCGACTTCATCAGCACGCACGCCCTGACCTCTACCGACTACATCCTCCTCGGAGACCTGAACTTTCACCTGGATAACAACAACGACAGCAACTCCACCACCCTGATCGACAACCTCGCCAACCTCGGACTGAGACAGCTCGTCACAACACCGACTCATTCCGCCGGCCACACGCTCGACCCCGTCTTCTCCTCAAGCTCCCACGTCTCCTTCAGCCACACCACGGAACTCCTCTGGACCGACCACCGCTGCATCCACTTCACCTTCCAGAAACCCACCACACACCACCGCACCCAACAGATCCCACGCCGCTGCTGGAGCAAAGTCACCGAAGACCAGCTACGGGCAAACCTCGCTCTCAGCCCTCCCTCCGACCCATCCAACACCGGCGACGCTGCCTGCAACCTCAGGCGATGGATAGAGCGACTGTGCCAACACCCTCGCCCCGCTGAAAAAACTCACCTACAGCAACACCACCAAAGAGCCAGCTGGTTCACCCGGAACTCCTAGCTTCCAAGCGTACCTGCCGGAAACTTGATAAGAAATGGCACAGTGATAAGACACCGGACAGCCACGCAGCCCATAAAGACGCCATCCGTAACCACCACCACCTCATCAGGTCCGCCAAGAGAATCTCCTTCAAAGACCGCCTCGACAACAACGCACACAACAGCAAGGAGCTCTTCAACATCGTGAAGGAACTCTCCAACCCCAGCTCCAACACCAACGACATCCACGCCGTCGCAAGCCCTGTGCGATTCCCTCGCCACCTTCTTCCACCGCAAGATCGCCGACATCCACGACAGCTTCAACACCCAGACAGCCCCCACTAAGATAGATACACCAGACCCGCCGCACACCATCGACCATGACCCCTTGCCAGCCTGGGCCAGCGTGAACATCGAGTGACACCATCAAGACCATGGGCACAATACACTCCGGCTCCCCGTCAGACCCTTTCCGCACCACATCTTCAACAAAGCCAGCAGCTCCATTGCACCCCACCTGTGCAACGTTATCAATCTCTCCTTCGAGACCACGACCTTCCCAGAGAGCTGTAAACATGCAGAGATCAACGCCCTACTCAAAAACCCAAGGCGGACCCAAGGGACCTCAAGAACTTCCGGCCCATCTCCCTGCTTCCGTTCCCAGCCAAGGTCATCGAGAAGATCGTCAACAAACAGCTAACCCGATACCTCGAAGAAAACAGCATCCTGGACCCATCCCAATCGGGGTTCCGCAGCAACCACAGCACTGAGACTGCCCTCATCGCCGCCACCGGCGACATCAGGACCCTGCTGGACAACGGTGAGACCGCAGCCCTCATCCTGCTGGACCTCTCCGCCGCCTTCGACACTGTCTGCCACCGCACTCTCGCGCACGCCTCCACGACGCAGGGATCCGAGACAAGGCCCTGGAATGGACCACCTCCTTCCTCAACGGCAGAACCCAGAGAGTCCGCCTCCCACCTTTCCGATCCGAAGCCTCCGAGATCATCTGCGGCGAACCCCAGGGATCTTCCCTCAGCCCAACACTGTTCAACATCTACATGGCCCGCTCGCACGCATCGCCAGACAGCACGACCTCAACATTATCTCCTACGCCGACGACACTCAACTGATCCTCTCCCTCACCAAGGACCCCCTCGCCGCCAAATCCAATCTCCATGAAGGAATGAAGGCGGTCGCCGATTGGATGAAGATCAGCCGACTAAAGCTGAACACGGACAAGACAGAGGTCCTCCTCCTCGGCTCCAACCCCTCAGCATGGGACGACTCCTGGTGGCCAACGCGCTGGGAGCAGCCCCGACACCCACCGACCACGCACGCAACCTGGGAGTCATCCTCGACTCAACGCTCTCCATGGCCAAGCAAGTCAACGCAGTCTCCTCCTCCTGCTTCAACACCCTCCGCATGCTTCGCAAGATCTACAGGTGGATCCCGACAGACACAAGGACAGTCACCCAGGCCCTCGTCAGTAGCAGACTTGACTATGGGAACGCCCTCTCGCGGGAGCCCCGGCCAAGCTCATCAAGCGACTGCAACGCATGCAAAACGCCTCCGCACGCCTGATCCTCGACATACCACGCCACAGCCACATCACCCCCCACCTGAGGAACCTGCACTGGCTCCCCGTCGACAGGAGGATCTCCTTCAAACTCCTCATCCACGCACACAAGGCACTCCACAAGACTGGCCCAGCCTACCTCAACAGACGACTCTTCTTCTACGTCCCCAACCGCCAGCTCCGCTCCGCCGACCTCTCCTCGCCACCGTCCCTCGCATTCGAAGAACAACCACCGGCGGCAGATCCTTCTCACACCTCGCCGCCAAGACCTGGAACACCCTTCCACTAAGCCTACGACAGACCCAAGACCTGCTGAGCTTCAGGAGGCTACTCAAGACCTGGCTGTTCGACCAGTAGCAGCACCCCCCCCCCCTTTCCTCTCCCCAGCGCCTTGAGACCCTCGCGGGTAGGTAGTGCGCTCTACAAATTCTGTGATTGATTGATTGAAATAAACAAATGCAGGCATGTGCGCACTGTCATGTGAAATAAACATGCATGGGTGTGCGCACTGTCATGTGAAATTAACAAATGCAGGCATGTGTGCACTGTCATGTGAAATAAACATGCATGGGTGTGCGCACTGTCATGTGAAATAAACATGCATGGGTGTGCACACTGTCATGTGAAATAAACATGCATGGGTGTGCGCACTGTCATGTGAAATAAACATGCATGAGGTGTGCGCACTGTCATGTGAAACAAACATGCATGGGTGTGCGCACTGTCATGTGAAATAAACATGCATGGGTGTGCGCACTGCCATGTGACATAAACATGCATGGGTGTGCGCACTGTCATGTGAAATAAACATGCATGGGTGAGCGCTGTGTCATGTGAAACAAACATGCATGGGTGTGCGCAGTGTCATGTGAAATAAACATGCATGGGTGTGCGCACTGTCATGTGAAATAAACATGCATGGGTGTGCGCACTGTCATGTGAAATAAACATGCATGGGTGTGCACACTGTCATGTGAAATAAACATGCATGGGTGTGCACACTGTCATGTGAAATAAACAAATGCAGGCATGTGCGCACTGTCATGTGAAATAAACATGCATGGGTGTGCGCACTGTCATGTGAAATAAACAAATGGAGGCACGTGCGCACTGTCATGTGAAATAAACATGCATGGGTGTGCGCACTGTCATGTGAAATTAACAAATGCAGGCATGTGTGCACTGTCATGTGAAATAAACATGCATGGGTGTGCGCACTGTCATGTGAAATAAACATGCATGGGTGTGCGCACTGTCATGTGAAATAAACATGCATGAGGTGTGCGCACTGTCATGTGAAATAAACATGCATGGGTGTGCGCACTGTCATGTGAAATTAACAAATGCAGGCATGTGTGCACTGTCATGTGAAATAAACGCATGGGTGTGCTCACTGTCATGTGAAATAAACATGCATGGGTGTGCACACTGTCATGTGAAATAAACATGCATGGGTGTGCGCACTGTCATGTGAAATAAACATGCATGGGTGTGCGCACTGTCATGTGAAAGAAACAAATGCAGGCATGTGCGCACTGTCATGAGAAATAAACATGCATGGGTGTGCGCACTGTCATGTGAAATAAACATGCATGGGTGTGCGCACTGTCATGTGAAAGAAACAAATGCAGGCATGTGCGCACTGTCATGAGAAATAAACATGCATGGGTGTGCGCACTGTCATGTGAAATAAACATGCATGGGTGTGCGCACTGTCATGTGTAATAAACATGCATGGGTGTGCGCACTGTCATGTGAAATAAACATGCATGGGTGTGCGCACTGTCGTTACGTCGCACGCAATCGATATTATGTTGTGATTCCTTTGCCTTCAGCCAGGTTCATTATCAAAGAATTCAAGGCCACTAAAAATAATCCTCTGAATAAAACCTTTCGTATCATTAGTCCTTTGACTACATTTATTTTGCTGAGATCCAATTTGTCACCCTAAATATCATACATATCACGTCATGTCCTGGGGGCCGAGGGGGCAGCTCCTCGCGCTGCCCTATTTACACGTGCTGATCACTGTGACGTGAGGGCAGGACGGGGCCGACTCCCCAAGGCCACCCTTAGAAGTGTTCATCCCGCGGGCCCCCCGCTCCCCGTGACGCCGCCGCCCCATCATTAGAACACAAAAGCAATTACTTGCTCTCTCAACGTAACAAGCTTCGCTTCTTCCAAGCGCCGCGCGGCCCCCGGGGTCTCGCATGGAGCCGCTGCACCGCGCGCTCGGAAGCTGATCCAATGGAATGAATCTTCTGCGAGACACGGAGCATCGGAAGCGCCTCGAAGGGCCCTGCCTCGTGGCGCGAAGACAGACATCCTGCGTGTGAGCCCAGTGAATGCAAGGTTAGTCCCTCCCTGCTGGGGGCACAGGTTGGACCCTCCCCTGTTACTGTGGAGAGGGGACTTCACAGGTGGCTTCGGTCCCTTCATGCCCAAGTAAGTGCAGTCACCAAACATACGTTCCATCGTCGATCCATCGTCGTCATCTGCTGTGTGGGCCCATCCTTTAACACAACTAATAGCGTCACATCCTGTTAATGATCTGCTTGAAGCAATGTCACTCTGCCTGTAGTCATCTTCCAACAAGGACTCTCCAGGCTTGAGGCATCACAGAACTGTCCCGGGCTCGTATTCCTTCTCTTTTATAGTTTTTATTGTATCTCTGCCACCACCAAGTCCCCCCGTCGGCGAATCAAAATCCGAGCTTTGGGCTCTTTATTAAACGCGTCTTTCGAACACAGCACCGGGCTACCGGTGACCTTTCTAAAGTGCTTCAGTCCCACAGACTGGCCGCCTAGTCTCATTCTGCGCTCTATGCTTCCCAACTCGTTGGGAGTTGTCTCTGCAGCAGGCAGGAGGCACGTTTCAAAGCAGGCTGTCACTTTACATGTGTTTGGTCGGGTACCCACGTGAGCATCCCTACCTGCAGCTGGGACCAGCTCTCCCCATCCATCACCATCCTTCCCTCCGCAGTTCCTGCTCTTACTTCCAACAAGCAGGTTGCAAGGCTGTTTGCTGTTTCACTAACTTCCCTTCCTCCAGGAGGCAAAAAACACTTCCAAGTTGTGGGCCATTCAAATATAGACAATTCTGACTGTATTTTCTGCAAGCGGAGCTTTTTATCCCAACCTTTTGTGCCCCCCTATCTGAATCCATAAATACTTATGATTATTAATTTATACCATAATCCTTCAGTTGTTGGACACAACTGCAAAGGGGATCTGAACCCAGCCACTCAATGACGTAGGCTCTTCAGCAGATTTGAATCAACCCTACATTCTTTCAAAGGAGTCCTCTCGCTCCTCGTCCATCTGTCTGTCGAGGGTCCAAGTGCCCACCCTGCTGGGGATTATTAGGACACTATTCATACCCGTTCGTCTGCCACTTCATGAGTCTCACTCCCAGGGCTGGATTAAGACCCTTAGAGGCCTTAAGCACTGAAAAGATTGTGGTGCCCCCATATATATCTATTTCAAAATATAAACAATAATAAACCGTAAAATAACATTTTATTTTTCGAAATGAAACAAAACTTACAGTAAGATGGAAAACCATGTTTATTTTTGTCAACTTCCAGTTTATTTATAGGTTCAGCTGCACCATTTGCAGTTTTGCACCATATGGTCCATGGTAAATCCGGCAATGGTGCCCCCCTTCCCCCGATGCCCTAAGTACGTGCTTATTTTGCTTAATGGTTAAACCCACCCTGCTCACTTCCCTCACCTAATATTTATGACACCACAAGTCCTGAGGAGTGATGGGGATTCTGCCTGCTGAGAGAGTGATTACTCAGCCAGGAGCATCAGTGATGCTGCCATGAGCTCTGTCATGTCGCACAGGTTTATAAATGTGCTGCCATACCACAATAAATGTATGGGGAATGATGCATGAAGGTTTTTTTCAGTCCCAAAACGTGTGCTATACAAAGGTGACGAAAATGCAATATAACAAAGTGCATTTCAGGTTGTAATGGGGCAGAGCAGTGTTCGTCCTTTCATTGCATGCTCGCAAGGGTATGTACCAGTGCTTGACGACTCTTCCTGCAGGTGCACAGCCTTGTGTGGTTATGGCTTGCCGTTGCCCTTGCCTACTACTTCAGTATCCATGGACAAAATCGCAGCTGTCCGTGAACAGCTTTGACTGTGTAAGGGACAACTGTGGGCTTTGGGCAGCAACTAAGGACCTAACATGAGAGGAGTTCAGCGTTGAATAAAACCCCCCAAATGCGCTCTGTAGCCCCTAGATCTGCGTTCACATTTATTTTCTGCTCACCAACCTCTAGTCGTATCACTTCGGCCTACAGTAACACTCCAGGCCGTAGATTTTGGCCCCTGACAAGATGCTGGTGACAACCTGCCTGTTTGCCCGTATATCTCCCCCATAGCTGCCTCTTAGGCCTTTTTTAGGTCTCGCCTAGGTAGCGCTTGCACTGTCTCTTCGTGACATGCTGTATTCAGGAAAAGAATGATGGATTTAACCCAGATCTCTTGACTGGGGGTGAATGTTTTGATTTGTTCTGCAATCCGTCCATCAATTGTGTGTCTTTTGGTATTCAGGATATGGGCATAACGTTCCGCCAGCTTTCCACCCATCTTTTTAATTGGCTCCTGTCCCTGTCCTTTTCATTGGTCAATAGGCTTAGTAGTCCCTCCTTAGTACCGCTTTGTCTCTTCTTGTAACCTCCCATGAGGACACCCCCTGTTACGTGTGTTGTTACTGCCTGGGTTTTAATTACAGCATCAGAGCACTATTTTCTTAAAGGGTTTCGGGCAGGACACACGCTTGGTCCTAAGCAAGGCTGGCAGTGGTTACTTTACTCACTAGCACATCTCACATTTATATGAGACCTTCTATGAATTTCCCTTCATCAGCTCCACACAGAGTACAACCTAATCCGGAATTAATATATTAATTATTTTGTCACATTTCAAAGCTAATAATTGTATATGTGGACATAGCTATTTGAATGCACTCGTGGTGCTGTCTTGCATGCAATACATTATGGGTAGGGTGGATTTACCACATCTTCTGCAGGGTGCAGTAACATATGTGACCAAAAGAGGTCCTATGGGTCTTCTTTTGGCCACATATGGTACTGCACCCTGCAACATGGCTAGGTAAAAAACATTGGCATTTATAATGCCAATAACTCCAACTTTCCAGGGTGCAGTACTATATGTGGCCAAAAGAGGTCCCATGGGACCTCTTTTGGCCACATATGTTACTGCACCCTACAACATGGCTGGGTAAAAACCATTGGCATTTATAATGCCAATAACTCCAACAAATGCGAGATCGATTGCATTTCCAATGCAGTAGGTCTTGCATTTGTTAAAGTTAGAGCTGTTGGCGTTGAAAATGACAATGTTTTTTACTTTTGCTTCTTTATACCATTGGCAATAGTGCTACGCAAATATAATAATTCCACTGCAAGTAAAAAACATTGGGGCTCATTTCGATGTTGGTGGGCCCGCCACCGACAGGCTGTTGGTGGTGGGCCTCCCGACATCTACATGAGCGGTCTGAGGGTCAGTAATCCCTACAATAAGGGTGGTGCCTGCTCAGGGACTGCTGTAGGGATTACAATGTCCCTTTCCGCCTGCCCTTTCATGGCGGATCACCCGCAATGAAAAGGCAGGGGAAAGTGAATTTGGGGGCCCCTAGCAGGGCCCCCTTCTCCCCTGGCCCTCTGCTATGGGGCTCTCCCCACAATGTTTCAGGCACCGCATGGTGCCTGCCACACTTTGAAGGGATGTTTTTAAAGTGTTTATTTTCTATTGGGGCGTGTGCTGCAGCCCGCAGCACACGCAGCTATAGAATATATACACATTGCGACCACAGTGAATACAGTCGCATTGTAATCAGGTCAGCGGGACCGCCAATTTATAGTCGGGCGGTCCTGCTTCCGATATGGTGCCCGTCAGACGAGAGTCCGACCGGCATCGTAATGATGCCCATTGTTATTTTCTACACCAACAGCTCGAACTTTAATCAATGTGAGACCTATTGCAATGCAAATGCTTGTTCAAGATCAGTGGCTTGGTTTAGAGAATGCATGAAGGGATTAACATCTGCCCGGGTGGCAGAAACACCGCCTCCACAACACTAGCAGGGGTAATTTTGCCACTTGAAGAAGCTAGGGTTGGGCGGAGCTGGTGTAGTGCCTCTACGCGTAGCTCCACGGAGTTTGAAAAAACTCAGTGGCGCTACGCATCACTCCGCTCCGCTCCCTCCCCGCTCCCTCCCCCCTCCCAAATGCTTTAAAATGATAAAAAGAAAGGCACTTACCTGTGTTTCTGCCGCCTCCCCTGCCTGGCTGCTCTCCTTCCAGCTCCTCGCCGCCTCGCGTCCTTGTTCATTGAAAAAAACACTACGTTGTACATCTTGCGCATGCGCACGCGCGAGGCGTACAACGTGGTGTTTTATAATATAGAAGGACGCGAGAGGAGCTGGAAGAGAGCGGCCAGGCTGAGCGTGCAAAACACAGGTATTCCCTTCTTTATTATTTTAAAGCATTTGGAAGAGAGGGAAGCGACTGACTCCGCTCCGCCACGGAGGCAGAGTTTTGCCTACCTCCGCGTTCAGCGCGGAGTAGGCAAATCTCTGCAAACTCCGCTGGCGGAGCGGAGTTACCCGCCCAGGGTTAGAAGAAGCCTGCCACGGCGTTGGTGGTTTTTCTGCCAAAGTGGCTACCTTTGCTATGGAAAGGCCATTTTAGGGAAGAAATCCATCATAAATGTGGCCATGCCCGTGGCAGATTGTGGGATTCCCATCAACATCCATGAGCCCTGGCAATGTCCCTGCACAATGGGGATATATTGTCAGCAGTCACTCAGTGTGTGTTCCTGACCTGCTGGATGCCACTTCCTGGCATGTTGGGTAGACATGCCTTGTCCTTAACATGAAGGCCACCTGGCCTTCCTAAAGTCTTGGTGAAAACACTGCCAGCGGGAGTGTAGCTATCAGTGGCTCCAGGGCCCAGAGGTGAAAGGGGCCCCAGGGTGCTGTGCACCAGGTGCAGTTTAAGTAAAATGTTTCCTTCTCCGAATCATTTGTGCAAGCGAACTCTTAGCAGGTTAGGAGTGGGACAGAAAATAGGCCCGGGCACCAAAGTAGAAGTGGCCCCCATTAGTGAATCAGATAGGTAAAAAAGTGAGCCCCATTTACAAATCGGGCAGTTTTTAACTTTGTAAATACACCCTGTATGCCTGTTCTGCAAGGTATGGAAGAAGTATGGAAGACTGCATGCATTTGTGCATGCTGCAGGCAAAGTCTGAGGTAATATCAGAAAAATTAACAATTAAAGACGTCACACCAGACCATAAAACCGACCCACACACTGGCCTGTCAGACCAGCCCTTCGGGCATTGCCAGATTGCCCTATAGTCGGGGGAGATACTCACAGGTCTGGTCTCACCACGTCCCAATTTGCCCCCTTAGGTCACCTCGTCATCCCCCTCCCACTTTTTTTCCTGTGTCACTTCTGTCAGAGACTGGGGGGGCATTGACCACAGGATCTCCTGATGCCCGTTTTCACGTTTCTGCCCCCCCTTTGCACGGTGGCTCTTGGATCCAGTCAGTTTAGTGTGGGGGAAGAGCAGCCACAGTCACTGTTTCTCACTTCGTAATTGGGACACAGAGTGTCCCCTGCCTCCTTCTGGGATGTATGCCACATCTCTGCCACCCTCTGCCCAGCACACTAGGCTTTTTACAGGATATTTCAGGCAGGATGTGGCAGTTGTGTAGGGAGTTTGCACTAAGCATCCATCTTCCTTCAGTGGTTCATTCATTGTATCAGGCGAGACGGGGCAAACCCAACAAAGACATTTATAATGCCAATAACTCCAACTTTGCAGGGTGCAGTACTATATGTGGCCAAAAGGGGTCCCATGAAAAAGGCCGCTTTCATGAAGCATGTGTGCACCACAATTGCATACAACTGCATACCTGCCAACTCACATAGAGCCACCGTGTGACACACGATATCGGCTTCCTTCACACGGTCACCCAGTGAGGAGCTGATATCACACGGTGGCAGGGAAAACAATCTGAAAACCACTGTAGTTAGTGGATTTCCAGCTCGTTTTCTGAGGCTTTGACCTACCGACGTTCATTAAGGGGTATGAAAACACCCCAGGACATAGGCACCAGCCTCAGCAAGCTTTTTGTTTTTCGGGAGGAGGGGCCTTGGGGCCTGGGTGGGCTTTAAGAGTGGCTTGTAGGCACTTTTCGGCACGAGGCCCGCCCCCTTCAAGGCCCCACCCCTCCTCCCACTGTGAGCTTATTCTTCAGTTGGCAGGTATGCAACCCTGGTATGCGTCGTACTGACTAAAATCACCAGACATCAATGAAAACCTGTCAAGCAGATCCCCTCTACTCTTAAACACCCCCCTTTCAAGAATGTTCTCTTTGAACAGCTTCCGTGCCACAGGCCCAAAGGGCAACACCCTTTAACCAAACTTTATCTTAAATTCATAACTTTTTCCCAACTCCCCAAAAAAACACACATTCTTCCTTCCCTCCCTCGTGCTGATTTAGCTGACCAGTAACAAGACCAACCAGAATGCATCCTCAATCTGAAATCTTACTGTCTACCCCTCAACAGCACACCGGTTCATTAGCAACAAAACACAAAACCCCTACCTACTCTGTACACACCAGGTTCATTAAATGCAAACTTGCAAAAGGGGGAACCAACCACAGGCTAACAGCTGAATCCCTGAAAAGAAACTCTAGCCACCTGCATGTCCTCTCCTAGCCGTTTACAGTCTGCAGCACCTTCCACTGTGGTCTGGTCTTGACTTTGTCCTAAGGGAAGAACCTGGCACTAAACGTTTCTTAACCCGGTGCCTCCTTATTCAGCCAATCCCTGGTCTGTATTCCCTTGGCCCTCATCACTCGCCCGAAAAGCCCGCAGGGGTTGTCCTAATGCAGTCTTCCCCTTAAGCCTTGTTCGGCCGAGATGGTCCGAACCCAAGAATAAACACTTCTTACAGCGTTATAAACGCTGCTGTAATGAAGCGGGTGTGCATCACAATTGCATACAACTCTGGCACCCGCTGCCCAGGCTAAAATAATTCGGTTCAATTCAAAAACTTTATTCGACAAGTTAAAAACTGTCATAAAAGCACATAAAATAACATAAAATACACTCTTTTACAACAAATCAGATTAATAGATATGATACACAAGTCATCATTGTCTTTCAACCAGTAAAAAAACATTTCTTAATATGATAATATCTAATACATGCTGCTTTTCCTTACATAAATAGCCTTCTTAATAAGAAGAGCAACATTAAAACACACAAAGTGGTCATTTAGTGCAATCAAATATTTCAATGCATCTTTATGAGTTGTAATATTTTATGCAACAAAAATTGGTTTCAGATAGAAGCGCCGAAAGTTCTCATAGAATTCACAAAAACGTGTAACGTGCTTTACTCGCACCATTACATGGACAAGGGGTCATATCTGAAGGGCAAGATCTCATAGTGATGAAGGCAACCAGATGGTGCACCATGCCAACTCTAAGTCTGCTGGAATTCTATCACACAAGATAAATAGTTTTGGCAACCCTCCGCCAGAGGCATGGTCATATAGAATGCAACCATCGACTTCTTCATCTCATTGCCCATTCAGCATTCAGATCTCTATTGGTAAAAAATACCTTTAATAGATTTCTTAGTAAATGAAAGCACCTGAAGCGGATCCGACCACATTGAAAGTTTGAACAAGGTACTAAAAGTTGAATTTATATAAGCTAACCAAGGATTACGGGAAACATTATCTAGTGTTAAACAATCTAAAATAATTGATTTGGTAAAAGCGGTTTCCTCTTTGGACCATATGGAAAACCATAATAGCAAGGGTCTTACCAAAAGCTGGTCCTCCAGGTACTGTAAGCCAACCTCCCGATGGGCAATCAGAGATGGGGCGGATACAGGTAGACAAAGCAGATGTTTCAAAAAGCAGTTTTCCTCTACTTGTAGGGGATTACGAAGGGTATAACCCCACAAGCCGGCTCCATAGGTGGCAGTAGACACCCCTCTTGCCTTGTATATCTCGATCATTTCCTTAATAGGTCGACTACCCAGTTTGCTTGAAAACCTAAATATCCCATGAGGTTCCTGCTCATTTTAGCTTTAGAATTCAAAATCTGTTGTGCCCAGGAAACAATACTCGTGAATAGAACACCTAGATAACAAAAGGACCTAACTCTAGTAATTGGAGAATCACCAATAAGAAAAGAACTTACATTTTTAGGCTAATTCCCACACACCATGGTATAGGTTTTAGATTTGTTAATCACCATTTTTTAGATGTCATAAACTCTCCAAAAGCACTCATCAGTTTCTGAAAGCAACCAGGGTCCTAGAGAGCAATACAGCGTCATTGGCGTATAATAACACCGGTATACAATGCCTAGCGACGCCAGGTGCATCAGCTTGTAAGGCCTGCAAAGTGTTATCCACCCCATTAATAACAAGCATTGGCATAGCCAATAGGTCTCGCCTTTGGAACCTTATAAGTATTTAGTTATGCAGTACAATATCCTTGGTGCAACAACATCAACTGTTGCATATCTAAACACTTATAAGGTCCCAAAGGCGAGACCTATTGGCTATGCCAAAGCTTTTTTTTTTGTAGGCACCGCGAGATTGAGTGACTTGCCCAGAATCACAAGATGCAGAGCAGACGCCGAGACTCGAACCCGCTTCTCCAGCTCCATAGTCGGCGGCTCTAGCAACATTCTCTCCCCATGTGACCTTGTATACCCTAATCTGCTGCCCACGTAAAGCTCCTTTAATGCCAGTACGCCGAGTCTGCGCTCTTGAAGCTGCAAAAAATACATGCAGTAAACAATGGCCCGCAGAAAGGAACTGCCTGGCACTGGCATGGCAATGAAGTTGCCCTATTAAAATCCACTCACGCAGGCAGTGACATGAAGTGAGCCACGAGGTGGCGCCAGAGACCGGCTCTGAGCCCAGCAGGGACAGCGGCTAGAAGCTGCCTGATAGTTGGTGTGCTGGCTTCCTGTTGGTGACAGTCACTGTGTCCCCACAGCGCAGTGGTACAGTCCAGACGCTTCCACATTTGCACGCTTGATAATCAGGGCCATCGACAGGGCCTGCTGGTTAAGGAGTAATCGCATGTGGCCCTTCATCCTTGGCAGCACGATAAGCAGAAATAATGCACCCCGGAGCCTGTCCTGGCGACCGCCAGTACAAGACCAGCAGTCCGGCGGTGGAGGACAGCAGATGAGCGCAAGGGCCACTGATGATTGTTGATGGAAACATATTCCATGTTCCACCTCACCAGAAGCACAGGTGACAGAATTAGCTTCAAAGAGTTCCAAATATAAACGTAAACACATAAAGCTGTATAACAAGTACCAGAACTATGGAAATGGGCACGGATATCAGTGGTACCTTGTTAGTTCACCCTTACTTCGACCTTCATGCAAATTTGTTTTTCACCTGTTAGATCACCCAAAGGCTCGTCAGAAACCTTGGTCAATAACTCAAGGTGCTAAGGGATGTGAGCCCGACCAGACCTTTGCAGAGGAATGAAGGAATGAGGACTGGGGTAGAAGAAGTCTGCCCCACTTCATACTTAGTTTGGCCCACTAACGAGAAAACTAGTCACCTCTTCAGCAGAACACTATCCATGAAACGACTTAGCGGCCTGAAGATGACCACGAGGTCACATTGCAGCACTTTACAAAACACCCAAAAATAAATAAATAAGTAAACCCCCCCTTCCTTTCTCTTCCCTTCTACCGTTTTGTATAGTTACCTCATGTTTTTTGCTCTCTATTCACACCCTCTGTAATAATGTTCACAATTCATCGCTGTCGAAACAGGTAGGAGTAAGTGTGCATATCTCGACAAATGAGAAGGCCCTCTCAGAGTGAGCTGCCACAACCAACGTGGAGAGCTAAAACTGGCCTGTGGTCCACTCAGGCTGAGGCTTCGATGAATATCAGCATATGACAACACTCCTAACTTCACCAGGTGACTCCGGTGGACAGGCGCTCAATTCCATTGTAAACAAATACTACTAATGTAGCACGTAGTGAGGCATGCTTTAAGCCACGAGGCGCTGCATATAACGGGAGATTTCCTTCCACTCTGCTGCAGGGCTGAAGAGAGAGGGACCGAGAGAGACATAAAAGGCAAACACGGTGGACCACGGGGAGGGTATTGTACTGTACTGGATCAATTGTTTGAGGGTTTCATGCGCGTGGTGACAGAATAATAAAGAGACAGCTTCAGGGAGACGAAGAAAACAAAGACAGCTTTAGAGGGATGGAGGAACAACACAGACAACTGGCGAGAGAGGAATGCGGGGCAGAGAAGAACAGAGTCAGAGGAAACAGAGAACAAGCCCGGGAGTGGTGCGCGCGCGCTAAAAGGAATTTAAAAACAAGCGCGGTGCGCGCGCACTGCAGGAATGCGAGGTATGCAGCTGGCACCCGGCCGTGCTGCTGCTCGCTCCTGAGCACCCTAGGCCAGGGGACAGAGATGGCGGGACATGCACCCGCCTTGGACCAATTGCATGCTGTCGTTCTTAGAAAGTCGCACGCAAAGGCCAATTGCATGTGTTTAGAGTTTTAAAGCCCTTACAAAATGCCTCGCAGAGCAGCGCATGCGCGCTGGCTCAGGCGAGACCTAAAAAGTGAAAACAGTAAAGGGGCTAGGATGAAGCCCTATCTTATGCATCTCCCAACATTAAATTTGGGAGATGCATTCCCCTTGGGGGTCATACCGGACTTGACTAGATAATTTCTCATATAAACGCATAAGGAACCCAATAATCGCCTTAGGGGCAGCAAGAGAGAGCAGCGTTGACCAGAGGATGGAATGGTCAACTAAATCAAATGCACTGCTTAGGTCGGCAAAGCAGAGATCCCGATTTGGCCCTGGTATATTTCTCAATCAAAATATCTAGGTTAACACATTGCTCTAGGGTCCCAAGACCCTTCCTAAATCCATATGGGCCATTGATAAGATCGAGAATTCCAGAGCCCACTCCTCCAGCCTCCTCAATAGGATTCTACTCATCAGTTTGGTTGAGGAATCCAAAAGTGATATAGGACGATAGTTTTTAGGTTCTGACTTATAGTAGTGACTTCTTGTAGATAGGTACAATAATTGAGATGGCCCAGGATGATGGTATAGTGTCCACTATTGTTGCATTAAAAACCCTAGTCAAGATTGGGCCCCATAATTCCTTGGCTGCTTTAAAAACATCTACCGGCACCCCATCTGGGCCGTCTGCCCTTCCCCCTGCGCTATCATGTAAAGCTTGGATAACCTCAGCAATACAATTTTCCAGTGGGAGAGACTTCCACCTGCAAATAGCCCCGCTCAGTTCTAAACCACTATTCTCACAGTTCTGTTAAAAAATGTGTCACCTATGCTTCGCAAGAAACAAAAGAATTAAACTCAGGGATTGTATCATTTTGAAGAAAAGGAGCTTAACCGTGTCCCAGTATAGCTTATTATCATTAGTTTCTGCAGCTAGAGTCAGTTTTGTCCATGCCTCTTCCTGGAGTACCTTCTTCCTAGCCTCAAGTACCTTCCTATACACACCCCCCAACCACCTTCTCTTTGAACTGCTTTCCTGCCACAGACCTCAAGGTCAACACCTTTTAACCTAGTTTCATCTTAAATTCATAACTATTTCCCAACTCTCCCCAGGCCCCCAAACCCCCTTCCCTCCCTTGAGCTCATCCACCTGACCAGTAACAAGAAAATAATGAATGTATACTCAATGTGAAATATTACCATCTGCCAACCAGAAAACCCCTTCCCTCTTGAAGGAGCTTTTTCTGCCCCACCCCCTGCTTTAATCACCAATGCTTATCTCCTAGCAAGGCAGCTAATATGTCCCTAATCTCCAATAGGTAAAGTTCCTTGCCCATGAAGGACAAGTGCACCGTGCATCAATAGCGGTCTGTTTAAAGGTGTCCCTCCACATTCTACGTGGAAAGAACTCTATCTGTACACTAGCAGCTCCTGCTCAAAAGGCTTGGATCTTCTTGAGGTCTCTCTTAATTGGTTTCAACAACACTAAACCCTGTACTAAAACATTCTCACCTAAATGGATAAGCAACACACCTTGGGACCCTTTACCTTTGAACAAATTGGCTAACAATGGTAATAACTCCCTGCAACGCATGTCCCCATCCTACCGGTGTATCCTCAAATCCCAACTCTCCTTCAAGCTGCCTCGGTTCCGCTTGCTTCTCTGCCCTCTTTATAAAGGAGTGGCCTCAGGTCCACACCAAAATTACTGTAGACTTGGGACAGCAACACAGCCTAAAATAAGCAGCAAAAACCTGTCACCCATCCCTGACTGCCCATTGTGGCCTCACGTATCATCCAGTGCCTAATTTCAACCAGAGGTTTCCAGTGCTGAGCACCAGCACTTAATTGTCAACACCAGTGCTAATTAATGGTCTGCCACATGGTGGTGCTGTTTATTTAATTTAGAGACAAGCACAAAAAAGTTGTTTGTCAATTCAATATTCCTTACAAATTACTAATCCCTGACCCAAAGTTCTTCTTATAGCTTTGGGGGGGCTGGAATAGTCCAAATTGCCACACTTGCAGGAGTGTAATAGTTAGTAGGTGTGTTGGTACTGTCATTGGCAGAGCTGGCAGGGGCAATGGGTGCTGCAAGCTGTAGTGGCCTCCTGACAAGGTCCCGGCACTTATTTTTTCACAAATTAAACACTGGTATCACCTGTAACAGTCTTATCTCTACCCACTCTATCTCCTAATTTCTTCCCTGAATCACCCTTTATACTGGCTTCTGTCTCATCGCAGTGCGAAACTAAAGCTTACCAAATTCCTTTGATGGAAATTGTAATTCTGAAAGGCCAGACTCAGTATCCTCAGCACTTATAAACTCATCACAGGAGAACACCCAACACGTTCACCAAACCCCCTGCCTTCTCCCAAACCTGCCTGCAGATGAGCCTGCCCAATGACCACTCGGTAAACCTCCATCACTGGGTGATGGCTGATGTTAAATCCTTACCCTCTCTCCTCTGATCCGTCGTAGCCTTCTTCAACCAAACTACCATGTTGTTCACATCGACCCACACATCCCGCCTCAACAAACTTTTCCTCTCTCTCCCAACTAATTCAGACACTCCAAAGACAGCAAAGAACAGCCAAGACATTGCCATTGAAAACAAGGCTATTTCCTGGTTGTTGAAACACTACCGGCAAACCTCCCAACATCCTCCTGACACCATAATGGGCCCCTTAACCTCTCTGCCTGCTGCTTCCTCCCTTGCCCATTCCTCCAAAATATGCCTCCCCATCTCTCCCGCAGTGGGCCCATAAACTCATAGCAGTGTAGTATCAAGGTGAAACAGACAGACCGCAACTGGAAACAAGATGTTTCAAATAAAAAAGGTGTATTCCATACGTCCAAAGGAAAGGGCCCACGGCAACCAGTGTGTAACGAAAATTGAGGGGGCCCCCCTACAAGGTACGTGGAGGGGCCCCTTCCGGACTCTATCAGGAGCTCTCCGGCCGAAGTGCTGTGCTGAGGGGGCCCCCTGGAGCTTGGGGCCCCCCCGCACCGCGGGGGCTGCGGGGGCCTGTGTTACGCCCCGGACGGCAACGATCCCACTGTAGTGGAGGAAGGTCCAGAGGCAACTGACCATTCCTTTGCTACAGAGATTCTACCAAACATCTGAATATCCTACTACTTAAAGGGGCAGAAGAGAATGCCAGTAATAAACATGCAAATAGGCATACCACAAGCAGCTTACCGTAAAAACTCCCCGCACGCTTCCTAGCAATGGTGACAGGCGACAAACCCTTTTCAATGATGCCCATTACGAAGTTCACCACATCACCCATTTATTCCAGCTCGTAATGTGTGTCTTCCTTTTATACTTTTTTTGTTGTTGCAGTTTTATATAGCGCAAACTCAACCCGAAGGTATCAGAGCGCTTTACATGAGCACCAGTTACATTACACAAGGACACTTTCATTTTGTTAGGCACGGGGAGATTAAGTGATTTGCCCAGAATCGCAGGATGTTGAGCTCCCTGCCGAGACTCGAACCCGGTTCCCCAGCTTCGAAGTCTGGTCATTGATGCCTGTCTGTATTATGTGAATGTCGAACTTGCCAATGACCCTTCATTCAGCTCCACCACTCTCCCCGACCAAGCATCCACATCTCCTTCAGCACCTCGGTCCATGCCTCCCTGCTCCGGTGAAGACCACGGAACCTCGACCACTGAAAACGAGACAGAGCGTCCGCGATGCTATTATTTACGCCAGGCATACGCCACACTCTAAAAACAATTTTATACTCCAAGTTTCGCAAAACAGACATCCTCAGCAAATGCAACACCTGTAAGTCCTGGACAGACTGCCTGATCATTATGCTACAATGGACATGTGATACTCACTAAAAATCACCTTCCTGTTTTTAAAGCATCTTCCCCACAAAACCAACACCACTACCAATGAAAAGAACTCAACACTCAATTCCTCAGGCCAATGCTTCCCGATCTATTTTCCCAGCCACAAAAAGCCAAAACCAGCCCCACCTGCTGCATTGGAAAATACCTGTATACTTCAAAGTATACTTCAGTCTGTCTCATCGCCCAAATTCACCATCTGATTTCCATTAAAGTGTTTCAAGAAAGCCAGCCACGCTCTCAGGACCCAATAGAGCCAAACCTATGTGCCTGCACAGTGTTCTCCCTACCCTCACAACTCTGCAGGCAGAGTGCCCCAGCAATACTTATACCATCCCCACTTCCACCTTTTTCTCTGCCAAAACGCCCTCTACTAAGTGATACCATGTTTTCCAAATTCTCTGCCAGTAACCTCTCCTCCATAGTCATGGAATCTATTTGAATTCCAAGAAACATCAAACTTCTAACCGGCTCGACAATCTTTTCCAGAGCTATAGGTATTCCAATATCTGCCATCAAATCCTGATAACATCCCAAGTACCTTGGCACAAGTCATTGTCTCCTGTCCCCACAAAGACAAAAACATCCAAATAATTTGTGACAAAGTCCCAACCTGAAATGTGTGTAAACAGCCATGGTAAAAAAGTGCTAAACTTCTCGAACAAGGAGCAAGACATAGAACAGCCCTTAGGCAGCGCCTTGTCAAAACTGTCCCTCAAACTGAATACCCAACCACTCAAAAACGGCCTGTGAGCGTGCACACAGTGACATGCAGACATGGCATCACACTTTGCCATGAAGGCGCCTGTGTGCGCCCTGCTCACCATCTCAAGTGCATCGTCTACTGAAGTATAAAGAACAGTGGTCAACACCTCGGCGATAAAATCATTCACAGTGGCCCCTTCTGGCCAAGACAAATGCTGACTTAAACCGAAGTTCACCCTTCTCTTTCTTGGGAACCACAGCGGTGGATGAAACTATCAGCCGCTCGAAAGGACAATCTGGAAATGACCCTCCATGTTTCCCTCTCTCACCTCATTGTCCAACTTGCATTGCACCACCTCAGGGTGATCTATTGCAGACTGCAAGTTCTCTCCATCAGAGCCCTCCGTTGAAGAGGGCTCTTAGGCCCTAGTCTAAAACATTTTATAAAACCTCCCTCAAACTCGCTTACAACTTCTACTAAGTGATAACTCTGCAGCCAAAATTATAACCTGCCCGCTTTAACTTGTTTAAGAGGGTTTCCGGTTTCCCCATCTTACCCAGACCTCCTCTTCCTCCTGTGCTTTTGCAACCCCTCCTTGTGACCCATGTGCCACTTCATCCGTGTTGGCAAAGCAGTGTGTAAGAAAGTGCTTCGCTCCACATTTGAGGCACTCTTGCTTGAATTTGCAAAACTCCCTGTTGGAGAAACCCCAATTAAAAGCCCACAGGTGCATCTCTTACTTCTAACCTCTACCGTGTGAGCCGGAGCTGCCCATTTCTATACTAACTGCTGGCACCTCCTTATGCTGTGTCCCACCCAACTGTGTAGGTTTGCCTTCAGGTTCATCTTCCACCCCTTACATCTCCCTACTCGCCCTCCTACCTCTACTGTCTACCAGCCCTGTCTCTCTGTTCCATCAATCAATCAATCAGGAGTTTGTATAGCGTGGCTACTCACCCATGAGGGTCTCAAGATGCTGGGGGGTGGGGGGGCTCCTGGTCCATCTGGGCGTGGCGGTTCACTTGAAGAGCCAGGTCTTGAGATTCTTCCTGAATTGGGTCAGCGACAGGGGATTGCCTTAGGTGGAGGGGCAGGGTGTTCCAGATTTTGACGGCGAGGTAGGAGAAGGATCTTCCTCCGGTTCTGGTCTTGTGGATCTGGTGGACGGTGGCCAGGGTAAGTTGGACTGAGCGAAGTTGGGAGAGCTTTGTAGGCATGTGTGAGAAGCTTGAATGTGATTCTCTTGTTGACTGGGAGCCAGTGGAGTTGTCAAAGGTGTTCTGTGATGTGGCTGTGGCGGGGGATGTCAAGGACCAGTCTGGCTGTGGCTTTTTGAACGTTCTGTAGTTTTCTGAGCTGTTTCTCGGTGGCGCTGGTGTAGAGTGAATTGCCATAGCAGAGTCTGCTGGTGATGAGTGCGTGGGTGACAGTCTTTTTGGATTCTGTGGGAATCCATCTGAATGTCTTTTGAAGCAGGTGGAGCTCATGGAAGCAGGATGAGGATACAGCGTTGATCTGGCGGTTCAATGTGAGCAAGAAGTCCCGTATGATGCCGAGGTTACATGCGTGGTCCATGGAGGTGGGAGGGGTTCCTAGTGTGGCGGGCCACCAGGAGCTGTCCCAGGCCGAGGGGGTGGGTCCCAGGATAAGTACTTCGGTCTTGTCTGAGTTGAGCTTGAGGCAGCTATCTTTTATCCAGGTGGCAACGGCCTTCATCCCACTGTGAAAGCTGATTCTGGCGGCTGTGGGTTTATTGATGAGGGAGCGGATCATCTGGGTGTCATCGGCGTAGGAGATGATGTTGAGTCCGTGGTTTCTGACGATGGCCGTGAGGGGGGCCATGTAGACTTTGAAGAGGGTGGGGCTCAGGGAGGAGCCCTGGGGCACTCTGCAGCTGATCTCTGTAGGTACTGAGAGGAACGGAGGTAGTCTGACTCGCTGTGTTTGGCCGGTGAGGAAGGAGTGGATCCAGTCCAGGGCCTTGTCACGGATGCCGACGTCGTGGAGTCTCGTGATAAGGGTGCAGTGGGAGACGGTATCGAAGGTGGCAGAGAGGTCCAGTAGGATGAGGGCTGCAGTTTCACCTTGGTCGAGGAGGGAGCAGATGTCATCAGCGGCGGTGAGGAGTGCAGTCTTGGTGCTGTGGTTGCTTCGAGACCGGATTGGGAGATGTCCAGGACGTGTCCAAGACGTGGTTTCATCACCCACACTCTCTGTCCTCAAACTCTGCTGCTAGCTCCTTCCTGGTATCCCAAAATCCCCTTTCCCCTCTCTTTTCCCCATCACCTACCAATGCTCCCAAATGTTCTACTACATATCATTGTGGGTGTGTCAGCCTCTCAAATACCTGCATGTCTTCACCTCTGCACGCGTTGGCCCACCCTTTCCTTTCTTCCATTATCTTTCTGCTCTTTACTGGCATCTCAAATCTCAGTTAAGAGCTCCATTGCTGTGCATGCTAGGCCCAACTCCTCCTCTTCTGCTCCTACCACATTCTTTTCTCCCTCCCTTCCCGCACATCTCCCTGTATCTTGTCCCCGCCTCCTCTCGTGACATAACATGCGCGTGCTGCTAAGCTGCCATCTTGTTTGCCTTCTTCTGAGTTGGAGGGCGCACCTGAGCTCGTCTCAAGGGTAGACACCGCCGCAAGCCTACTTCCTGAAACACAGGGAGGACACCCCACCTGCACAGCCGCGTCACCTCCCTGCTTTAAATACCTGGAGACCCGACGGTGCTTATGTGCCCGCATCTGCCTCTTGCCTCTGTATCCACCTCCAGTACCCAAAGCAGGTCCCTTCATGGCCACCTTCTGAACTTCTTCTGCGGAGGGGAGCAGCCAGGCCAGCACTCCTGCTGTTACTCTCTCCGCAGACCTTCTCGACGGGACACATGTCTGGTCCACACTCCTGCGACTATTAAGTTCTCCCGCCCTTCGTCGCAGAGCACCTGGAGTGCCTCCACCAGTGTCTTTGCCTGTTTGTTTGTCATTTTTTGTACACCATCAACCCCAACTACCCTTACAATCCCTTGCTATCCTACAATCTACAGCATCTGCCACTAATGTTCGGCTCCTGACTCTTTCCTAAGGGAAGAGGATCCTTCTAACCTTGCCCTGCCCCTAAATGTCCCTTAACTCTGCTCCCCCACAACCTCCATCAGTCCTCAACCTGTATTCCCTGGGCCCTCATCACTCACCCCAACAGCTCGGGGGAGGGAGGACCTCTTAACATCATCTCTCCCGCCATCGCCTCCCCCAAGCCCCATTCTTCAGTATTTCAAAAGGGCATCAATTTGAAGGTAATACTATTTGCGGCTTTGGGGGCTTATTAAGCTTTACAGTCAGACTTCCTAACATTGTAGAACAACTGCCTTGTTGTGTCTCAGGTCACTTACCATGGCAGATCAAATCTCATCTTGTCTCCTCCTGCACCTTTCATCTCTGGAGAAAGATTATGACTTGTTTCTGTGAAAAGGGCAGAAGAATTTATATGGTATCACGATTGGCTCTGGCTTGACTATTCTGTTTACTAAAGGCTATCTACTGAAAGGTACTTAGATCCTGTAAAATTAGGCACCCAGTTTAGTACCTCAGGCAGGGCACTTTGCTTATTCTCTCCCTCTTCTTTTCTCTTTGCACTGGCTCCTTATTAAATCACTGATTGAGTTTAAGTTCATCTGTAGATTTCATAGTGAACTCCTATTGGTTCTGCTTCTGCTTTAATGGGAAACACTTTTCTTCCTATCTTCTTAGGCTGTTACTGCATCCTTCCTCTGTTGATCTTCTGACCATTCTGAAAAAACAGAAGCTCGATTTGTTGGGTGAAGCTTACCAATTCAGGCTACCCAGCTGTGGAACAAGCTGTAACCACTGCGCTACTCTTATAGTACATAGCACTCAAAACAATCCACCCGCTCAGCACCCCCAAACCAGGAACACCTCTCTACCCCTCAGCACCCCCAAACCAGGAACACCTCTCTCCCCCTCAGTACGCCCTGTTCTACTATTAACTACAGCACACCAGGCCCAGAGCTCCCTGCATGATGCACTACCACACACTACCATAGCCGATATAAAGGCATTAATGACTCCCACTTGTTGTCACACTTCCATATCCTGGCACTACCGTCTCCCCTGCGATGGCGCTCTTTTGGCAGCCTAGCGCTAATGCAGGCACCCTTGCACCATGGTGCAATGTTGCCTCCGTTGCATGCAGGATTGTTTTTGTGCAGGACAAAGCTCCTTCCTGCGCAGAAACATCCCTGGGAGAAATAATCCACGTACTATGAATGCTGCAGAATGAAGCACACATAGAAGGAGAAAGTAACGAGGAGAGATAAAGATATTTCTCCTCGTTGCGCCTCTCCTGGGAAGGAGTATCTTTTTGCCCCATTCCCAGGTCTACCAGTTCTGGTAAATCTGCCAATGCATCAAAAACCATGGGAGTTGCACTGGAACGCCCACGCAACGCCCAGATGTATGGACCGCTCAGGGCCACACCAAGTGACATTGCATGGCATCATAAATCTTACGTAAGGTTTGCTTCGCGTTTGCACCACGTTGCATGGTGCAAACGCGACACACACCATCTCGTAAATAGGCCCCATAGTGTGTTTCCTGTCAGGCATGCCGAACAAGAAAGGCCTAATGCTAAATGCATCTAAAGAAGACAAGAAGACATGAAGACTATGAACAAGATGCCTGAAGCTTCCTCACCTGACCTTTAACCCCCCCCGTCCCCCGCCCCCCCAACCGCTCCCATCCATCCCACAGAGAACCTCTGCTTGGAAAACCACAGAGTAATCCAAAATAGTAAAATGAAAGATGCAAGTTGAGGCAGCAAGAAGCCAAGAAATTAGCAAATACCTCTGTGCACAAAAGCTTTGCAACAGAATATGGCAATTATGCTCTCTATGATAAGAAGTTACTGGCTATGGGGTACCTGGCACCACTGTATAGAGGGCGCATGAGAACCTAGCATTGTAGTGTTCGAGGATAAGAAGCTGGGGTTGACAAGTTAGCATCAGTGAAAGGCAGAATGAGACGGCTCCTTTCTTTGTACGATTGAACGCTACCATTCAACTCAATTGTGGCCATCAGAACATTCAAGGAGACCTCTGAGGCGGATGCTTCATAAAGTGGAGGAAGGTGATATTTGTCAAGGGAGCTAGTGGAACGTACAAGCACCACGCCTGATGATTGCCCAAATGAAAACAATACCAGCCTACTGAAGGTTTCCCCAAGAACAAGCCTCCCCATGAGTGGGTAATGCTTTGGTGCTTCATCAAGATGTGCTTTGGATTTCTGATGTTATTGCCAGCGGCGGCTCCTCCGCTAAGGCGGAAGAATATTGCCCCACTGCTCTGTGAGCAGTTCAAAAAGGAAAAATAAAGTGATAATAACACAATATTATTATATTTCATGTTTCTGGCGGAACTGGTTTGGCCAGAGCAGGGGTAGGGGGGAGGAGTGGTGGAACTCTCTAAGTGCGCATGACGGTTTGGCTGGCCAAACCATCATGCACAATTAGCATGTTCTCCACCCTGCTGTATTGCACAGCCTGGGTGGAGAACATGTACAGGCTCCCACTCCCTGTCTGAGCGCCGAACCACGGAGCTCAGACGAGTCACAATGCTGCTGACATGCTGTTGACAGCAACGTCGTGATTCGCTAGGGGAGCCTTTGTGCTCCCTGTGTCGACGACCGAAGAGGATCGAGAGGCAGTGGCGGATCTGCAGGCAAGTGGATTTTTTTTATCCCCTTTCCCCCTGCCCCGCCAACCCCGTTAAGCAGCAGCCGCCACTGGTTACTGCTGCAGTGGTGCCATGAACAGCAGCATCAGGGCATCTTGGTTAAGTGAAAACATTGGGGTTAGAACAAATAGAAGCATAGTGGAAGGGACGGAAGTCTGACATTGAAAGCTAAATTCATTGATGTGAAATCTGGAATAAGATTAGAGCAAATCATCACCCGCCCACTGGATTACTTCTTACAATTCCTGCCATGGCCCACCACTCAGTAATTGACCTGCCTTCCTCTCATAATAAGGTAAGGAAAAACAAAGGGATCAGTTAGTGAAGCATTAAAAAATGACTTAAATGAAGAATGAATCAAACAACAACAAATACAAATATACAGTTGATTGTTCTCTCAGATTCTATTACGCTTTTCTTGTTTTATAATTTTGCGAATTAAATGCTCTTTGCACGCACGCCTGCTACTGTGTATTCTTTTTAATGGCTGTTTGATCTATTCTTCATTTATGCCTCTCTATCAGGCGTGTTCACTCCATCCGTTGTTTTGATGCAAACAATAAGTAATTTTTAAATGTGTCACTAAATGATCCCCTTGTTTGTTCCTTACCTTATTGTAATTGTTACCCAAGCTCACAAGGAGTGTAGGAAATTGGGTTACTGGTTGAGGGGGGTGAAACCCTGCTCAAGCAGCAACCACAATTTTTGTTTGGGTGAAGTCACAATCAAACCCCAAACTAACCTGTGCTTAACTCTGGTAGCTTGGCACAAAAGCTGTCAGGCTTAACTTAGAGGCAATGTATAAAGTATTTATGCAGTACTTAAAACAGTAATAACGTAAATACACCACACAAGAAAAATCCCACACCAATTTAGAAAAATAGAGTAAAATCTAATAAATGATTTGACACCAAAATGACAAAAATCCAATCAGTTGAACACATCAGTAGCCCGAGGCTATGATCAGGAGGCCAGCCAACTATCCCTTGAAGTCACTCTGACGGTCCTGGGTTCAAGATGCAGGTCCAGTCCTTCTCACTCAGGCAGTAGAGTAGCAGAGCAGCAGAGAAGCTGTCCTTCTTGCAGCCGAGCAGCACAGCAGTCCTTCTGGGTCCAATATTTATACTTGACGCCAGCTTTGAAGTAGGAGAAGGTTCTGGAGGTTTCCACCCCCAGAGAGGTTTAAAATGTCCTGCCTCCTTTCCCTGGCACTAGTTTTTCTGGGGACAGACAAGACTAGTGTCAAACCCTTTGTGAGTGTGCTGAGGCAGAGGCTTTGTGATGTGCAAGCGTGGCAGGAGACAGCTCCTCCCCCTCATCAAGTCAGAGATGGCCCATCCTGCCAACACCCATTCCCCCTTTGTCTCCCTATTTGGGAGCAATACACAAAAACCAACTGTCAGCTACACCTAGTCATGTGACCAAGGAAACCGGCTGCATTCACCAAATCGTTAGGGCAAGAAAATGCCAACTTTCTAAGGGTGGCATTTTCAGAATTGTGACTTAAAATGGACTTGCTGGAATTTCAAGCTGAACGAAGGTGCGTAAGGTGGTTATATGATTCGTCCAGTTAAACACCTGTGCGAGACACTTCTGGAAGTTGAGCTCAGAACTGAACGGCTGTTGCTCTGGTGAGAGAATTTACTGGATATCATCGGCATATGATATAACCGATCATCATGCTGACTGATCCAATCACTGCTCCTGATGTACGGACTCTAGACACTTGACGCGATCAGAGGAGGCGTGGAGGAGGAGGCGAGGAGGACGCGGAGGATGCAGTGCCGCACGTCAACTGCTGTTATTGCTGCTGCTGCCTTTACCACTGCCACCGCTTCAGTTCGGGGCAGTTGGAAATGGAGGGGGAGAGTGGAGAACTGACCTTTCCGAGCGGCGAACTTGGCCCGGGAGCAACTCAGTTGTCATCCAAACAAAGGGGGTAAGGACCTACCCGCACAAGGCTCTACTGAAACCAGTGGTGTGTGGAAGGGGAAACAACCTTTAGAATGCATGCCTTACATCGCATGCCATTAGATTGCGGTTTTTACAACGAAAGTCGTTACAACGACTTGCACTGGAGGGCGCTATAGTACAAGGAGTAGTTTAAATTACTATCCAACACCTTCCCTACTGTACGTAGGCTGGAGTTGGAATAGTAAATTAAACTACTCCTAAGTCCAGCGCCCTCCAACGCAAAGTCGTTGTAACGACTTGCGTTGTTAAAACCGCGATCTAATGGCATGCGATGTAATGCATGCGTGGTATCGTCATACATCCGTGTGGAAGCGGCCGGCATTAGGCCAGTGCAGCTTGCAGCCACTGGGAGCCAAGGGAGTCGTGGAAACACAAGCTGTTCTCTTTCCTTCACTCCTGGTGGGTCCCATCAAATCCCCGGTCACACTCCTCCCTTCTACCTGGTTATTGCAGGATTGGAATTGAGACATCCAGGCCCTGGAGCAAGCACAGGAACGCAGCAAAGAGAACACTGGGAAGCCTTAGATGATGCTCGCATATTATCAAGACCTCAACCACCTAAATTCTCGTGCCTCACTCTGATAAAGGGTTAATTTCCAGTGCTCATGGAAGCTTTGTCGTCCAACAGCAGAAAATGTTATAGTGAAAGGGTAGCTGAAGTCTAAAGGCTTAATTATGAGTGTCTCGTTAAATTTCGTGCCATACGCAAACTCCTGTTTATGCACAAGACGGAATTACGATTTTGGTTTTATTTAATGCATCCAGTAAGTATTGGATCCTTTACATATCCCATTATTCGTTACATTTTGGCAGGGCAAACCTGACAAAATTCAACAGGGAAAAGCATGCGGATTTTTGTGTGTTAAACACAAAAATCTGCATGTTACTCCCCATATATTCATAACAGGAGTTATTTATCGCAGCCGATAAATAATGTATCCTGTGGTATGGAGCGATAATAATGCCTCAACTCGTAATCAGGCCCTTAGTCTATTTTTTAATCAGGAAATGCAACGTTTCCTCTCAAAAGGGACCTCTGGTGGACAGGTGTTCAGCAGACTTGGAGTCTTTAATTGTGAGCACTGTTCCCTAGAACGTGCGCGGGTGCGCGCCCGCGCACTGAGGTCACCCCGAGCGCGCAGTGTCCCAATTGTAGCGCGCACACACGCAACACAGCCCGTAAGTCCGATCGCGCCCCGTTTTAAAACGCGAGCAGCGAGAAAAACAGCAATTTCCTGGTTGTACGAGGCAGAGCTGGAGACAACGGAGGAGAGGACACAGCCGAGCGTCAGGAAAGTGTCTCCCTTATGTCCTGGATGGTTAGGGAGGGCTCGGGTTTACGAGCAAGTGGCGCCTGCACTTGCCGCATTTTTCTCAATAGTGCACGCTAGCGGGCAGTTTGTGGGCCTTGTGAAGTATTCATGTTAATTGCAGCGCCGTCATGCGCTGCAATTAACATGAATACTTTTACAAAGGCCCACAAACTGCCCGCTGGCGTGCACTATTAGGAAAAGTAATGCGGCAATCTAAAGCGAGACATGTTCTTTCAGATGATTCTGAAAGAACACGTCGTGTTTGACTCTGCATTCCTTTGCTAATAGTGGGCATCTGCGGGCTGAATGTGGGCCTTTGAAATAGTTTTCATGCTGATTGCAGTGCACACGGGCGCTGCAATTAACAAGAATACTATCTCAAAGGCCCACATTCAGCCCCGCAGCTGCCCACTATTAGCAAAGGAATGCAGTCATACACAACGTGTGCTTTCAGAATCATCTGAAAGCACACGTCGTATTTGACCCTGCAGTCTTTAGCTAATAGTGGGCAGCTGCGGGCTGAATGTGGGCCTTTGAGATAGTATTCTTGTTAATTGCAGCGCCCGTGTGCACTGCAATTAGCATGAAAACTATTTCAAAGGCCCACATTCAGCCCCGCACTATTAGCAAAACGAATGCAGGGTGAAACACAACTTGTGCTTTCAGAATCACATGTCGTGTTTGACCCTGCATTTCTTTTGTTAAAGTGCGTGGCTGAATGTGGGCCTTTGAGATAGTATTCTTGTTAATTGCAGTGCACACGGGCGCTGCAATTAACACGATTATTATCTCAAAGGCCCACATTCAGTCCCCGCAGCTGCCCACTAGTAGGAAAAGGAATGTAGCAAATGTAACGCAGGACGTGTGCTTCATAGCTGCCAAGGTTTCAGATTGCCATGTGGGACATTTTCATATGTTTGTGTAATATGAGTGACATTTTAAGGATCATGAGTACATAGCTGCCAGGGTTTCAGATTGCTATGTGTGACATTTTCATATGTTTGTGTAATATGAGTGACATTTTAAGGATCATGAGTACATAGCTGCCAGGGTTTCAGATTGCTATGTGTGACATTTTCATATGTTTGTGTAATATGAGTGACATTTTAAGGATCATGAGTACATAGCTGCCAGGGTTTCAGATTGCTATGTGTGACATTTTCATATGTTTGTGTTATATGAGTGACATTTTAAGGATCATGAGTACATAGCTGCCAGGGTTTCAGATTGCTATGTGTGACATTTTCATATGTTTGTGTAATATGAGTGACATTTTAAGGATCATGAGTACATAGCTGCCAAGGTTTCAGATTGCTATGTGTGACATTTTCATATGTTTGTGTAATATGAGTGACATTTTAAGGATCATGAGTACATAGCTGCCAGGGTTTCAGATTGCTATGTGTGACATTTTCATATGTTTGTGTAATATGAGTGACATTTTAAGGATCATGAGTACATAGCTGCCAAGGTTTCAGATTGCTATGTGTGACATTTTCATATGTTTGTGTAATATGAGTGACATTTTAAGGATCATGAGTACATAGCTGCCAGGGTTTCAGATTGCTATGTGTGACATTTTCATATGTTTGTGTAATATGAGTGACATTTTAAGGATCATGAGTACATAGCTGCCAAGGTTTCAGATTGCTATGTGTGACATTTTCATATGTTTGTGTAATATGAGTGACATTTTAAGGATCATGAGTACATAGCTGCCAAGGTTTCAGATTGCTATGTGTGACATTTTCATATGTTTCAGTGTAATATGAGTGACATTTTCTCACAAGCAAAATCAACACACTAAAATTCACGGTTTAACAACCGCCACGGCAAACAGCTAAGGGGCATTAATTTGGGTGCAAGAGAGGCTGAGGGGGACACATAGCCGGGCAGCAGCGGAGTGAGCAAGGGCGCTGTATTATTGCAAGTACGTTGCACAGTTCGTGAAAACTTTCGACCACTAGAAACTGTGAGGTGGACTCTTTTTCATGACATTTACAAACTCACTAAATCATAGGTCTTGACTAAGTTCCCCTTCATTTCCCCTTTGAGTCCAAACACAAATTCGGTGCAAGGCGACATTATTGATGCATTCGCATGCACAAGGCATAAGTAGAAACAGGGCCGGCTTTAGCAATGGTGGCGCCCTGTGCGACAATGTTTTGTGGCGCCCCCAATGACCACCTCCGCCACAGATTCCCACACTACCACCATTTGACAGTGCTCCTCAAGTCTCAATAACCACTGTCTCTTAGATTAATTTCGATTTATAGCACGACTCATACCAGTTTAAGGTGTCAGAACACTTTAGATCACACACACATTGCACAGAGACAATCCCATGTGTAAATGAGTGTATAGGAAATGTTACATAAGACAAAGGCCTACAAGGTGTAGGAGTAAAATGTCATCCATTCTGGTAGGCAGTATAGTTTGAGACTTTGGTCTTGAAAAATACAAATTCAGAATTTAAAAATGTTACACCAATGTTGGGGGTTTTCCTAAATAATAAGAATTGATTTCTACATAAATGAACCATTTTTGCAATATTAGGATAACAAAAGACTGGCAAAAACACACATAGCTCTTAACACATTCCTTGCAGTTTGCATGCAGCTCTTTGATGACAGTGAATATATTAGGATTTTAACTTATACAAGTAACAACAGGATCTCTCTGCCAAAAGCGGTAACCCATTGACCAATTTATATTTTATGCACTTTGTGATATGAATGGGACACGTTATTTGCAGCAGACATATTAACCCTCTGCACTACAAGTCAACATTTCTTAGACAAAGCTCCGGTCTCTCTCCAGGAAGAACATTAATCAGATGAGTTATCTTGAGATTTTTATTGCTGGAACTAAGAACTCGGCACCAGCTGCCTCTAAAACAATAAACATGGCACCCCCACCCCAAGTCAGCACCCGGTGCGATGGCACCGATCGCACCACCCCAGAGCCGGCCCTGAGTAGAAACACTCATTTTGGCATTGAAATGCCCACACATGGGAAGGCATGGCCGGCAAGATGTCGACAAGAAGTGCTTCATCCTGGACACAAAACTGTAATTTTTAATCCAACGCTGAATCCTGCAGTCCCCGCCACCTGGGTTAGGACAGAGAGCCGAAAGAGGGGGCTAACGGCAGAAACAAAGTTGTGCGAGGCCTGCAGCAAGGCACTGGTGCGGAGGCCCCTGAGGAGAAGACTCTGAAGTGGAGGCTGCGTGAAGGAGGGCTGACCCAGTGGAGGGCGGTGTCTTTTTGCGGGGGTGCCCTGGGGGCTGAAGAGCCCCTGGCGAGAACCGGCTTCGCTGCGGTCAAGACAGGCGATCGGCCATAACACAGGGGCCTGCCTGGATCACCCCGAGGGGTTCTGGTAATTGCCAGCCGGGGGACGTGTTTGCAATGAGGCGGCATTGGAGGCAGCCAGACTGCAGCATAAGAGGAGAGGGTGCCTGGAGGGGTTCTGCTGGCGCCACTGGTGGAGAAAGTGGGCTGTGGGAGCAAGATTTGAGATATAGAAAGACAATACAATATTCACCAGTGCAGGAATAATGTTAAATACTGTTAAATGTTGTCTCCGCTTCAGATATAGGAATGTTACTGCAAAAGGTCAAAGGGAGCACCCTCGCATGTTAAAGTCTTTGTTCGCTCTCCACGGGAGGGGGCACAGAGTCAGTGACTGGCGGCCCTGCCCTCTGGCTCCGCCGGCGTACAACTGGGGCACTGATCACCCCGCTAAAGAGCTAGCTGGATCAATAAAAATCATACACTCGTGATTAGATATAGATTAGGCTGAAGTAGGGAATGTTTTCAACTCCAAGGCACGTTTTTTTCTCTAAATACCATGAGCTTAAGTATGCATATTTATTAAAAACATGCATCTTAAAAGCGAGCACACTTACCAACAAGCACTGACGCGCCTATTTTACCAGAGCTTTGCCCTCTCTCGAATCATAGAAACCAGAGTCCTCCTGGCCACAACGAATGACTCCCTCAGCAAACGTGCCACCCGGGCTGCATTCAGACTCAGCAGCTGCACAGTGCGTGCTCTGGACTCCAGCGGCCGCCACGGGTCCGTGGGATTGGGTCTCGGCGGTGGCAGGGGGATCATTCATGATTATGCTTAAATTACTGCGCTGCGGTGGAAGCACTGCCGTGGCATTGTCACGTCCAGCGTAATGCCGCACGCAGCCATGGGGATTACTTCCTATTTTAACTAATACATTGTAGCCAGCAGCCCGCAAAGCCTACCAGGAGCAGCGCTCGCACAGGCCTGCTGCCACTCCAGTTTCAGCATAGCGGCGTTATGGCTTGACAGCCAAGGCTGAAATGCGTTAGTCTAACACCTGATGCGTGGTCCTTGGCGTGGCTGTGAGTAACACTTTCGCCAGCAAAATCAAGCCATAAAGAGGAGGGAAACGTATATAGAAATTACATGCATAGCTGTCAAGGTTTCACATTGCTCTGTGTGAACTTTTCATGATTTCAGTGTAATTATTAGTGTAATTTCAACAACTATGAGTGACGCTTTATTTCCAGCAAAAATAGCTGGCAAGTTTCATTTTCCTTATGTGACATTTTCATATTTTCCTTGTGTTTGTGTGACATTTCTATTCTTATGTCTGATGCGTCTCAATATTTTGCTTCCCAACAACATTTTGATCCATAACCAATATAACAGTGAATTAATTAACATAGTCTTTAATCGCTATAAGCACTGCACCTTAAACTGTAGAACTTGTGATTTCACATCTGATTTTAGTGTGTGTTGCCTTTGTATACTTTACAAAGCTTGTATTGCATTTCATGATGTTTCCTTTGTACATATAAAATTGTTCTGAAATTAAAAAGGCATCTACATAACACTTCAAGCATACCGAATAGTAACCAATTCCTTTGCAATACAAGGTGTTGCAGGATTTTCTTTGAAAAAGACGTCTTCACATCTACCTCCAATAACCACTATTCAACTACTAACACTTGAACATGAGTGATCACTGGTACTAGGCAGAAATTAAAAGGTGTGAACCTTTATCGCTCACAAATGTACAGATTCAAGAAGAATCAAAATTAAGCAAAACAAACTATATGAGCAGAGAACTACATTAAATCACAATAGACTCTTTTCCTTTCTGAAATCCACCACTCTTTCAACCTTTTCCATTTTAATGGGATCAAGCACAACAAATACACTTCCCTGATAGTGACTCGGGACAGAATTGTGTCAAAGGTAATTTACTGTATTATTGCTTGAAAGGCTGTTCTATCTTTAACCAAACACTGTGTAAGGCACCTCATTGACAAGCTGGGTGATGCTGGGTCAGTCTCCTTGTAATTACTACACACTCCTTTGGCATTGCAAGCCAATGCGCTGGGCAGTATTGGAACACGGTTTTATGCAACTCCGTGTTTAAGCTCAGTAGTTTCAGGAGCCGGAAAATAAGAAAAGGCGCCGAGGTCATTGTGAGGCTAGACCCAGTGCTTGCACTTTGTGTATTTAAAGGCTTCTCCAAGCCGCCCACAGCCAGATTCATCTAGTGCCATATCCATGTGTATTGTATATCTGTGATCTTGTATAGGCTCCCAACATTTTCCCACCCTATGAACAGTGCTCGAGTTGAGGATCTTTAGTAAAATCTTAAGGTACCATCGTTGGAGTCCTATGCTTTTCTAAACCCGAAGTGTACTTGCCTGTGTAACCAATTCATGTCATGGCGTGTGTATCTAAATTGAACACCTGCCTTTAGACCCTTCATGTGGTGCTACAGATGTGGAAATGCACCGTCCTTTCACTTTTTTAAGCAAAAACTTGGAGTGATATTTGGCGCTGCACCCTTACGCGCGGTCTGGTTCCCGGCGCACATAGCCTAGGCTGCAGTGCACAGAGACCTTACACTGCCGCACACAGAGGAAAAAAATTAGAGGGAACATTGATTGTGAGTGAGGAAAAAGCACCACTAAATAGTAAGTACAAATGGATCAGCCCCAGTAGTGTCCTTTTGGCTGCTGAGAGTCACATAGATTTGGACTTGGACGTAGATAAGATATGGGACCAGGATTTATGCTCAGGTCTCATAGCGGATACATCACCCGTACCTTGGGATAAACTGAGCCAAGCTCCTTTAAAAAAACAACAGCTCCCACATATCCAGGAATGGAGAAGATAGCAGCCCATCAGATAAGGGCGAACAGCATGTGGCGTGAGGTTAGCATCTCAGCCACGAACCAAGTGTTGGGCAAAGGAGAGATAACTTCACACTTTAGCCCCACACGCCACCTTGTTCAAGAAATGATACGTAAGAGTAAACCCTTGCCCCATAAGACACTCCACCAAACCATAAAATGCTTCCCTGATGTGCCGTTGAGGAAAGGGCTGGAGATTGAGGCAGATCTTGAATATAACATAAGGAAACTACAGATCTTTGCTCCCTCAATTACCCCATGGGGTGGAATAGCCCTCATACCTCGTGCAAGGAGGGATGCAGTCAAGTTCGCCCAGGACATTCCTCATGTGTCATCTGCTAGAAACACATCAGGATATCAAATCGCAGCACGAGTCCAGCTTTTGCATGATCCAGTGGGAGAGCAGTTTCAATTGACATGGAATAGTAGCAACTGGTTACCCGAACCGCAGGTTTTTGAAGAGTCTATGATGACTACCTCTGTTATTCCGCCAGGAGAATCAGATCCCAGCACCAACCAAGCATCAATAAAATCACCCCGGTCTCCTGGTATACGAAAGGCAACGGATGACACAATTGGTGAAAAAGCTGGGCTGGCCATCGAGTCTGACCCTTTTGTTCCTATCACTGAACGCGATGGCAACTTTCCTGTCTTTGATAACAGGCTCACTCAATACACAAACACTCAAAATGGACACACAAATCAACATTCTGTTGAATACGGCAACCTGCTTTCAAGAGATGGACTGTAAAGGTTCCACTAGGCATCCTGAAGGGCAAAGAAGTAGAGGCATAGAATTGACTGGTATTCACTGTTTTTGTACAGATATTATTGATAAACTTAGAACTCGTCCAAGTATTTTACAGACAATGATAACAGCTTGGCTCAATATAGAAAGAGACATCAGTAAGCAAGTTAATATAGAAGTATGTCCTGCTGATCAAGACCAAGAAATAGAAATCCCAGTTCTTGAATATAAAATAAAAGCAATGCTACAACCAGTCAAATTAGCCAAACTGGCCTTCATCCCAGTGACCAAAAGGATGATTTGATATTTGAAAATAAGAACTTTGGATCTGCGCCTGCACCGAAGCAGTTGTTAGTTACTAACACACCTTGGGAAGAAAGCCCAGGGAAAAACATCAGAAGGGGTTACTGTTGCAATAGACAGACAACTCTGTCACAGACTGAATATGGCAATAGTGCAGAACAAAACAAAGAGCAGCCACCTTTCTCAAGGAGAGAAAAAAAAAATTACAAAATTATTTAAAAGGGAAAAGAATAGATCAAACAACAATATATTTAAGCTATTCTCCAGACCCTTAGGTTCCTGAAAGTCCCAGCCGGAAAATAAGCGCTGGAATCAGCCGCAGGGAGTTTTTGATCCAACTGTCCGATTCAATCCGTACTGTCAGCAGAGGCTCAGAGAAGAGGCAAACATCTGAAGAGACGGAGCAGGAGTTAGCAACTCGCCTTGTATCTGATACTGACGGGACGGCCGTTGACGGCTCCAGGGATCCATCATACAGGGAAATCAGCCACATTGGTGGGGATGAGAATTCAGAGGATCAAAAGCAATCATCTATGAATCATCTTTCTTTGGGAAAACATCACAGGTGCATGAAGCTGAAGGACCAGTTGAGGATGATACAGGTAGGTCCCTTAAGGCATCCGCCATTCTACCCACTGGCAAAACAAATGCTAAAAGATATGAAAGAAAATAAACCACACCACCAGGGGCCGTATTACAATAAGTACCTCGGGGGCGCAACGGGCGTTTGCGTCTGCTTTGCGTGCCCCCGGGGCACTTTGGTATTACAGAAGGAGGCGCAGGCGCTTGTGCGTCCCCTTCAGTAATACCGAAGCGCTACTGTCAGGGGACGTTCCCTCATTTGCATAGGGGCGTGCCCTATGCAAATGAGGGAATTCCTTTGCCTCTGCACCCGCGCCATATTACAGACACGGGCGTGGAGGAAAAGAAGCTCTCAGAGGGCGCACTCACAGTTTCCCACCTAGAAGGTGGGGCACTGTGAGTGCGCCCACTGAGAGCAGCCCTTTGGAGGTGAGCAAGGGGGTCCAGACATCCCCTTGCAGCGCCTGCAGGGGGATGTCTGATCCCCTTTAAAAGTGCAGGCGGGTTGCAGCCTACACTGTGAATACACGGAGCAGCTCCGTGTTTTCACATGAATGTGACGCCCCCAGGGCAGCGTGAGTTCACGACTGCCCTGTGGGCAGCGCATTCACCATAATGGAGCGCATTGTCATGGTTTGCGCCCAGCACACCTTTTAAAAGGTGCGCTGGGAGCAAACCATGACAATGCGTTATACGGCCCCAGATGGATTGTCCTGGCATTCTACCCAAAAAGAGTGTTGAAGTGCAATGAGATCCTTTTATGACAATGAGTGAATGTCTAGAAAAATCGCATGGGTAAATTTGGGGAATATAGGTTGACGCTCACCTGATAGTAAGACACAATATTTCAAAGGAGAATTGTAGGGCCTCATTTATGAAAAGTGACACATTGCTGCGTGAAAACAGCGTGGCGTCACTTTTCATTGCGCCCTCCTTGCGACATGCTGGATGCGTCATATTTATAGTATGACGCATCATGTCGCAAGGAGTTACAGATACGTCAGTTTTTCTGACGTATCTGTAGGCGCAAAAATGACGCATTGCTGGAGTGTGTCACAAAAGTGACGCAACTTCAGCAATGGGTCATTTCACATGGGCAAGTCCCATTTCAAATGTGCCTGCGTCAGTCTTACGCCTGCTGTGAGGCAGGCGTAAGATATTGACGCATTTGCGTCCTAGAAGTGGCGCAGTGAAATCTTATAGATTTCACTGCGTCACTTCTACGAGTCACTTCTACGAGGCTTACTTGCGTCAGAACGCCCACCCTGCATACATTATACCTGGCGCAGGTATAATGTGGCGCAGGGGTTTACAAAGTGACGCATCTACATAGATGCGTCACTTTGTAAATATGACGCAACATGGCGCATTTTTTACGCCGCTGGTGCGTCACAAAAAGTGACGCACCGGTGGCGCAAAAGTGACGCAAGGGCTCATAAATAAGCCCCTCAGAGTGGTGCACACAAGGTAGGAGTGTTTACCCTACGCTCCTAAGGTGAGAATTGGATGATTGCATTTTTCACATGAAACAAACTTTCTTTCCTATGCCAATGTGTAATCAATAACAACTACTATATGTAAACTAACCGTTTGTATATACAGTGTGTGCCCAAGGTTCGCTAATCTTGTATAGGGCTCCCACTGTGGGGGTCTCACCTTAGGAGCGTAGGGTAAACACTCCTACCTTGTGTGCACCACTCTAAATTTCTCCTCTGAAATATTGTGAGCGTCAACCTATAGTCCCCAAATTTACCCATGCGATTTTTCTAAACAATTTGGGATTTTGATTGCCCCCTGAGACACTGAAGAGACTCTCAACCTTAACTTAAGATGGATCGTGACAGAATGGCCGATGAACTCTTTAAAAGTTTGAGTATGGGTGCAACAGTCGATAAAGCAGTTAACAGCGGTAACCCGCATAAACAAGAGGGCCTAAAAGCAAAATTTATACGCCTAGAGAGGTTGAGAAGAAACGAGACTTCAAAATGGTGGGATGGGGCCAGGGCCGGACTGGCCGTAGCGGGCACCAGGCGTTTCCCCGGTGGGCCGCCTGGTTGGGGGCCGGTTTGGGCCCCTGGGGGCCATTTTTGTTACCGGGGGCCGGCAATATCAGCCCCTTGTAACAAAATCGGCCGAAACCGGCCCTGCAAACAGCTCGGCTGCACCCCCACCTCCCCCCTAGGGGGTCCGGCCGAGCAGTTTGCCAGGGCCGGTTTCGGTTCCCAGTCCGGACCTGGATGGGGCAACCCTGAAGCAATATATTAAACTAAACAGAGTCCCGCGTGGACTGAGATCTCACATTATACCCACATATGACGATATGGATGATGATCTCTTAGCAAATTGGGAACAAGAACTGACATGGGGTTCGATGAGACTCATGGGGATACTAATAGAAACTGCTGAACGCAAAGTATCCAAACTGCAACATGAAATTCAAGATTTAGAGAAGGAAATCTCAGATCTGAAACTCCCTGAACCAACTAAAAAAAATTATGAAATACTTAATGATATCATTAGCAAACACCAGGAGGATGTAAAGCAGAGGAAGGCAAGGAAGTTAAAAAGAGACGAGATTGACTACGATAATGGGAGAGTTTTCACTTTCTCAAGGAAATATGATCACATGATAAGAACAGATGTGGAAAGAACACATGATGATGCTTCCAGTAATCGGAGTACATCAGTCAGTATCCCATCAAGCAGTGATGGTAAACCAGAGGGGGCCAATGGGAACACACCCCTCAATGTGGGAGGGAATCCTTGTCTAAGGGAAGTTTTAAGAATCAAGATGGGCAACAGGGAGCTACCCCCAAGAACAGAGAACCAAAGAAGGGGAGAAGGGGCAAGAGAAGAAGCAGGAAAAATAGGAGAGAGGAAGGGAATGCCCACGAGATCCTGGGACAAGAAGAAATGAAGAACTGTCAGATTCAGGATGTTTCGATTGTGAATTTGTCTACTACTTTGATTACCCCTGACATGGAATCCTTACTCAAACAAGCATTGGCATAGCCAATAGGTCTCGCCTTTGGGGCCTTATAAGTGTTTAGCCAGAGCTATTGACTTTGCCAATGTCTTCAAGCTGTGCTGTAGAGAAGTGTGGCTGCTGTGCAGCATGCTGAAAAGTTATAATACAAAAGTGTCAGAAGCATTTTTGTTACTTTATATATGACCAAGAAGGCATTATGTAAAACTGAACGACCATATTAAAAAAAGTATTTACAATAAAAAATGTCCTCAGTTTTCTTTTGTTCTTGCAATACTGGCAACTTGTTTCTGCCTATTGCAATGGTTGTTTGTTAAAGCTTTTTTTTTGAGGGGGCATAAACAATCGGAGGGTGAAGGTTGGGAACTAGTACCTGTATTATAACACTAGCAGCGGCCAGACGCTAGGGGAGAATCAACAGATGCCAGATTCCAAGAGCAGGCTGAGGTGGTGCTGAGTGATGCTGAGGTGGTAGTGGTGGTGGTGGTGACTGTTGCGGAGACGATGCTGAGGTGATGCTGAATGATACTCTGGTGTTGCTGAGTGATACTGTGGTGGTGCTGAGTGATATTGTTGTGGCACTGAGTGATGCTGTGGTGATGCTGTTGTAGTTCTGAGTGGTGCTGTGGTGGCGCTGAGTGATGCTGTGGTGGCACTGAGTGATGCTGTGGTGGCGCTGAGTGATGCTGTGGTGGCGCTGAGTGATGCTGTGGTGGCGCTGCGTGATGCTGTGGTGGCCCTGAGTGATGCTGTGGTGGTGGTGAGCGATGCTGTGGTGGTGCTGAGCGATGCAGTGGCGGTGCTGAGCGATGCTGTGGTGGTGCTGAGTGATGATGTGGCGGCGCTGAGTGATGCTGTGGCGGTGCTGAGTGATGCTGTGGTGGCCCTGAGTGATGCTGTGGTGGCCCTGAGTGATGCTGTGGTGGCCCTGAGTGATGCTGTGGTGGCCCTGAGTGATGCTGTGGTGGCGCTGAGTGATGCTGTGGTGGCGCTGAGTGATGCTGTGGTGGCGCTGAGTGATGCTGTGGTGGCGCTGAGTGATGCTGTGGTAGCGCTGAGCGATGCTGTTGTGGTGCTGAGCGATGCTGTTGTGGTGCTGAGCGATGCTGTGGTGGTGCTGAGCGATGCTGTGGTGGTGCTGAGCGATGCTGTGGTGGTGCTGAGTCATCCTGTGGTGGTGCTGAGTCATCCTGTGGTAGTGCGGAGTGATCCTGTGGTGGTGCTGAGTGATGCAGTGTTGGCCCTGAGTGATGATGTGGTGTCGCTGAGTGAAGCTATGGTGGTGCTGAGTGATGTTGTGGTGCTGCTGAGTAATGCTGTGGTGGCGCTGAGTGATGCTGTTGTGGCGTTAAGTGATGCTGTGGTTGTGCTGAGTAATGCTGTGGTTGCACTGAGTGATGCTGTGGTTGCACTGAGTGATGCTGTGATGGCGTTGAGTGATGCTGTGATGGCGTTGAGAGATGTTGTGTTGGTGCTGAGTGATGCTGTGCTGGCTCTGATTGATGCTGTGCTGGCTCTGATTGATGCTGGGGTTGCGCTGAGTGATGCTGTGGTGATGCTGAGTGATGCTGTGGTGTTGCCGAGTGAGAGATAGAGTGAAGATATAATGCCCAATTAGAGAGGGTGGTGAGAGAGCAAGAGTGTACATAGAATAAAGAGTGGAGCGGGATAGAGAGAGAGAAAGAAGGGGAGAGAGTGAATGAAGGAGTTTGAAAGAGAAACAGATAAAGGGGTGAGAGAGAATGAAAGGCTAAAAAAGATAGAGAGGGGAGAGTTAATTAAGTAGAGAGAGAATTAGAGAGGGAGAGAGAGAGAAGGAGAGAGACAATAAGAGTGGGGGTGTGGAGTTTAAATAGAGTGAAGAAGTGACGCGGAAAAAGTAACCTTAAATATAGCTTTGTGCTTTGCGCGAATAAATATTTTTAAAAAAAACAGAGTGAGACAAAAATACTGGTAATTAGGCTGTGACTCCCAATATAAAACAAATAGCGATATAAGGTGAAATCAACCCACCGAAGCAATATTTCTAACTAGACAAAAAAAAGCTTGCATTTCAATGCTAATCGCTGTTGTTTTTCATGTGACTGTAGTCCAGGGCCGTCAGTTGGTAATGTGAGCTGCTGCTGCAATTGAAACATCAGAGTCCAGAGCGTTAATGAGCCATGACGAGGAAATGAGGAAGAGATAGGAAACCCAGATGGCAGCTGCACGCGTGCACGCTATCGTGAACGCAAGCTGGTCGCCAGCCGAAAGCCAGTGGGTTTGCACTTCCAAAACCCGCTTACTAAAACTCTCGGCCAGACCAGCGCAAGTGCTGGTGCAGGCCGAGACCTAAAAAGGGATGGGTTTCTGTCCTGTGACGTACGGAGATATTTGTAAAATGAAGATTGACTTGTACAAATTCACTAGGTTCCCTTAAGTTGAAAAGGTTCTTTGAACTAAATACAGGTGTGAATAAAAAACTGCAGCCATACACAGAGAGTCTTGACTGTTGTGAATCATCCATTCAAGATATCCATGACACTGCTACGCTATTATCAATTTCACAACTTGAGGAGGATCCTGTGACTGTCTCTAAGGTTCTGGATGACCTAGATGTAGCAACAGACCCGAGCATAGACAGTGGGTTTAGGAATAAATCTAGATGAACGCCACAAGCTAGTGGGATTAACAACATTGATACCTTTTTTGACCAGGTCTGTGCTGATCTGGGCAAACTTAAACTTAAACAACACACCGTTAAACACTATGTGTCACGGGATAACCTAAGCCCAGGGGAACGATCGGCCCTTAGAACACTCCAGAATAATCTCACTCTCACACTAAAGGAGGCGGACAAGGGTGGTAATATGGTCCTAATGGATACTAAGGACTACGAGTTAGAGATACTATCACAACTTAATGACAGATCATGCTATGAAAAGTTGGGGAGCAATCCTATTTTTAATCTAACCACCCTGATCAATCAGAACCTTAACAAATGGCGTGATAACTGCTTACTGAATGAGGATGAATTTCTTTTTCTGCATGTGGATCAGCCCAGACACCCATGCATATGTACACTTCCGACGGTTCACAAAAACCTTTCATTCCCTCCAGGCAGACCGATCATTTCGGGCATCGGGGGCCCCACGGAGCACCTATCAGAATATTTGGATGTATTTTTGCAACCTTTTGTTAAAAATGTACCCTCCTATGTTCAAGACACCAAGCACATACTTAACCTACTAGCAGATATTACTTGGGAACCAGACATAACATTAGTCACCTTAGACGTGGTCTCACTCTACACGGGTATTGAACATGACTATGTACTGGCAGCCTTGAGACATACTTTGAATCAAAGATCAGCCAGTTTTTGGCAGCATACGGACATGTTGCTTCAGATGACAGAGCTTATCTTGACAAACAATGTGTTTCTATTTTAAAGATGTGTGGTACCGACAACTTAAGGGGACCGCGATGGGTTCCAATTTTGCTCCCTCGTACGCCTGCCTCTTCATGGGGTGGCTGGAGAGGGAGCTGATCTGGGGTACTAAGGGCACGCCCTGGAACGACAATATCTTCGATTGGGGTCATTATATAGACGACTGTCTAAAGATCTGGACTGAAAGCATGGAACGACTAAAGGACTTTTGCACATACCTTAACAGCAACACGTGCAACATTAGCTTCACATACCAGTACAGCAGGGATAACATTGTTATCCTTGATGTAGAGCTGTACATTGACAACAACAAAATAGAGAGCAGACTCTTTCGTAAACCAACATCGTGCAACTCTGTGTTACACGCTTCGAGTGCACATCCTAAATGTCAAATCGATGCTATCCCCTTTGGGGAGATGACCAGGGCCAGACGCAACTGCAGCAATGACAGGGAATGCGAGGCAGTACTCTACTAAATTGAAATGAGGTTCCTTCGTAGGGGTTATAGTAACCAGGTGTTGAACGCTGCCAGAAAACGCATTAACAAGACAAGTAGGTCGGGGACACTCTCCGCTAAACAACGAAAACACACTGGACATAATGAAGTGAGACTTATAACGGACTACAATAGACTTTCAATTGAATTCAGGAAATACTTACAAAAACACTGGCATCTATTAACCACAGACCGACTACTCAAAGATCACATTTCTGTAAGACCTAACGCACAAGTTACTAACTTGTGTAACGATATATCTGTAAGAGACAGTAGTTAGTGATAGATTCCTTACCTTAGAATATCCCCAGGCGTCAGGCTGGATCCGGAAAGTTTTGCGTAGCAGTACCCTTGCGCGTCGGTAGGCGGCGTCGTGCGGCTCCGCGTCCGTCGTCGGCGTCGTGATCGCCGGGATGACGTCGCGGGCAGTACTTAGACGCCGCCCCTGCGCGCTGACGTCCAGTTCTGTACACGACTTTCCGCGCCAGGAACGCAGAGCCATGCAAGAAGCTGACACAGGTGTCTGAAAAATACTAGGGCCCTGAAAGGGATGTCCTTAACCCTAGAAATCAGTTCGCAGAACGGGGAGGATGGGTGGGGCGGTAAGGAATCTATCACTAACTACTGTCTCTTACAGATATATCGTTACACAAGTTAGTAACTTGTGCATCTGAAAGAGACACGTTAGTGATAGATTCCTTACCTTAGAATAGATACCCCAGCAATACCAACCCCGGTGGTGGGTCTGCGAACAAAGATCAGACAAGGAAGTCCTGGAGGACAGAACGGCCAAAGAAGCCGTCCCTCCGGACCTGACTGTCAAGGCAGTAATGCTTAGTAAACGTGTGCAGCGAGGCCCACGTAGCTGCCTGACAGATAACCGGCAGCGGAACACCGCGGCCCAAGGCCGTGGTAGCAGCCGTTGCCCTGGTGGAATGGGCACGCAGCCCAACAGGAGGCTCCTTCTTGGCCAAAGAATAGCAGGTCTTGATGCACAAGGTAACCCAGCGGGAGATGGTCCTCTTGTGCACCGCCCGACCTTTTTTGGCGCCCACGTAGCCAACAAAGAGCTGGTCATCCACCCGGAAGTGTTTTGTGCGGTCGATATAGAAGGAGAGCGCACGTTTTGGGTCCAGACGGTGGAGCCTCTCTTCCTCTCTGGAAGGATGCGGAGGCGGAAAGAAGGTGGGCAAAGTGATGGTCTGCCCAATGTGGAAAGCAGTAACCACCTTTGGCAAGAAGGACGGACGCGTCCGAAGAACAACCTTGTCTGGATGAACAGACAGAAAGGGAGGCTTGCAAGATAGAGCCTGGAGCTCACTCACCCGCCGAGCGGAGGTGATGGCCACCAGAAAGGCTGTCTTCAGAGTCAGAAGACGAAGAGGACAGTTATGCAGAGGCTCAAAGGGAGCGCACATTAAAAAGGTAAGAACCAAGTTCAAGTCCCACTGAGGCATTACAAACGGAACAGGAGGGAAGAGGTGAGTAATGCCTTTTAGAGAACCTGTTAACAACAGGGGACTTGAACAGGGAGGGCTGATCAGGGAGCCTGAGGAAGGCCGAGATAGCACAAAGATAACCCTTGATGGTACCCAGGGCAGAACCCTGTTGGGCCAGAGAGAGAAGGAACAGAAGGACCTCCGAAAGAGGGGCAGAAAGGGGATCCACAGCCTTTGCTGTGCACCATGCCACAAATTTGTTCCACCTGCAGGCGTATACCACCTTAGTGGAGGGACGCCTGGCTGCCAGAATCACATCACAAACTTCGGGAGGCAAGTCGAAAGGAATCAACTGCCGCCGCTCAATCTCCACGCAAGCAGGTGTAGACTGGACAGGTTCGGGTGGAGGACCGTCCCCTGCTGCTGCGACAGAAGATCCTCCCGAAGAGGCAGACGGATCGGGGGATCTATGCTCATATTGAGTAGCTCGGGATACCAAACTCTTCGAGCCCAGTCCGGAGCCACAAGAATGACTTGGGCCCGGTCGTGCCGAATCTTCTTCAACACTCTGGGTAGAAGTGGTATAGGCGGAAAGGCGTACAACAGACCGCAACTCCACTCGCGACGAAAAGCGTCGCCGAGCGAGTGCCGCCTTGGAAATTCCAACGTGCAGAACTGATGACATTGCGCGTTCTCTTCGGTGGCGAATAGATCTAACCAAGGCTCTCCCCACTGTAGAAAGAGTCCTTGCGCCACTTCCGAGTGAAGACGCCATTCGTGATCCATCATGCACCTGCGGCTGAGTTCGTCCGCCCTGGCGTTCAGAGAACCTGCCAGGTGTTGAACCATCAGGAACATGCCCTGATGTTCCAGCCATGTCCAGAGGCGCAGAGCCTCCTGACAAAGGGTCCAAGACCCCACCCCGCCCTGTTTGTTGCAGTACCACATGGCGGTGGTGTTGTCTGTGAACACCTGCACTACCTTCCCTTTGACAGAGGGAAGGAATGCCTTGAGTGCAAGCCGGATCGCCCGGAGCTCCAGAAGGTTGATATGGAGCCGGGACTCCGCCCGGAGACCAGAGGCCTCTGATCTCCGCCTCTCCCATGTGACCGCCCCATCCCAGAAGGGACGCGTCCGTCACAACTGTATGCTCTGGCTGGGGAAGGGAGAGGATCTGCCCATGACCCATTGCCGGTTCGAGCCACCACTGCAACTGTTTTGCAGTCCCCTCCGAGATCTGGACGTGATCGGACAGGTTGCCCCGGTGCTGCGTCCACTGGAACTTCAGGTCCCACTGCAGAGCCCGCATATGCCATCTGGCATGAGTGACCAGCAGGATGCAGGAGGCCATGAGGCCCAGCAGCCTCAGGGTCATCCGCACCGAAACCCAGGATAAAGGCTGAAAGATTGGAATCATAGCCTGAATATCCCGGACTCGCCGTTCGGGAGGATAGGCCCGAAACTGCGTCGTGTCCAGAACTGCTCCGATGAAAAGGAGCTGTGGAGAAGGAATTAGATGCGACTTCGGCACATTGATGGAGAACCCCAGCGAGTGCAGGAGTTCGGCCGTAGTCTGGAGGTGGGAGACGACTGCCTGGGACGAGCCCGCCTTCAGCAGCCAGTCGTCGAGGTAGGGGAAGACTGAAACCCCGGCCCGGCGCAGATGAGCTGCGACCACCGCCATCACTTTCGTGAACACCCGAGGGGCACTGGTAAGGCCAAAGGGGAGCACGGTGAACTGAAAATGCTCGGGGCCTACCGTGAACCGAAGGTAACGCCGGTGGGCCGGCAGGACGGGGATGTGGAAATATGCGTCCTGCAAGTCCAACGCTACCAGCCAGTCTCCAGGGTCGAGGGCAGTCAAGACCTGAGCTAGGGTGAGCATCTTGAACTTCTCCTTCCGGAGGAAGCGATTGACGTTCCGGAGGTCCAAGATAGGACGCATGTCCTCCTTGTCCTTTTGGGCACCAGAAAGTAGTGGGAGTAGCAACCACGCCCTACTTCTGGGGTCGGAACATGCTCGATGGCCCTCTTGGTCAAGAGGGCCGTGACTTCCTTCTGTAGAAGCACCAAGTGATCCCCTGACATGCGGTGGAATTGAGGTGGCATGGCTGGGGGGTGGTCTCGAAGGGGAGGGAGTAGCCCCTTCGGACAATGTCCAAGACCCACCTGTCCGAGGTGATGGTGCGCCAGTGGGGAAGGTGATGGCGGACCCTGCCCCCTACTGGCGTGCCGTGCACCTGAAAGGAGGGACTAGGAGGGCTTGGAGGCCGCGGACGGGTTGGAGGTGGTGGCCTGACCCGCACGCTGGTTGCCCGATCCGCCACGGCGGAATCCACGTCCTCGGCCACGCGAAGACGCCTGCTGCGCGGGCCGGTGGCTGGGCTGCTGACGTGAAGGGGCGCCCCTACCGTGGCCACGATAGGGGCGAAAAGCAGAAGGCAGCGGAGGGCGTGTAGCAGAAAGGCCCAGGGACTTGGCAGTAGCCCGTGAGTCCTTAAAGCGCTCCAACGCATGGTCTGCTTTGGACCCAAAAGACCGACTCCATCAAAGGGCATGTCCATGAGAGTATTCTGGACATCCCCTGAAAAACCAGTGGTTCTCAGCCAGGCGTGGCGTCGGAGCGCCACCGTCGTTGCAATCGACCTGCCCAGCGAGTCGGCGGTGTCAAGGCCACAACGGATAGTGTATTTGGCCGCATCCCTTCCTTCCGCAATGGCGCGGGAAAGCAGTGCCTGGACCTCCTCAGGGCACTGGGGCAAAACATCCGCCACCGAATCCCACAGAGAGTGGGTATATCGGCCCAAAAGACAAGCGGTGTTAACGGACCGCAAGCCAGCACTGGAGGAAGAAAAACCTTTCTTCCCAAACTGATCCAGGCGTTTGGATTCCCTATCCGGAGGAGCGGTAGGGAAGGCGGTTTGGGAAGCGGAGGCTTGGACAACCAAGCTCTCAGGAGTGGGGTGGACAGAAAGAAACAGGGGTCGCCCGGAGCGGGGCGATGGCGTCGTGACACGTTCCGATCCACAGGAGCCCCTGTGTTGGGCTTGGACCAGGCGCCCAAAAGAACGTCCGTGAGGGCGTCGTTAAACGGCAGCACAGTCTCCGCAGAGGAGGCTGCCGGCTGAAGCACCTCTGTCAAGATGTTAGTCTTGACCGTCAAAGTAGGGAGCTGGAGACGTAAGGCCCCAGCAGCCCTACGCAACACCGTACCAAAATTGGCCCCCTCCTCCGTAGCCACGGGAGGAGACAGCATGCCAGTGTCAGGAGAAGTATCCAGACCACTGGCCTCCCCTAGACTCTCTGTCCAGTCCTCATCATACTGACAGTTGCGTGTCAGAGGGTCATCAGACCCCTCCCAGTCCTCCTGGTCCTCCTCTGGTTCAAAATAAGGAGGAGGAGGGACATTTGGGACCCAAGGTCCCATCGGCGCCGGAGCCGGCGTCGAGCGACGTCGCTCTGGGTCCATGTCCGGAGCCGGAAGGAACTGGGGGACGACGCCGCCCGGAGCCCAGGGCGGCGTCGAGAACGGCACCGGAGACATCGGCGCCGGCGGAGGTGTCGTGAGGTCGACCGGCGTCGATGGGAGTTGTGGAGCCGGGATCGAGGCCGGGGCCGGAGCCGGAGCCGGGATCGAGGCTGGAGGCTCGGGCGACGCCGGGGCCGGAGCCGCCGGCGACGCCGGATCAACCCCATCAGGGCCCGCGGGGCCCGAAGGCGCACCGGAGGGGCCTGAAGGCCCGAAGAGGCGGGCCATGGCCGACAGGAACTCCTGTACCTTGGCCGGATCCGCCCCCGAACCCGGGAAGGGCGGGTATGACGGGGCGACTCCACAGGCAAGTCCGGGGCCGCGGGGGCGGGGACGGTGCCGGGAGGGGCCTCAGCCGAGTCGCGAGACCGGCGAGGCGAAGTCCGAGAGCGACGATGCTTCTTGGACTTCTTGTGTCGAGACTTACCGGACGAAGAAGACTTCGACGCCGACGACCGGTGTGCACTCCGCGAGCGACCCCTGGACCTCTCACGCGACCGGGGCTTCCGCGGAGCCGAATGCCGGGCCTCGAGGAGCTTTCGAGACCGCTCTCGCAAAGCCTTCGGGTTGAGGGCCTGGCATTCGGGACAAGACTCGGTGTCGTGGCCTCGGCCGAGGCAGAAGAGACACTCCCAATGCGGGTCGGTGACGGACATCATCCGCGCACAGGCGCCGCATCGCTTGAAGCCGGGCATCCCTACGACACCTGAATGGTGGAAAAAGACAGTGAAAAAATCACCAAAAAGTATGGTCAAAAATTGACCAGGGCACTGCTCTTCCCGGATCTGCGCTTACTGGCGCGGAAAAAGAAGAACTGACGTCAGCGCGCAGGGGCGGCGTCTAAGTACTGCCCGCGACGTCATCCCGGCGATCACGACGCCGACGACGGACGCGGAGCCGCACGACGCCGCCTACCGACGCGCAAGGGTACTGCTACGCAAAACTTTCCGGATCCAGCCTGACGCCTGGGGATATTCTAAGGTAAGGAATCTATCACTAACGTGTCTCTTTCAGATATCACTTTTCCAAGGGGGAGAACTCTTAGAAATCTCCTCAGTCCAAGCTATCCCAAACATAAACCCAAAGAGAACTGGCTTACTATGCACATGCCTCTCTTCTACAACTGTGGACACTGTGGGATGTGCAGACATGCGATGCACAAAACTAAGCAGTTTACGGTTAAAGAAGTGGGTAAATTTGACATTACACATAACATCACGTGTAACACTAAATATGTTGTGTACCTCATTTTTTGCAAATGCGATCGAGCATATGTGGGCAGTACAATAAGGTGCCTTAAAGAAAGGGCGGGAGAACATATGAGGGCAATTAAGTCAAATGACAATCGATACCCTATTGCTACCCACGCAATGGAATGTCCGTCACAACAGGGACATAAGAGCTTTACATTTTGTGGCATAGATCATGTAACTAGGGACCCCCGTGGAGGTAATAGGGAACTCTACTTACGACGCAGGGAAGCAATGTGGATACTAAGATTGAGATCCGTAGAAACCGGGTTGAACATCGACCATGAACTTCAATACTTCCTCTGTGATTAAAATGCCATTGCTGTAACCTGCCCGTGTATGTGACCTGCTAATTACGTCAACACACAAATGCACACGTGTGTTTTAATACACTTATACATGTGGGTATTTGTGCTTTTGAACTGTATTGATGTTTAGTATAACAATCTGTAACTGTGAAAAAGAAATTATGTATGCTAGCCACACCTGCATTGCGCAGATGTTTTCTTGGCTATGCTCTGTTGAATATGTCACGAATGTAACGGCAACTACTATGCCCTCTGAATCTGTCTCCTCACTCAAATGGACTTTTACTGTCTCCTTGCCTTAGCCTACCTTTCCTTATAGCCTTATCTAGACACAATACTTAGAATAGCTAACCTTTCCTTTCGGAGGTTCGGTTAAATTTACGAATCTCGCACTCTGGAGAACCAAGTATTCACCTTCTTCTCTAACAAACTGATCACCATGCTTAGCATTACTATTTTAGCTCTACCATTCTACTATGGCGCCCTTCTGGTTTGCCATTTGTTGTTATCTAGTATGCTTATATTGCATTCCCGATATATACACACTAATAATATAGTCATGACATATAGTATCCATCTGACTGTAAATTTATCAGTCGGCCGTTTAATTCATTGTTTTCCTATTCCTTCGACAAACCCTATGCTTTGCAATTTCCTATATGCTTGGATGCAATTAAGTATTTTTCCAATATGGCGCTCATCCATTTGAGCTAAGGAAGGGCTCTAACGTATACTCTGCTTGTCCGTCCTCTCTAGTCTTCCATAATACATGTGGAATCAAGCATGGCGTCCGCACAGAACGCCGAACGCAGAGGGTTCATGCCACGAATAGAAGCTTAGAGGTGAGCACGCTTCAGCTAGGGATAGATACCTATTTCTACTCACACTGTGTTAAAATTGCTCAATTCTAGCATATTGTTTCACATTGTAGGGACCGTGCTCGGACTCTCATGCCTCACTGTTCTTATCTCCACTTGGAGACGACAGAATCATTTTACACGCCAGGGCCGATTGCACTAACAATCTTTTGACTCTAACGCTACTGAAGACATAGTTCGTTACCCTCGGATTGTTTTTCCTAATATATATATAATTACGATGACTACAATGGATACAATTGTGATTACTACATTTTGATTGTTCACTATCATCTACCCAATTGGTACGGCAGAAATACTTCCTATGTGGCTTACTGACCTCTAATTTAGCGTGCCCTTTACCAGATCTTGTGCTACAAATAACAGAAACAACAATTGATGGACAGAATGCAGAACAATGTCATACATTCACCCCAGTACAGAGATCTGGGCCTAAATCCCTCGTTTTTTTGCTCACAATGCCATTCCAGTTTGAACCAAGCCATATGCAAATCAGTCTTGACCCTGTGCCCAATGGGAACAGTCCAGCCCGAACTGCCAGGCCAGGTCCTCCCTGGACTGGAAACAAGCATCCTAGGACCGGTTTCGGGGTTTCACCCCTCATCAGCCAGGATAGCTTGACTCCAGTGGCATGGAGAGCACGGGACCCACGTCTGGGCATACCCATCCCACTCAGGGTGACAAATGCAAAAACAACAATTGATGGACAGAATGCAGAACATTGTCATACATTCACCCCAGTACAGAGATCTGGGCCTAAATCCATCGTTTTTTTGCTCACCATGCCATTCCAGTTTGAACCCAGCTATATGCAAATCAGTCTTGACCCATTGCCCAATGGGAACAGTCCAGCCCAAACTGCCTGGCCAGGTCCTCCAACTCAAATCTGTGACTGGAGGTGAGTGTCTGAAAAGTTTCAGCGCTCCGTCCATCATCTCCTTGTGTTTGCTTTGTTCTCCCTAAGTTGGCAGGGTATGCCCAGACATGGGTCCCTTGCTCACTTTGCCACTAGATTCAAGCTAGCCTGGCTGATGAGGGCTGTTAGCCTGAAACCGGTCCCAGGATGCTTGTTTCCAGTCCAGGGAAGACATGGCTTGGCAGTTCGGTCTGGACTGTTCCCATGAGGCACAGGGTCAAGACTGATTTGCATATAGCTGTGTCTGAGCTGGGGTGGTGAAGTGAGCTAAAGAACGGTGATGGATTCAACTCAGATCTGTGACTGGGGGTGAGTGTCTGAAAAGTTTCAGCGCTCCGTCCATCATCTCCTTGTGTTTGCTACAAATAACAGCCCTGTCGAAGTCGCTAAACCGACAAAACACGTGTTGGCTACAGGAACTTTGAACAAGATCTACAAATAAAAGATCTCTGCTGACGTCAAAGAATTGGATGATTGCATTTTTCACATGAAACAAACTTTCTTTCCTATGCCAATGTGTAATCAATAACAACTACTGTACGGAAACTAACCGTTTGTATATACAGTGTGTGCCCAAGGTTCGCTAATGAGTGAATGTCATCCAGTGAGCAAACAGTCCTTTTTAAATCCAGTACATAACCAGGCGGCAAACCCCAGTTACAGTTAATTAGAGAACTCAGAGTATGCTTTAGGAACACCTGCCTGTAGCCGACCCCAAGTCGTGATGTCCTTGGTCCACGATCAGTACAGGCCTGCAGACATTTATGGGACAATACAGGCAGACCGGACTGAACTGGACACATCAAAACCTGGGGGACATAGTGTAACCGAACTACCGCCAGATGAACAGTCAACGATTAACAAGGGCAATACTAATGTGCATGAGCACCAGAATTAAATGAAAAAGTGTAGCAGCATACTGTTCATTCCTCAGTATTGCATAGAAGGCAGCCATGATATGCTACATAGGGGCAACCTTCCTCCTGTGACTTTTAGACGCCATCCCAGCCCTGGCAGCCATCAAAGTAAGGGATCCAAAATGTGTGGCACTTGTAGAGGACAGATGGGGGGCAAGCAACAAGGTCATTGTGGGAGGGATGGGCAGAAACAGAATCTAGGAGGCTTAATATGTGGCTCAATTTTGACGAAATTTTATTGAACAGTTTGGAATGTAATAAAGTCCATCAAACTTGAAGGATAAGGACTCTCCTGATGATGTACTCCGCGTCACTCTTCTCTCTTCGTATGAATGTCCACTCAATCGGGTCAGGATGGCGTACCCCCGGAGTCTCTCGAAGAGAAGAAAACAACGGTAAGTGGAAGGTCCCTACTTTAAGTCTGTATCACCGTCACCACACCCGGAGTGAAGGTCAAGGGAAGGGGAAAGAATTAAACTGTACCAGTGCAGAAAATAGGTTTGAGACTCTGTATTTCCTTTTGAGGATTCCATGTGTCCCCCCTGCTTACAACAGCCTTATCTCGAAGGGAACGCAAAATAAGGAAGAAACTGAATCAAGTCTCCTGAGGGAAAAGACTATTTCCTCATTTATTACCATATATATTCATATATTGTCTGGTAAACACAATATGTCCTGGTTCTTCATAAAGCGGTGCATGAATTTATCAAAAGAACATGCTCACGCAAAATCAAAGATGTGATTAATTTCCTCTTTGTTCCAACCAAGCGTAATAAGCGTGACAAAACGACCAAATTATGCACCTTTAAAACAGACAAGCGCATGACAAAACAAAATGCACAAATCAGTCAATTATATGGGCTAGGCAAGCGTTCACTGGGTGGCGTCCGAAGTGGCTTCGGCACGCATGCAGGGCACTATCCCCCCCCCTCCGGCCCTTCTTCACTTCTTTCAGCCCACCCCTCACTCTCCTCCCTCCTGCCCGGTCCACTCACCGCATCTGCCGCAACTCTCCTGAGTTGCGGCGGCTTCACAGCAACCTCCGGGGTTGAAAGAAGGAGGCGTCCACCAGTCCTCGCACCAGTCCTCCGCGTCCTCGCCAGTCTCGTCCTCTTCTACGGCGGTTCTTCGACTCTCCCGGTCCTTCGGCGGGTCCTCCTCAGGGCTCCTCTCCTCCAGGCTCCTTCTTGCTTCCGCGTCTTCCGGGTCCCCTTTCTCTGCCGAATCATCCTTCTTACGTCGTGCTTGCCCCTCCTCTTCCGGCATCTTCCTGCATCTCCATTCATTGGGGAACTTCCCGGGACTTCCTTCTTCCTGTGAGGAGGAGGGAGTCATTTGGGTTAACCCTTTCCATTCTTCATGGATACCCGGGCCACCATAGGTGAAACGCGGTGAGTCTTTGTCCTCGCTCTGGACTTCCCCCTCACATCCCCCTTCCCTAACTTTCTTGCCAGCAAGAAATGAATCAAGGGGGTATCTGGAAAGATAGCCTGCATTGGTTTGGTCTTTTCCTTTTCTGTGCAGAGTGGATAACCGCAAGGGTTGTAGGGCTAAGAACCATCTCATGACTCTATCATTGTGTCCCTTATTCTTTGCAAGCCATTCCAATGGGGCATGATCAGTGAATAAAACACATTCTCGGCCTTCTAAATAATATCTAAGGGATTCAATGGCCCATTTTATGGCTAATGCTTCTTTTTCTATTACCGCATATCTTTTCTCCCGAGGGAACAATTTTCGGCTGATATACAAGACAGGTCTTTCCTGTCCTTGTGGATCGGTCTGGGACAGTACAGCCCCTAACCCATGCTCTGAGGCGTCTGTCTGCAAAATAAAGGGGTTGGTGTAGTCTGGACTGAGGAGAATGGGCCTTGACGTTATAGCTTGTTTTAACTGCTGGAAGGCTTGAAGAGCCGAAGCGGAAGGATGTTTTAGTTCTTTTTCTGTTTTCGCATTCTTTCTCAGGAGATCTGTGAGCAGATTAGCTATCTGAGAGAAGTCAGGTATAAATCGCCGATAATACCCTAAAACACCCAAGAATGCCCTTAGGTCTCTTTTGGTTTGAGGAAAGGGTATGTTAGTAATAGCTGCTACTTTTTCTTCCTGTGGTTTTATCAGACCTTCTCCCAACAGGTATCCAAGGTATTTCATTGATTTAGCTGCTAGTCGGCTCTTGGAGGGATTTATGGTCAGGCCACTCTCTCTCAGGGTTTGGATCACTATTTTCAAATGATGTAGGTGTTGTTCCCAGGTAGTACTGTGAATCACTATGTTGTCTATATATGCAGCAGCAAATGCAGCACAGGGCCTCAAGACAGTATTCATTAATCTCTGGAACGTTGCAGGGGCCCCATGTAGCCCAAAGGGGAGGACAGTAAAATGGAATAAACCCTCTGGAGTAGAGAAGGCAGTATTCTCTCTATCTTGGCATTTCAAGGGTACTTGCCAATACCCTTTGCAAAGGTCCAGGGTGCTTATATAGCAAGCTTTTCCAATCCTTTCAATCATTTCATCAACTCTTGGTAAGGGGTAGGAGTCAAATTGAGAGATCTGGTTGACTTCTCTAAAGTCTATGCAGAACCTGATGGACCCATCAGGTTTTGGTACTAAAACGATAGGGGAATTCCACTCACTGTTGGAGGGTTCTAATAAACCCATCTGAAGCATCTGTTGCACTTCATTTCTTATTGCATCTCTACGTGATTCAGGGATACGATAGGGGCGTAATTTCACTTTCTTTCCCGGAATAGTATGGATTGCATGTTCCACTAAGTTAGTCTTACCAGGACTGAGAGAAAACATTTCTTGTAGGGTTTGTAACTGTTCACACAGTTCTTCTTTCTGAGACTCAGGTAGTTCTGGATCTATACTCCTGTGGTATAAGGGTTCTGTTTGGTCGGCTAGTCCTAGCAAAGTTGGTACGGCCCCTTCCCATTTTTTTAATAGGTTAATATGGAATATCTGGGTGTGTAATGGATTCTTAGGATCCATTTCCAGGCGGTACGATACTGGAGTTACTTTTTCTATTATCTTAAATGGGCCTTGCCATTGACCTAACATCTTGTGATCAGAGGTGGGCATCATTAATAAAGCAAAATAGCCTATCTCAAGGGTACGTTCTTTAGTTCTTTTGTCGTATTGGGTCTTTTGCGAGGTCTGGGCCTGTTCTAGGTGAGTTCTTACAATACTTCGTATTTGTTGTAAGTGGGTTTTTAAATTAAGAACATATTCAGGTAGGGGCTTACCTCCTTCCTGTTCTTCCTCTCATTCCTCTCTCGCCATCTCGAGTAAAGTGCGTGGTTGTCTGCCATACAAGAACTCAAAGTGTACTTTTTTGTTGTTTACATCGAATAGCAAAGAGGGCTAAAGGAAGCATGTCCTCCCACTTGCGTGTTTCTAGATCAAGGAGTTTCTTTAGGGTGGTCTTAAGCGTGGCATTATATCGTTCTACCAACCCATCTGTTTGAGGATGATATGCGGATGTTCTGATCTGTTTGATGTTCAACTGTTGGCACACCTGTTTCATAAGTCTGGAAATAAAAGGAGTTCCCTGGTCGGTTATAATTTCTCGGGGAAATTCTATCCGGGAGAAGATGTTAACCATAGCCTTGGCTATCTGTAAGGCATAAGGTTGTCTCAAGGCCACTGCCTCAGGAACCCGAGTGGCGTAGTCCACTAGGACTAGTACATACCTACACCCGCTACGAGAGGGAAGAAGGGGACCTATGATGTCCATCTCCACTCTGGTGAATGGTTCTTCGATTATGGGTAAAGGTTGCAAAGGTACCTTAAGGGGAAGGGACCGGCTATTTTTCTGACATATAGGACATTCTTTACAGTACCTATGAACTTGTTGGTAGATCCCTGGCCAGTAGAACTTTTCAAGAATTGCTTTCTCAGTTTTCTCACTCCCAAAATGGCACCCCAGCAAGTGGCTATGAGCTAAAAATAGCACTTTTTCTCTATACTTTTGGGGTACTAGTAGTTGAGGGGCTTGGTTCCTCCCCTTCTTTCTATACACCAGCCCCTTTTTTTATAAAGAACTGGGGACCTACTTGTTCTGGGTCTTCAGCATCCATGGCTCTATTCCAGGCCTCCCTTAAGGTCGGGTCTTCTCGTTGGGCTGCATGAAAGCCCTGATCGTGTTGCCACATGGCATCCTCTTTTGGTTGGGTTAATGCTATTTGAATCCAGTCTTTCTTTTCTTTTCTCTTTTGATTCTTACTTTTCCTAGGCTTTCCAGGAGAAAAGCCGAGATCCTGTTCTTGAGCAAACGGGGCAGTTTTTTCCCACTCGTCTCCATCTTCCCCACCTTCCTGCAATAATTGGTTCATGTAGGGATAATCTCTCCCTAGTACAAAGGGTTCGGGCAGCTTAGGTATAAGACCTACTCGTAGAGGAACTGGTCTTACCGAGGGTTTGTGTTGTACTTGAACTTCGGTGGTAGGATACTGACTATTATCGCCATGGACAGATTGAATGTTCACAAGACCCGTAGGTTGTGGACTCCCACCTGGCACGCTTTGTGGTCTCATAACACTATGCAGACATCCTGTATCAATTAGGGCTGATCTATCCTCCCCATTTACCCTCACTGTTCTATGATAAGGAAGTACTTGCCCCTGTTTGGTACAATAGAAGGATCGAGTAAGCCCCACCTCCATGGGCTCTTCCTTCTGAGGACATACACGAGCTATGTGGCCGAACGCTCCACAATTAAAACATTGGGGACCTGATGGGGTGGGGGTTCTGAAGGGTACTGGCAAAGGACCTGGCATTAGGGTGACTGTCTCAGGCTTTCTTGGGATAGGTTGTCGGCTGATTTTTGTTGTGGTCCCCCCGGACGACTTCCAATGGGTTTCTTCCTTGCCTCTTTGTAGTTCCTGAGCCCTATTAAACGCACTTACTATCTCAACGGCTCTTTCCATGTTCAGCTGGGTGTGTTGTCGAACCCACTTTTGTATCAGAGGGTGTAAAGACATTAAATACTGCTCCAAATAAATCCTTTCCATGATTTCTTCTTTGTTAGATATCAATGGTTTTAGCCACCGGTCTGCCATATATTTTACTCTGTAAGAGAGAGCTCTAGGAGTCTCTTGAGGTCCTTCCTTAATCTGTCTAAGTCGAATACGATATGTTTCTTCATCTACTCCTAATCGTTCTAGAATGTTTTTCTTGACTTCGTCATATGGGGTAACCCCAAGTGGATTGGCTGCCTGGTACGTGGCCTGCAGATCTCCAGAAAGAAGGGGTCCCAGATATTGGCCCCATTTGTCCAAGGGCCACCCCGCTGCTCTGGCTATTCGTTCAAAATTTGAAAAGAAAAAAATCGGGATTCTCCCAACTAATATACTTCTGTAAGACTACAGAGTGGAGGGTGGTATGTCCTCGCTGTTGACTAAGAGTGTCCGCCAATTTTCCAATTACTGACTCTTGGGCTTGACTTTGTTCAGTTAAAGTTTTATGGAGTTTCTCCCTGTCTTCTTCAGCCACAGGCAGAAATTTTTCCATAATGCGCCCCAATTTTTCCTAATTTTCCGCCATTTTCTGTACTGCAGCCTCCATTTTCACAGATCCCACTTCTGACACCACTTGTGGGAGGGATGGGCGGACACAGAATCTAGGAGGCTTAATATGTGGCTCAATTTTGACGAAATTTTATTGAACAGTTATGGAATGTAATAAAGTCCATCAAACTTGAAGGATAAGGACTCTCCTGATGATGTACTCCCCGTCACTCTTCTCTCTTCGTATGAATGTCCACTCAATCAGGTAAGGATGGCGTACCCCCGGAGTCTCTTAAAGAGAAGAAAACAACGGTAAGTCGAAGGTCCCCACTTTAAGTCTGTATCACCGTCACCACACCCGGAGTGAAGGTCAAAGGAAGGGGAAAGAATTAAACTGTACCAGTGCAGAAAATAGGTTTGAGACTCTGTATTTCCTTTTGAGGATTCCATGTGTCCCCCCTGCTTACAACAGCCTTATCTCGAACGGAACGCAAAATAAGGAAGAAACTAAATCAAGTCTCCTGAGGGAAAAGACTATTTCCTCATTTATTACCATATATATTCATATATTGTCTGGTAAACACAATATGGGCTGGTTCTTCATAAAGCGGTGCGTGAATTTATCAAAAGAACATGCTCACGCAAAATCAAAGATGTGGTTAATTTCCTTTTTGTTCCAACCAAGCATAATAAGCATGACAAAACGACCAAATTATGCACCTTTAAAACAGAGAAGCGCATGACAAAACAAAATGCACAAATCAGTCAATCATATGGCTTAGGCAAGCGTTCACTGGGTGACGTCCGAAATGGCCTCGGCACGCATGCAGGGCACTATCCCCCCCTCCGGCCCTTCTTCACTTCTTTCAGCCCACCCCTCACTCTCCTCCCTCCTGCCTGGTCCACTCACCGCGTCTGCCGTAACTCTCCTGAGTTGCGGCATCTTCACAGCAACCTCCGGGGTTGAAAGAAGGAGGCGTCCACCAGTCCTCGCACCAGTCCTCCGCCTCCTCGCCAGTCTCGTCCTCTTCTACGGCGGTTCTTCGACTCTCCCGGTCCTTCAGCGGGTCCTCCTCAGGGCTCCACTCCTCAAGGCTCCTTCTTGCTTCCGCGTCTTCCGGGTCCCCTTTCTCTTCCGAATCATCCTTCTTACGTCGTGCTTGCCCCTCCTCTTCCGGCTTCTTCCTGCATCTCCATTCGTTGGGGAACTTCCCGGGACTTCCTTCTTCCTGTGAGGAGGAGGAAGTCATTTCGGTTAACCCTTTCCATTCTTCATGGAAACCCGGGCCGCCATAGGTGAAACGCGGTGAGTCTTCGTCCTCGCTCCGGACTTCCCCCTCACAGTCTTACGAAATAAGTTGTGCAGAACCTTGCATTGCGAATCTAATTATGCTACAAAAAAGACATTTCTGGAGTGGTGAATCGATCTAGTCCCAGTCGCGACCAGCATGGCTCACGTGTGGGGGGGCAGACGCGGGGAGGGGGGGTTAAATAATAATAAAAAAAACCTTACCTTTCCCGGGTCCCGCGTTTTCCAGGCTCCGGTGCCTGCTCCTGCTTTCCTGCCTCCGCAGGAACAGGAAGCAGGCAGCCTCCCTACCCTCCCCATAGCCAATCACAACGCTGCAATGGCAGCGTTGTGATTGGCTGGGACGCCGACCGCACAGGCGTCTATGGGGAGGCCATTTTTTCCATGTAGGCTGCATGCAGCCTACATGGAGAAAATATAGAGTGCGCATGACTGGTTTGGTCGGCCCCAGAGGGCCGACCAAACAGTCAGGGCCCGCAATATTGGGCTAGCCTCTCCTCCCCATCCCTGGAGCAGGAACAACCACCCACCCGCCCCCAACCAAACCCTTCTTCTGCTTTCTCGCAGTGCGAGAAGCAGAAACATAAAATGGTATTTATAATACCATTTTATGTTTCTGCTTCTCGCACTGCGAGAAAGCAGTGGGGCGACGCTCCTCCACCCACATGGAGGAGCGTCCGTGAAGCAGCTCTGAGGTATCCAACACCGCAAACAAAAATTCTTACTAAATCAAGTAAGCCGGCATCCAACAATACCAATTCGTTGAACTCAAGTGTTCTAAGAAGCGCTCGGAGTCTTCCAGTGTCAATATGCAGAACAAGTCAATGTCTATTTGTAGAAACAAGTTGGGAACATGATTGGCCGATTGGCGTGTCACGTTCTCCGATGTGACACAAGAACCAGTATCTGAAGACCGGGGGTCGCTATCAGGGTCACTATGAATACATCACGAGACGTCCTAGCTGAAGAAGGCCCTCTGGCCCAGAAACAGCATGAATCTACCACTCTGTTTATCCTGGATTACAGCAGGAGCCCAAAAACAAATACTGACCGGGACCTCTTATCAGGGATAAGCCAATTTTCCATCATTTGCTTACAAGAAATTTGGGCAAACTCGATTGTTGCTTTACCAAGTTTCAATTCTTACATCAAGCCTGCAATAAAATTAACGGATCATGTTAGACTCAGGAGGTTTTATAACGTATATTACATTAAAATGTAGCTGCTCAGTAATTTGCACCAAATTCAGATATTTATTGCTAACCGACATTAAATGTTATGACTCAGATAAAGCTGGTATTCTGAAATTCAAAGTTTACATCCCAGCAGATTCAGAAAGGAAGAAAATAATGCACCGAGCACTCTTGGAACAACTTGACAGCCTGCAGCAGGTATTCCCTGAGCATGAAATAATACTAACAGGGGATTTAAATGAGATTTTTTTTTCTCCGGCAGTCCTACAAGAACCAGCACTAATGGAACTCCAGCAATACTGTAATACTCCCGAAATTATGTATTTCTCCTATAAAGTCAGTAGTAGTAATGCACGCATTTGAGCCAGTTTATACGACCATAGCCTGATTAATCTCAGTTGAGAGGATGTGGCGTAATGGCCAGAGCCGCCGACTTTGGAGCTGGGGAACCACGTTTGAGTCTCGGCGTCAGCCCAACATCCTGTGATTCTGGGCAAATCACTAAATCTCCCAGTGCCTACCAAAAATGAATGTTTCCTTGTGTAACGTAACTGGTGCTCATGTAAAGCGCTCCAATACCTTCGGGTCGAGTTTGCGCTATATCAATCTGCACATTAAAAAAAATGAACGTGTTCATCGAGATATGCGGCGCGAGACACACATAAAACTGGGGCTGTGTCGAATATTTTGGATTCCACTTTTGTTTCTATTCGACTTTTAGAAATGACAATATTTTTCCAAATTCTATCCCTGGCCAAAAGCAACAATCATTGTCAGATTTTCTTTTTTAATCTGTGCTTACACGTAATTCAGGTGATTTCTTGATGAAAGAGCTACTGCAGATAACTGAGGACAGCGCTTTAATTAACATATGGACTAACATCGCCTCCTCATTGGTGGAACATTATCAACCAGGACAATCCACAAGGACAATGACCACCCGTCAGGCAAGCGACCATGACCACATAAGCATCTGTCATGGTATACAGACGAACCAAGGTCTTTAAAGAAAGAAATATGGAAACTGCAAAATAAGATCAAGAAACTACCTCAGGTGGAGGGTAAAGACTTAATCACCAAACTGAAAAGAGAATATAGTGCAAAATGCTGGAAAGCAAAACCAGATTTTGAATGCAACAGATGGTTCAATATCTGTAAATGGGCAAGGAACAAGGATAGCACTGAATTCTGGGAACTTAATTCGGCAATTGGATGGCTCTTCTCCAGGAATTAGCAGCATCGACGAAGACTGTACCACGTTAACAAATAAAAATGTGCAGTAATTGTCAGCGACAAGAAAGTGCAAATTGACAGACCTACCCCAAAGGGCAAAGACAGAGGGGGAACAGGAGAATTTGAGCCTGGAAAAGGATCATCAAAGTCATGTGCAATCCAGGGTTTGAGAAGAATCAGACATAATTAAAATCATGGCTGCTATGCAAGGTAATAGGGCACCAGGTCCTAATGGTGTCCCGCTAGCAGGATTCAAACACTAACCGAGTAAATGGTGAGATATTCTACTGAAATTATATAACAGTGTCTTAAAGTCAAGCTTATTCCTAGAGAACTGCCGGGGGTCAATTTTACGCCCCATACATGAAAAGGGCGCAACAGACAAGCTGGAAAACTATCGTACAATAGCCTTGTTGGATTCTGAATCGAAAAACTAGTGTTCCCGGATCGTGAAAGCTGGATCAATTCACACAATATCTTACCCTTTTGTCAGGCAGGGTTTAGAAGAGGCTCTGGATACTGTAAGTACTACAATCCTCAGAAGTCTCTATTGTAGGTTTGTTTCTTGGATTATAGTGTGGCTTTTGACAAAGTTAATCAGGCTACTCCCTGGAGGAAGTTGAATGACTGGAAAATACCAGAAACTTTGTTCACTCCCATTCGACTATTTTATACGGACACTTGGGTCAGAATAAAACTTGGCAGTGGGATTATTCTGTCCAAGAAAATATATACCAATCAGGGGCTGAAACAGGGCTGTATCCTGGTGTCAGTTTTCTTAAATTTGTATACGGCTGATCTTCAAAAAGTGTTATTAGGCCTTAGAATGCTTCCTCCGAAATTGGGCAGCCAACATCCCCCATTGCCTCAGTACACCGACGACACAGCACTTTTAGACGTAACAGAAATTGGACTACAACGGGCACTAAATGGTCTTCTAGAGTGAAATTTAGCAAATTACTTGAAATTAAATATGACGAAGACACAAATAATGAAATTCGGTTCAGTGAAATCGCACTTTGTCTGGCGACTTGGAGATCAAAAGATTCAGATGGTATAAGTGTATCATTATCCTGGAATTTCGATCGACTCAAAACTTAAGTTCGAAAACCAATTTGAAAGCTATGAAAATCCAGGCTTGGTTTTTGCAGTATCAATTAAGACCAATAAGTAACAGGTAACAGGCTATATAGCTCCACCTCAACAAGCGTGATGGAGTTGTTTAGAGCCAAATTTGAACCTGCCATTATTTATGGGGTCCTACAAACTGCACCCCGACCTGGTACATATTCAATCAGAGGCAAGTAGGAAGGTGTTTGATTTGCCCATGAGCACGCCTGTTAGTCAACTACAGCTAGAGTTTGTCACAGTCAATCTTTCTACATCTGCTGATGCACAATTTGTTAAGTATTGCTACAGCTTGAAAAATGCTCCTGTGGGATCCCTAAAAGCCCACACTTGGAAAGAGCATCAAGACAATTCCAAACTCCACATAAACAACAGAATGGAAAATTACAGTTAAATTAGATTTGGTTCGACAGTCAGATTATGGACAGTTCAAATTACAAGTCAGGCAAGTATCCAGAGCTTACTCGTACATCACAAATATTGCGGTGTTTAAATGTTTGGTCAGAGCTGACCTCTTTTTACCTTCATTCCAGAGATCCAATCTTCAACCTTACCTTGGTCTGTGCATAAAACAACTGTTAAGTGCAAAATATATGTGATCCGGATTTTTACTTAAAAACAACTACGGTTCCCGCACCCCATGTTGTAGAGGATGCGGGCAGTAGCCAGCACCTGTCACCCAAATCATTTGTGTTTGTCTGTATGTAATGACTCTTAGAAAACAGCTGCCATGTCCATGTTTCATCCGGCTTGGAGTAAGGACTTTGGAGGCTGCAATCTCCGCCTGCTTGCAGGGCACCGATCTACATCTGTTGGCGAGGTTGACAAAAGTTCTGGAAAGGGCAGTTATCACAGTGCTGTCTACGTCAGTGAATAAGCATGTATTTGGTTGCCCCTAGCCTGCTGACTCAAACCCTGGACAGGTTGTGGGTAGTGGTCACCCTGCTTAGGAAGAACAGTGTCATTTTGCTGATGCACTTGAGCACTTTTATAGAGATATTTTAGTCTTAATTAATTTGTATCAGTTTTCTTTTGACTACATTGATCTATTGAATGTTGGAGGGAACATAGATCAAGTATTGTCTGTCGTGGTAATCCACCTATTGCAATATTAAGAAAGACGCTAGGCTTTTATTAAAGCACTTTAGCAATTATCAATGTTGCTATGTCAGGTCTCAATTTAGCACAATTTCTGTCATGAAAAAAATTGCACTTTCAATCAAAAACTAAGCCTCACTTAATTCTAATGCACTTTAGCTGTTTTTAATGTTGTTATGTCATATTTGATCAAGTTTAAATTAATTTTTTGCTGATCAGTTTTAATTTGTTGACCAATATACATGTTGTATAGCGATAGGATAAATGAAAGGTAATATGTGTAGCGTACTATTTCTCCCATATACGCAATGATCGGATGAATGTAATGGTTTTCAGTAGCCAATCAATAAAGTTTGATTTGACTTAAAATTCGACTTTACCATTAAAGAGGTTTTTCAATTACAAATTTTTAAACCCCAAACTCGACATTCCCACTTGCTCCCAATTGAAAGTTATCATTTATTAAATGTAATAAGGTAACCCAATGCTATACTATGAAAGAGGTAGTCCTTGCAGTAGTGAAAATGGCTTTAAGAGTTTTTCACTACCAGGACATTTTAAACTTAAAAGTACATGTACAACTTTTAAAATAAACTGCCCTATGGGCTGTTTAGGGCCTACCTTAGGGGTGACTTATATGTATTAAAAAGGGAGGTTTAGGCCTGGTAACATGTTTTTTGCCAGGTCAAAATGGCAGTTAACACTGCACACACAGGCTGCATTGGCCGGCCTGAGACACGTTTGAAAGGCTACTTAAGGGCGTGGCACAACCAGTGGTGCAGGCCCACAAGTACCATTTAATTTACAGGCCCTGGGTACAGGTAGTACCACCTTACTAGGGGCTTAAATGTAAATTAAATGTGCTAATTGGGTGTAAACTAATGTTACCATGTTTTAGGGAGTGAGGACATGAACTTTAGCACTGACTAGCAGTGGTAAAGTGCACAGTGTCCTAAGGACAACAAAAATGAGATCAGCAAAAAAATGGAGGGGCGGGGCAAAAGTTTGGGGGAAGACCGCCCTAAGGCTGACAGATCTAACAAGGGGTTATTGGTAGGTGGCACCATGCATCTCTGCGTCACCACCATTCCGCTCTGGAACTAATGAACAGAGGTGTATATAAGCTTCACCCTTGCCTGCTGACTTCAGTTCCTTTCTTCTCGCGCCTTCAGACGCGGATCGGGAGTTCCGCTCCTTCTTTCTTTACTCTGTGAAGAGAATTCCAGTGTGCATGGGATGTCCACACAACTGAAAGTCTGGCGGTCCAGGTTTCCACCAGTAAAGTTAACCCTAACACCTTTCCTACCACACCCCTTGACAAGAATAAAAATACACATTTGTAAAACGTATGCTCTCCTTATCCAGCCTCATCAATGGTCAACGCGAGCTGTTTGTTAGATTGCTACAAACATGCACTGTGGGATATGGTGGGTGAGATCTTGCCCCCAGTCCCAGTAGACTTATGGACTTCTTAGCCCAAACTATTCCGGATGGTCGGGATGCAGCCAAATTTGTGATCAGCTCAGGCCTGGACACCACGGACTGCCTGGATTATGGGTTAGGGCTATGGGATGACACCACACCTGGATGAGATCCTGACTTCTCGGGGGACGTTCAGGTATCCTTGAGAGACATGCCTTTCAACTGCTCCCGCCTGTTTGGTGTGAAAGTGATCTCAACCCTATTCTCAATAGGGCTAGGCAATGGTACACTCCTTCGGCCTTTCAGCACCAGTCAAGCAATCCCACCCAATAATTCCGTCCTTTTTGAGAACCTGTCAGGGACTTGGCGTATTGGCAATATCAAGCTCCACCGCCCACACAACATGCCTCCCAGCCCTCTCAAGGTAAGTGGCGTGGGCCCAACAGACAACAACCTCACTACCAGGGGCAGCATTTATCCCTATCTTCTTCCCCCCTCGCCAGAGCTTTAAGGTCCCTTTAGTGCACCTTTACCAGTGCACAGCTATCCAGTAGGCGGCAGGATCAGCCACTTTCTGCAGGGGAGGAAACAAATAGGGGCAGATTTACAAGAAACTGACGCATCTGTAGAGATGAGTCAGTTTCCCTGCGCCAGCCTGCGATACCCTTGCGCCACCATGGATGCACCATATTTACAATACGGTGCACCATGGCGCAAGGATTGACAGATGCGTCAGAAATCCTGATGCATCTGTTGGCCCAAAAGTCACACATTGCTAGACTCGTGTCGCAAGCATGACGCAAATCCAGCAATGCATGTTGAGGCCTATACTTATTATACTGCGTCACTCCTTACGCCTGCTTCAAGCAAGATTTTGACGCAGTGGCTCAGTGAAATCTTGTAGATTTCACTGCGTCACTTTTACGAGGCTTTCCTGCGTGGGAACACCCACCCTGCATACATTATACCTGACGCAGGTATAATGTGACGCAGGGCTTTACAACGTGACGCATCTCCCTAGATGCAGCACGTTGTAAATTGGCCGCATTTTTTACACCACCGCTGCGTCACAAAAGTAACACAACTGCGGCGCAAAAGTGTTGCAAGGGGCTTGTAAATCTGCTCCATAATATCCAACAGACTGGTCCTACAGATTTTCCAACGCCTACCATTCCTTTTTGATCAGCCCACCTGCCAACTAGTTCAGAACACTTCTCGGAGGACCACATGTCTGTTTTTTCCAGGAAGTGCAGCCTGTATTGGCCAAAGGAGCCATTGAGAGGGTACCGGCCTCGGAAGTAGGGACTGGGTGTTAGTCCAGCTACTTCCTTGTGCAGAAGAAAGACGGAGGCCTCTGTCTTATTCTAGATCTTTGCCCTCTAAATGCCTTTCTGTGCAAGGACAAGCTCAAAATGCTCACCCTCGTCCATCTTCTTTTTGCCCAGGATCCCAGAGACTGGTTGGTCATCCTGGATCTGCAGGACACTCATTTCAACACCCACATCCTGCAGGTCCACAGACACTACCCGTAGTTCACAGTGGGTGACAAACACTTTCAGTTTGCTGTGCTCCCTTTTGGTTTCACCAGTGCCCCTTGGGTGTTCACAGAGGTGATGGCAGTGGTCGATGACCATCTTTGGAAGTCGGGGGTACAAGTCTTCTCTTGCCTCTGAGTGGCTGATGAAGGTGGGCTTGTCACAGTTAGTCGCGAACCACCTTACATCTTTGGGTTCTCAATCCACCTACTGAAGTCACATCTGTCTCCATCGCAGAGGCTCCCCTTCACTAGAGTCATCATGGATATGGTGCGCTTTCAGGTGTTTCCTCTAGACCAACAAATCAAGGACATTTGGGCTATGATCCCGATGTTTCAACCTGTGTCCTAGGTCTCAGTGAGGATGGCTGTGAGAGTTTTGGGCCCACTAGTCGCTTGCATCCTGCTTACCGACCATGCTAGGTGGCACATGCAGGCTTTGCAGTGGGACCTGAAGACTCAGTGGGTCGAGCACCATAGAATTCTATCAGATTCCATTAGAGGAGACTGAAAAAGACCTGTAGTGGTGGCTGCTTGACTGCAATTGGACCAGCAACAAACCCCTCTCCATAGTCCACCCAGAGCTGATGGCGATGACGGATGCTTTGTTCCTGGGCGCAGGTGGTCATCTGGGAGAGGTGGAGATCAGAGGGCTCTGGTCTTCGACAGAGACCCACCCCCTCCTCAATTTGCTGGAGTTGTGGGCAATTTGCTTTCTGTTGAAAGCCTTCAAGTTCTCACAGACAACACCACTGGGGAAACATCCTTTACCCTGCATGCGTTACTCCGCATGCCATTACCCCGCATTTCTTACACCGCAAAATCTTTTACAACGCAGGGCTTTACACTGCAAACTATTACAACGCATTCCCCAAAGTAACGCCCCTTGGAGTTATAATAGTAAATTGCGTTGTAATGGGGAATGCGTTGTAATGGATTGCGTTGTAAAGCCCTGCATTGCAAAAGATTTTGCAGTGTCAAAACTGCGGGGTAATGGCACGCAGAGTAAAAGTGTGCGGGGCAAAGTGTCCTATTCACACCACTGCCATGTGGTATGCAAAAAGCAGGGTGTGGTCTTTGGTTCTTTCTCAGGGGATCTCCATTGATAATCATAAGTACTGAATAGTCCCGCCCATGTGCGGTGACCCCGAAACAGTTCTTTCAAAGTCACATCCACTTTGCCTTACTTTGAAAAGCCCAGAAGACGTATGCGACACAAATTTTACATTTGGCAGCCTTAAAGCAGGCTATATTGCCAATCTTGATGCATTACTTTAAAACCCAGAAGGAAAAAGGGGTCAAACCCTTAAAATCCACTTAAGTAAGATGAAAGGTGACCTTTTAAAAACGTCCTTCACAAACGTTTTTACTTCTTTTTAAAGCAAGAGAAAAGATTATATATAGTAATGTAGCTGTATAAGCTGCAGTTTTGGAAACAATGAGAATCGGACACAGCGCCATTAAGAGCCTCTTGACCTCCAGTGTCCCAACATGCCCTGCAAGTCGCAGTTTACTCACGTGTTTTTTCAGGCTCCTACTGACAGGATCCTGGAGCAGAGCTCTGCCTGTTTTAGGGTTGTTCACAAAACCATTTCATCTGTATCTTTTCCAAAACTGGTTCACTCAACGTCCTTTAGGGTGTAGAGTATTCTCAGATAATTTCCTGACTGGAAATATATCTAATTTTCACACAAAATGCCATATCTTTTTGCAAACTGCCCAGAATGTGGCAGAAAAATGGTAAAAACAGATTTGTATCCATTGTTTGCTGGACTCTCATGACCCCCAAGACGTGTTTGAGGGAGAGAGAGAAAAAAAATCACCTCCATGGCCAGTGGGGCACCACAGACAACAAGATTCCATGGCTGGAGAGACTTCTTAGGGGTGAGGAGAGACTGCTGTTTCTACCAGTGCCCCTAAGCCATGCTTTGAGGACTCCCGCAGAGGGAGATCCAAAACAGAGACAATCTGGAAAAACTACGCTCCAGTTCGACGTTTAGGACATCGATACTCGCCGTCAAGGGCTGGGTCGAGATACCATACAACATCGAGAACTTCGACTTCAAGAAATGGTTCAAAGTCGAGACATCAATGAACCTTCTTAACTAAGACGGAGGAGTGGCGTTCACGCATGAAAGCTAGCAGGCTTCCATCGTAGTCTGAGTCGGAGTATTCCAGAGCCTATTCACCATCTAGACCAACGTCTCCAATCATCATACCCAATTCCCCAACAGCTCTTCAGGCTCGATGGGATCTCTTCCTCCAACTCCTCCGATGCCTCCTCCACAACTAGCCTTTCCAGTGGTGCTTCCTCCACCAAATCCACCAGCCACTCCTGAGCTACTGCAATCTCCTATGCCAGTGTCATCTCCAACCAGGTGCTCTAGATCGCACTCGCAGCTATAGGTCTAGGTCACGCTCAAGATCTCACCATCATCATTCCATACAATCACACTCACGGCGACCAAGATATTCTTCCTCCAGATCGAGATCCTTATGGTTTCGTCATACTACTTCATCTTAGGGTCTGTACTCACCTACTCTGTCAGATTCTCCTCCACCGAGAATATTTCCTATCAGTGATATTAATACTTCCCAGGAGGTTCTCGTCAGAGGTGCCAATAAATTCAATATTGACTTACTGACTACCACCACCTCCACATTGACAATCTTCTGAACGCTCCATCAAAGGTCTGCTTCTAGAGCACTGCTTCCGTTGGTACCCAGTTTGCTGGACCCCGCTATGGATTTATATCCAACATAAGATTCTGTTAAGGCTGCCCCACCCTGCCTTCAGAAGAAATACAAGCCTCCAGATCAGGATCCCTCTGTTCTACATGCGGACCCTGTTCCAGACTCAGTTATAGTCTCTGCTACCCGTAAAATGCATGCTAACGTCCCTTCATCCACTGTTCCTCCTGACAAGGAGGATATGACTACTCTCTTTGGAATTCGGTCCAACAATTCATAGAGACTCTACCAAAAGACAGACGTCAAGACATTCCAGGAGATCATCAACGAGGGCATGATAGTGTCAAATCAAATCATCAGTGCTGCAGTTGATACTTCCACACTTGCAGCTCATGATTATGGTCATGGCCTAATTCTCCATCACTCATCGTGGCTCAGACTTACAGGGCTAAAACCAGAAGCAAGGCACCGTATTCCAAATCTCCCTTTTTCAGGGGATAAGTTGTTTGAATCTCATGTCTTGCATGAAAATGGAACTGGACATCCTTAAAGCTGTTGGACTGAAAAAAAGGCATTATAGAAAACCCTCATATAGACCTTATGACCGCTGGTACTACCATCAGAGGGTTCAAACCCCTCACTGGCTTCAGGGGCATCAACAACAACAGCATCAACAGCCACACAGACCTCAACAGCAAAGACATCAGTCGAGAGATAGAGGAGGTCAGCAACCATCTGCCCAAACCAGCAAACTAACAACCAGAGGCAAACAATGAGTGAAATCTTCCACCCCTTCCATTATCCGCTCCGTTAGGGAAAAGCATAACATCTTTCCTGCAGGAGTGGCAAAGAATAACCACCAACAAATAGGTTCTAAATATTGTAGAGCATGGATACTGTCTCAGATGCAAGTGTCCACCACCATCTATTCTGACAAAGAAACCATCCCTATTCCAGTGGGAAAAACTGCAACAAGAAATTTCCATCCTCTTGCAGAAACTCACAGTGGGAAGGGTAACTTTTCACCTGAAAGGAATGGGGAATTTATTCTCATTACTTTCTGGTGAAAAAGAAAGGGCCCATTCTAGACCACAAAAAAGCGAACAAGTGGGTTCACAAAGAAGAATTTAGGATGTTGGCTCTTTATCAGATCTACCCTCAACTCAATCAGGGGGACTGCTTATGCTTGATAGACCTACAAGATGCCTATTTACACATCCAGACAGCCAAGAAACATTGAAAATTCCCGAGGTTCATTGTAGGAAAACACCACTTCTAATACAAGGCCCTTCCTTTAGGTCTCACCCCAAACTTTCTCCAAATGCATGGCGGTTGTAGCAGCCCATCTCAAGAAAATTAAAATGTCTGTCTAACCCCTCCAACAATGTCGGGAAGACCAATGGGATCAGCTCTCAGGAAGCTGGGAAGACAGAATGATACTAACAACTCGTGCGAAACAATCACTGAAATGATGGTGCCACTCAGAGAATCTACTCAGAGGAATGAATTTTCACCAAGACCTTCTGAACTAAACCATAACAGATGCCTCCCTAACAGGTTAGCGTGCCCTCATGGACCATCTACAAATACAAGGCATATGGTCTCAGAAGGAACAGTCTTATCACATCAACCTGCTAGAGCGGAGGACAGTTCATGTATCCTCGAAGGCTTTTCTCCCATCATTCAGGATCAACTCTCTCCTTGTTGAGACAGACAATGCAACACCCATGCATTATCTGAACAAGCAGGGAGCAACAAGATCCAGACCTCTGTCCCTGAAATAAAAACAATCTGGAAGTGGCTCATACCAATGAACCTTAAAATTACTGTGGTCCATCGAAGGTGAACCCTGAACACTCAAGCAGAGACTTTCAGCAAAATAATAGAAGAAAACCATAAATGACTACTAAACACCTCCGTTCTTCATGTCATCTTTTCCGATTGGGGATTTCCCCAGATAGATCTTTTCGCAGACGGAGAAATCAAGAAATGTGCAAGCTTTGCCTAGATGTTCTATCAACCAGGCACATTGAGGAATGCCCTATGGATCGACTGGTCTGGCAAATTTCTTGACGCCTTTCCTCTGATCCCCTTTATTCCAGCAGTGCTCATCAAGCTGTCACACTTGAAGGCCAGAATGATTCTCACTGCTCCAGAGTGGCCCTGACAGTGGTGGTCCAGAGATCTCCTTCATCTCTCAGTGTGTCCACAAAGGAAGCTGCTGTGCAGACCGGATCTTCAGAAGTACGGAGGCCAGATTCAACCTCCCAACCTTCACTTGCTGAACTTGGCTGAAGGGCTCCTGAACTCATACAATATGGTCATCTAAACCTTCCTCAGGAAAGCATGGAAGTGCAGAGAGAAACCAAAAGACAACTCACTAGAACTTCATATTCTTTCAAGTGGAAGGGATTCTGCATCTGGTGTTCTCAGAACAATTTTAAGCCTCTTATTTGTCAAGAAGAGGCTGTTCTTCCATACCTCCTCCATCTGGCTAAAGCAGAATTACAATTCTCCTCTACTAGAGTCCATCTCACAGCAATCACAGCTTACCGAAAATGTCCTTCGCAAACGTCCTTTTCCAGAATGCCTGTAGTTAACGTATTTTTGGAAGGCATTAAAAAGATATATCCTCCTCCCAGGAAACCCTCTCCCCTATGGGACTTGAATATTGTCCTTTCTCGCCTTATGGGTCTTCCCTCTGAACCCATTCATAAAGCTTCTCTCCAACACTTATCGTAGAAAGCTTCCTTCTTGGTAGCCATCACTTCCGCTTGTAGAATTAGTGAAATACAGGCCCCATGTTCACATGAACCATACACAGTATTCCATAGCAACAGGGTAGTGATGAGGATCACATCCTAAATTCCTTCCCAAAGTAGTCCTGAACTTCCATGTCAATCAAACTATTACATTACCTATATTTTTTCAGAATTCTTCTTCTCCTGCAGAGAGATCTCTCCATACCATTGATGTTAGGAGGGTCCTGGAGATCTATCTTGATGGAACAAAGTCTTTAAGAAAGTTGAAACAATTTTTTGTAAACTATGGTCCTTTACGGACTAGATTTGCCACTTTTAAACAATCCCTGTCTAAATGGATTGGCTCTTGCATAATCCTTTGTTATCACAAGGCTAACAAAACCTTGCCCGGTAGACCTAGAGCCCATTCCACCAGGGGCAAGACTGCTACTGCTGCGTTACTAGAGACACACCACTTGCCGAGATTTGAAAAGCTGCAACGTGAAGATCGGTTCACCCTTTTACAAGACATTATTGTCATGATTTGGATGCTGAGGCTGATGCTCAAGTAGGGCAAGCCTCTTTTTGAATTTATTTACCTCATTGTACTATTCCTTTTTCATTTCCTCCCTCGTGGAATTCTTGGGGATGAGCTTGCTAATTTATTCAGTGCTTATGATTATCAATGGAGGTCTCAAGAGAGAGAAGGAATTGTTTCTTACCTGTAATCCTAGTTCTCAGTGGTATCTCAATTGAAACCATAAGCAACTCTCCCTTCTCCCTGAAGGAAGAGATGAATTTACGAAGAATTCTATACTGCTCATTCGCTTGTCAAAAAGAACTGAGTAAACTGCCACCCTCAGGGCGTGTTGCAACACTGGGGGTCAAGAGGCCCTTAAAGGCACAGTGTCCTAGTCTCATTGTTTCCAATACTGCAGCCTATACAGCTACAATGCTATATTATATCCCATCTCTTACATTAAAAAGAAGAAAAAGTGTTTGTGAAGGACGTTTTTAAAAGGTCACTTTTCAACCTACTTAAGTGTTTTTTAAGGGTTTGACCCCTTTTTCCTTCTAGTTTGTAAAGTAATGCATTGAGATCAGCAATATAGCCTGTTTTAAGGCTGCAGAATTTAACAATTGTGTCGCACAAGTTACTACTTGTGTAACGATATATCTGTAAGAGACATTAGATAGTGATAGATTCCTTACCTTAGAATATCCCCAGGCGTCAGACTGGATCCGGAAAGTTTTCATCAGCAGTACCCCTGCGTGTCGGTAGGTGGCGTCGTGCGGCTCCGCGTTCGTCGCTGGCGTCGTAAGCGCCGAGATGACATCACGGAGACTACTTAGGCGCCACCCATGCGCGCTGACGTCAGTTCTGTACACAACTTTCCGCGCCAGGAACGCAGAGCCATGCAAGAAACTGACCACTGGTGCCATGAAACTAGGGCCCTGAAAGGGATGACCTTAACCCTAGAATCAGTTCGCAGAACGGGAGGATGGGTGGGCGGTAGGAATCTATCACTAACTAATGTCTCTTACAGATATATTGTTACACAAGTAGTAACTTATGCATCTGAAAGAGACACGTTAGTGATAGATTCCTTACCTTAGAATAGATACTCCAGCAATACCAACCCCAGTGGTGGGTCTGCGAATAGATTACACCAGAAAGTCACGGAGAACAGAACGGCCAAAGAAGCCGTCTCTCCGGACTTGACTGTCAAGGCAGTAATGCTTGGTAAATGTGTGCAGCGAGGCCCACGTAGCTGCCTGACAAATATCCTGCAAGGGAACGCCGCGTCCCAAGGCAGTAGTGGCTGCCGTCGCCCTGGTAGAATGGGCACGCAGCCCCAGAGGAGGCTCCTTCTTAGCCAACGAGTAACACGCTTTGATGCACAAAACGACCCACCGAGAGATGGTTCGTTTGTGCACGGCTCGACCTTTTTTGGCGCCCACGTAGCCAACAAAGAGCTGGTCATCCACCCGGAACTGTTGTGTGCGTTTCAGATAGAACGAGAGCGCACGTTTTGGGTGCAGACGGTGGAGCCTCTCTCCCTCTTTTGAAGGATGCGGAGGCGGAAAGAAGGTGGGCAAAGTGATGGTCTGCCCAATGTGGAAGGGCGTGACAACCTTTGGCAAGAAAGAAGGACGGGTCCTTAAAACCACCTTGTCCGGATGAACAGAAAGGAAAGGAGGATTAGAAGAAAGAGCCTGGAGCTCACTCACTCTTCTGGCAGAGGTGATAGCTACCAGGAAAGCCGTCTTGAGAGTAAGAAGACGTAAAGGACAGTTATGAAGGGGCTCAAAGGGAGCGCACATGAGATAGGTCAAGACAAGATTTAAGTCCCATTGAGGCATTATGAAAGGCACGGGAGGAAACGTGTGCGCAATGCCTTTCAGGAAACGGTTAACAACCGGGGACTTAAAGAGAGAAGGCTGATCTGGAAGCTTGAGAAAGGCGGAGATGGCCGAAAGATAACCTTTGATAGTGCCCAGAGCAGAGCCCTGCTGGGCCAAGGAGAGCAGGAACAGAAGGACCTCAGAAAGAGGGGCAGAAAGGGGATCCACAGACTTAGCTGTGCACCATGCCACAAACTTGTTCCACCTGCAGGCGTATACCGTCTTAGTGGAGGGACGCCTGGCTGCCAGAATGACATCACAGACTTCGGGAGGAAGATCGAAAGCTGTTAACTGTCGCCGCTCAATCTCCACGCGTGGAGGCTGGACAGGTTCGGGTGGAGGACCGTCCCCTGCTGCTGCGACAGAAGATCCTCCCGAAGAGGCAGTCGGATCGGGGGATCGATCGCCATGTTGAGTAGCTCGGGATACCAGTATCTTCGTGCCCAATCCGGAGCCACAAGGATGACTTGGGCCCGGTCGCGCCGAATCTTCTTGAGCACTCTGGGCAGAAGTGGTATAGGCGGAAAGGCGTACAACAGACCGCAGCTCCACTCGTGACGAAAAGCGTTGCCGAGCGAGTGCCGCCTTGGAAATTCCAACGCGCAGAACTGATGACATTGCGCGTTCTCTTCGGTGGCGAATAGATCTAACCAAGGCTCTCCCCACTGCAGAAAGAGACCTTGCGCCACGTCAGAGTTCAGACGCCATTCGTGATCCATCAAGCACCGGCGGCTGAGTTCGTCCGCCCTGGCGTTCAGAGACCCTGCCAGGTGTTGAACCACCAAGGTAATGCCTTGATGTTCCAGCCATGTCCAGAGGCGCAGAGCCTCCTGACATAGGGTCCACGACCCCACCCCGCCCTGTTTGTTGCAATACCACATGGCAGTGGTGTTGTCCATGAACACCTGCACTACACTGCCCCGGACAGAGGGAAGGAATGCCTTCAGTGGAAGTCGGTTCGCCCGAAGCTCCAAGAGATTGATATGGAGCCGGGATTCCGCCGGAGACCAGAGGCCTCTGATCTCCGCCTCTCCCAAGTGGCCACCTCATCCCAGGAGGGACACATCCATCACCACTGTGTGCTCCGGTTGGGGGAGGGAGAGGAATCTGCCATTGACCCAATCGCGATTCGTGAGCCACCACTGCAATTGTCTTGCAGTGCCCTCCGAGATCTGGACATGATCGGACAGGTTGCCCTGATGCTGTGCCCACTGGAACTTCAGGTCCCACTGCAGAGCCCGCATATGCCACCTGGCATGTTGCACTAGCAGGAGGCCATCAGGCGCAAGAGCCCGAGGGTCATCCTGACTGAAACCCAGGATAGAGGCTGAAAGATCGGAATCATAGCCTGAATATCCCGGACTTGCTGCTCGGGAGGTTAAACCCGAAACCGCGTCGAATCCAGAACCGCTCCGATGAAGGGGAGCTTCTGAGAGGGACTCAGGTGCGACTTCGGCACGTTGACGGAGAACCCCAGCGAATGCAGGAGGTCGGCCGTAGTCTGGAGGTGGGAGACGACTGCCTGGGGCGAGCCCGCCTTCAACAGCCAGTCGTCGAGATAGGGGAAGATTGAGACCCCTGATCTGCGCAGATGAGCTGCGACCACCGCCATCACTTTTGTGAACACCCGAGGGGCGCTTGTAAGGCCAAAGGGGAGCATGGTAAACTGAAAATGCTCCTGGCCTACCGCGAACCGCAGGTAACGCCGGTGGGCCGGCAGGACGGGAATGTGAAAATATGCGTCCTGCAAGTCCAACGCTACCATCCAGTCTCCAGGGTCGAGGGCAGCCAAGACCTGAGCCAGAGTCAACATCTTGAACTTCTCTTTCCGGAGGAAGCGATTGACGTTCCTGAGGTCCAAGATGGGGCGCAAGCCCCCTTTGTCCTTCTTGGGGACCAGAAAGTAGTGGGAATAACAACCATGTCCTACTTCTGGCCCAGGAACGCGCTCGATGGCCCCCTTGGCCAAGAGGGCTGTGACTTCCTGTCGGAGAAGCGCCAAGTGATCTCCCGACATGCGATGGAACTGAGGTGGCATGGCTGGGGGGGCAGACTCGAAGGGTAGGGAGTAGCCCCTTCGGACGATTAGCAGCACCCACCTGTCCGAAGTGACAGAACGCCAGTGGGGGAGGTGATGTTGAATCCTGCCGCCCACCGGCGTGGGGTGCTCCCCAAAGCTCGGACTAGGAAGGCTTTGAGGCGGACGCTGTGGGAGCGGAGGTGGACTGACCTGCACGCTGGCCCCCCTGTGCCGCCACGGCGGCCACCACGCCCGCTGCCGCTCTGGGGTTGGTTTTGCGCAGGCCATTGGCTGAACGGGCGTGTAGGGGCGCCCCTTCCGCAACCACGAAAGGAACGAAAGGTAGACGTGGCCGGGCGTGTGGTGGAGAGACCCAAGGACTTGGCTGTAGCCCGAGAGTCCTTAAAACGCTCCAGCGCACTGTCTGCCTTATCGCCAAATAGGCGAGTACCATCAAAAGGCATGTCCATGAGGGAACTCTGGACATCCCCCGAAAACCCCGTGGACTGCAGCCAGGCGTGTCGCCGCAAGGCCACCGTCGTGGAGATGGCTCTCCCCAAAGAGTCCGCGGTGTCCAACCCACACCGAATGGTGAACTTCGCGGCATCCTTCCCTTCTGCAACAGCTTGGGAAAGTACAGCCCGAACCTCCTCCGGGCACTGGGGCAGAGTTTGCGCCACCGGGTCCCACACAGCATGAGAGGAGCGGCCCAAGAGGCATGTGGTGTTGACTGACCGCAGCCCCAGGCTGGCAGAGGAAAAGAACTTCTTGCCAAACTGCTCCAGCTTTTTCGATTCCTTATCCGGCGGAGCGGTAGGGAATGCACTTCGGGAAGTGGAGGCCTGAATGACCAGGCTCTCCGGTGTCGGATGATTTACCAAAAAGGCAGGGTTACCCGGTGCCGGGTGGTGACGCCTGGCCACGTTGTTATCCACAGGAACCCCTGTGGCTGGCCTAGACCAGGTGTCCATCAAAACATCCGTCAAGGCCTCATTGAACGGAAGCAGAGGTTCCATAGAACTTGCCGCCTGCTGAAGCACTTCAGTAAGGAGGTGCGCCTTGATGGTAACAGTAGGCAGGTTAAGGTCAAGGGCCTCAGCTGCTCTACGGAGCACCACAGTGTATGTGGCGCCTTCCTCCATGACAGCGGGAGGAGACACAAACCCAGGCTCAGAGGAGAGGTCAAGGCCACCTGCATCCTCCGAGTCCTCCGCTCCAACGGCGCCGGTCGGCGCCGATCCGGCTCCATGTCCCAATTAGGAGGTGGGACGACGGAACCCAGTGCGGCGCCGGGAACGGAGCCGCAGGGGGCGCCGGGGCTGGAGCCGCCGGCGGAGGACCCTGCGGTGCCGGTGGCAAGCAAGGGCCCTCAATAGGGACCGCGGGGCCCGAAGGCGCGCCGGCGGGAGCCCTAGGCCTGAAAAGGCGGCCCATGGCGGCAAGAAACTCTTGCACCTGGGCCGGAGCCTCTGACGGACCCGGGTAGGCGAGTAGGCCGCGGGACTCACAGACTCCAACGGAGCCGTGGGGGAAGGACCCCTGGCCCCCGTACGCGCTTCTTCGACTGTTACTTGTGATGTCTCTTACCCGATTCCGAGGGTGAAGACTTGGACCACGAGGAGCGATGATGATGGCTCCGTGGTTGGTCCCTCGAGCGACCCCTGGACCTCGAACGGCGCGGAGACGACTGTCGGGCCTCCAGCAGCTTTCGGGACCGCTCCCGCAAAGCCTTCGGAGCTATGGCCAGACAGTCGGAACATGACCGGAAGTCATGGTAGCGCTCCAGACAGTAGAGACAGACGCCATGGGGGTCATCCACCGACATCGTACGGCGGCAGGCCCCGCAGGATTTAAACCCAGACATCCCTACGTGGCACCAGGAGTCAAAGACTCAAAAGAAGTAGGACAAAGTCCCAAAAAGAAATTAGTCAAAAAGTGACTAGGGTACGTGCTCTAACCGGATCTGCGCTTGCTGGCGCGGAAAAAGAAAGAACTGACGTCAGCGCGCATGGGTGGCGCCTAAGTAGTCTCCGTGACGTCATCTCGGCGCTTACGACGCCAGCGACGAACGCGGAGGCGCACGACGCCACCTACCGACGCGCAGGGGTACTGCTGACGAAAAACTTTCCGGATCCAGTCTGACGCCTGGGGATATTCTAAGGTAAGGAATCTATCACTAACGTGTCTCTTTCAGATAAATATGTTTCCTGGCCTTTCCAAAGTAAAGTGAAGGTGACTTTGAAAGAACTGCTCCGGCGTCCCCGCACGTGGGTGGAACTATTCAGCGCTTATGGTTTCAATGGAAATTCTACTGAGAGAGAACTAGGATTAAAGGTAAGAAACTATTTCTTTTGTGTCATGAGGCTCTCTGCCTCTGGAACTAGCTGAATCATCAGGGGATCTCTCTAGTGGTACACTACCTGGCAGGATGTATAAATGACAGGGCAGACAAACACAGCAGGAGGCGCCTAGCAGATCAAGAAAGAATGGTAGTTATACCTGGAGGTGGAAGAGGGCATCTTCCAACAGTGAGGAGAAGCCTGGCTGGATCTCTTTACCACCTCAGAGAACGCGTAATGCCACAGCACTTTGGTGTGTTGGAGTTCACAAGAAGGCTCTCTCTCAGAGACGTATTCTGCCTAGAGTGGAGCACGGGCCTCCTGTATGCTTTCCTGCTACTACCTCTCCTGCCACGCGTTCTGAAGAAGATCAGGAATAACCGGGGCCAAGTCATCCTAGTGGCTGTGGCGTCGGCCAGTCGGCCAGGAGAGTGTGGTACCCAGAACTTCTGGGCTTGAGCATCTGTCCTTCAATCAGGCTGCCACTTTAGGAGGAGTTCCTATTGCAACATCAGGGCAGATTCCTGCACCCCAGCCTGCGCAACCTGCACCTTTATGTGTGGAGATTGAGCGGTGACAGTTGATCCCTTTGAGCTTCCTCCCGAGGTAGTTGATGTCATCTTGGCAGCCAAACATCCACCAATGAAATCTGAATGTATGACATTACAACAAAAACGGTTACAACGCATACCTTTACAACACGGTCAATACAACGCAGCTTCCATTACAACGCATTCCATTACAACGCAAGCCATTACAACGCATATTCCATTACAACAAAAATTACTATTCTAACACTGCCGGGTGCTTACCTCAGGGAAGGTGCTGGTCAGTGAGGGATATTCGTTGTAAAGGCATTGCGTTGTAATGCCTGCGTTGTAATGGATGTTTCCCACGAAATCTGTGTATGCTGGGACAAATTTGTGGCTTTGTGCGCTACCTGTTAGGTGGGTCCTTTGGAGGCAAAACTGCCTTATGTATAGTTGTTTGCGTTGTTTTTAGCCCAGCAATTTCTTGCGCTGGGTACACTTAAAGGTTACCTTTCAGTCCTTTCGGCCCTTTTACATTTGCCAGACCAACTATCCATATTTAAATCTCCCTGTAACGGGCACAGTGACATTTCAAAATGGCGTCCACACCATCCATAGCACGGCCAGTCTTCTTTAATTTCGACACTACTCATTGAGTTACACATGACCCCAGTCTGCAGCTCCCAGCCTGGCAATTTCTCCCCTGTTGTTCCCCCGAACTTCTCATCATGACTATTTAAAAAATAAAAAATAAAAACGGTTATCTTTGGAGGGCCTGGCAGCTGTAATTTGCTGCTTGGCAGCTCCTTTCATAAAATGAAAGATTGATGTCCACCATCTTGGAACAGTAAATAAAAAGAAAACAGCATGGCAGGCACGTGTGATCATGCTTGGACACAGTAGCATCATGAGGCATGCCCACACAAGTGTGATGACACACATCAGGGTTCGAAAAATCATAAAAATGTTACTAGACCTGCAGGTCTAATAACTTTAATAATCTACTCGACCTAATTGTAATGTACTTGGCCCGTGAACTGGTCTCAAATTGTATGATCCTAGGCAAATATTTTGTCTATTATCACATTAGAGAGCACCTTCAAATATGCAAGTTCACTATGTCTGCTGTACAAAAACTCTTTATTTACAAGACTAAATGTTTGCTCCATGTATACCAAGAATCAAGCCCATATATAGGGTACACATGATCCCTGGCTTGCCTCTTAGTTCACTAATAGCATTGTCATCTGGGCAGGAGCAGTAATAATTCCAAGTTCATGTTTAAAAACTCACTTTTCATAAATATAATACCTAAGCATGATGTGGTAGTGCACTGTCATTTACAGATGGCATATTTTCCACAAATCTTCCCCACTAATATGTAGTTTTACTGGTAATAGCGCATAAACAATGTTTGGAAATTGGGTTTCAGCAAAAACATTTAACATTTGCACATCACCAACTGAAGTGTTCTGATTTGTTTTGATCCTTTTTTTCACCACAGAATTACAAAAATGGGTCTTCATAACTAGTGAAATATATTTAAAATGTTTGAACAGTTCACTTAGCTATTTTTTAAGTGTTGTGTTAAAAAAAGGCTGACATCTTACAGCCTTTAATTTAACATGCTTTACACAGTTCAGTTGTAACACAGTTCAATTTACAACAAGCATTTGCAATGCAATAGGTCTCGCAATAACAAGAGTTTAAGCTATTGGCAATGCAAATATTTTTTTTTACTAGCGCCCATGCGGCGCTTTCACATTCAAGAAGCCTGCGCCCCTTTCTTTAGACAAGCCGCTCCTAAAGAAAGAGGCGTGTCCGACATTAAAGTGAAACCACGGCATGGGGGCTTTGACAAAAAAAAGCATCTGTTTGTCAAGTTAAACATAACATAAAATAAATAAATAAAAAACGTGGCCTCTATAGTTAAAGCGGACCGCCATTAGTAAAAATTAAAATAAAAGCAAGCGGCGTGCTGTGAGGTCGTGGGTGGAATAGGGGAAGAGCATTAAATAAAATAGTGCTCACCGACCTATAAAGCAGACCATGTAACAACACCAGTAAAAGGTCCAGTCGTTATGGGAGGTAACAAATGCAGACAAGGCAATACCAAGGAGGGACTAACAAGCCTATTTACGAATCAGAAGCCAGCATTTACAAAGAACAATGACCCAAGCCAATTAAAAATATGGGCGGAGAGTGGGCAGGGCTTCAAAGCCATACTCCACTACTGCATGCCTTCAGGCTCGACCTAAAAACCTCTAACTTTAGTCACAGAAAGAAAACTAAATGTAGGAAGACAAACTGAATTTTGACCTCTGTCTTTGAAAGCCAGCAAATGTGACAAGATTTAAAGGCATTGTTATTGCTCTTTCACTTTGTGAGCAATAAAGATGCCTTTAAATCTTATCTTGTCACATTTGCTCTGATTTCAGAGACAGAGGTCAAAAGTCAGTTGGTCTTCCTACATTTACTTTTTATTCTGTGACTGAAGTTAAGAGGATTTTCAACTCGCCAGAAAGGGCGAGTAGTCCCTAAAAATAGCTCGTCCTGTATAAATCTTGCTCGACAATGCGAGTGGGCGAGTGGATTTTTCAAGCCCTGCACATACGCATACACAGCACGCTTTTCTTTTGCCAATACTGCACGGAATCAGCAAATAACATTCTTTTTTACCGAAGCTGAACACTATCTGCAAAAAGCATTGGGGAAGTCTGGCAGCCGAGGCAGCACGTAGGTGCACTTTGGGGATGTGCAGCATTTGCAGTAGAGCCCAACAGCAGTTCCTCCTCGCTGTGGCCGCCGTGCACTGCTTCTGCTATGCAGGCTGCAACTTCTTCCGCCACAGAATTGTGCTGGCCACCCGAAGCGGAATGCCCATGAAGATTCACGGTATCAGGGCCAAAGAGGAGAGCCCGGGCATCCAAGGTATAACAGCAGCACCTGTATCGCAGAGGCACATATGCAACAGGTGGTCGCGTGGGCTGCCGTTCTGCTCACATGTACACATCCACCAGAAAATGAATGTGTTTCAGTGTCAAGGCTGGTTGGCCTGTCTTTTAGTGTTGCATGTCCTCACTTTATATTTCCCCTTTTATTTCTTTGCTTCTCCTAATTTTCCTTAGAAGATACTACAGCTCCCCTTGCTTGCAGCTCATTGAATCAGCATTGCACTGCATCCCACTTGGCCACTTCCTCTAAACCAGGCGACCATTATGGAATGCTGTTGTCCATGGTCTATCATTGTTATACCATTGCAAGATGGCGAACACATTGGCTCTAAAAATGGTGGCCATGCTGGAACTTTGATATAACGATAGGCTCTGTACTATATCACTACAAAACGAACAACCACTGCTATGTTTAGATTTGCTATTGCAAGCTTATTACTGCCCTGTTTAGACGTCAGCATGTTTTCTTTTTATTCTTGTAGTCTTTTAATTTATCTTGCATATGTTATTGGGTTTGTGTATGTTTTACTGAGGTGTCAGGCGGAGAATGCAAGAATGAGTCAGTGGATGGATGAATACAAAGGTGCGTGACAGTGCGCATGTATGATGACTTATTGACAGGAGTGGGCACCTTCCTTCATAAGCCAACCCAGTTGGCATAGCCAGTGCTTGTTATATTGGGTCTTCTCGACCCATTTGATTGTCACTTCCTTCAGTATCTCTAACTGTAATGTCCTTGTAGCAAAAGTCATTTGACATCACTTTATGTGAAATCACTTCTGTGGTGCCGGCCAAGTTTATGGTGAAAATGTTTTAACTATTTAATAAGTTTGGATACTTCTGGCCTACTTAAGTCTAGTTATCTCAAGAACACTTGTAAGCACAGTACTACGCCTGCATGCTTTGTCTTCAGTTGTCATTTCATATCACAACCCTAGTTTCAGTCTGAGTTCTGGAAACCCTTTCTTGCTCTTCTGGGTGTGTGCTTCTCACAGAGTCACCTTGCTAAGAGCGAGGCTCAGCCACAAGGGATAGCAGTGCATGAGTAACATTTATGGTGCTACTGTTCTCGTGAAACTTGTTGGCTGGATTTTCTGACTAGAACTCTGTGCCGAATAATAATTTTATTTGGGTTATCAAGATGTGTGAGTTCATTAGTCATGCAGTTGATTTGCCCAGAAATCCACTATTTCTATAACAGCATTTAATAAGGTTCTAGTAGTTTATTCACAAATTAGCGCCCGTGAAGATTATTTGACGCATTCTCCATTCCAACCTCCTAAGAGCCGAATAAGTTATGTAGGAATACACTGATTGGAGGAGAAAAGCACCTGTGCATTCTCTTGGTGATTTGAGGCTTTATTTAGAGGTTGGCGGTAGCTAGACAAGCTCCTGTACCTGGCAGGTGCCTGGTCTGCTAGCCTCTTCTACCCCCGCCTCATTTCGAAGGATGTGGATAGTAGTTTTGTGGACCGAGGAGCTGTCGTCGGCGCTGCCATCGAGGAAACCCTCAGAGTGGACAGCTAGTGGCAGATAAAATGTTGGAAGCCCCGCTCTCGTTAGGGATGGCCTTCTGAAGCCAAGTCATTTATGGTTCCCTTGACCTGGACACCAAAGCGGAGTGTCCCTGAGCACGAAAGAATAATCACTGCCCCCTACCCTCCGGTAAAAAAAAAACCCACTCCCACTGCAGCAGGGACATTGATTTTTCAGTATCAAACCATCGCTTTGGGGGGGTTGTCTTTGGAAAATTAAAAAGTGCATTCAAACATTGTCATTTTGCATGAAAAGTGCCGCTGCAATGGTGACATAGTCACCTTTTCCCGAAAAAGGCATACTTACAAGTGAAAAACTCAGAATTATGTGTGAGAGCGGTTCTCAGCAGCCTGCCACCCAACCTGAAGCAGCCAGGCTTATTCCGCCAAATCATTGATGATTCGCCGTGTTTGATTCCTTATTCTCCTTAATAAACGTGCATAGCGCACCGTCTGCAATTAGTATGAAATTGTGGTCCATTGTGGTGAAAAAGTCATTCCTATCTGTTCAATTGCAAAATAATGATGAATTTGAAGTAATAAACTTTTGAAGTATGAATTCATCTGTTTATTTGGTTGGACGATAGTAGTATGGACTCAAGACTCGAACTTGGGGACCTGACGCTAATATGTGTTGTAGTTGGGAATGGACTTTTTTCCTTAGCTACACTGGGGAATGGAAAGAGTTTTCTGTAAAAATCCGTGACTTACTCCACGCTTTGGTGTGACTTACCTATTAAATTCTCTTGGAATAAAAAGACTGCTGATGTTTGGTGCAGAAAGAAGGCTGAGAAGGGGCATGCTGTCAGAACCTGAGATCTGGGGAAGACGTGCTGTCAGAAATTGGGGGGTGAAGGAACCTCCACTCTGCCAGAACTAGAACACCAACAGCTACTCAAACTAACCCGTCTCCTCAGAAACGGCGAGTCCGTGGCCTCTCTACCCTGGAGGGATATTGGGATATTGAACTGTAGTGAAGATTGGGCTTCCTCCATTGATGTTATTGCATGCACTGTGTGTCTTATGAACCTTTAGAAGATAATGGTTTGTCCCAAGATGGCCACCATCACATTCGTTTTCTTCATTATTAAACACAGTCATTACAATAGGAAAATAAGTACATCGAATATATTTTAAAAAGTCCGTCAAAAAGTAAAAAGGCCAAGAAAGTAATGCCTTGTATACAGCATGTACTTGTTGTAGTAAATGGAACTAATTCATACAGGCGGTGGCAATAGCCGTGTTGTTCTTATATGGTGGCTACGCAGGGCAGAACAGGAAGCCATGCACCAAGGTTTCACCTCAACTGTGTTTTCATCAAATTTGTGGCCTCAGGTTTGGGATTAGACTTAAGTCATAACTTCCCCTCTGCACACAGATGGGATAGGCTAGGGAATCCCCTGCCACGCTCCCGGACCCCCACTCAAACTTCATCTACAACCATTCCAGCAAAGGTGGCATTATATCTAGGTAGTGCTCACAACCCCAACTCACACTCTAATAAGCAGATCCCAGTTTGGAAGAAGCAGCCCCTTTACACGTGGTCTTCCTTTGCCTCCCCACACGCTTTTTTAAGTACATCCACTTCTCTTCGGAATGAACAACCTAACACAGTCCAGATATAGCCTGGTTCAAAGTTGCAGAATGTGGATGCCAGGGCCAGCTTCAGTGTTGGTGCCGCCCCGTGCGACAATGCTTGTTGGTGCTCCCACCAATGACCTCCTTTTTCACTAATTTTCTCACCACCACCCTTTAACAGTGCCCCGTAAGCAGTGCTTAATATGAGCTCGTAGTTTCCGGTGGTCGGCACCGGCACTTAATTGCCAACACTGGCATTTCTGACAGCTGCCACATGGTGGCACTGTTTGCCTAATTTAAAGACAAACTCAACAATATATTAATTCAAAATACATTACAAATGACTAATTCCTGCCGCCAAGGCCATTCTTATAGCTTTTGGGGCTACGTGTGGACACGGACGTGGCGGGCCGAATGGCCGTGCCGAACATCGTATTTTATTGCCTGGAATTACCATTTCTGAATTAAGGACTACCCTATGTGAACTAGAACTCACAGGATCATAGAATGTTGCTGAACTTTCAAAACTCTATGTATATCTAACGAGTGTGGAACAAATAGCGTAGGACTTTGTTAGGACTGTGACACTTACCATTTGTATTATTATTGCTATGATAACAATACTGGTTTGCAGCCCTGAAGAAGCCCATGTTTGGGAGAAACGCGTTGGCTGCGTTTGGTGTCTCTATCCTTAAGCTGAAAGAAAAGAAAGAAAAGAACATACAAGAACCAACAGACTCGCTGTGTATTTCAAAAAGAACTTTGGACTCTACTTTATGTTTTCTTGTTTTGCCTCTCATTTCTGTGTTCTCAACTGTTTCATTTATGACCATTTGGTAGCTGGTCATTTGAGGTGGGCAAAACTGTTGCTAGTATCATACCTGTGACTACGTTAGGTGAGGCGGTGACTGAGATTCCCTAGCTGCCACTATTTTTCAGAACACAAAAATAATTAATTCAAAATACATTACAAATGACTAACACCTGCCGCCAAGGCCATTCTTAAAGCTTTGGGGGCCTGGAATAGTCAGAATTGCCACACTTGTAGGAGTGTTATGGTCAGTAGTGTTTTTACTGTAATGGGCGGAGCGGACTGCGGCAGTGGGTGGTGCAAGCGTAAGTGGCCTCCTGACTAGGGCCCTGGCACTCATTGTTTTACAAATTAATCACTGCCCTTAAGTCTCCACAACCACTCTCTCTCCCATGCATTTCTTTTGTTTTATTGCGCTGCTCATTCCAGTGTAGGGTGTCAGAGTACTGTACATCTCACACACACACTACACAGAGATAATGAATCATATGTATGTAAGTCAGTGTATAGGAAATGTTTAACATACGACAGAGGATTACACCGTGTAGGAATCACATGCCATCCCTTCTAATAGGCAGTATAGTTCAATAGTGCCTGGTCTGGAAAAGCATAAACTCGGAATTTAAAACGTAACACCATGGTTGGGGAATGACTTTACTAATAAGAATTCGTTTCTACCCAAATTAACCATTTTTACAACATTAGGATAATGAAAGACTGGGGTAAAAATCATAGCCCTCTAACCTATACCTTGCAGTTTTCATGCAGCTCTTTGATGACAGTTAATAGCTCTCTGTTTTTTTTTTTTAAGTTCAGATTTTTTTTTATTAATCGAAATAGGGTTGTCAATACATAGTCCACAATATTAAGCTCATGTCATTACATTAAAAATCTGCTACAGTAAACTTATATGAATCGGACTAATGAGTAAGAATAAAAAGAATCAGACAACAGAAATAGATCATGAAGAACATTGGAATATCAAACATTCTAGGAACACCTTAGGGGGTTCAAGGGGGTTTTTGAACTTCTTGTTGAAGTGGCCGTAGCTGAGAACATCGTCTGGCACTTATGTTAAGGTGCATAGTGACGGGCGACCATAGATCTAAACGTCTCGTTGCCATATGTATAGGATACACAAAGGCAGTATCCAACCTGTGATTATGGCAAACAGCGTACCACCACACCTTGTAGGAAATTTTTGTGAAATCTTTCCAATTTGCAGTAATCTGTTGAAATGCCACCGCTAATAACAAATCAATAATTTTAACATTAAGCGTAACACTTTCCCAACAGGATGAGAGACTACCTAAAAAACATTAGCAAAGGAAAAGGAGAACTTAGTTCCAAAGATCAGGTTAATTTGGTACCACACCTGTTTCCAAAAATTATGAACAATTGGACAAGAGAAAATCATATGAAATAAGTCAGCATTTGGGGAAGAACATGTCCAGCAAACATCGGGAACAGTCGCAAACCTTTTACTTAAAACATTCGGTGTTAATAAAAGCCTATTGTATACAAAAAACAGCGTTTGTGTTATGTTAGCAGCTCTGGATGATTTACTGAATCTTGATCCATATGTTATTCCATAAGGACACTGGCCAAGATGACAGAAAATCTCTTTCCCATGTTTCTTCTATTTTGGATTTCTGCCTAACAGAGCCTTTGCCTTGTAAGTAACCGTATATTGTGGAAGCTTTGGGTGTAGATTTTAACAAAGTGTGAAGTTGTGGGGAGGGGTTCGGTGTGATGGGAACATCAGGTATAGCAGGCAAATGATTATATGTATCCATAACGGCTTCTTTAAGTATGTTGTATTTATGGATAAATGAGACAGGCAGATTAAACAATTGGCTTAGTGAAGCGAAAGACAAAAAATTCGATTGCGAAAATAGCTGATGGATCCATATCAATCCTTTTTGTCGCCAAGTCCTCCAATAGAATGGTTTATTACGGATAAGTAGAGTCTTGTTGTGCCAAATTGTTGAGTTGAGGAAGGAATCCATAGTACTATGAATAGGTGGGGACACCGATTCCAGGAGTTTCGAAGTCAATTTGATTATGGGAGTAGATAAGGCCTGCGGTTTGCGTGAGAAGGATAAGTATTCATGAAAAGAAAAAGGGGATAAAAACAGACGTTCGATTGTAATCCATAAAGGACAGTCTGTTGTGGAGTCAAGGAGCCAAAGAGAGGCCTGACGTAGGAGGAATGCTTTCTGATATGTCTGAAAGTCGGGGAAATTAACTCCCCCTTCTGTTTTAGGACGGGTTAATTTAAAAAGAGACATTCTGGACTTCTTTTTGTTCCATAGGAAGGAAGAAAGGATGGAGTTAATTTTCTTAAAAAATTTAGCAGGAATAGCGACTGGGATATTAGAGATGGTGTATAGAATTATGGGTGATAACATCATTTTTATAGTATCCAGGCGGCCCCACCAAGATAGATAGAGAGGGTGCCATTTTGTTGATAAATCTAAAATCTTTTGAGTACACTTGTTCATACATAATGTTACTGTATCTGAAATTGAAGGAGTTATATGTAATCCTAGATATCTAATGTGGTCAGGTTTCCATGTGAAGTTGGACGCACTAAAATCTGATTTGAAAGTATACTTAGTTAAAGGTAAAATCTCACACTTATCATTATTCAATTTGTAACCAGAGATATTTGAGTATGCTCTTACTTCTGCTAAAAAGGCAGGGATTGATTCATTTGGTGTTGACATAAAAAGCAGAATATCATCTGCATAGGCCGCAATTTTTATATGGGAATTTGTTGTCTGAAAACCATGTATATTGGGATTCTGGCGCAATTTAGAAAGAAACGGTTCTAAAGCCAAATTGAAAAGGAAGGGTGAAAGAGGGCAACCTTGACGCACTCCCCTTCCCAGATCGAAAAATGGAGAGATCAAACCATTGGCACAGACTGCCGCCCGGGGGTTAGAGTAAAGAAGAGAAATTAAGGATATAAATTTAGGGCCAAAACCAAACCACTTGAGGGAGTAAAACAAATAGGTCCACTCGACTCTGTCGAACGCCTTTCGGCATCTAGTGCAATCGCCGCAAGTGGTTGTTTTAAGTGGGAAGATCTAGATAAAACGTTAAAAGGAGTCGTGTATTATCAGTTATAAATCGGCCCTTGACAAATCCGGATTGTTCTTTTCCTAGCAGATTTGGTAGGTAGGAGTCTAATCTTATAGCTAAAGCTTTGGAAAAAATTTTATAGTCAATATTGACCAAGGATATAGGCCTGTAATTTTTACAATATTTGGAATCTTTACCCTCTTTGGGAATAAGGCAGATATGCGCCTCTGAAAAAGAACCTGATGAGCCACCCAATGTACTAAAGGAATTTATTAGGGCGTATAATTTGGGCATTACAAGTTTAGAGAAATGAAGATAAAACTCAACGGTGAAACCATCTGGTCCTGGTGCCTTGTCTTTTTGAGGACTTGAAGGGCTGTTAAAAGTTCCTGCTGCGTTAGATCTAACTCCAAAGAGGATAAGTCCGGGAGGGTATGTTGAGGTTTTTGGATATTAGAGAAAAATGCGACAAGGACAGGTCAGTGGGATGTATTTCAGAGTCGTATAATGACTTGTAAAAAGGGAGAATTCATTCAAAATGTCAGCATCCTTGAATTTTAACTCTAATTGTTCATCATAGATAGATTCAATGTTTAATTTATTGTGTCTAATTTTTAAATAATTGGCCAATATCTTCCCTGCTTTATTTTTACCTCCATAAAATTTTGCGCTAGATTTTAACAAGTACAATGAAGCATCCTCCGTTGATTTTTCATTGAACTGCATTTTGGCATTAATAAGGGCTGTCAGACACTGTTTCGAGTGTGAAGTGTAATAGGAGTGCTCCAGTCTTTTAATGTCCTGAAGAAGATTCTTAGTGAATTTACAGGCAGATTTTCGTTTCTTAGCAACAAAGCTGATTATAAAATCCCTCGCAGAGGCTTTAAATGCATCCCATATAACTGAGAGTGGCATGGATTGGGTCTGATTAATTTAAAAAAACTCATCAAAAAAAGTAGTAAAGGAACCAGTGAATTTCGGATCCAGGAGAAGAGCATTGTTGAAGCGCCATCTTCTAGGACCAGTTACTTTAGGTAGAATATCCAGACCAATTGAGACAGGGGCGTGATCTGATAATAAGATGGGGCCGATCTCTGCGTGTGTAAGAGTTTGCGAAATGTTGTGTGAGACAAATATATAATCGATTCTTGATTGAGTATGGTGTGAGGGTGAATAAAAAGTGTACTCTCTGGAAGTCGGATTGCAAAGACGCCAAGCATCAAGGAGTTTATGTTGGGTGATAGCATGAACAAAAGACTTGTGGGGTTTATTAGGAACAAAGGAAACTCTGGAGTTCCTGTCAATAAATGGATCAAAAATCTGATTGCAATCACCGGCTAAGATGAAATTATCTTCCATACAATGAGTAATTTGCTTGGTCAGGGTAGGCCAAAAAGAAGGTTCACCGCAAGTAGGAGCGTAAACATTTAGAAGAGAGACTGGAGCTCCTCTTAATGACAATTTAACATTCAACCATCTACCCTCATCATCCGATTCTTGGGATACAAATAAGAACGGAAGAGATTTACGGCAAAGTATCATTACTCCATTGCGTTTGCCGTCACCTGGGGAATAGTAAACTTCACCTACCCAACCCTTTTTTAATTTTAATGATTCAACTTCCGAGAGATGTGTCTCCTGCAAGAATACAATGTCAGCATCTAACCTGGCTAAGTGGGTCAGGACTCTCTGCCTTTTGATGGGAGAATTTAACCCCCTAACGTTCCATGTAAATAGTTTTAATGACATGCGTTATTGAAAACAGAATGATCTAAAAAATAAAACAAAAGACCGATTCATTGTAACAACCATGTAAAGTAAATAAAAAATCCAAGAAGAAGTAAAAAGGTAGATCGAAAATCGAGTAAAGAAAGATGCAGAAAGTGTATAGCCAAAGCCAAGAATGAAATTCGAATACAGTAAAGCAACAATAAATGAACCAAGTAAATAAATGATGACTGAGCACAGAGATGTGAAGAATGAAGTGACGAGAGAAACAGGGAAGAAGAGATTTGACAACACCCAAGAAAAAAATAAGAGAAATATTTGAATGGAAAAAAAGAGGAAGAGATGTGAACAAAGAGAGAATGTAGGGAAGTAACATACCTACAAGAAAAAGAGTCAGGAAAACAACACGAGGGGGAGGTGGAACCACATGGAACAAACGGGGCATCCAGGTTCAGCCAACGGGGGACCAGGGGAGACCATGCCATGAAGGTAGTAGATCTGTGAAGACGAAGAACAACAAATAATAAAGCATTTAAGGAACGCACGATGAACAAGAAAACATAGAAGATTTGCAAACAATCAAACATGTATTGGATGATACTTAAAACGTTGCGTTCATCCAAAACTAGTAAAGACACCTCTCGTATGAAAGGGTAAACGAACCAAAGGTCAAAACATTTTGCAGCTATAATAAATGAAGAAAATCAAGTGTTCGAAGAGGAAGAACCTGCCAGTTCCATAGCATTTGGTCTACAAGAGTTTATGAAGCTTTGTAGCCGCACAGGATCTTCATATGTTGTCGTTCTGTTGTTGAAGGTGACTTTGAAGAGGCAGGGATGGAAAAGTCCATATCGAGCGCCCATTGACCTTAAATCTGGTCTTAGATTGAGAAACGCCTTGCGCCTATTAGCCGTAGCCTTGGCGTAATCTTGTGCGAAAAATAAGGTTGAGCCAGACCAGGTGATTCGTTGAGAAGATCTAACCGCTGACAAGACCTTTAACAAATCCGTGTACTCCAAAAAGTATAGGATGACACCTCTAGGCCGTTGTGGGGATGAGGAACTTGGAGACAATCTGCCCAGCCTATGAGCTCTTTGAATGTTGAGTACAGTGCCGTCTGCCAAATGTAGTACTTTGGGGAGGAAAGATTTAAAGAAGGTGAGAGGATCTGATCCCTCAATTCCCTCCGCCAAACCATAAATACGCAGATTATTCCTCCTATTGCGGTTTTCGAGGTCTTCGATCTGTCTTTGGAGTCCGGAGACTTGAGATTGGAGCTGAGAGACATTCGCACTTGTATCTCTGAAGGAAGAAACACTCTGTTCAACTGCAGTGACTCTTGTATCAAGTTGGGTCCAGTTGTCAGTGAGAGTTTGTAACTTTGTATTAGTTTCCTCCATAAAGGGTCGAAGGGCCCTGATTTCCTCCAACAGTAACTCCATAGATACGGCAGAAGTCGATTTAGGCGGAGAGGGAGGATTTTGTTTTAAGCGCTTGGTGACAGACTTGCCAGTGGGCGCCACGGAAGGATCCATAACTGACACAGTAGTTTGAGTTGAAGATAGCAGAGAATCCTCCACCCTGGAAAACGTAGTGAAAATCTTTGAGTTCTTGACCAAGACCAATCTTGAATGCGGTTGTTTGGAAAAGCTGCCTTTCAGCCTACCCATAGAGCAAGAGCAGCCTCAAATTTCAGGCAAAAAGAAAAAAAAAGAAAAAAATATAGAGCTAAAAAAAACGCTATTGAAGAATCCGGTAAATAATGCGAAGCGACAGACCAGATTATGTATGATGATCCAATTCCTCTATATAACAGTACATGACCTCACAAAGTGATAAGGATAGATCATATCGCCAAGGAATCCACTAAACCAGTATATAAAGATTGTAATGCGTTGAATATGCCCATCGTGATAAGGTGGAGCTCACACCCTGAGGATGACTTAAAAATGACAAATGACAAAATGGCCGCTGGAAAAGAAAACCTCCCTCTCCACAACAAATCAAGAGTAGGTAATTTTCATGCGTATTGCGTCGCTCAGGCAACCAAGAACAGAGCAATATCCAAAGTCTAGTGCAATCCTGAAAGAGAAGAGAGCGCTCAAGCAAGTTCTCCGTCTGAATCTCCTCAAACACAGAGAGCGCCGCTGGTCGAGCCAAACACAAAATGGCGGCCGCTACCGCGATACCGCATTCCCACAGGGGTGAGCCCACATACCGAAAATAGCGATGATTCTAGGCTGCATTCAGAAAGGGCCATGGTTGCAGGGTGTTCCGGAAACCCTCGCACATCTTCAGCGCTTCATTTCTTCACTCGGGGCAGCTTAAAAGCGCAGGTCCACCGAGTCGCGCCGGAGAGCTTCACCGAGCCGCCGCCATGTTCCTCGGGCGCCAAGCCACGCCCTCCAGCTCTCTGTTTTATATTAGGATTTTAACCTACAAATTGCAAGTAACAAAAGGATCTCTCTGACAAAAGCAGTAACACACTGACCTATTTACATTATATGCAGTTTGTGATCTGCATGGTACACGTTCTTTGCAGCAGGTATATTATCCCTCTGCGCTACTTTATTATAAGTCAAAACTTCTCCTAGACAAAACTCTGATTCGTCTCCAGCAGGTCCATTAATCACCAGAGTTATCTTGGCATTTTTATTGCTGCCTGAAAATTGCTGGAGGCAAGGAAGCCGGCAGCAGGTGCTTTTAAAATCATAATATACTTGAAAGCACGGCGCCACTGAAGCCAGCGCCGGTGCGGTGCCACCGGTCGCACCGCCCTGGAGCCGGCCCTGGATGCTATATACTAACACCGACAGGTTATGTCCCTGGAAGGGGCAAGCACCGCCGTGAGATGGGTTTGGAAGAGCTCAGTATGTGGGTTAAGACAGAATGAAACTCAAAGCAAGGGTGTTGAATGACTTCCTGTAAATGACCCTATTGGCTGCCAATGCCACCCCCATAAGATTAGCAGCGCGCCTTGATGCAGGTCAGGGAGGCGCTGTAGGAGTGCATTCTCTTTCAAAATTGGGCAGAAATTTGAGCCGCCACAATCCCGTCTCGTGTCCAGCTGCTGCCTGCTTACTTGAAACACTGGCAAAGCAACGATAAACCCTCAAAATGCACCAAATGTTTGACCAACAGTAGTGTGGGTCTGACAGATACTTTCAAGAGTAAAGACCATGTTCTCTACACCCAAAACCAAGATGATGAAAGGATGAGCTACCGCTAGGGACCATACAGGGGTACCCGGGGCCCATCACCATTACTTTCTTTGTTTGCACAGTTACCATGCCCTTGAGCTCAAAAGTCAGCAAAGGTGCCTGAGAGCACACGGAGAGCATTTTAGTCCAGCTAAGAGGATTGCGTCACCAGCAAAGAGCAAACTTAGAATCCATTCATGACCCTTTCTCTTGAGGTCTTCACCGTGTTATGTGGTCTCGACTACTTTTCTTACAACATGGGGTTTAGTCTGTTTGTGGGCTTGTATAGATGCAATCACTGCTATGATCTGTGGCCTGTAGTTGATGCAATCACTGCTGTGATCTGTGGCCTGTAGTTGATGCAATCACTGCTATGATCTGTGGCCTGTAGTTGTTGCAATCACTGCTATGATCTGTGGCCTGTAGTTGATGCAATCACTGCTGTGATCTGTGGCCTGTAGTTGATGCAATCACTGCTATGATCTGTGGCCTGTAGTTGATGCAATCACTGCTGTGATCTGTGGCCTGTAGTTGATGCAATCACTGCTATGATCTGTGGCCTGTAGTTGATGCAATCACTGCTGTGATCTGTGGCTTGTATAGATGCAATCACTGCTATGATCTGTGGCCTGTAGTTGATGCAATCACTGCTGTGATCTGTGGCCTGTAGTTGATGCAATCACTGCTGTGATCTGTGGCCTGTAGTTGATGCAATCACTGCTATGATCTGTGGCCTGTAGTTGATGCAATCACTGCTATGATCTGTGGCCTGTAGTTGATGCAATCACTGCTATGATCTGTGGCCTGTAGTTGATGCAATCACTGCTATGATCTGTGGCCTGTAGTTGATGCAATCACTACTACAGTCTGTGGTCTCTATGACCTGCACCATGGGCTATGTAGTGCTTCACATTTTATTTTATTTGTGGGTTAGTCTGTGGTCTGTAGCTCAGGTAGTCTAATATGTGGTCTGTGGTGAAGGCAATTAGTGCTGTAATCTATGGTCTGTGGTCGATGCACTTAACGTTTGTAGTTGATATTCGGCGCTGTAGTCTGTGCTCTGTCGCTGATGCAGTCATTGCTGTGGTATGTGGTATGTAGTGGACACGACCAGTGCTACAGTCTGTGGCTTCCATGTCTTGAGCCGTGCTGTGTGTTGTGAACTGCATTTCGTGCAGTCTGTGGGTCAGTCTGCGGCTGGTTCACAGTAGATGTTGTCACTGCTGTTGTGCATTTCGTGCAGTCTGTGCCTGGTCCGCAAGAGATGTTGTCACTGCTGTTGTGCATTTCGTGCAGTCTGTGCCTGGTCCGCAAGAGATGTTGTCACTGCTGTTGTCTTTGGTTTGTAGATCATGCACTGCTGAATATCGATTGCTTCGCTTGAATGTAAGCTGCGGGTGAGTTCGTGGTCGGTAGTGGATGGAATCAGTGCTCAGGTCTGTGGTTTGCCGGGCGTCTGTTGGAATCAGTGCTGTGATCTGTGGATAGCCGGGTGTCTGTTGTTGATGGAATCAGTGCTCAGGTCTGTGGTTTGCCGGGCATCTGTTGTTGATGGAATCAGTGCTCAGGTCTGTGGTTAGCCGGGCGTCTGTTGTTGATGGAATCAGTGCTCAGGTCTGGGGTTTGCCGGGCGTCTGCTGTTGATGGAATCAGTGCTCAGGTCTGTGGTTTGCCGGGCGTCTGTTGTTGATGGAATCAGTGCTCAGGTCTGTGGCTTGCCGGGCGTCTGTTGTTGATGGAATCAGTGCTCAGGTCTGTGGTTTGCTGGGCATCTATTGTTGATGGAATCAGTGCTGTGATTTGTGGTTTGCCGGGCGTCTGTTTTTGATGGAATCAGTGCTCAGGTCTGTGGTTAGCCGGGCGTCTGTTGTTGATGGAATCAGTGCTGTGATCTGTGGTTTGCCGGGCGACTGTTTTGGATGGAATCAGTGCTCAGGTCTGTGGTTTGCCGGGCGTCTGTTGTTGATGGAATCAGTGCTCAGGTCTGTGGTTAGCCGGGCGTCTGTTGTTGTTGGAATCAGTGCTGTGATCTGTGGTTTGCCGGGCATCTGCTGTTGACGGAATCAGTGCTCAGGTCTGTGGTTTGCCGGGCGTCTGCTGTTGATGGAATCAGTGCACAGGTCTGTGGTTTGCCGGGCGTCTGTTGTTGATGGAATCAGTGCTCAGGTCTGTGGTTTGCCGGGCGTCTGCTGTTGATGGAATCAGTGCTCAGGTCTGTGGTTTGCCGGGCATCTGCTGTTGATGGAATCAGTGCTCAGGTCTGGGGTTAGCCAGGCGTCTGTTGTTGTTGGAATCAGTGCTGTGATCTGTGGTTTGCCGGGCGTCTGCTGTTGATGGAATCAGTGCTGTCATCTGTGGTTAGCCGGGCGTCTGTTGTTGATGGAATCAGTGCTGTGATCTGTGGTTTGCCGGGCGTCTGCTGTTGATGGAATCAGTGCTGTCATCTGTGGTTAGCCGGGCGTCTGTCGTTGATGGAATCAGTGCTGTGATCTGTGGTTTGCCGGGCGTCTGTTGTTGTTGGAATCAGTGCTGTGATCTGTGGTTTGCCGGGCGTCTGCTGTTGATGGAATCAGTGCTGTCATCTGTGGTTTGCCGGGCGTCTGTTGTTGATGGAATCAGTGCTGTGATCTGTGGTTTGCCGGGCATCTGCTGTTGATGGAATCAGTGCTGTCATCTGTGGTTAGCCGGGCGTCTGTTGTTGATGGAATCAGTGCTGTGAGCTGTGGTTTGCCGGGCGTCTGCTGTTGATGGAATCAGTGCCGTCATCTGTGGTTAGCCGGGCGTCTGCTGTTGATGGAATCAGTGCCGTCATCTGTGGTTAGCCGGGCGTCTGTTGTTGATGGAATCAGTGCTGTGATCTGTGGTTTGCCGGGCGTCTGCTGTTGATGGAATCAGTGCCGTCATCTGTGGTTAGCCGGGCGTCTGTTGTTGATGGAATCAGTGCTGTGATCTGTGGTTTGCCGGGCGTCTGTTGATGGAATCAGTGCCGTCATCTGTGGTTAGCCGGGCGTCTGTTGTTGATGGAATCAGTGCTGTGATCTGTGGTTTGCCGGGCGTCTGTTGTTGATGGAATCAGTGCTGTGATCTGTGGTTTGCCGGGCGTCTGCTGTTGATGGAATCAGTGCTGTCATCTGTGGTTTGCCGGGCGTCTGCTGTTGATGGAATCAGTGCTGTCATCTGTGGTTTGCCGGGCGTCTGTTGTTGATGGAATCAGTGCTGTGATCTGTGGTTTGCCGGGCGTCTGCTGTTGATGGAATCAGTGCTGTCATCTGTGGTTTGCCGGGCGTCTGTTGTTGATGGAATCAGTGCTGTGATCTGTGGTTTGCCGGGCGTCTGTTGGAATCAGTTCCGTCATCTGTGGTTAGCCGGGCGTCTGCTGTTGATGGAATCAGTGCTCAGGTCTGTGGTTTGCCGGGTGTCTGTTGTTGATGGAATCAGTGCTCAGGTCTGTGGTTAGCCGGGCGTCTGTTGTTGATGGAATCAGTCCTGTGATCTGTGGTTTGCCGGGCGTCTGCTGTTGATGGAATCAGTGCCGTCATCTGTGGTTAGCCGGGCATCTGCTGTTGATGGAATCAGTGCTCAGGTCTGTGGTTTGCCGGGTGTCTGTTGTTGATGGAATCAGTGCTCAGGTCTGTGGTTAGCCGGGCGTCTGTTGTTGATGCGATCAGTGCTCAGGTCTGTGGTTAGCCGGGCGACTGTTGTTGATGCGATCAGTGCTCAGGTCTGTGGTTCCCGCGCCACGTGCCGCGTACACGCCGCGCATTTCATGTTATGGGTACAATATTACATTTCGTGTAATAAATGCACGCTGCAGTGACTCTGGCGTTGTAAAACAATTCTCCCGTGCATATTACATTCCTGCACCTTGGGGGAAGCCCGTGTGTTCTGTTGCTTAGTTGTAATCAGGCCTCGCGGATTTTATGGAACGATCTCTTCCCGCCTGCACCTCCTCCCCGGCAGGATGTGTTCTTGTGACAGCCCGCTCGTCCACATTGGTTTTTATGGCACCACCACACTCGGAGCGGGGACGGGGAGATGTTTCCAGATGCGCCGTTCACAAAAGCTGAGTCTTGGGTGTAAAACGCTGCAGAGGAGGGCTCGCGGAAGTGCTTGCAGCCACTAAACGGCGCTCACATATATAACCACACGAGGGACTTCCATCGTCCCCTGGTTTGCAGTCAGTATCGACATGTTCCCGTGAAAAGGCGAGCGGAGCCCGGCTGCTAATCAATGCCTCTTTCTGTGGGGAATCCATAGTGCTGACATTAGGCCCGAAGTAATCAGCGCTGTATCTGTGTATTTAATTACACGCTATTTTTCACATGAACGGTGCTGGGTTGTATCTGACGCTTGCACTTCTGCGGCCCAGGCGTTACTACTTCTGCATGTGAGTGACACACACTCCTGCGGCCCAGGCGTTACTACTTCTGCATGTGAGTGACACGCACTCCTGCGGCCCAGGCGTTACTACTTCTGCATGTGAGTGACACGCACTGCCGCTGCCTGTGCGGACCTGTTCTGCATGCGTACCTGTTCTGCATGTGAGTGATACGCACTGCCGCTGCCTGTGCTTTACCTGTTCTGCATGTGAGTGACACGCACTGCTGCTGCCTGTGCTTTACCTGTTCTGCATGTCAGTGACACGCACTGCCGCTGCCTATTTAGACCTGTTCTCCATGTGAGTGACACGCACTGCCGCTGCCTGTGCTTTACCTGTTCTGCATGTGAGTGACACGCACTGCCGCTGCCTGTGCGGACCTGTTCTCCATGTGAGTGACACGCACTGCCGCTGCCTGTGCGGACCTGTTCTGCATGTGAGTGACACGCACTGCCGCTGCCTGTGCGGACCTGTTCTCCATGTGAATGACACGCACTGCCGCTGCCTGTTTAGACCTGTTCTCCATGTGAGTGACACGCACTGCCGCTGCCTGTGCTTTACCTGTTCTGCATGTGAGTGACACGCACAGCCGCTGCCTGTGCGGACCTGTTCTGCGTCTGAGTGATGCTTGCACTGTTGCTGTCCGTGCTTTACCTGTTCTGCATGTGAGTGACACGCACTGCCGCTGCCTGTGCTGACCTGTTCTTCATGTGAGTAACACGCACTGCCGCTGCATGTGCGGACCTGTTCTGCATGTGAGTGACACACACTGCCGCTGCCTGTGCGGACCTGTTCTGTATGTGTGGCATGCACTGCCGCTGCCTGTGCGGACCTGTTCTCCATGTGAGTGACACGCACTGCCGCTGCCTGTGCTTTACCTGTTCTGCATGTGAGTGACACGCACTGCCGCTGCCTGTGCGGACCTGTTCTGCATGTGAGTGACACGCACTGCCGCTGCCTGTGCGGACCTGTTCTCCATGTGAATGACGCACTGCCGCTGCCTGTTTAGACCTGTTCTCCATGTGAGTGACACGCACTGCCGCTGCCTGTGCTTTACCTGTTCTGCATGTGAGTGACACGCACAGCCGCTGCCTGTGCGGACCTGTTCTGCGTCTGAGTGATGCTTGCACTGTTGCTGTCCGTGCTTTACCTGTTCTGCATGTGAGTGACACGCACTGCCGCTGCCTGTGCTGACCTGTTCTTCATGTGAGTAACACGCACTGCCGCTGCATGTGCGGACCTGTTCTGCATGTGAGTGACACACACTGCCGCTGCCTGTGCGGACCTGTTCTGTATGTGTGGCATGCACTGCCGCTGCCTGTGCTGACCTGTTCTTCATGTGAGTGACACGCACTGCCGCTGCATGTGCGGACTTGTTCTCCATGTGAGTGACACGCACTGCCGCTGCCTGTGCTGACCTGTTCTGCATGTGAGTGACACACACTGCCGCTGCCTGTGCGGACCTGTTCTGCATGTGAGTGACGCACTGCCGCTGTCTGTGCGGACCTGTTCTGCATGTGAGTGACACGAACTGCCGCTGCCCGTGCTTTACCTGTTCTGCATGTGAGTGACACGCACTGCCGCTGCCTGTGCAGACCTGTTCTGCATGTGAGGGACACGCACTGCCGCTGCCTGTGCTGACCTGTTCTGCATGAGTGACATGCACTGCCGCTGCCTGTGATGACCTGTTCTCCATGTGAGTGACATGCACTGCCGCTGCCTGTGCTCACCTGTTCTGCTTGTGAGTGACAGGCACTGCCGTGCCTGTGCTCACCTGTTCTGCATGTGAGTGACACGCACTGCCGCTGCCTGTGCTGACCTGTTCTGCATGTGAGTGACGCACACTGCCGCTGCCTGTGCGGACCTGTTCTCCATGTGAGTGACGCACGGCTGCTGCCTGTGCGGACCTGTTCTGCATGTGAGTGACACGCACTGCCGCTGCCTGTGCGGACCTGTTCTCCATGTGAGTGACACGAACTGCTGCTGCCTGTGCGGATATGTTCTGCATGTGAGGGACACGCACTGCCTCTGCGGACCTGTTCTGCATGTGAGTGACACGCACTGCCGCTGCCTGTGCTGACCTGTTCTGCATGCGAGTGACACGCACTGCCTCTGCGGACCTGTTCTGTGCTATCCCTTGTCACATGGAACTTGGTCTTCATTTTCACGTCACCGCTGGCAACTTCAACTTCGACGACTCCTATAAGGGGGTTAGGGTCTGTGCCTCCATAGGTGTATATGCGAGCCTTCGTGGGTGCAAGGACTGGCTGTGGCTTTAGTTTCATAAATTGCTCCGAGTCAAGGACAATGACTGATGTCCCTGTGTCAATGAGAGCCGTGACAGGCATTCCATTCACCTCGACACAGCACATGGGGGGTGGCCTTTTATTATTTGTGTGGACCAGTGAACGATATGGTGAACACATCATCATCGTCCTCTTCTGGTGGACCACTTTCGCCATCTTGGAGGGTGGCCCGGTTATCTTCTTGGTCCTTCAGCGATATATTGCGGATGTTCCATGTCTTTTCTCATTGCTTGGTGGTGCCAGCCTTGGAGCTGGGGCAGGCTTTCACAACGTAGTTGGATCCTCCACACATTTTTCCTTGTGCAGGACACCCTCGTGGCGGGTGACCAGGCAGACCACAACTCCCGCACAACTTCTCACTTGGTTTGGGCTTCACCACGCCACCCCAGTTCAGACATAGCCATATGCAAATCAGTCTTGACCCTGTGCCTCTGGGGTGGCGTGGTGAGCAAAATAACGATGGATTAAACCCAGATCTGTGACTGGGGGTGAATGTTTTGCCAATGTGCAACATTCCGTCCATCATCCTGTGTGTTTTGCTGTTCGCCCTATGTGGGAAGGGTATGCCCAGACGTGGGTCCCGTGCTCACTACGCCACTGGAGTCAAGCTATCCTGGCTGATGACGGCTGATAGCCTGAAACCGGTCCTAGGATGCTTGATTCCGGTCCAGGGAAGACATGGCTTGGCAGTTCGGGCTGGACTGTTCCCATGAGGCACAGGGTCAAGACTGATTTGCATATGGCCATGTCTGAACTGGGGTGGCGTGGTGAGCAAAATAACGATGGATTAAGCCCAGATCTGTGACTGGGGGTGAATGTTTTGCCAATGTGCAACATTCCGTCCATCATCCTGTGTGTTTTGCTGTTCGCCCTATGTGGGAAGGGTATGCCCAGACGTGGGTCCCGTGCTCACTACGCCACTGGAGTCAAGCTATCCTGGCTGATGACGGCTGATAGCCAGAAACCGGTCCTAGGATGCTTGATTCCGGTCCAGGGAAGACATGGCTTGGCAGTTCGGGCTGGACTGTTCCCATGAGGCACAGGGTCAAGACTGATTTGCATATGGCCATGTCTGAACTGGGGTGGCATGGTGAGCAAAATAACGATGGATTAAACCCAGATCTGTGACTGGGGGTGAATGTTTTGCCAATGTGCAACATTCCGTCCATCATCCTGTGTGTTTTGAAATATATCTTTGATGCCATCATAAATAAAATAATTGATGACATCACTGATAACATCATAGTCATATACAACATAGAGTTCTTTGTTCACACATCTGGGTGCATAGAAAGGGAATAGCGTAAGCCGTGGGGGCAAGTGTGGTTTTGCGTGCTTAAAGTTATATGGTGCACCATTTACAAACCAGTAAAGTTTGGGGTGCAAGTAGTACTCCATGTTAAACAAGGTAGAGGCTGAGTGCACCTGATTTGCGCTGCAGAGGCATGTTTCAATCAAAGTAAGTTGTAGGAAGCCTGAGACCGTTGCAAAAAAAAAAAAAAAAAAATCTGTGAGAAAAGCCAAAACGTCTGTTAACAATAGATTATCCACTAGAGGATGTCTGTGTGCCAGAACATGTTAATTTGTTGAAGTACAGTGCTATCCGCAAATGTTATCTAACAAGGACCCTTAGAAGTTGTGGATGTTTATTCCCTGAACTTTGCTGAAAATTCCGAGGCATTGCAAATTGTTGACTAATGTAGAATGTAGGGGTAAGCCACTTAGTGGTGGTTTAACTTACACTGGGGTTGTAAGGTTGGCTCTCAGATTGTATGTTGTTGTGCTCATCTAAGGAATGTGTGTAGTGTATTTTAGCAAACTACAGAGGGTTGTCCATAAGGCCTGGCAGAACTTGTCTTATCGGTACTAAATGCATACCCATCAACCTCTTGACTTAAAATTACAGGTCATGTTGTGAAACAGTGTTTTTTATATGCACCTACGCGCAACCACTGTGACGTCATATTGTGCAAAGCATCCATTCTGTACGAATCTCTCCCCCCGCTGTTTGTTTGTCACATGTCGCTGTAGGGCGTGACAAGGGCCGTTCCCCTCGTCAGATAAGCAGACAATCATCCGGACAGGAACCCACACCCCTCCACTCCCTTGCGGTTAAACTGATTGTGAGAAAGAGCCTTGAGGCACTGCAAGCAAACAAGGAGGGTGGGGGCGGTATTGCTCAACGACATTCCGATCTCGCAACCTCACGCGACCTCCTGCACGAACACCCTCACGTTATCTGTTAGTTTTGGCGTTTTTTTCTGCTTACTGAGCTAATCAATGTGCATGTGACCAGAAATGTATAAATACTGCTTGTGTTGAATAAAGAGTCAGACCACTCCCTAACCCGCTGGGTGACGGAGCTCTCCCCTAACTCGAGTTATTGAATAAAGATACCACATTTATACTTGGAACCACGGACTCCGACTCCTTCCTTATTTTAATATTGATAGAGAAATTCTGCTCATGTAAAGGTAAATTACTTGTTTACCACATTTTCTGGCGCCCGAACAGGGACGTTCTAGACTCCCCACGCACCGGCGATGTAAGAACGGTGTTTCCCCTCTCTCCACCCACGACGGACTTCCCAAGTGCACTCAGACGGGAACTTCCCGCTTGAATTCCCTCAGGGAGGAGGGAGAGGACACTGAAGTCGGCATCCACACGAGGTGGTGAGGAGACAACGAACGTCCTATCAACCCGAAGGCCCGCACCGAAGGGTTCCGAGTCCGAGGTTCTGAGTCCCACCTTCCCCGCGCAGCGTCAAGTATTCTGGAACAGGCCTTCATGATTCTGCCTTCTCGGTGAGTACTAACGAGGAAGCATAAAGACGCACTCATTTTGAGTACGGTAGAGATTAGTATTTAATGATGCCATTATTTTCAAAATTTCGTAAGGTAACAACCAAAAAGGCGCTCCTGGAGCGGGAGGTCCCTGTCCCGCCCCGAGATACGCCCGCATGGATTATGTATAATAAACACGGACTAGGAGCCGTTCTGTATTGTGAATTATGGACAGATTATACGAAGGAATTAGAGCCTAGGTTTAGATGGCCGGAAACAGGGATTTTTGACATGGAATGTGTGATGAAAGTTGAAGAACAGTTGTGGTCAAAGAGAGCACGCCAGTCGCAACTGGATGCTATTGAATATTGGAGGAAGGAGACACACAGGAGAACAGAGAAGGAACATAGAATGTCGGAAAAGAATAGGGACAAGTCAGAGAAGGTGAGAGAGGAAAAGGGAGGAGAAGAGGGTAGAAGTATAGAACAAGAAAGGGAAGACAGAAAACAGAAAGGAATAGAAACCGGACTGTACCCGGTTCTCCCGAAACAAATAGGTGAACATAAAGTTCAGGAAGCTAACCGCACCCCTCTCCCCAACAACCCCCCCTTAGATGTGGTATTACACTATACACTAGATACACCACCTCCCTATAATACCGACACACCTAGAGCACAGCCGCCCGACCCGCTTGTACCTGTAATACCACCACCCCAACCCCCGCAGACCCAGCACATCCCCCGGATCAAGGAGCAACCGGGGGAGGAACACCGCCCAATCCTATCGACCTTTACCCCACCTGTCCCTATGACGCCCAACCTGAGCAACACGATGATTTACAATTAATGATGAAGATACTTTGGGATATGATCGGGGACTGGCTACCGGTGAAGAAGTATATGAGCACAGTGGTGGAATTTATACAAACAGGCAAACGTCCAAAAGCGGTGGACACACTGGTGTTAGGACAGCCAGCCCAGAGACGGGCACACCTCTTGTTATTTATGGCCATATGTTTTATTCGAGAATTCAGGAGCCAACGAAAAGATGAGAGGTCCCAACAGCTCAATACAATTTTGGGCTTGGTACAACAGGCCGAAAACCTAAAACAGTGTACATTAACAGAAATAAAGAAAGAAACTATAGAATTTGTAGAAATGGTACGGGAAGCTTGGAACACATCCAGGGTGGATAGTGAGGAAAAAGCGCAGAGTGCTGAAGAATCCGATGATTCACGGAAAACAGTAGAATACGCAAAAAAGGTGCAGAAGAAGAAAACGAGTGAATGTGTAGTGAAATCAGGTTCATTGATTAAACGTCAACCTACAGACTGTAACCCTTTACATCTGCAAAGTTTCCACGAACCTGTTTCTAGTAATGAACTGTTTGAGCAAACAGAGAGAGCATTAGAAATTTTGGAATATGAACCACCTCTTGATCAGGAGGAACAGGAAATAACTAGGAATGCAACACTCTGGGTATCGCAGTATAACATTAATGACAATGATTTGATCGCTCAGTTATATTCAGCTCTCCCTGTACCTATGAGACGATTAGCAGGCCTGTACATGGTTCAACATCTTATAACACTCCATACCAAGTATTTGAATAATAGTCCTAAATTATACGACTTCTTGCACGATTGCTCGAATGTCAAGTATCATATTTCCCCTGATTCATTTTTAAACACATTTTTGGGATATCGGCAGCAATATCAAGACCAGATCCAAAGACTAAAATTAGGAACGACACCACCCAGTGTTAATATGCCCTTACGGGAGGTGCACCCTAGGGTTCTAGCCGATGGCGGGATAACCAGGACCTTCATCTACGTTCCCCTAACAAAGCAAGATTTAATGCAGATGAAGAACTTGGTGCCGCACCATTCAAGGGATCCCGCAGGTTTCTATAGGGAACTAAGAGGGGTTATGACTATGGGCCAGTATACATTGGGAGATTTACAGATCATGCTGAGGACACTATTGCCAACTGGAATATACGAGAAGTTAACAGAGAAAGATTGGGAGTTGGAGGGCGGCGAACGGATTGTATGGGCCACCCTACGTACAGCGGAAGATGGACGCGGCCCGGGAGGGGATTTGACTGATGAGTTAAAGGCGCTCCCTGGCCAAATCCTTAAAGTACTACCTCAGTTGTTAACAGTTAAAAGAGAGGACTGGGACGCCATTTCGGCATGTAAGCAGAAAGTAGGGGAGGATGTAGGGGATTATTATGGCAGGCTAGAACGATGTTTTGAGGTCAATAGTGGTCTGACCCCCAAAAGTGAGGCTTATCCTCACCTATTTGTTTCCAAATTAGTGGACAATTGTTTGTCGGACCTCCATGATCGGATCACTAGAGTAGAAAGTTCTTGGCAAGCCCAAACCCCTTCCCAAGTGTTGCAAACATTACAATATCATCAAAATAGGTTGAGAGAAGAAAATGAGAAGGAAATAAAGAAAGTAAAGGATCTTAAAATGAAAGTCCTGATAGCACAATCAAACGCCCCACCTCAGCATAAACAATCAATACAGAAACAGTCCCAGCAATCCGGTCCCCGAGACACGACATGTAATTATTGCAGAAAGCCAGGACATTTCGTAAAAGATTTACAAGGTAATGTTACATGCCCAGTTTTACAGCACAATGTAGCAACCGGAAAAACAATACTGCGACCCCATGTCCCGAGACCTAGGCAGGACGGACCCCAGACGACAGCAAACACTGCCCAAATGTACGTAGGGGAAGACTATGCAGAATACCCTGACTTTGATTGACGGGACCCAGAGAGGAAAGAGGATAAATTGCCCCTTATCCCTGTACAGGTAGACCAAGCTGGACCTTATGTACATGCTCGCCTCTTGGGTAAAGACAGGAAGTTTCTAATCGATACAGGGGCAAATAAAACGACTATAGATCACAGCCAACTCCCGAACGCACCGATTGGGGAACAGAGAAATGTGTCTACGGGATTTTCGGGACAACCCATTATCAGCCTCATGTCCAAACCCCTTGATCTGGAAGTAGGGACATTAACGACCACCACTGATTTGCTATTAACAGATCAGTGTCCTGAAAATTTATTAGGCATAAGGCAATTAAAAGAATTAGGAGCAGTTATTGTGTGCTCCCCCACAGATGTCCGATTTTTTGTCCGAGATTTTAAAGGCCACTACACGAACAGAGAACTGGACCACCGGCTAGCTGAAATACCACCTGGGTTATGGGCCACGGAGGCCACATCAGTGGGAAGAATGGACATTTCACCATACAAAGTGCATGTACGACCCAATGCTATATTACCACGGGTCAGACAATATAAATTACCCATCGCCGCCGAAAACGCACTGATGGCCATTATCCAAGACCTCATTCAATCCGGTGTGGTTAAGGAAATGGACTCAAATATCTGCAATTCTCCCGTTCTTCCAGTTCACAAAAGAACGAGCCCAGACTCTCCACCAGTCTATAGATTAGTGGTTGATCTTCGAGAACTTAACAAATGTGTCATTCCCCAACACCCTGTGGTGCCGGATATTTCGGTACTGCTGACAGCCATAGATTGTTTGGCCACCCATTTTACCGTTATTGATTTAAAAAACGCTTTCTTTAGCATCCCCATACACCCTGACAGTCAATTTCTTTTTGGCTTCTCCCTTCAAGGCCGAAGCTTCCAATTCACAAGAGCACCTCAAGGTTTTACAGAAAGCCCAAGTATCTATAGTCAAGCCCTTAAAAGACAGTTAGATTCAATTGAAATGCCAGAGGCAACGGCCCTGTTACAATATGTTGATGACATACTAATCACTGCTCGATCGGACGCAGAATGCGTCAAAGCATCTCTAGTGGTTTTACATTTTTTAGCAGAGAATGGTCACAAGGTCTCACCCAATAAATTGCAATTTTGTTTAAAGCAAGTGACCTATTTAGGACACTTGCTTTCAAAGGAGGGAAGGCAGCTAACACCAGAACGTATATCCCTAATACAGAACATGCCACGACCCACAACACAGAGAGAAGTGCGTGCATTTGTAGGTTTAACATCCTATTGCAGACAGTGGATTCCCCAATTTGCACTTATTTCTAAACCACTGGTGCAGCTCACGACCCTAGAAGCAGGCCTCCAACATCAACTTCCCTGGACAGATGAACATACAGTTGCTTTTCAAGCTCTTAAACAGGCTTTATGTCAAGCACCAGTCTTAGCAACACCTGATTACACCAAGGATTTTACCCTTTTTGTAACAGAAGCATCAGGTACAGCTCTGTCTGTCCTCACACAAAAACAGGCAGACAAACACAGGCCTTGTGCATTCTTCTCTAGCACACTTGATCCAGTGGCTCGGGCCTTGCCAGCCTGCCTAAAAGCAGTTGCAGCAACAGCACAGGCAATACGACAAAGTGATTCAATAGTTATGGGCCATCACCTCCAAGTACAGGTGCCACATACGGTAGAACTATTGTTAAACAGAACACAGACACAACACTTGACGGTGGCCAGACTATCAGGATATGAACTAACACTCTTTCAGCCTCACATCAAAATACATAGGTGTAATGTATTGAATCCAGCCACACTATTGCCTATGTATGGAGAAACACCACTGAACCAGGAAAGTCATGATTGCATCAAAATTACCGAAGAGGTAACAAAACCAAGAATAGACTTAAAGGATGTACCTCTGAGAGATGCAGACTTGACTCTCTTCGTAGATGGTTCATGCATGAGGTTGGAAACAGGGGAATTAGCGGCTGCCTATGCAGTCACAACTGACAGCATTGTTTTAGAGACATGGAGAATTTTTGTGTTATCAGCCCAAGCTGCAGAACTTATAGCATTGACCAAAGCTTGTATATTGGCCAAAGGAAGGAAAGTTAACATCTACACTGATTCACAATACGCATTTGGGGTTGTACATAATTTCGGAACACTATGGAAGGAACGGGGGTTCATGACATCACATGGGTCCAGAATATTGCATGCAGACTTAATTCTTGGATTGTTAGAAGCACTCCAGAAACCAGAGAGGGTGGCAATAATCAAGTGCAAAGCACACACTAGAGGTACGGACGAAGTCTCAAGGGGAAATGCATTTGCAGACCAGACAGCTAAAGACACTGCAAAAACGGGACTGCAGGACACATATGAAAACAGAACACATAGACCAGTTATTGTGTGCACAGTCAGAGATCAAGTCCAAGATGTACATAATATACAGAGCCATGCTACCCAAGATGAACTAGACACATGGAAAAAGGAGGGAGGGGTATACACAGACCAGGGCTGGATGACAGCTACTCAAGCTGTATGGTATTTACCGAATGCCATGGTTCAAGTGATAATAGAGACATTACATGGCCCGGCACATTTGGGTGAAAAAGCTATGCTAGACAGTATAAAAGACATATGGACAAATCCTCATCTACGAACAGCAGCCAAACAACGAGTACAGACCTGTATGATATGTTGCCAGTACAACATTGGAAAGGGAGCAACAGTAGGGCAGGGAGGATTCCATCCGCCTGAGCATCCTTTCGAAGTAATCCAGATGGATTATATACAGATGGACCGGTGCAAGGGGTATAAGTATGTCCTAGTGGTAGTCTGCACTCTGACAAGATGGACAGAAGCCTACCCCGTACCAGATTATACAGCAGTTACAACTGCCAAACAATTGATCAAGGAGTACTTCCCCAGATATGGTCTGCCCCGGGTAATTTATTCAGACAACGGTCAGCCATTCGCTTCGGAACTAATGAAACACATTTCCCTCCTGTTGGGTTATCAATGGAAATTCCATTGTGTCAGACACCCGGAGGCGGCTGGATTAGTAGAGAGACACAACCAAACATTGAAAGGAAAGATGGCAAAAATTAGTGCTGAGAAAAGTGTCGACTGGCTTACAGCACTCCCAGTCGCTCTATTTTTTATGAGGATGATCCCTCACTCACGGATTGGATTATCACCATATGAGATGGTGTTTGGTAGGCCTCCTAACATTTGGGGCGTGCCGAGAACGAAAAGCATAACTGATGTACCTGAAATAGTCTTGACTGATTATCTGGCTTCCTTGATGTCGGCACTACGCTCTTGTCGTTCACAGGTAGCAGCTGCATTTCCCGACAACACCACTCCCAAAAGTCACGGCATCGCCCCTGGGGACTGGGTGTTCATTCGGAATTTTGACAGAACCAGCTCCCAGGAACCGAGGTGGAAGGAGCCTAAGCTCGTGTTGCTGACTACAAGAACAGCTATCAAGGTGGAAGGACGTAAAGGATGGTTACATGCAAGCCATTGTAAGAAACTACATGATCCCAGTATTCATCAGTGGACCAGAAATAATAAAGACAAAGGACAACCTGATCCATTGACATTGACACTACCGCAGGAGCAGACTGCGGTTCAAGAGTATAAATCCAAGCTTAGATCTGCTGTACGCCCTGTGGTCAATTAAGTCCACTGGCCCTGTCCAGTGGTGAAGCGGCCACAATGGCGGAGGTAGACCTAAGACAGATACTGGATAAGAGACAGAAATTGAAGGAGAAGTACAAGCAGAAATTATGTACAGAACGATGTCTTTGCCTCATCATAATAATATTGTTTTTATTAAGCATGGCTCTTATTGGATGGGTGTTACATATTGCTTTTCCCCGCACCATCAGTACGGTAGTCAAGAACGATCACGCATACGATAAGCTCCCTCCCCATGTAGAAGATCGCAGGAAAGAATTTTATAATAACACTTTCATTTCCGTCCTACACAAGTATCAGGAAGCAGAGAATAAAAGTAACTGTTGGGTGTGTGGCCTGATGCCACACTCTGCCCACAAGGGAATACCTTTTCTCCCATTGCCTTTGTCGACCCATGCGTCCTGCCTAACATGGAGGACGGTGTTAGAAACAGAACAATTGGCAAGCCGGATGAATGCTAGCATTCTGTCCATTTTTATCGACCAAGTCTACAGGAATCGTACAGGAAACAGTATAAACCCTTTTTGTTTCCAGCGTAATAATGATATTACAATATTTAACTACACAACACATGAAAGAGAAGAGGTAGGCTATATTAGTGGGAACGGCAAAATGATTTATAAAATGTCCGAGAGGGTCCGCAGACCAGGACGGCCCCCTGATATATGGGTAGTACCGAGGGAGGGACACCTCTGTATGCAGGGTGTGGGGACGAAGAAGGTTGGACGTAGCAAGTGCAAGATAAAACGCCAACTTAATACCACTTCAGCACCTCGCCTCACCGCACTCCAGAATATGTATTTTGTCTGTGGAGACAAAGCCTATGTGTGGCTGCCTGCAAGTTGGTCTGGTGTCTGTTACATGTCCTTTCTGTTACCTCCAACATACACCGCTCCATCAGACTATCACGTAACAGAACCTCTGTCAGTAGACCATCATCGGAAAAGGAGAGGAGTTGTAAGTGCGGAAGATACTGCAGGGCAGGAAGCTGGAGATTTCTTTAAGGGATTCGTTCCCTGGTGGGGCCCCATGATTAATAGCCGGAACTTACGCCAACTGACCAGAGTGGTAAGAGGTGCCATAGACGAAACAGCAGGAGCCCTGGCCAACATCACCGCAGAGCTTGCTGCGGATCGCCTTTCTGACGCTTCAGAACCGTATGGTTCTTGACGTTATCCTCGCAGATCGAGGGGGCGTATGCAAATTGATCGGTTCCAGCTGCTGTGTTTTCATCCCAGATAACGCACCTTCCGTATATGAGGCTATTACCAAACTCCACAGGTATTCTTCTAACTTACAGCAAGAGAGTGGAGACTGGTCTCTACTTGGTTGGTTTGGCACTCTGTTCGCATCATGGGGCTGGAAAATATTGACAATACTCGGAGTGGTATTGGCCGTTATATTCAGCTGTTGCCTTTGTCTCCAGTGTGGCCCGGCCCTATGTGGCTTGTGTGCTACTTCCTGCCTGCCTAAGCCTTACTCCCAGAAGTATGAAAACTCGCAGATCATGCTCCAAAGTTGTGTGGAAGGTCTGATGCATATTGAAGTAGATTGAGTGGTTGCACTATGGTGCAAGGAGGGAATGTGAAACAGTGTTTTTTATATGCACCTACGCGCAACCACTGTGACGTCATATTGTGCAAAGCATCCATTCTGTACGAATCTCTCCCCCGCTGTTTGTTTGTCACATTTCGCTGTAGGGCGTGACAAGGGCCGTTCCCCTCGTCAGATAAGCAGACAATCATCCGGACAGGAACCCACACCCCTCCACTCCCTTGCGGTTAAACTGATTGTGAGAAAGAGCCTTGAGGCACTGCAAGCAAACAAGGAGGGTGGGGGCGGTATTGCTCAACGACATTCCGATCTCGCAACCTCACGCGACCTCCTGCACGAACACCCTCACGTTATCTGTTAGTTTTGGCGTTTTTTTCTGCTTACTGAGCTAATCAATGTGCATGTGACCAGAAATGTATAAATACTGCTTGTGTTGAATAAAGAGTCAGACCACTCCCTAACCCGCTGGGTGACGGAGCTCTCCCCTAACTCGAGTTATTGAATAAAGATACCACATTTATACTTGGAACCACGGACTCCGACTCCTTCCTTATTTTAATATTGATAGAGAAATTCTGCTCATGTAAAGGTAAATTACTTGTTTACCACAATGTGAAGATTTTAGGAGGGTGATCACGTTAAGGTAAAGTATGTACTTGTTTTTGGAGGGTGTTCAAGGTTTAAAAAGGGTGTGGGTGATCCCATTAAACCCTGTGAAGGCATTGTATTTGCTAGGCGGGTGAATACCACTAAAAGAGGGTAACAGCCACCAAACGTGGATGACTTGACAGATATGCTGTTGTCAAGCATGTGGCACATTATGTCCATGATCACTGCACTGGATTGGCAACAGATTGGGGAAGGAAATCCCCTCCACTGCCCACTCCCAGGTTACTTCCCATACTGAATGCTTTCACTTTTGTCCATTGACATATGGATTCGAGGCACCATACCTATAGTTGTTTGGGTCTCCATCACTTCTCTCCCCCTCCTGCACCGTCAACTCATCTGGAGTCTCCTTTTGTAGCGAATTTTCTCTTGTATAGGATTCTCCATCCGTATCTGACGTTTCCACTCCTGGTCACCCTCTCTCGTGCTCTGCTCTCAATGATCTTAACTTTACTTGTCTGCTCCCAAATTGTATTATTGCTGACGAGGTATCCATCGTTCCTTGGGCCCCACCACTAGCAGACCAGCGTTGTTGGGCCTCTATCTCAAGTCTGGTTTTAACACGTCACAGGCCTCTCTTCAATCTTTGGCCATTCCTTCTGTTGTGTCTCAAAGAAGTAGGCTTTTGCTTGGTGTATGACTTTCAGATTAGCAAGGAAAATTAACATATATTTTAGACCAAGGGCTCTCAGCTTCTGTTTCACCTGGTCGCAGGTTTTCTGTTGCTTCTTTAATGCTTTTGTGTAGTCTCAAAATATTACTATTTTGTTCGACTCGAAGAGTACTTCTCCTTTTAGTCTAGATTCTCGGAGGATCATATCTCTATCCTGGTGGTTAAGAAATCAGGTAATCATTCGACTTTTGGGGACCCCTGAATGCAGTCGCACCCCCACCGCTTCAAGTGCCCTTTTTATGATAAAGCAGAGGGAGAAGTTCTTTGCCTCTATAACAGAGGCCTTCCAGTTTTTCAGGAACTCTATAGGATCTCTTCCTCCACTCCCTTCAGAAATCTGATGAAGCAGAGGTTGTTTCTTCGGGAACAACCTTCTGCATCTTCCAGTTGGAGTGTCAGGTCTCTGGAGGCCTGCATCAGCTGAGTTACTGTACTCTTAAGTTGCTGAACATTATATTCCAGCTTGGTTCCTTGCTCCTCTGTGCCTTTCACTCGCTCCGCCATATTTCTGAGATCTTGTTATAGGAGCATCACTTCCGAACCTACGCTCAAGTGCCTCTTTAGATTCCCAGTTGCCAACACTTGAGGATGATCCACCTCCTCCTCCCCCTCAACGCCACCCTCCATGGCAACTTCCAGGATCTGCACCAGTATTTTGGTGAATTTGTCCATTTCCCGTTTTTCAGAAGGTTGTTTCTCCTAGTCCTTGGCCATGAGGTAGCTATAGGCATTCTCAACAAACAAGCATGGCATCTTGGGTTTCAGTAGTTATCAGTCCTTACTTCCTGTTTTATATATCACACCACCATGCACTTAATTCTTAAGCGGTGGTCAGGGTTGTCTGAGGCTAAAACTGCCAACACCTCAGGATCTTGTACGGGCCACGCTGATACATCCCCCAGGTCGTTACGACAATCAGTCAGCAGGCAGCCCTGCAACAGGATAGGGCACAAAACGCAATGTGGAGAAATCAACTTTTCATATAAAAAAAGAATTACCTGGTTTGGCAGTGGAGGTTCCTGCAGTATTTGGGGCCTGGCTCTGAAAACTAGACCTCAACTGATGGCTCGATGTGGATGGTCTCCTCCTCCTCAATGTCATGCGGGTTCTCGATTTTGAACTAGCATTCAACGGCCAGCAAGTAGGTACTGTACCTCTTCTCAACATTGATGTCCTTGATGTCAAAATAAGACTTTTGTGGCTGGGAGGAGGGGAGCACTAGCCCATTGTCCGCAAGGCTGCTGTTGCCCCAAAATTAATTCCCTGGGGCCTACTGGGCTTAAGCCCGGGCGGAGTTGGCGGAGTGCCACTACGCTGAGTTCCACGGAGTTGGAAAAAAACTCTGTGGAACTCCGCTCCCCTCCACCCTCCCTAATTTAAAAGCAATAAAAAAAAATCACTGACCTGCTGTGGCGTCTCCGGGCTGCCCTCCTCCTCACCATGGTCTCTCTTTCCTCCTCATCCTCGCCATCCTCATCCTCGCAAACCCCTACGTTGTACGTCTTGCGAGAACTGAGCATGTGCGCGTGCGTAGTCCTCCTAAGATGTACATCGTAGGGGTTTGCGTGGACGAGGACGGCAAGGACGAGGATGCGAGAGAGACCACAGCGAGGAGGAGGGCAGCCCAGCGACGCCACAGCAGGTAAGTGCTTTTTTTTTTTACTGCTTTGGGAGTGGGCAGGGGTCGGCTAACTCTGCTCCGCTGCAGAGTCGAAGTTTTGCCTGAACTCCGCGTTCTCAACTGAGCGCGGAGTTGGTTAAACTCCGCAAACTCCGCTGGCGGAGCAGAGTTCTCTGCCCGGTGTTAGCTTACTGCCCCCACCCAGGGGGCAGATTAGAGGTACACACCTCCTATCTGCCCCCAGGAGGGGGGAGGGGGGCAGAAAGACCATTGAAGGTCATTTGTGGGATGAAGGCTCAGACTGATAACTGGGCGGGCCGTTCCCTCCCCTTTTTGAAATAAAAAAAAACACCCTGGGAGTAAGTGGGCTTTCTGCCCGCTTCTGGGAGGGGCAAATTGGAGATAATAACCTCCTATCTGCCCCAAGGGGGCATAAAGAATTTTGGACTAGTCCACTGCCAGAATGGTCGCTTACCTCTCTCCAAAACTACTGGCTGGTGTATAGTGGGTGGATCCCTGCTTGAGGATCGCCCTCCTGCCATGATCCCCAAGCAGGGATCCATTAAGAGAGCTACCATTCCAAAGGGGAGATTCTCCCCTTTCCATCAATATCTCCCCCATGTAAATCTGTGCTCAACGGATATGCCCCGAGCACCGATTTAGTGAAAGTGCACCATGCGCTCTTCGGGGCCAGGCCCGTGCTAACCATCTTGGCTGCCCCACAAGCCCACATCTCTACCCTCAAGTCCGTCTCACTTTTGCCCTACCAATTCCGCTGGCTCCAACGTTTAGCACTCAGGGGCATGATCAGGCCCCACCCCCCAGCCCCGGTCACCACCCCCCAGCCTCAGCATCCAGTGCGTATTGCCAGCAGCCCAACTGCTTCCCCTCGGCTGCCTCCCTATCTACACTGGGTCACAATGACAGATGGAGAGTACTGGAGGCCCCTAACATCAACGGCACATTTACACTACAGACTATTTTCGAGGAAACAGCCCCATTTGTATTCTGTAGGGCATCCAATTGGGTTAGTTGCCTGCCCGGAAACATCCATGCCGGTCAGGCTATTTCAAGATTCGTTGCAGGACAGACAAAGCAGAAACTACCTTTCAGGGCTATCTTAGTGTCAGTTGCTGAGGTGCATCTAAGAGTAGTTCACTTGTACTTCCCACACAGGTGATGAGTAGGGCGGGTGTCTTCAGGGAGAGCAGACTGAGTTCTCAGCAGGCTAGAGGGGCGGTGGCTAGAGCAGAAGACGGCAGCGATCCAATTTCAGATCCCATGAAGCATGGCCCTCGGATGAGAAGGTGAGGATGGCCTCATTTCATAAGGGTCTCCAACCTTTTCTGCATCAAGAGCTACTCATATTAAATGAAAATCACCCGAGCTACTGATATTATTAGTGTTGTAATAATGACCACAACAGACAAGATTACAATGGTGGCCACCGGAGGCAAGAGTACCAGCAGCGATCACCTGAGTGCATCAGGCGAGGTTGCCAGCAGTAATGTAAAAAGGCTTTGTCAATGTGTAATGCCTCTACATGGGAAATGCATAACAATCATAGCTGCAATGCCTTTGGCACCAGGGTAATAATAATAGTAAAAAATCTCCCCAACGCCGCATGATTTATCATAAAAATATCAGCTTTAAGTTTATTTTGGAAACTCAACCACTTGTTCATCAGGCATCAGCCTATGAATTCTGAAAATGCACATATTTTCATACACATCTTTCCACTTTGGTATGTATATATTATTTCAACCAAGAAAAAGCTTCTAGGTTGGTAGGCTGGTTAGCACACAGGAAAGCTACTCACAGGTTGTGGGAGAGCTACCAGTAGCTCACAAGCTACTCGTCGGAGAAGCTGCTATAATCAAATTGAATCCTTTGCCTGTTTCTCTCCGACCTTACTGCAATTTAGTAATGCATCTGTCAGTTTCGATGCCTGATTTGGCCAGATATTTCAAGAAAGGCGTGATGTGGTCCACCAAGCTTTTAAGTGAATTTATCACCACCATCAGTGCAGAGTGCAAAATCTCAGATAGCTGCTCTTGTGCTGGGAAATTGTTGAGGATGATCTGCCAGTCTTTATTTGAGAAGAGGCCATTGTTTGCTAAGGTCAAATCCTCAGGAACCATGTGCAGTAGTCAAACAACTAAAGGGAGGGCTGGATAACACTTCCCTTGACAAAAAGCCCTGCCTCAAAGGAAGCCCGAAGAGATCACCCGGCTGGAGGTGCAGTAGCTCCAAAAATCAGAACAGGCTGGAGTCTTGAGTGGTGAGAGTGGCTGGAATAATCTATTTGATTGCCTTGGTGTTTTCTTCCCTCAGTAGAAACTTTGAAGGCGCCTGACCATCAGAGAAATCACTGGGGCTTTGTGGCCTTAACTGTGGCCGGAGAAGCAGAGTAGGGCCTGGGAGGAAGAGGAACAGAGAAAAAAGGAATGATTGGGATGAAAGGGAGTCTGTGCCTTGAAATACTGTGTAGTGGTCTCTGGCTAGGAGGAGGCCTCTGGCCTGACTGGTACTGACTAGGTTGCATTTAGTGATTTAGGTTTTACAGCCATCACCTAGACATACTGAAGCATCTTATGCATCAAATGGTTGAAATGATTCTTTCTGTTGATTGGGAGCTCAGTGGCTTGGATCTGCAATTCTTGCTGCAATCAAAAAGCTTCAGCCATGCCTGGCATCTCATGGAGAGACGAATATTGTGAGAGAATCAGTATCGATTTGTGCCACAGACATGGACAGTATCCGCTTATCTGCCTCATTAGTGAGATCAATTTTAATTCAATACTCCTCACGGAAGTGAGTTCAGAGCAAAGTGGCATATGGGTGATGCTTATGCCATAGATGTAACACATAATTACCCAGGGTGCATCAGGATGTACCTGTCTTAGTCAGCCGAGGACCTAACCTTCATGCCCGTGTTGTAGGACACCCATTTACTGTTCAAGGAGGCCACCATCACACTGACTGACGGAGTTGTAGGGTTCTTGGATGCAAATGTAGGGTCACAATTAGATGTGAGCAACTTTTATTCATAGACTTGGACAAGGTTATCTTCCTTGTCTCCTTTCAGAACTTGTGCTGTATGAAACAGTGACTTCAATTTGGGTGGGGCCAAGGCCACCAAGACATGGAAGGCCTCTTTTTATGTTGGGGGCCAGTTTCTACAGAAGGACCAGAATGGACTCTTTAGAACAGTATACCCTGTCTCCCATGTTATGTTATTTAAATTTATTATAGTGTACAACTCACCCATGGGCATCTTGGCGCTGTGACCAGTTTAACAAGTATCAGTAGGAAGATGAGAATAGGAGTTAGAACAGGTAGGCTTTTAACTATCTAACCATCTGAATTCATACGGGTGTCCTGTTTTGGATCTGCAAAACCTGTCTTTTGGCTAGAGGTTCCCTTATCAAAATGTCCAGTGTGGTCTCTCAGGGGAGAGGGACCACGCCAGACCACAAGAAGCGTGTTGGTGAACTCCCCGACCTGAGTTGGACCAAGCACCTTGTGGTCCGAGGGATCTTCTGGAGGTTGACCGTCAATGATTGAAGGATCGCACAGGAGACTCCTTTACTGACTATGCCTATGGAGATGACAGCCTTATGAGGTTGCTGCATAGTCTGGTCCCAAAACTATCGGGAGAAGCACTCGTGCCCTCCGGGATTTGTTGAGGTCACGGACGACAGCAAGTATTTCAAAGCTACCATCCTTGGGGCAGAGGAAGGAACTGCCAACCACAAGGATCAGTCTGATTGCTTAGATGTGGTAGAACCCTATGATCAGGACTTGAGAACTATGCTGCGTCTTTTGTGCATCTGGGATACCAGCACACATCCTGGATTCCAGCACGCATCCTGGATACCAGCACGCATCCTGGATACCAGCACCCGTTCTGGATAGCAGCACACGTCCTGGATAGCAGCACACGTCCTGGATAGCAGCACACGTCCTGGATAGCAGCACACGTCCTGGATCTCAGCACACGTCCTGGATAGCAGCACACGTCCTGGATAGCAGCACACGTCCTGGATAGCAGCACACGTCCTGGATAGCAGCACACATCCTGGATCTCAGCACACATCCTGGATACCAGCATGCATCCTGGATATCAGCACGCATCTTGGATACGAGCACACATCCTGGATGCCAGCCCACATCCTGGATTCCAGCACGCATCCTGGATACCAGCACACATCCTGGATCCCAGCACACATCCTGGATCCCAGCACACATCATGGATACCAGCACACATCATGGATACCAGCACACATCATGGATACCAGCACACGTCCTGGATACCAGCACACGTCCTGGATACCAGCACACGTCCTGGATACCAGCACCCGTTCTGGATATCAGAACACGTCCTGGATCCCAGCACCCGTTCTGGATATCAGAACAAGTCCTGGATACCAGCACACATCTGGGATACCAGCACACATCCTGGATCGCAGCACGCGTTCAGGATACCAGCACGCGTCCTGGATCCCAGCACACGTCCTAGATCCCAGCACACGTCCTGGATACCAGCACACATCCTGGATACCAGCACACATCCTGGATACCAGCACACATCCTGGATCCCAGCACCTGTTCTGGATATCAGAACACGTCCTGGATACCAGCACACGTCCTGGATACCAGCACACATCCTGGATACCAGCACACATCCTGGATACCAGCACACATCCTGGATACCAGCACACATCCTGGATAGCAGCACACATCCTGGATAGCAGCACACGTCCTGGATCTCAGCACACGTCCTGGATACCAGCACACGTCCTGGATAGCAGCACACGACCTGGATAACAGCACACATCCTGGATAGCAGCCCACATCCTGGATCTCAGCACACATCCTGGATACCAGCATGCATCCTGGATATCAGCACGCATCTTGGATACGAGCACACATCCTGGATGCCAGCCCACATCCTGGATTCCAGCATGCATCCTGGATCCCAGCACGCATCCTGGATCCCAGCACACATCCTGGATCCCAGCACACATCATGGATACCAGCACACATCATGGATACCAGCACACATCATGGATACCAGCACACGTCCTGGATACCAGCACACGTCCTGGATACCAGCACACGTCCTGGATACCAGCACCCGTTCTGGATATCAGAACACGTCCTGGATCCCAGCACCCGTTCTGGATATCAGAACAAGTCCTGGATACCAGCACACATCTGGGATACCAGCACACATCCTGGATCGCAGCACGCGTTCAGGATACCAGCACGCGTCCTGGATCCCAGCACACGTCCTAGATCCCAGCACACATCCTGGATACCAGCACACATCCTGGATACCAGCACACATCCTGGATACCAGCACACATCCTGGATACCAGCACACATCCTGGATACCAGCACACATCCTGGATCCCAGCACCTGTTCTGGATATCAGAACACGTCCTGGATACCAGCACACGTCCTGGATACCAGCACACGTCCTGGATACCAGCACACATCCTGGATACCAGCACACATCCTGGATCCCAGCACACGTTCTGGATATCAGAACACGTCCGGGATACCAGCGCACATCCTGGATACCAGCACACCTCCTGGATCCCAGCACACCTCCTGGATACCAGCACACGTCCTGGATCCCAGCACCCGTTCTGGATATCAGAACAAGTCCTGGATACCAGCACCAGTCCTGGATACCAGCACACATCCTGGATCCCAGCACACATCCTGGATCGCAACACGCGTCCAGGATACCAGCACGCGTCCTGGATCGCAGCACACATCCTGGATCCCAGCACCCGTTCTGGATATCAGAACACGTCCTGGATACCAGCACACATCCTGGATCCTAGCACACATCCTGGATCGCAGCACGCGTTCAGGATACCAGCACACGTCCTGGATAGCAGCACACGTCCTGGATAGAAGCACACGTCCTGGATAGCAGCACACGTCCTGGATAGCAGCAAACGTCCTGGATATCCGAACACTTCCTGGATCCCAGCACACGTCCTGGATACCAGCACACGTCCTGGATACCAGCACACGTTCTGGATACCAGCACACGTCCTGGATCCCAGCACACGTCCTGGATCCCAGCATACGTTCTGGATCCCAGCACACGTCCTGGATCCCAGCACACATCCTGGATCCCAGCACGCATCCTGGATACCAGCACACATCCTGGATACCAGCACACATCTAGTCCTCTTCAGATTTGTTCTGTGGGGGTGTGGTCAGGCCTGTAATGCAGTAGCTTCTTGTCTTCTCAGGTGTCTAGCTGGAATATGCCTGTTACGAGGCGAAAGGTGGTAGTAGGACTCTGATTTCCCCCTGCCTGTGGTTACATAAAACAGTGGCATGCGCCTTTAATAGATGCCAGCTCCCAGCACAGGCCTGGGGTTGCTTGGTACCACTCCTGGCCTCAGGGCTTCATCTGTACCTCTTGCCTTTTCAGGTTAGGTTAACCATCACTTTTTCCTATTGAATGAAGTCACCCTACTCACAACCAGTAACTAGCAGATTCAGAGTACAGGATAAAGTGATAGCCATGCCAGAAAGGACCATATGTCAGGAGAGAGGAGTTGGCCTAACGGCTAGGGCGGTCGACCTCGAATCTGGGGAACTGGGTTCGAGTCTCGGCAATGACGCTGAACACCCTGTGATTCTGGGCAAATCACTTAATCTCCCCGTGCCTAACAAAAAAAATGAATGTGTTCTCATGTAATGCAACTGGTGCTATGTAAAGCGCTCAGATACCCGATTGGGGTCAAGTTCGCGCTATATAAAACTCTGTTTAAAAAAAAAATGTACATAGCTGTTGCAAGCTGTTTGGCACTACACGCATGAATTGACCCAAAAACCAATTTGACAAATGTTGATTGGGCAAGAAAGGTGAAGAAAAAAATGTATCAGAAAAAGGCACACAGGCTTAGAAGCTCATTTGAAGGAAGGCTTGAGAGAACCACATTCAATGCACATAAACGGAACTAGTGGGAGTGTGCAGTTGTGAGAAAGAGGGGGCGTGGCTGTTTGCTGTGTATACATAATTGCAAGGTGGTCCCTGCGTGTGTCTTTACCTGCTGTGAGAAGCAGTTAGAGTCCTGCCACAAAGTATTAACATTCCCAGTGATGGAGAATGAGAGCTATTATACAGAAGTACCTTCTTTGTCTGGTTTATGAAGTGTGCGAATGAGGGGACTGGGAAGTTTGCACTTCTTGAGGTGTTGGGAGGGTGTAACCAGGTGAGATGACAACAAGAACGGGACCTCGGTAGCAGAGAGATGCGCGAAGGAACACTTTAGGAACCATGCTTGTTGGGGAATGCTTCGGTCTGATTGAAGTTTCCTAGGGGTGAAAACGTGGCGTCTTCTGTATGTTGTCTCAAATATTGATGATTTATTGATAATGAAAACAGTTTATTGCAGACTGCTTGGAATGTGTTGCTCACAAAGAAAGCTGAAGAACATGAGAGGCAATCCGAGCTAGTTTCGATTTCTTTTTTGATTTGTTGGTACAAATGTCTCCACACGGTGCAGACAGCCTTATTGTCCTACCCTTTCATTCCCCCTTCTGGCTGAGCCAGTGTTCTCCAATAGTATGGTTACCATATATTACTAGACTAAAGCAAGAGCGATGATTGGTGGAAGATAAGATGTGTTAAGTGGCAAAGGCACTTTTTCTAAATTCTTCCACAACTGGGATCCTACAATTCCCCCTGCACATGTGCTGGGACATTTGGCGTGCAACTGGTGCACCCTCAAAGCCGTGAAGTGAAGATGGAGAAGAGCCCAAAAGGAGAGATTGGGATACTGAAGGGGATGAGGATTCACTGGAAAGTGGAATGGAGATGCCACTGCCATGTGTAAAAGACTTGGGAACCACCGGCGTTCTGACCAAGAAGGAGCTACAAAGATCACAAATGCTCTCCTCTCCATCACCCCTGAATCCTCCTCAGCACCTTTGGGATGAGGGTAATGGGAGGGAATGCATAAAGTAGCCCCTGAGGCCATACCGGAGTCAGGGCATCTACCCACCCAGGCTTTCTGACACCAGCTTCTGAAAAGAACTGGCGCAAAAGAGTGGTATCCCACAAGGCAGAGAGGACCAGCCAGAGCTTGGCTATTACAAGATGTAACCCATCCAACAACAGGTGGAATGACCCTGAGGAGCAAAACACCCAGCCGAGGCAAACGCTGGCTTGTTCAGACCATAGAGGACAGCTGTGCATGAGTTCAAATGGCATGCACATGAGGAACACGAGGACCACATTAAGATCCCACTGTGGCATCACAAAGCATTTGTGGTGGGAAACAAATGAGTCAAACTTTTAGAAACCTCGCCACAACAGGTGGTTTGAACAAGGACGGCTGGTTCAGGAAACATAAAACGGCAGGGAGTGCCCACAAATGACCTTTAATGGTGCCCAAAGCAAGTTCTTTCTGGGCCAATGATAAAACAAATAAGACTTCTGACAGCTTTGCCTGTAACGGGTCGATAGTGTGAGTGCCACACCAGGCTATCAAGCGCCCGGCATAGACAGACTTTGAAGATGGGCGCTGTGCAGCAAGGATGACATCCACAACCTTGGGAGGAAGATCCAAGGCAGTCAACTGCTGCTGCTCAATCTCCACAGATAGTGGTCACATTGTGCAGACTTGGGTGCAGGACCCTGCCCTGCTGCTGCAACAGGAGATCCTCCCAAAGTCTGATCGGAGGACAGATGCTCATGCCCAGAAGTTCCAGGTTCTACACCATGTTTGTCCAATCTGGAGCCGGTAGGATGACTGGGGCCCAGTTGTTCCTGATGTTCTTCAGAGCTCGAGGCAACGGCAGAAAGGCATACACGAGTCCTGTGCGCCACTATCTGGAATGTGTTTCTGAGAAACTCAAGTTAAGAGCTTTGAAGTTGTGCTTTCTCGGTGGTGGTGAAAAGATCTAGCCAGGTTCCTTCCCATTGCTAGAAGATGCCCTGTGCCAACTCACAGTGTAACAGCCATTTGTGATCCGCCAGCTGAACTTGTCCACCTTGACATTCAAGGATCTCGCCAGGTGGTTCATGACGAGGGAAATACCCTAGCGCTCCAGCCACGAAGTGCCTCCTGGTATAGGAACCAGGACCCCACTCCACCATGCTTGTTGAAGTACCACAAGGCATTGATGTTGTCTTTGAGAACCTGAACCAACCTCCCATGCCAGGCGAATGGCCCGCAACTCCAACAGGCTGATGTGGAGACAGGTCTCTCCCAGAGACCAGAGTCCTCTGTTCTCTCTAAGGGTATCTCCATTGATAATCATAAGCACTGAATAGATCCTGCCCATGCACGGGGACCCCAGAGCATTTCTTTCAAAGTCACGTTTTTGTAGTAGCTTCGCCTTGTTTTAGGAAGGCCAGAGGCTCAAGTGACAAAAAATGAACAATTTTGCAATCTAAATACAGCATATATTGCCAATTCCATTAATATACTATAAAAAAACGGAAGACGTATATAGCCTTAAAACGTCACTTTACAGGGGTAAAAGTGACATTTAAAAAACATCCTTCACAAACTCTTTCTGTTCTCTTTTTAAAGTGAATGACAGGGAAGAGTAGGTCAATGTAACTGTATAGGCTGCAGCATTGTAACAATGAGAATAGAACACTGTGCCTTTAAGGTCACCTTGACTTCAAGTGTCCCATCATGCCCTGCAGGTGGAAGTTTACTCAGTTCTTTTTTCCAGCACCTGCTGACAGGATCCTACTTCAGAGTTCTGCCTTTTAAGGCTTTTTCTCACAGAATTTTCACCAAAACCATTTTGAAAGAGGTTCACTTGCCGTCTTTTAGGGCGGAGACTATTTTCTGAGGGCAGAGGTATCAGTCCAAATGCATAGCGGTCATTGCAGCTCACCTCAAGAAGGTGAAGATTTCATCCACCCATATCTAGACGCTCACCAACAAGCGTGCCCACATTATCAGATGGCAGTCATAACCCTCAATCGACTTGGCCAGCACATAAATCATGAGCAATCTATCTCCGTACCAGTTCAATCCTTACATTACCTGGGAGCAGTCTTAGACACAGTACAAACAAAAGTGTTTCATTCGGAAGAGATGATTATCCTTCAGAAATGTCACAATCTAAAGAGTCACAATCTCAAGAGAACATTCCATCCAACGGCGAGGCAAATATCCTCTCTTCTAGATCAATGGTATCATGTATCTTTCTAGTACCAAATGCACATCTGTACATGAGACCCCTGCAAAAGTGTCCGAAGGATCAACTCTATGGAAGATGGGAAGCCAAAGTGATCTTAACTCATGCGGAGCAATCACTCAGCTGGTGGTGCCGTCCAGAAAACCTTTTCAGGGGGTATAAGTTTCCATCATCATATCCCAGCACAAGTGATTAGGATGGATGCCTCCCTTTCAAGCTGGGGTGCTCATATGGATCGCCTGCAAATTCAACCTGTATGGTCTCTGAAGGAACAGACTCGCTACCATAACCTATAAGAGTTAAGAGTGGTACACTTAGCTCCGAAGGCTTTTCTTTCATTATTCAGGCAAAACTCTATCCTTGTTCAGAAAGACATTACTACAACCATGCATTATCTGACAAGACAGAGAGCTTAGAGATCAAGACCTCTGTCCCCGGAGGCACATCAATCTGGAAATGGTTATTCTCTAGGGATCTCAGCATTACAGCTGTCCATCTGCCAGGAATCCAGATTGTTCAAGTGGATACTCTGAGCAGAACCCTTCAAGAGAACCACAAATAGTTATTAAACAGCGCAGTCATCCAAGACATCTTTTGCGACTGGGGATTCCCTCAAATAGACTTCTTTACATACAGAGAAAAGAAAAATGGCCAGAATTCTCCTTGCGGCTTTACCAAGCATGCATGTTGGGGAATGCCCTATGGATCAACTAGTCAGGCAAATTTCCTTTCTGCTGAATCCTCTACTGCCAACAGTGATTATCAACCTGTCTCACTCGAAGCCAGAATGATTCCCACTGCTCTGGAGTGGCCCCGTCAATTGTGTTTCAAGGACCTCCTTCACCTCTCAGAGTGTCCACACAGGAGACTTCTTCACAAGTCTGGAGGCCAGATTGTACACCCCAACCTTCAACCACTGAACTTAGCAGCTTGGCTCCTGAACTCATACAATATACTCATTTAAACCTTCCTCAGTAGTCCATGGATGTTTTGAAAGAAACAGAAGACCATCTACACGAATGTCCTATTTTTTTTAACTGGAAAATATTCTGTACCTGGTGTACTCAAAATAATTTTAATCCTGTCACCTGCCAAGAAGAGGTGGTCCTTCCATACCTCCCCATTTGGCTAACACAACGCTGCAATTTTCCTCTATTAAAGTGCATCTTGCAGCAATCACGACCTACCGAAAATGTCCCTCACAAATGTATTTTTTTTCAAAATTCCTGTAGTCAAGGATTTTCTTGAGGGCATTAAAAAAAATGTATTCTCCAATCAGGAGACCATCTCCTCCGTGGGAGTTGAATATAGTCCTTTTACTGCTGCATTACTTGGGAATATTCCAATTTCTGAGGTCTACAAAGCAGCAACTTGGGGATCTGTTCACACTTTTACAAGACACTATTGTGTTGATTCGGATTCTAGAGCAGATGCCCAAGTACGGAAAGCCTCTTCGGTTTGCTTAAATACCATACCTTGTTTATCACTTCCCTCACAAATGTTTGAGATGAGCTACCTATCCAAGTCAGTGTTTATTGTTATTAATTAAGATCCCCTGAGAGAGAAGCAATAGTTTCTTACGTGTAAGCCTAGTCCTCGCTCATGGGAATCTTCGTTGAAATCATAAGCAACCCTCCCTCCTACCCGATAGAAGACAAAGTACGGTTAATTCTATCCTGTTACTGCTTCGAAAAGTATGGAGTAAACTGCCTCCTACAAGGCAGTACGAGACTCTGGAGGTCAAGGTGCCCTCAAAGGTGCAGTGTTCTATTCTCATTGTTACAATGCTGCAGACTATACAGTTACATTGTCCTGTCCTTCGTGGTAATTCACTTTAAAAGAGAACAGAGTTTGTGAAGGATGTTTCTAAAATGTCACTTTTACTTCTGTAAAGTGGCGAGAGAGAGAGAGAGAGAGAGAGAGAGAGAGAGAGAGAGAGAGAGAGAGAGAGACAGACATATATATTTCTGTGGTGGCAAAATTGCCTGTCTTTAGGCTACAACATTGTTCCGTTTTTGTCACATGTATCGCCTGGCCTTCCTGAAATAAGCTGAAGATACTACAAAAATGTGACTTTGAAAGATGTGATCCGGATTTCCCACACTTGAGTAGGACTTTTCAGTGCTTCTGATTTCAATGGAGATTCCCCTGAGGGAGAACTAGGACTAGAGGTAAGAAACTGTTCCATCTCCACCTCTCCCAGATGACCTCCCCCTCCCTGCAGTGATGCATGTGTTACCACCACCAGCTTTGTGTAGTGCAGGGAGAGGAGTTTTCGGTCGGTCTAATTGTGGTTAAGTCACCATTGCACGCCTTTTGCAGCCTCTTCCGAAACCAGAATGGAATCAGATAGGTTTCCCTAGTGCTGGGCCAACTGAGACTTCAGGTTCCACTGCAGAGCTTGCATATGCCAACTGGCATAGGCAACAAGCAGGATGCAGAATACAAAGTGGCCTAGAAGCCTCAAAGTAACTCTCACCGAGTCCCAGGAATATTGTGACGCTAGCCCGATGCCCTAGACTCGTGGTGGAGGGAAGACCCGAAACTACACCATATCCAGCATTGCTCCAATGAAAACGAGCCTGTGTGAAGGAGTTAGGTGTGACCTGGCACATCAATTGTGAACCCCAACCCCAATTAGTTCCTTTATGCTTGATGGTGAACCCCAATGACATTAGAAGGTTTGCCATTGCCTGGAGGAGGTCTAAGGCTTACTGGGGCAAGCAACTTCAAGTGCCAGTTGACAAGGTAGGGGAAAACGAAATGGTTACTACCAGTAGGAGTAAATTTGCATCTTGAAGAGTTTTCTTGTTTCTTGATTCTCATCTATTCTGCCATCTAGTGGTTGGGTCCAGAATCGTGTTGCGTCTGTCTTCTCTTTTTTTTTTCTCTTGGACGTTGTCGACCAACATTTGGTGGTAAGTCCAGTGCCAGTGTGACGTCAGACGTGCGCCCTGTAAGTTCCTGTGCGTGGTCGCCATCTTCATATTCTTTTTTCCCGTTGGCGACCTTGGTAGTTTGAAGCTTCCACATGTGAATCCAGAAAACTCTTCAATCTGCAAAACTATTCCTACTTGTAAGTAATCATTTCGATTTTCAGCATGAATCCTTTTCTGGATTCACATGCTGTGTATTGACTACTCGTGGTATTTGTCTGCTTGGGGAGGACGGGTTGGAATGTCCTTGAGTTAGCCAACAGGTGTTGTAATACTTCTATCCCACTTGTGCTTCCTTTTTTATCTGGATATCCATACAGTATTGTTTTGTGAAGGTGTGTGTGGATCACCATGTCGCAGCCATGCAGATATTGCTGATTGGCACGTTTGCTAGGAATGCCAGGGTTGCATCCTCCTTTCTTGTTGAGTGCGCTCTGGGCCTTGTAGGCAGAGTTTCCCCTGCCCTTGTGTAGCAGGTCTGGATTGTCTCTACTATCCACTGTGCGTTGGTCTCCATTGTTACTGGTGTGACCTTGCTTGCCCTGGTAAAGGAGGAGACAAAGAGTTGTTTCCCCTTTCTTACTGCCTCCTTCAGGAATTCCATTGTCCGGGGGGGGATGGAGCGTGTCCGAAATTTAGAAATTCGAGAGCCATGCTGCCAAATTGAGAATGGCTGGTTCTGGGAGCATATGCTCTCGTTCTCCATAGTTTGCAGATCCTGGAATGCCCTTATGGATCTAATTTATTCTCTGGACATCTCTAGTAGGTCTGAATACCACACCTGTCTGGCCCACTGTGGGGCAGTGAGTAAGAGTGACATCCTTGACCATTTGAATTTGTCCAATACTCTTGGGATCTGGGGAATCGGTGGAAAGGCAAATCTCCCTGACCAGTTTATCGACACGGCCTTCCCTTTGGATTGATGGTGTGGAAATCAGAATGTGAAGTCTTGCCATTTTGTTTTCTGTGGGTGTGTGAACAGATCTATGCTTGGAGTGCCCCACTGTTTGAAAACATAGTCCAGTGCCAGTTGTTTTATTTCCCACTCATGAAAGAGTTTGCCTGTCTACTTCTGTGTTCTGATCTCCTGGGAGGTGTATTGCCACCAGAGTTGTGTTATGTTGGGAGTGCCCACTTCCATTCTCCTGTGCTAGCTTTGATAGTAGTAACAGCTTCGTTCCCCCCAGTTGTTGAGATAGAACATCATTGTCGCGCTGTCCATCTGGATCAGCAATGCCCATCCTTTTACATGTGCCTTGAAGGTTTTCAATGCTAAGAAAACTGTCTTGAGTGCCAGTAGGTTTATGTGCTTCACTGCGTCCGCAGTGCTCCAGAGACCCTGACCTTTAGGCTGTCCATGTGTGCTCCCCAACCCTTGTGGGATGCATCTGTTGCTATAGTCACCGCGGGAGCAGGTAGTTTGAAAGGCCTTCCCATTGTTACATTCCTTGTGCTCTACCATTCCACTTCTTTCTGAACCTTTCGAGTGACAACCACTGGATCCCCCGGCTCCCCGAGGACTGTGACCATCTGCTGCAGAGCCATTCCTGTATGGTCGCATGTTCAGTCTTGCATGTGGTATCAGTTGGATGCACAATGCCATCATGCCCAGCAATTTCATAACAATCCTCACTGTCAGAGACTGACTCTTCTGGCAGAGGTGAGTCTGCTCTGTTATTGCCTGCGCTCCCCTGGCACTGGGTTATGGGGCTGGGTTGAAGACACAGCAAGTCACATGTTTGCTTGGCCCACTCCCTCTTGCGGGCTTGACTCTCCCTCTTGGTTTCCTGCATAAGGGCTTTCTCTCCCGGTGTTGCCACTGTTGTTGTAAGGCCTGGTGTGCGACTTTCTGGCAGAAGCCCTCCTGTTGGTGGTGTTGTGAGGCTGGTGGGCATTCCTCCTTTCCTGAAGGATCCCCTGAACTGCAATGACCCCATTGCTTTGGCAGTCTTGTTATCCTTCTTTATGTGCTGTAGCGCCTCATCCACAGCTGTTCTGTCGAGGGCTTCCCCCATGAGAGGCATGTTTATTATGGATGCCTGCATCCAGAAACCGTTAGCCATGCATGCCTTCTGAGGGTGGTACCTGTGCACATCTGTGCTGGCACTGTCTGATGCGTTCAACGCTGACTTGAGGCAGGAGTTGGCGATGTTCTTGCCCTCCTGGATCACTGTCTTGTGCCTCTTTTTAAACTCCTCCAGGAGATGTTGCATGAGGCTATCCATCTCCTCCCATTGTTGATGTCCACTGCTTTAGCAGCTGAGGAGTGCATTTGAATTTGCAATTCTCCATTGCGTAGCCGTTCCCTTTTCCGTCTTTCTTGTCACGAGATCCATTCTCTTGCTCTACTTTTCTGGTGTTGGCCCGGTAGATGTGGGTGCATTGTTCCTCTTCCTGGCTGTTGCCACTATGATGGAGTCCACTGGTACATTTCCCTTGATGTACTGGGGGTCTTGTGTGGATTGTTTGTATTTCTTCTCCACCCGCGGGGTAATGGCCCTTGCTGTGGCTGACTCCCGGAACGTCACTTTACCTTGGTCCAGGATGCTGGGAAGCATAGGCATGTAGAAGTTTGCCTTCTGGGACGACATCAGTGTTTCGAGGAGGAAGCATGAGTCCTCCCTCTCTTCCTTGAGCTGAGCTCCATAAGTGTCTGCCGCCCTCTTGATGAGTCCATTGAACATGGACAGGTAGTCACCCTCTTCGGGGGATTCAACGTCGATGTCCTGCCATGCATCGTCAAGCTGCCCCTTGCCTTCGAGTGTGGTGGATTTATCCTCCTTGTAGTCGAAGATTTTCCTCTCCTCCTCTTCATGTGGTTCCTGCTTCGAGGGCTCCTCAATGACTGGTTGGTTGTCTCCCATTTCCCTTGACTCAGAGGATCTGGAAGGTATGTGAAATCCTCTCAAGGACCCGTCAAACTCCTTTTGCTGCAGGAGAGCTGACATCTCGACTTCGAGTTGGCATGTCTTCCGCTCGACCTCGAGCGATCGTTTGGCCTCGGCAGTCGAAGCAGCCTTTCACTTCAAGGTCGTCAGCCAGTTGGGCTTCAGCTCTCAGTCCTTCTCCTTCATCCCTTTTCTTGTGCTAGCTGGAGTCGAGGGTTGGCTCGAAGGTTCGCTCCCATCGGTGTCCTGTATTCGGGACCCGTGCGGCTCTTTAGGTTTGTGCTGATCTTCGGTCGTCAAGTGTTTCCTTGTCGAGGTAGTTATCGAGGGTCCAGAGTCCGTGCCTTTTGGTTACCTTCTGTCGTTTGGTCTTCTCGGCATCTCTCGCAGCTCTCCTCGATGCTTTTGACTTTGATGACGTTCTCTTCGGTCTCCGAATCCTGCCCTCGGTCGGCTCGGCCTGCTTGACGTTTCCCTCTTTAACTTCCCTTGAGAGGCCTAGGTCCTTCAGGTACTCTTCATTCCTCTGGGCATCGGTCATGGCGTGGTGCGCCAGCCGCCATTTTAGTCTGGCCTTCAAGGTCTTTGGGGCAAATCTGGTGCAAGCCTTGTAGTTCTCTGCATTCTGGTCCTTGGGAATGCACAAGTTGCATAACTCATGGGGGGGCCCTCCGTGCGAACATGTGATGACAGTTGGGGCAAAATTAAAAGGGGTGTTCTCCATGCCTTAGCGTTATCCGAACACATGGCGCTCATCAGCGGGGTCCCCCATTGGGCTCAAGAAGGTTCCCCTTCGCCGTCCATCGAATGCCGCCCTTCCTGGTGATCTTCGGTGTTTTTCAGTGAAAAAACGTTGGTGTCTTTTGCTATTTTGAAGAAATTCTTCAGAGCTCCTCCAGACCCAATGGCAGAAAAAATATATTGAAGATGGCGACCACACACAGAAACTGTAAGGGCACACATCTAACGTCACACAGGGGATGAGTTACCACCAAATGGTGGTCGACGATGCAGACACGACAGAAGAAACAAGATTCCAGACTCAACAACTAGATGGCGGAATAGATGCACAGCATGTGAATCCAGAAAAGGATCCATGCTGCAAAACAGGAATCCTCTACCTCCGAATGTGTGTTGTGACCACCACCATCACCTTTGTGAACAACCGAGGGGCACTAGTGAGGCCGAAGGGGAGCACAGCAAATTGAAAATGCTCCTGGGTCACCTTGAAATGCAAGTAGCGTCTATGGAACTGCAGGAAAGTAGGCTTCATAAGGGTTCAAAGCCAACATCTAGTCACCTGGATCGATGTGAGCATTTTGAATTTGTCCTTCCACAAGAAGGCATTCAAAGGGTGCAGATCTAAAATAGGGTGAAGGCCTCCGTTCGGCACAAGGAAATAGCGGGAGTAACAACCAGCCCCTGTTTCATGGGTTAGGACCCTCTCTACGGCTTCTTTGGTCAAAAGAGCCTGCACTTCTTGGAGCAAGATGGACAGGTGCCCCTCTGAAAGATGTTCTGATGTGGGTGGAAGATGCAGTGGGTCAAAAGGGAATGGCAAGGCATAGCCTTGTTGGACTATCTGATGGATCCACCTGTTGGATGTTATATTTTGCCACTCTTGGAGGAAATATTGGATCCTGCCTCCCATATGGAGGTCTTGTGCACCTAAGGCCAAACTAAAGAGGCTTGAAGGCGGATGCCGGAGGGGTGGAGGACTTGGAAGTTTGTTGCTCCTGGTAGCTTGGGCATTGTATTCTCGAGTTCCAAACCCACGCCTGAAAGGACTGGAATGCCTGTTGCAGGGGCAGTACACCTTGGCATGGACAGTATGTCAACCCTCTGGAGTAGCCGCAAAAGGGGAGAAACTGTAGCGGATAATGTCTTTCAAGGATAGAAAGATGTAGGGAGTGTGCCATTGCCCAGCTTTCTTTAAAACTTTCCAATACTGAATCGGCCTTTTCGTCAAACAGACAAGACCCATCAAATCCCACATCCATTAAAAAGGCTTGCAAGTCTCTCAAGGAGCCCCTGCATCTCACCTAAGCGTCCCGCTGATGCACCATGCTAGTACCAACTGCTCTGCCCAAGCAATCTGTAGTATCCAGTCTGGAGTGGATGAAGTAATTGGGGGTGTCCTGACCATTCTGGATGGTTTGAGCCAAATTGCCCTGAAATTCCTCGAGAACTGCTGTTAAGATTTTGCCAACCATGTCCCATAAAGCATGGGTGTATCACTTTAGCAAGCAGGTGGCAATGATTGACCAGAGAGCTAGACTGGCAGAGGGAAACATCGACTTCCCAAATGTTGCAATACGTTTGGACTCCATCAGGAGGAGGAGTGAGGAAAGAATTGGGGTTCACCTTACTGATGAAAGCTTGAACCCCAAATTCTCTGGTGTAGGGTGCTGCGTCATGAAATCAGGGTCACCCAGCACCAGCCTGCAGCATCTGGTAACCTGCCTATTCACTGTTGGACAGGAACAAGGCTTAGACTAGGTGGTTGTAAGGGTGTCTGTCAGTGTTCCATTAAATGGAAGTAATGGTTCTGATGATGTTTGCTCCAGTTGCAAAACGACTGTTAGTATATTGGTTTTGACTTCCATAATTGGCAGTTAGAAATCCAAGACCTCTGCTGCATGTCTCATTACCACGGCAAAGGAGGAACTCTCTTCCGTTGGTGGTCCAAGAGGAGAACACAACCCAGTGCCCAGGCAAGTGTACAAACCACTGGTCTCCTGCAAATGCATATATAAATGATCATTATAATGTTAGAGGAAATAATCCCCCTCATCACCATTGTCATCTCCAAAGGCTAGTTGGCTCTGATCAGAGCCCGAATTGAGAAGTTGTTGGAGCGCTGAGGTGTGGCTCCGAGGCACAGGCATGGTTCGCGCTGAGTCTGATTGAACTTGGGCTGGGTGCGTCCATATGGTGTTGCAAAGCAACCTCGGTTGGGGCCGAGATGGATTTCAGCTCAGAGTCAGAGAGGACTATGGGAACAGGGTAGTTCTCTGGCAGAGGTAGTACCAGCATTGGTCTTGCAAGGACTGTCATGGATTTTGGTACCGGAATAGAAGTCGGTGCTGGCATTTTAGCAGAGCCCGAGGTGGATTCTGAAAGGTGGATTGCAGACGGCGCCAAGGGCAGAACCGCCGGCAGACGTCTCACTGGAGGCCTCTGAGAATCCTTGGCACCGAAAGGAACGCCAGTGGGAGGCAGAAGGGTACAGAAAATTCACACCATGGCCTCTAAACACCTCAATCGGTTGCTACATCTCAGTAGGACTTGGAAGCTCGGAAGCTTCAGGGTCGGTTGCGTCACCGGCTCCTAGGTGAGGGCCCGAGGGCAAGACCGGTAGGCACCCTGATGTCCTTTAAACTTTTCAGACCTAGAGTGGCACAAATGAGATGAATCCTGCTTCGCCGTCTTGTGCTAACACTTTGATTTCAAAAGTCGAGAATGAACTTCAGATCCACGTACAAAGGTGCAGAAAGAAAGGAACTGACATCAGCACGCAGGTGTGGCACTTATATGCGGCTCCTTTCGTCACTTCTGGAACGAAATGAAGTTGGCACGGAGCAGCACGACACCACCTACTGGCACGCGGGAGCAATGTTATTTAAAGCTTCCAAATCTAGTCTGGCACCTAGGCATATTCTAAAGGTGAGGAATCTGCGGTCAGAAGTATCCATCCGAATACAACTGCTTGGCCTTGAAGAAAAGGAGCAAATCTAAAGAGAGCACAATGGATGGCTGAGAGTTCTCTGCAGTTTGAGTACTGAAGAATTTGCCTCTGAGACCAACAACACTGCAACCATTGGCCCTCCATTGTGGCTCCCCACCACAAATGGCTGGCATCTGTGGTGAGGATTAATGGAACAAGAGGGGCTAGAGGAACACCCCTCTCTAGGTGTTCTAGAAACATCCACCCCACTAAGGCATGGACATTGCAAGAGTCCCTGGAATGAGAGTTTCCTGCGAGTCTAGGCTTCAATGAGATAGGAGGTGAACCACCACAGGCTTCAGGTGTAACTGAGCTCAGAGAACTACAGCAGTGGTTGCTCATATGAGACGTTGGATTTGCAACTAGTCCCTGGTGGATGCTTAGGAAGGTTCAATAATCTCTGGAGCTGAGATTTGAGGCTTCAACTTCTGTCGCCTGGCAAGAAGACAAACACCGAGTTGGTTTTGAACTAGGCTTTGATGAACTTCTGGTTCTGAGCTGACTGACACTACGTTCAGAAGAAAGCCCCACCTCCTGAAAATGAGAGCACATGTTCAGGATATCTTATTTCACTTAAAAAAAATAAAAAGAGTGCAGAGGAATTAGCCAGTCATTGAGAAAACTGAAAATTTGAACCCTTCTGAGTTGTAAAAAAGTCAATACCTTTGTGAAGACTTCAGGAGCTGATGCCAGACCGAATAGAAGGACTCTAAACTTGAAATAGTGGGAACCCATTGTGAATCTCAGGGAGCTCGGACTGTCTTGTCAAATGGGAACAGGAAAGTAGGCATCTTTCAAGGTCAGAGTTACCAGAAAATCCCATTGAGTCCTTAAAGGAATCACAGACTGTAGGAACCATCTTGAAGCAGATGTGTGAAATATATTGGTCGACTTCTTTTAAATATGGGACAGGCCTGAAATTTCCACCTGGTTTGAAAATCAGAAAAAGGATGGAATAAAATCCTAGCCCTCTTTCCTCTGTTTGGACCAGAACCACTGCCTTCTGGGTCGGAAGAGAGGAGATTCCTTTAACAGAGCTCTAAGATAAACAAGTGAGGAAAGTGGAGTGACTTTGAAGTCAAACTCTTCTGGAGGATGGAATAACTCGACAGAATCTCCATGAGTTAAAATGTCCAAAACCTATTTGTCATGAATCAGGCCCTGCCAAACCTCAGAGAAATTAAGTAGACTACTTCCCACACAGATTGTGGAGGAATAGACAGGCTTTTGGAGACTGGAACTCGGATTTCTCATAGTGCAGTCCCTGAACTTGGCTAGGAAAGGATGCTACCCCACGAAAGACCTTGAGGAACTCTTTTGAGCACAAAGGAACAGGATCAGTCCATTTTGACCTGAAAAGACAAAAGTATTTTCTGCTTTTGAGATGTCTTTTCAACTATATCATTTAGGCCAGAACCAGACAATTTTGACCCCCAAAAAAATCAGATGTTATATCAGGGCTCTTTGAACCGATGCCTCCCCGCTAGCCACCCCAACCTCCATAATTTCATCCAAAGGTACCTAGGAGCTTCCATGGATGCTCCAGATGCAGTAGCTGAAGACCAAAAGAGATAAAAGGTGATGTCAGCAAGAAAGCTGACAAAAGTTCAATTTTAACTGACAAGGAGGTTGGATCCTCCGCTTCATAGAGAAAATCAAAAAAAGACTTACAGCCTTTCAATAAGGTTTGTGCGGAATAAGCTGCATAGGTGCTAGTTCTATTGGCAAAATTTGATGCTTCGTAGGATCTCTCCAGCGCCCAATCCACTCTCTTACCAATTGGATCCAATAGTAAAGCTTCTTCAGAAGCCAATGAGGAGGTAGGGACTATGCCTGCAACAACAGAATCAACTTTAGGGATTTGTAGAAAGTCAAATTCTTACAATTTATAGCATGTCCCAAAAAAAATCAAAAATCCTTTTCTGTCAACATAATTCCATTGTTTGAAAATAATTCCTTGAATTATGTGATTCAAGGGCAATGAATCAATAGCTTGAGCCTCTTACCGGACTCTAGTTCAGGCTCCTGGATAGCCAATACTTTTCAAATGAGCCCCCTTACCTCAGAAACTTGAGCCCTTGCACACACTTCTCTTTAGAAAGGGAGTCCTGATCATCATTATCAGAGTCTTGCTAAGGAAGTGGAGGTTTATGTGGAGGAGCATCAGAAATCATCTCCGGAGTTCAGAAAGAGAAAACAAATCCTCCTTTTCAGGAGTGACCGGTCCGTGAAAACATGATGCCGCTTCGCCTCACTCTTTCTACTATCCACGTTTCAAACAGGAAGAGCGCGAAACAGACCAAATACCAGAGATAGTTTGTGATTTTCCCTTTTTTAGGTCTCGCCTGAGCCAGCGCATGCGCTGAACTGGCGAGACATTTAGTGAGTGGGCTTTAAAAAGCCGACCACAGCTTTTTGTGTGGCCTAGAGCGTGCGGTTACGCGCACAGTAACGCGCATTCCTCGCATCGCTGGATCAGGCGCCATCTGGCTTTCCTCTCACTTGCTCTCCCAAGCGCGCGCTTCAATTTGTGACAAACAGATTCCGGGTTTCTGATTAGGCAAAAGCTTAACACAGTACCTTTTATTTAACATTTACAGACTAAAAACGAAAGAGGTTCCGGGCCTCTTATTATGCGTCAGCTGCACACTGCTTTTTTTTTTGCTCCGTCGTCATGGCTCATTAAGTGCACCGTCGTCATGGCTCATTAAGCTCGCAGGCACCCTAACAGCGCGCGCACATGGGCCGCGCGCCGCTGCTCCCGCTTCATTCTTTCACCCTATTTGTCAGTCACAGACAACGCTGCCGCCCGGAGAAGGAAGCCTCTTCCTGGCCCAATTGGAGTTTGTGGAGCCTTCTTGAAAAGGGATTTAAGGGGCGCTTGGGACCCCCTCGTCTGCCGAACCAACAGTCCTCCCCCCTGCCCCCCTGACATGAAGGAACGGTTTTTTCCTTGGCAGCGCCTCGCATCGGCAGCTTAGCGTCTTTGGCGTTCTCATGACTAGCCGCGCCGAGGGGAACATGCTCCCGCTCTTCCAAGGGCTTAGGCGGGGATTAGGAAAGAGATGAGCAACTGAGCAAGTTCTGTGCGCGGGGCTCGAGGTGATGGCACTGGGGCGGCCCCCGCGCTAATTAAACCCGCTGGCTCTGCCTGTCACAGGATGGCTTCATCCCGATCCAGGCCTGCCTTCTGCGCACTCCTCTGTGCCTTCCTGGCCTGGGAGCCCTGCCCGGCTCACAGAAGTCCGACCCTCAAAGCGCAGCGATGCCCTCCCACCCACCTCCCTCCCACCTCCAGCGATGCCCGCAGTGCCCCCCCACCTCCCTCCCACCTCCAGCGATGCCGCAGAGCCCCCCCACCTCCAGCGATGCCCGCAGTGCCCTCCCACCTCCAGCGATGCCCGCAGTGCCCCCCCACCTCCCTCCCACCTCCAGCGATGCCCTCCCACCTCCAGCGATGCCCTCCCACCTCCAGCGATGCCCGCAGTGCCCTCCCACCTCTAGCGATGCCCGCAGTGCCCCCCCACCTCCCTCCCACCTCCAGCGATGCCGCAGTGCCCCCCCACCTCCCTCCCACCTCCAGCGATGCCCGCAGTGCCCTCCCACCTCCAGCGATGCCCGCAGTGCCCCCCCACCTCCCTCCCACCTCCAGCGATGCCCTCCCACCTCCAGCGATGCCCTCCCACCTCCAGCGATGCCCGCAGTGCCCTCCCACCTCTAGCGATGCCCGCAGTACCCTCCCACCTCCAGCGATGCCCGCAGTGCCCTCCCACCTCTAGCGATGCCCGCAGTGCCCTCCCACCTTCAGCGATGCCCGCAGTGCCCTCCCACCTCCAGCGATGCCCGCAGTGCCCTCCCACCTCCAGCGATGCTCGCAGTGCCCTCCCACCTCACTCCCGCACAGGCCCTTTGGCACTCCTGACACCCGCATTACCCTGCCACCTCTCTCCCACCTCCAGTCATGCCCACAGTGCCCTCCCACCTCACTCCCGCACGGGCCCTGGCCCCTTTGGCACTCCTGACGCCCGCATTACCCTGCCACCTCTCTCCCACCTCCAGTGATTCCCACAGTGCCCTCCCACCTCACTCCCGCCCGGGCCCTTTGGCACTCCTAACGCCCACTCACCCACCAAGTGCTCTTTCAGAAAATCTGCAGAGGGCAGGGTCGTGTGCACTAGTGACACGGGAATGAAAAGTCACACGAGTGCTCAAAAGCGCACAACTACAACGAAAGTTCTATATATAAAAAAAAATAGTGCGTTTCAAAGTAGTTTGCTTAGTGGCTTCAACACTCGTTGCTGACATCTGGTGTGGACGGGTTGAATCGCGTGAGCGCCGACTCTGCCTTTTATCCTTAATTTATAAATTGACATTGTTAGGTAATTACAGCGCGTTGACATCCCAAGGTCTGCAGTATTCTGGAGTTTGTAAAAATATGCCATTAATACTATTACTGTGAAGACGGAAGGTATGAAATTGTACAGTGGAATGATGAACAGTTTAATGAATTTGTGAGCGCCAAGATCTGTACAGGGGTTATATATTTATAGCCTCGTTGATCATTCTGTGTTTTTTTGGGAAATGCGAAGAATAGATTTGAAATGTGGCTCTGATTTGATACTGCGGAGTCCTTACAACGTGAGAGCAAAGGCTGAGTTTCAAATTATAATATCAATAACTCGTCTTTTATATAACACTTCATACCACATTCCTAATGTGTCTAAGCGCTGTTACTGTTACTTAATTAAATGATACGTGTGCACTAGTGACACGGGAATGAAAAGTCACACGAGTGCTCAAAAGCGCACAGCTACAACGAAAGTTCTATATATAAAAAAAATAGTGCGTTTCAAAGTAATTTGCTTAGTCCCGGGAGTGGGAAACAGCAGACAGCTGCCATGATTTGTTTCCTTGTGGGAAACATTCCCTCAAGCAATCCGTTTAACAGTCCGGCAGGAAGGACTTTGATCACTATCTGTGTCACCATCTTTTGTTAATCTAGGAGCAGGAGGAGCCCCAACCTAAACATTGATTGCTTTTCACCACATGCTGACACACTTAACACTTTCTGCATGCCGTGTGCACTTTCACTTTCATTTGATTCGCAATGGCGGCCGCCGCCGCACACACCACTCTCGGGACGTTGCCCTTGAGCAACGGCAGCCGCTTTTCGATTTTATTTTCTGCGTGCGTTCACTTATGTTTCACAATGCCCTGCTTTCCTGACACAATGTGATCCGGGCTTTAGGCTTATAGTCAATCACATGGGGGGAGGTGTGACATGCGGTAAGATAAAGTGCGTGGGGGTTGGGTGCACAGAGCTGCACAGTGCCGGGGTTGTTTTGCCCTAAATACTTGTTCCTACTGACAGCAGTGGGCGTAAAGATAAAAAGTAATTTTCTGGAGTTTGCCTACAGTTTTGGAACGCTTCTACGTGAGGCTTTCAGTGCTTTATGTGTAACACACTATCGGCAGTAAAATAAGGCATTCATATTTATACAGGGGAGTGCATTTTAGAATGTAGCCCCTTGCAATTTAGGGGTCTTGAAGGAAAAGTAAAACTGATCCATTACTCCTAAAAGTTTTTATGCAGCATCATAAAAAATTTATTTTCGAATCTGATCATTCTGTCAACATTAGTGAAGGGACAGATGAAGGTGAAGCAGTGACCTAAGTGTTGCAGAGTTTGTGAGACAGACGTTTAGTCCTAAACAGGCAAGGGCCTACGCCCCCACGAAGAGATGGTTACCCAACTTCATTTGATAGCTCTGTATAAGCAAAAGTTTTCCCTTCCTACTATCAGAGTATAGATGAGATTGAGCTACCCATTTATTCAGAAAGATGCACAGAGGAACGAAATCTAAATCTGTTCAGGGACAAGAGGCATCCGAGAACCCATGGCAGGTGCCATAGACCATTGGAGAGGGCAGGCAGTGCCCAACCCCCTAATAAAATTCCAAGTGTCCCCTCCTTATAACCTTCTCTTCACATACCCACGCCTGGCCAACTACTCATTCCCCACTGACATTACCACTCGCTCTACTGTTACCTTCGTCTAGTCATCCACCTGCTCCCTGACAATAGCCCACCTAACAGGCTCTGCTCCTCCATCGCATAAGCCCCCTAACAACAATTGATCCTGCTGACACCGCCTAAAACAAACAAGCATTGGCATAGCCAATAGGTCTCGCCTTTGGGATCTTATAAGTGTTTAGCCATGCAACAGTTGATGTTGTTGCACCAAGGATATTGTGCTGGATAACTAAACACTTATAAGGTCCCAAAGGCGAGACCTATTGGCTATGCCAATGCTTGTTTTAAATTGCCTTCATACTTGCGAGATGCTGGTCTCGTTTTGCTATAAAAAGCCATGCAAGGAGGGTAAGGCAGAAGTATTGCCTGCAAAAGAAAATCAAACACAGAAAGGACACAGTAAGATCTCTTCTCTCCGCTCTAAAAAATAAACATTGCCTGAACTGGGCAGACCGCTTTTACCTTCCCCATTCCAGCTGCAGCACATGAGCTGGGAGGAGGGTAGGGAATGTTTACCGAGTCCCGTACACCAGTCCTGCCAGCATGCCACTGCTGCACTTTCCCCCCAGCTGACTCATAAGCGGAGAGACGTATTCCACCCAAATTCCTCCTTGTCCTCGATCAGGCAGGACCATATCAGAGATTCTTTAGCGACAGACTTTTTTTTTTCAGTTTTATATTCCTATTACAGATGCATACATTAAACATACCAGCACTGCAGGAACAGGGCTGTCATCTCTGCAGCAGTCATGGAAATAAGTGCATCCAGAAGGTTAGAGGATGGGTCACAGGACATGTTGAGGGTCACACAAATGGGAGAAAGACACTTCTAGGAAGTGGATACAATCATTTTTTCTTACGTGAGACTGGCGCTAATTGTCTCTTTGGAGGCACTTCTACTCACGTGTGTCAGGACTAGGGAAAAAAACAAGGAGTAATGAGCCACAGAACATGTCCCCTCTACTCCGTATACTAATGAGTAACAACTTATGCACCTAGACCAGAGAAGAGCCTGGTGGAGCTCTTGAAATGGAGTTTTCTCCTTTCTTGTGAAGATTTGCCATATTTAGTCGTTAATGCTCAGCAGTACTTGGGGTTTCATGCGGTGGAGGTCATTTTTCCTAGCGTTTGTATCCCAGTGAAGTCAGTCCATCTACCAAGCGAAGTTGGACGAACAAGTTAGTTGCCTTTCGGTAATGCTTTTTCTGGTAGAGACTATCTAACCGCAGATTCCTTACCTTTTGAATATTCCCCCAGGTGTCAGACTGGATCCAGAAACTTTTTTGCAGTACCTCTGCATGTGACCGGTGACGACGTGCAGCTCCGCACAGACGCCGTTCCGGAAATGACGTGCAGAGCCTATATGGGCACCATTCTTGCGTGCTGACATCAGTTGCTTTTCAAGGCTGTCTGCTTCCCCAGACGCAGAGCCCCAACACAAATTAGCTATGACCGGTGTGCTGATTCCTAGACTTGACATCTTATTAATGGGTAGAGCCCAGTTCCTAGATTGGGAAGAAGGAAGAGTGGATGAAGAATCTGCGAAGGTAAGTGACTTATTCTTCTGATCGAGATTTCTAACAGCAGATTCCTCACCTTCTGAACACATACCAGGGCAGAACCTATTAGGTGGTGGGTCTATGAATTGGTGAGAATCAATAAGTCCTGTAGGACTGAGCGGGCGAAATGCCCTTCTCGGCAAACCCGGCTGTCCAGACAGTATTGCTTTGTGGGCATATGGAGCGAATTCCACGTAGCCACCTTGCAAATGTCCAGGACAGGAACTACGTGTGCCAATGCAGTGGTATCAGCTTTGGCCTGGTGGAATGTGCTCGCAGAACGTCTGGAGGCTGCTTTTTAGCCACTGTGTAGCAGATCTTGATGCAGAGTACGATCCAACTGGAGCTAGCCCTGTTCTGCATGGCCTTGCCTTTTTTCGCCCCAATGAACCCCACAGAGAGATAATCATCCATTAAGAGTTCCTTGGTATGGTCGATTTAAAAGCTCAGCATGCCTTTGGGGACCAAGCAATGGAGTTTCTGATTCTCCTTAGAGAGATGAGGCGGAGCATAGAATGCTGGCAGAGTGATGGTTTGACCAACATGAAATGATGTCACAACCTTTGGTAAGAAGGATGCTCACGTCCGCAGAACCAGTCTGGGAAGAAGGTGGTGTACGGTGGTGTACGACGGCATAACACAGAGGGCCTGAAGCTCATGCACTCACCGTGCTGAGGTGATGGCGATGAAGAACATGATCTTAAGGGTGAGGACCTACAGGGAACAGCTGTAAAGTGGTTCAAAGAGAGTGCACATCAAATATGCAAGGATCACATTAAGGTCCCACTGAGGCATGACGAAAGGGGAGGGAGAAAACAAGTGTTTGAGACCTTTCAAAAAACGCATCACAACCAGTGACTTAAATAATGAGGGCTGATGTGGTAACTGTAAATAGGTCGAAAGGTAACCTTTAACTGTGCTCAAAGCAAAGCCCTGCTCGGCAAGAGATAAAACAAACAAGTAAATGTCAAAAAACTTGGCCTGGGTGGCGGGGGGCATGGAGGGTGGGGGAGACTGACATGTGCCACACCAACTACAAATTTGTCCCAACAACAGGCGTATACAGTTTTATGTCCAGGGATGCCTGGCTGCCAAGATGACATCAACTACCTACGGAGGAAGGTCAGAGGTGTTCAGCTGTTGCTGCTCAGTCTCCATGAATGAAGGTGTAGATTGCGAAGGCCCGGGTGAAGAATGCTGCCCTGTTGTTGTGACTGCAGGTCCTCCTGGAGGGGCAGCCTGATCAGAGGACAGATGCTCAAGCCTGGGAGTTCTGAATACCAGACTGTTTGTTTCCAAACCGGAGCCATTAGGATAACTTGGGCCCAGTCGATCCTGATCTTCTTAAGTGGTATCGGCGGGAAGAGGTAGAGGAGTAACGAGTTCCAGAGATGCCTTCGAAACTTCAACACGTAAAACTGCTGACATTGTGTATTCTCGGTGGCGGCGAACAGATCGAGCCAAGATGCTCCCCATTCACAGAAGAGACCTTGCACCACCTCCGGGTGTAACTGCTGCTCGTGATCCGCTCGGCATTGATGACAGAGCTCATCTGCCGCAGCAAATATCTTGCCAGGTTGTTCACCACCAGGAAGATATCCTGATGGTCCAGCCATTTCTAGAGGTGCAGCACCTCCTGGCACAGAGTCCAGGACCCATAGCATCCTGCTTGTTGCAATACCACATGGCCATGGTGTTGTCCGTAAGCATCTGCACCAGCCTCCCTTTAATGGATGGAAGGCTTTCAGTGCCAAGCAGATGGCCCTCAGATCCAGAAGCTTGATATCGAGCCAGGCCTCCACTGCAGACCAGAGGCCTCTGATTTCTACCTCTTCCAGATGGCCACCTCAACCCAGATTGGACGCATCCGTCACCACTGTCAACTCTGACAAAGTAGGGAGAGGGGTCTGCAGCTGACAACTGCGTTTCTGTAACCACCAGTGCAAATCTTTCACAGTCTCCTCTGAGGTCTGGATGTGGTAGGAGAGGTCTCTTCGATGTTGGGCCCACTGAAACTTCAGATCCCACTGCAAAGCCCGCATTTGCAATCTAGCGTGCCTGACCAGCAGGATGCAGGAGGCTATCAGTCCCAGTAGTCTCATAGTCAACCTCAATTAAATCGCGGACAGAGGCTGAAAGATTGGGATTATAGCCTCAATGTCCTGGCCTCTCCTTTCTGAGGGAAAGGCACAAAACTAAACCATGTCCAGAATGGCTCCGATGAAGGGGAGAGTCTAAGGAGTCGACTTTAGCATGTTCATAGTGAACCCCAAAGATGACAGCAGGTTTACCGTAGTCTGGAGATGTTTGACGACTACCTAGGGTTAGCCCGCCTTCAACAGCTAGTCGTCGAGGTAGGGGAAGACTGGGACCCCTGACCTCCAAAGATGTGCTGCCACCACTGCCATCACTTTCGTGAACACCCGTGGGGCACTGGTGAGGCCAAATGGGAGCACAGCCAACTGAACATGCTCCTGTCCCACCATGAACTGCAGGTAGCGCTGATGGGCCTGTAGGACAGGGTGTTGAAACAGGAATCCTGCAGCTCCAAAGCCACCACCTAGTCCCCAGGGTTGAAGGCAGCCAAGACCTGGGCCAGTGTGAGCATCTTGAATTTTTTTTTCTGGAGGAAGGCGTTGAGAGAGAGCATGTCTAAAATAGGACGGAGACCTCTGTCATTCTTCGGCACCAGAAAGTAGTAGAAATAACAACCACGACCTACTTCTGGCACAGGCACTTTCTGGACAGCCCCTATGGCCAGAAGGGCTTGCACATTCTTCTGTAAGATTGACAGATGGTCCTCCGTCAGTAATTCTGGGGATGGTGCAAGTTGCGGCGGAGTGGCAATGGACCCATTCCCAACTATCTGCAGGACCCAATTTTCTGGTGTGGTGGTCTGCCAACCCGGCAAGTATCAACGGATCCTGCCTTCAAACAGGTGACTGTGCTCCCAGGGGCCGTTCTTCCACTAGGGCGGAGGAGCGTCGCCCCACTGCTTTCTCGCAGTGCGAGAAAGCCAAAACATAAAATGCTAATAAAGTTATTACCATTTTATGTTTTCTTTGTGCATTGCGGGCACGCGGGTGGGCGGAGCTACTCTGCTCTTTGAGCAGGGCAGGGGAGGAGTGGTTTGCACACTCCTGCGTGTGCAAAGACTGTTTGATCGGCCCTCTGGGGCCGCCCAAACTAGTCATGCGCACTCTGCCCTTTCTGCATGCAGGCCGCATAGCAGCCTACATGGAGAACAGGGCCACCCCATTAGCCCCTGGCTGGGTGGCATACCAACAAATCACAACGCTGATTGCAGCATTGTGATTGGCTTAGGGGAGGGTGCAGAGGGAGCCTGGCTGCCTGCTTCCTGTTGGAAGCAGGAGCTGGAGCCGAGAAGACGCGGGACCCGGCGGAAAAAAGGTAAGTTTAATAAAACATTTTTTTTTATTTACCCGTGACCCCCCCGCGAATCCCCTCCCAACCTGCGACCCCACGCACCCGCCCCCCCACCCACGAGCAATGCCGGCCGCGACTGTGTCCTCCACTGTGTGTTCCACTGAGGACACACTAAAGGGGTTTGGAAAGTGGAGCTGGGGGTGGTAGGAGAGGAAGTGGACTACGTGGTTTGTTGGCCCTAACCGCAGTGACAGTGGGCATCATGGCCGCGACAGTGCTGTGTACATTGCTGGGGCTGAATTGGCTGACAATATGGGGTACCTCTGCCAAAGCTTCGAAAGGAACGGTAGGGCTGATGCGGCTGGTGAGGCGGGGCACATAAACCCAGATAGTTTATGACTCTGGGCAATAGCTCACTTAATTTCCACGACGGCCCCCAGCGCCTTGAGACCCGTAAGGGTGAGTAGTTCGCGCTTTACAAATACGGATTTAGATTTTTTTGAGATAGTATGCAGTGGCCCAGCTCTCCTTCCACTGCTGTAGAATTTAATCAGCTTTGTCCCCAAACATGCAAGTCTCATCAAAGGGCATGTTCATAAGAGACCATTGAACATTACCTGAAAAAACATAGCCATGCATGGCGGCGAATGGCATTGCTGGTGCCAGTGGCTCGCCCAACGGAATCGGTGGTGTCCAAGCCACAACGAATTGTGAACTTGGCCTCATTACAACCGCCCTGTATGGCTTGGGTTAGGACAGGTCGGGGGACTTGAGCCACCAAATCCCAAAGAGCGCGGGAATAGTGGCTCAGGAGACAGCTGGCATTCACAGGTTTGAGGCTAAAGCTTATGGAAGAAAATACCCTCTTCCAAAAGGTCTTGCCTCATTTGCACTCCTTATTGGAGGGAGTAGTTGGAAAGGTATTTGGATTCGTTCAACTTGTAGATGCCTGCCTCCAGCAAGCTTTCAGGGGAGGGGTGCAGAGGCACAAGTTACTAACTTGTGTAACGATATATCTGTAAGAGACAGTAGTTAGTGACAGATTCCTTACCTTAGAATATCCCCAGGGGTCAGGCTGGATCCGGAAAGTTTTTTGCGTAGCAGTACCCTTGCGCGTCGTGCGGCTCCGCGTCCGTCGTTGGGATCGCCGGGATGACGTCGCGGGCAGTACTTAGACGCCGCCCCTGCGCGCTGACGTCAGTTCTGTACACGACTTTCCGCGCCAGGAACGCAGAGCCATGCAAGAAGCTGACATAGGTGTCTGAAAAATACTAGGGCCCTGAAAGGGATGTCCTTAACCCTAGAAATCAGTTCGCAGAACGGGGAGGATGGGTGGGGCGGTAAGGAATCTGTCACTAACTACTGTCTCTTACAGATATATCGTTACACAAGTTAGTAACTTGTGCATCTGAAAGAGACACGTTAGTGACAGATTCCTTACCTTAGAATAGATACCCCAGCAATACCAACCCAGGTGGTGGGTCTGCGAACAAAGATCAGACAAGGAAGTCCCGGAGGACAGAACGGCCAAACAAGCCGTCCCTCCGGACCTGACTGTCAAGGCAGTAATGCTTTGTAAGTGTGTGCCGCGAGGCCCACGTAGCTGCCTGACAGATATCCTGCAGCGGAACACCGCGGCAAAAGCCGTGGTAGCAGCCGTTGCCCTGGTGGAATGGCCACGCAGCCCAACAGGAGGCTCCTTCTTAGCCAAAGAATAGCAGGCTTTGATACACAAGGTTACCCAGCGGGAGATGGTTCTCTTGTGCACCGCCCGACCTTTTTTGGCGCCCACGTAGCCAACAAAGAGCTGGTCATCCACCCGAAAGTGTTGTGTGCGGTTGATATAAAAGGAAAGCGCACGTTTTGGGTCCAGACGGTGGAGCCTCTCTTCCTCTCTGGAAGGATGCGGAGGCGGAAAGAAGGTGGGCAAAGTGATGGTCTGCCCAATGTGGAAGGCAGTAACCACCTTTGGCAAGAAGGACGGACGTGTCCTAAGAACAACCTTGTCTGGATGGACAGACAGAAAGGGAGGTTTGCATGATAGAGCCTGGAGCTCACTCACCCGCCGAGCGGAGGTGATGGCCACCAGAAAGGCTGTCTTCAGAGTCAGAAGACGAAGAGGACAGTTATGTAGAGGCTCAAAGGGAGCGCACATAAGAAAGGTAAGAACCAAGTTCAAGTCCCACTGAGGCATCACAAACGGAACAGGAGGGAAGAGGTGTGTAATGCCTTTTAGAAACCTGTTAACAACAGGGGACTTGAAAAGGGAGGGCTGATCAGGAAGCCTGAGGAAGGCCGAGATGGCACTAAGATAGCCCTTGATGGTACCCAGGGCAGAACCCTGTTGGGCCAGGGAAAGAAGGAACAGAAGAACCTCAGAAAGAGGGGCAGAAAGGGGATTCACAGCCTTTGCTGTGCACCATGCCACAAACTTGTTCCACCTACAGGCGTATACCACCTTAGTGGAGGGACGCCTGGCTGCCAGAATTACATCACAAACTTCGGGAGGCAAGTCGAAAGGAATCAACTGCCGCCGCTCAATCTCCAATCAAGCAGGTGGAGGCTGGATAGGTTAGGGTGGAGGACCGTCCCCTGCTGCTGCGACAGAAGATCCTCCCGAAGAGGCAGACGGATCGGGGGATAGACGCTCATACTGAGTAGCTCGGGATACCAAACTCTTCGAGCCCAGTCCGGAGCCACAAGGATGACTTGGGCCCGGTCGCGCCGAATCTTCTTCAACACTCTGGGTAGAAGTGGTATAGGCGGAAAAGCGTACAACAGACCGCAACTCCACTCGCGACGAAAAGCGTCGCCGAGCGAGCGCTGCCTTGGAAATTCCAACGCGCAGAACTGATGACATTGCGCGTTCTCTTCGGTGGCGAATAGATCTAACCAAGGCTCTCCCCACTGTAGAAAGAGTCCTTGCGCCACTTCTGAGTGAAGACGCCATTCGTGGTCCATCATGCACCTGCGGCTGAGTTCGTCCGCCCTGGCGTTCAGGGAACCTGCCAGGTGTTGAACCATCAGGAAAATGCCCTGATGTTCCAGCCATGTCCAGAGGCGCAGAGCCTCCTGACATAGGGTCCACGACCCCACCCCGCCTTGCTTGTTGCAGTACCACATGGCGGTGGTGTTGTCTGTGAACACCTGCACTACCTTCCCTTTGACAGAGGGAAGGAATGCCTTGAGTGCAAGTCGGATCGCCCAGAGCTCCAGAAGGTTGATATGGAGCCGGGTCTCCGCCGGAGACCAGAGGCCTCTGATCTCCGCCTCTCCCATGTGACCGCCCCATCCCAGAAGGGACGCGTCCGTCACAACTGTGTGCTCTGGCTGGGGAAGGAAGAGTGATCTGCCCATGACCCATTGCCGGTTCGAGAGCCACTACTGCAACTGTCTTGCAGTCCCCTCCGAGATCTGAACGTGATCGGACAGTTTGCCCTGGTGCTGCGCCCACTGGAACTTCAGGTCCCACTGCAGAGCCCGCACATGCCATCTGGCATGATCGACCAGCAGGATGCAGGAGGCCATGAGGCCCAGCAGCCTCAGGGTCATCCGTACCGAAACCCAGGATAAAGGCTGAAAGATCGGAATCATAGCCTGAATATCCCGGACTCGCCGTTCGGGAGGATAGGCCCGAAACTGCGTCGTGTCCAGAACTGCTCCGATGAAAAGGAGCTGTGGAGAAGGAATCAGATGCGACTTCGGCACATTGATGGAGAACCCCAGCGAGTGCAGGAGTTCGGCCGTAGTCTGGAGGTGGGAGACGACTGCCTGGGACGAGCCCGCCTTCAGCAGCCAGTCGTCGAGGTAGGGGAAGACTGGAACCCCTGCCCGGCGCAGATGAGCTGCGACCACCGCCATCACTTTCGTGAACACCCGAGGGGCACTTGTAAGGCCAAAGGGGAGCACAGTGAACTGAAAATGCTCGAGGCCTACCGTGAACCGAAGGTAACGCCGGTGGGCCGGCAGGACGGGGATGTGAAAATAAGCGTCCTGCAAGTCCAACGCTACCAACCAGTCTCCAGGGTCGAGGGCAGTCAAGACCTGAGCTAGGGTGAGCATCTTGAACTTCTCCTTCCGGAGGAAGCGATTGACGTTCCGGAGGTCCAAGATAGGACCCATGTCCTCCTTGTCCTTTTTGGGTACCAGAAAGTAGTGGGAGTAGCAACCACGTCCTACTTCTGGGGTCGGAACATGCTCGATGGCCCTCTTGGCCAAGAGGGCCGTGACTTCCTTCTGCAGAAGCACCAAGTGATCCCCTGACATGCGGTGGAATTGAGGTGGCATGGCTGGGGGGTGGTCTCGAAGGGGAGGAGTAGCCCCTTCGGACAATGTCCAAGACCCACCTGTCCGAGGTGATGGGACGCCAGTGGTGAAGGTGATGGCGGACCCTGCCCCTACTGGCGTGCTGTGCACCTGAAAGGAAGGACTAGGAGGGCTTGGAGGCCGCGGACGGGGCGGAGTTGGTGGCCTGACCCGCACGCTGGTTGCCCGAACCGCCACGGCGGTAGCCATGTCCTCGGCCACGCGAAGACGCTTGCTGCGCGGGCCGGTGGCTGGGCAGTGGACGTGACTGGGCGCCCCTTCCGTGGCCACGAAAGGGGCGAAAAGCAGACGTTAGCGGAGGGCGCACAACTGAAAGGCCCAGGGACTTGGCAGTAGCCCGTGAGTCCTTAAAACGCTCCAGCGCATGGTCTGCTTTGGAACCAAAAAGACCGACTCCATCAAAGGGCATGTCCATGAGTGTATTCTGGACATCACCCGAGAAACCAGTTGTTCTCAGCTAGGCGTGGCGACGCTAGCGCCACCGTCGTTGCAAGCGATCTGCCCAGCGAGTCGGCGGTATCAAGGCCACAACGTATGGTGTATTTAGCCGCATCTCTACCTTCCGCAATGGTGCGGGTAAGCAGTGTCTGGACCTCCTCAGAACACTGGGGCAAAACAGTCGCCACCGAATCCCACAGGGAGTGGGTATATCGGCCCAAAAGGCAAGCGGTGTTGACGGACCGCAAGCCAGCACTGGAGGAAGAAAAAGCCTTCTTCCCAAACTGGTCCAGGCGTTTGGATTCCCTATCCGGAGGGGCGGTAGGGAAGGCGGTTTGGGAGGCAGAGGCTTGGACAACCAAGCTCTCGGGGGTGGGATGTTGAGAGAGAAACAAGGGGTCGCCCGGAGCAGGGCGATGGCGTCGGGCCACGTTCCTATCCACAGGAGCCCCTGTGGTGGGCTTGGACCAGGTGCCCAAAAGAACGTCAGACAGTGCATCATTAAACGGCAGCACAGTCTCCGTGGAGGAAGCTGCCGGCTGAAGCACTTCTGTCAGGAGATTAGTCCTGACAGCCACAGTAGGCAATTGGAGGTGCAAGGCTCCAGCTGCTCTACGCAACACCATTGCGAAATTTGCTCCCTCCTCCGTAGCCACGGGAGGAGACAGCATGCCAGTGTCAGGGGAAGTGTCTAGACCACTGGCATCCCCAAGTTCCTCTGCCCAGTCCTCATCATACTCACACTGCCGTGTGAGAGGGTCTTCCGACCCCTCCCAGCTCTCCTGGTCCTCCTCTGGTGTAAAATATGGAGGAGGAGGGACATCTGGGACCAAAGGTCTCATCGGCGCCGGAGCCGGCGTCGAGCGACGTCGGTCCGGCTCCATGTCCGGAACCGGAGAGAACCGGGGAACGACGCTGCCCGGAGCCCCGGGCGGCAACGGCACCGGGGAGATCGGTGCCGGCGGAGGCGTGGTTAGGTCAACCGGCGTCGATCGGGGTTGCGGTACCACCGGAGCCGGGATCGAGGCCGGGGCCGGAGCTGGGGCCGGGATCAAGGCTGGCAGGACAGGCGACGCCGGAGCAACCCAATCAGGGCCCGCGGGGCCCGAAGGCACACCGGAGGGACCTTGAGGCCCGAAGTGGCGGGCCATGGCCGACAGGAATTCCTGTATCTCGGCCGGAGTCGCCCCCGAACCCGGGAAGGACGGGTAATGCAGGGGCGGCGCCACAGGCACATCCGGAGCCGCGGGGGCGGGGACTGTGCCGACAGGGGCCTCAGCCGAGTCGCGAGACCGGCGAGGCGAAGTCTTAGAGCGATGGTGCTTCTTAGACTTTTTGTGCTTCGACTTACCCGAGGAGTGCGAAGACTTGGACTCCGACCGGCGGGAGCTCCGCGACTGGCCCCTCGACCTCTCACGGGACCGGGGCTTGGTGCGGCGCGGAGCCGACTGCCAGACCTCGAGGAGCTTTCGAGACCGCTCTCGCAAAGCCTTCGGGTGTAAGGCCCGGCAGTCAGGGCACGACTTCGTGTCGTGGTCTCGGCCGAGACAGTAGAGACACTCTAAGTGCGGGTCTGTGATCGACATCATTCGACCACAGGCGTCGCATGGCTTGAAGCCGGGCATCCCTACCGACACCTAGGAGTCGAGAAGACTCGAAAAGAAACAGTGAAAAAATCACCTAAAAATGTAGTCAAAAATTGACTAGGGCACTGCTCTTCCCGGATCTGCGCTTACTGGCGCGGAAAAAGAAGAACTGACGTCAGCGCGCAGGGGCGGCGTCTAAGTACTGCCCGCGACGTCATCCCGGCGATCACGACGCCGACGACGGACGCGGAGCCGCACGACGCCGCCTACCGCCGCGCAAGGGTACTGCTACGCAAAAAACTTTCCGGATCCAGCCTGTCGCCTGGGGATATTCTAAGGTAAGGAATCTGTCACTAACGTGTCTCTTTCAGATACAAAAATACAGGGTTGCCCAGGGCAGGGAGGTGGCATCTCTCAATTTGACGATTGACCGGGGTGCCAGAGCAAGGTCTGACCTAAGCCCCAAAAGGGTATCTATAATGGCCTCACTGAAGGGCAGGAGGGGCTCAATGGATGTCTTAACGGAAGTGCGCCAGCCTGGATAGACATTTGTTTTTGACCACTAAGGGGAGCTTGAATCAAGAACTTTGGCTGCCTTGCGCATGACCATGGCATAAAAAGCGCTCTCAGTGGCAGTACCAGGGGGAGAGAGGAGTCCTGACACAATGGAAGTATTAAGGTCACTGGCTTCTTGAATGTCATCATACCAATTTTCCTTGTGGTATGGTTGTCTAATCTCATTACTTGCAAAGTAATCATTGCCCGAATCCGTGCCAAATAAAGAATGAAATGTATGTGTCCTTCCTTGTGGGGGGGGGGCAAGTCAAGTAGGGGAGGTGGTGTTTCGATGGAAGTCAAGCACGGCCCTGGTCGAGGTCATAGTGGGCCGATTCAGAGTCCACAATGGGCTCCTTGTTCTCCGTCATCGTTACAAGTTATTTACCTTTGATAACACTCTTTCTGGTAGAGACTCTATCTAACCGCAGACTCCTCACCTTTTGAATATTCACCAGGCATCAGACTGGATTGAAAAAAAGTCAGCAGAACCTCTGAATGCCGGTCCGTGGTGTCATAAGGCTCTGCACTGACTTCGTTCCATTCTGGAAATGACGTGCGGATCCTATATCGGTGCAACTCCTGTGCGCTGACGTCAGTTAATTTCAGGAGTGTCCACATCCCCAGATGCAGAGCCCCAAAGGCAAATTAGTGTGACCAGTGTGCAGATTCCTACACTTGGGATCTTAATAATAGAGTCCAACAGAACAGGAAGGATGGGAGGGTCGGTGAGGAATCCGCTAGACAGTCTCTACCAGAAAGAGATTTACCAAAGATAAGTAACTTGTTCTTTTGCTAGAGACTACGAGCCGCAGATCCCCCGCCTTCTGAATAGATACCAAAGCAGTACCTATTTGGAGGTGGGTCTGTGGGTGGACTCAAGTCAGACGTCCTGCAGGAACCAGCGGGCAAAATGCCCCTCGCGGCAAATCTGACTGTCCAGACAATCGTGCTTCATGAACGTATTGAAGGACGCCTGTGTAGCTGCCTGGCAAATGTCCAGGACAGGGACTCCACGTGCCAATGCAGTGGTAGCAGCTTTGGCCCTGTTAGAATGAGCACGCAGTCCTTCCAGAGGCTGCTTTTTAGCCAGTGGTCAGATCTTAATGCAGAGCACAATCTACCAGGAGATGGTTTTCTTCTGCAAAGCCTTGCCTTTTTTTCAATCCAGAGAACCCCACAAAGAGCTGATCATCCACTGGGTGTTCTTTGGAATGATTGATGTAAAAGATCAGCGCTCTTTTGGGGTACAAGAGATGGAGTCTCTCCTCCTATGAGGGTTGAAATGGAGCATAGAATACCAGCAAAGTGATGTTGTGACTGATGTGGAGCAGCGTCACAACTTTCAGCAATAAAGATGCCCTGCCCACAAAACCAGCTTGTTTGGGAAGAAGGTGGTGGGTCCAGACAGAGCTTGAAGCTCACTCACATGCCGCGCTGATGTTATGATGATGAGAAATACTGTCTTAAAGATGAGAAGCCACAAGGAGCAGTTGTGAAGCAGCTCAAAGGGAGATGGATTAAACAAATGATGTAAACCTTTCAAAAAGTGCATAACAACTGTAGACTTAAACAATGAGAGCTGATCCACCAATCACCAAAAAGTCCAAAGAGCTGAAGTAAGAGTTACTTACCTTCGGTAACGATGTATCTGGTAGAGAGACAGTCTAGCCGCAGATTCCTTAACTTAGAATATCCCCAGACGTCAGACTGGATCCGGAAAACTTTTGCAGCAGCACCTCTGCGCGCCGGGAGGCGGCGCCGCCTGGCTCCGCCCTGACGTTGTCCCCGGACATGACGTCAGCGGAGCCATATAAGACCCTCCCGGCGCGCTGACGTCAGTTTTCTTCGGAGAAACTTTTCCGCGCCACAACGTGGAGCCAACACCAAAAACTGTGATATTATGGGAACAGTGTGCGAAAAAATATGAAAATCAGTGAAACCAAAAGAATAGAATGGTGAGAAAACACCGCATCCAACAGTGACAAGCACTGTATATGGAAAACGACCATAACGACAGTGATAAGCACTGTATAGTGAAAGCAAGTAAAGGGAAAGAGCAGAGCAGCACTCTGAGAAGGATCCCCGCAAAGCGAAGACAACGCCCTCCCTGTAGGCAAAATGACATACGAAAAGAATGCCAAGGCAGGCGATAGAATCCCGCACCAGAAGAATTGAAGGGAGAAAAGCAAAGCAGGACACTGAGAAGCAGCCCCGCAAGGCAAGACTATGCCCTCCCCCGAGGCAAAAGGACATACGAAAAGAACGTGAAGGCAGACGACAGAATGCCTGCAACTACAAGATCGAACCGTGACAGGCAAGAAGCCTGGAACCACCGAATGAAAGACGAACTATAAAAGATCTGCAACACCTTCCCCTTTGAAGAGATCTAGTGGATTGAGACACAGGCCAAGAGACCACAGGCTAAACGACCGTAGGAGAGTTAATGGAGCAGGTGGGAGGGTGGGAAAAGAACATCAGTAGGCCCTATACTGGGAGAACCACAGTGTAGGTATTGTTGAAGAAGACCTGAATCCACCTCCCAATCACGATATTGGGAGGAACAGAACAAGTAACCAAAAGGAATGAACCTACCGTGGAGGGAGGTGAAAGAGGTCACCCCGCAGGACGATAAAGCCACCAAGAGGGAGGCGAATGCATAAAACCCCACCCGAAAAGGTTTCTCGCAGAACGGGGAGGATGGGCGGGCGTTAAGGAATCTGCGGCTAGACTGTGTCTCTACCAGATACATCGTTACCGAAGGTAAGTAACTCTTACATCTGATAGAGACATCTAGCCGCAGATTCCTTAACTTAGAATAGATACCAAAGCCATACCCCATAGGAGGCGGGTCTGCGAGCGAACCCTCCGTAGGGAGCGGCCAACAATGGGAGGCAAGGCATCAGAAGCTGCCGAGGAGCGGCAGGAAAGCCCTTTCGTGTATACAGGGATGAAAGGGAGCACAGAACCAGGAGGTCAGTGCAGAATGCGACAGTCGAGCACTTCCGGAAAAGAAAACGAGCTGATCGCAGGAGCCGAGGGATCTGCAAGAGAGAAAGGTCCTGCGAGGGGACAAGAAGGCACCATTGGCCCCGAGCAGGAAGGTGGAACATGCACAACAGTGGAAGAAACACTGTGGAAGCGCACAAGCCAGGCACAGTGGACAGCAGCAGTAGGATGCTGACCATGCCCAGGAAGAGCCTGTGTACACGCGACACAAGACTTGCCATCGCCCAAGTGCCCTTGAACAAAAACGTGGGAAAGGGGAGAGACCAAAGGCAGAATGACAGAGAAGCATGCGAGAAAAAAGAGCCATGCATGCGGGGAACAGAAGTACACCGGAGGGACCGGGTGGAGCACTAGAACCACACCAAGCACAAGGGAGCGCCGCAAGTGATAGCCCAGATGCCAGAGATGCATCACCAGGTAGACAACCTGTGAAAGGGACCCGGCAACCGTACACAAACACAGAAGGCTGGCTCGTACGGGGAAGCGGAGGCCAAGACCACGGGCAGCGTAGCAAGTACCTAGCATGCGTGTCCCCTAGGTGTGTGTAGAACGCCAGAATAAACAGCAAGAAAGGGCGCAGCCGTGAATGATGGTTTGCTAAAGAAAGCAAGAGCCACTATAGGTATCAACAGTCACGTTGTATCCCAACCGGACAAATAAATGTCCAGAACTAAAAGCGACACCAGCCCTCGGCAAAGGGGAGCCACGGTCCCCCGCGAGACCGATTGAAATGCTGAGTAGGACAGGAAAGAGTCAGCACGCAAAATAACTCACACAGGACAGAGAACGTCCTGAGGAGAACACTGCCACAGAGAGCAGCAACAGCAGCCCGAAGTAGAAACATGACAAAGTCCTGCGCGGAAGCAGCAGGGGAACAGGCCACGCCAGGGAAGTGCCCATGAAGTAGGGCACAAGGCAATGTACAGCAATGTGTAATGCGGCCAAGACGCCACCATGTAAGAACGAAGTCCAGATGGGACTGAACTACAAGAAAGTACTACTTTGCGCAGAGAGGAGAGTAGAATCAGGCAGCGCAGATGCGGAAGGAAAGCGGAAGCCCTCCGCGACAGCGAATATACCAGGGGGCATCCACCGGCCGCCCAAAGAACACAGAAGAACCGTGTCAAGGAGCCCTGCGTGCCGAGGGGCAGCGACAGGGCTCCGCCCCGAGGCCGACCTTAGGTGGGGCGTCCGTAACGGAAGACCCATGCACGAAAGAAACGGAACAAGGTGGTCCAAGGGACAGCGGCTGACGAGAAAGGCAGCCAGAAAAAACCAAGGAGGGCCAAGCTGAAAAGACCCTCCTGGAAGAGGCAAGCGAGACAGAACCTTAAGAAAGGTAGCATCGGCAGATGCAGGGGGTTGCCACAGACCATCTGCAGGCCCAATCAGAAAGGCCACAGAGCGATGCCAGACTGTGGCCGCAAGAAGGCAGAGAAAGGCCCACAACAGCGGAAAAAGACGACAGTCACATCCGCAGGACAATGCCTGGAAAAAGACTCCACAGAAGCCTATCAAGTCTGCTGTGCGAGGGAGGTAGCTATACAATAGCCAACGAACACCCTACATAGGATAAGTCTCAACCCCAACTAGGGGCACCTCTTGAGCGTGAACGCATAGACAGAGGATCAATATAAGCAAAAGCAGCTGTCCAGCTGCAATAAAGCTAAGTAACAAAGGTGAGAAACCTTCCAGGCCGTCTGGGTACCACATCAGGAACCCAGGGCCCATATTAAACAAAGACAACACCGTATAGGGAATGGAAAAACCCGCAAACGGACTAGAACATAACAAAATCATGGGAGGTCAGACATGAGGCGGTCGACCGCTGAGTCCGCACGACCATCAAAAAGGGACACTCCATCAAATGGCAGATCCCGAAGACTCTCCCGAACATTTACCGGGAAACCCCCCTCGCGCAGCCAGGCATGGCGACGCAGAGCAACGGACCTGGCCATTGCCCGACCCACCGAGTCCGTGGTGTCGATGGCCGACCGAATGGTAAATTGTGCCATTTCTCGGCCTAAATGAAGGAGACGGGCCAGGTCAGCACGAGGACTCTCGGGGAGGGTGGGAAGAAGACACTCGACGGAGTCCCATAGGGCACAAGAAGCCCGTGCAAACACGCAAGCCGAGTTCAGAGCGCGGATGCCCGAACTAGTGGACGCAAATACATGGCGGCCACATGCCTCCAACCAACGAGACTCCCTAGTGGGAGGCAGCAATGGAAGAGGAGAGGAAGGCTGCGTGGCAAAGGCCACCTGGAGTACTCGACCCTGAGCCCCAGGATGAAGGGACAAACAGGCAGGATCCCCCGGAGCCGGACGGTGCCTATGAGCAACGGCCCGATCCACGGGGTCCCCCGAGGAGGGCCGTGCCCATGCGCCAAGAAGGGAGTCAAACAACAACCCGTCAATAGGCAGCAAGGGCTCCATGTCCACCGCACCCTGGTGGAGGAGATCCAATAATGGATCAGGAGACAAGGAGACCGATGGGGGGTGCAAGTGTAAAATAGTTGCAGCCCTTCGAACAGCCCTTGAAAATGCTGCGCCAGCTTCTGTAGGCACTCTGGGTGGTGACAACAGGTGATCGGTAGGAGATGGTTGCAGGCTAACTCGTCCTGCAGCTGTAGCAGCACAGGGCCACTGCCCAAGGGGCATTGGAGCCAAAGGGCGCGGAGACAACCCCGGGTGCTCCGGGTCTGCATCCTCCTCAAACAGAGGAACAACAGGGACCGGCGCCGGCGTCGACCGACGTCGAAACGGCGTCGTAACGAGGTCGACTTCAACCAGAGGCGACCCGGCCGTGTCTTGGACCGGCGCAGACTCACCCTCCCCCGAGAGCTGCGGAGAGGGAAGAGGCCGACCAGGAGTCGACTCTTGTGGTGCAGCCGCCTCCGACATCGACGCAGGGAGCCGCAATGGGCTATGCGGAGACATGGCAGAAGGGCTCGACGTTTGACTGGGATTCCCCTCCGGGCCGTGTCCCGACGTCGCAGCGACTCCGGAACCGGAGTCGAGGCACTCGGCCGGCGCCGAGGGCGAACCCGCCGGCGGAGACCCGACCTGAATGCCTACCTCCTCTGTGGGACCCGAAGGCGTGCCAGGGAGAGGAGGTGACCCAAAGATAGAGTGCAGAGCCTTGAAGTAGGCTTCCATCTGGGTCCGAGTCGCCCACGCACCCGGAAAGGGAGGGAATACGGGGCTCGACTCCTGGGGGCACGAGTCCGGAGTGGGACGGGAGCTACGGGCCCCGGCGTCACGTTTACGCGAGGTCGGCGACCTCCGTGACTTGTGTTTACGCTTACCTGTGTCCGGCGAATGACGTCCGCGGGAACGACTCCGGGAGCGGACGCGAACAGAAAACCCAGCCCGAGAGGGCGATCGGCGTGGAGGCGTCGAGCGGGACACCCGGGCGGCTAACAGCTTCATCCAGCGTTCCCGCAGGGACTTCGGACGCATCTGCCGGCAGGCATCACACTCCTCAGAGTCGTGGTGTGCACCGAGACACCACATGCAAATCGCGTGCGGATCCGTGGCCGACATCTGCCGCGCACAGGTCTCACACGCCTTAAAGCCCGAAGGCATCGCACACTGTTGCACAAGTTACTAACTTGTGTAACGATATATCTGTAAGAGACAGTAGTTAGTGACAGATTCCTTACCTTAGAATATCCCCAGGCGTCAGGCTGGATCCGGAAAGTTTTGCGTAGCAGTACCCTTGCGCGTCGGTAGGCGGCGTCGTGCGGCTCCGCGTCCGTCGTCGTGATCGCCGGGATGACGTCGCGGGCAGTACTTAGGCGCCGCCCCTGCGCGCTGACGTCAGTTCTGTACACGACTTTCCGCGCCAGGAACGCAGAGCCATGCAAGAAGCTGACACAGGTGTCTGAAAAATACTAGGGCCCTGGAAAGGGATGTCCTTAACCCTAGAAATCAGTTCGCAGAACGGGGAGGATAGGTGGGGCGGTAGGAATCTGTCACTAACTACTGTCTCTTACAGATATATCGTTACACAAGTTAGTAACTTGTGCATCTGAAAGAGACACGTTAGTGACAGATTCCTTACCTTAGAATAGATACCCCAGCAATACCAACCCCGGTGGTGGGTCTGCGAACAAAGATCAGACAAGGAAGTCCTGGAGGACAGAACGGCCAAAGAAGCCGTCCCTCCGGACCTGACTGTCAAGGCAGTAATGCTTTGTAAACGTGTGCAGCGAGGCCCACGTAGCTGCCTGACAGATAACCGGCAGCGGAACACCGCGGCCCAAGGCCGTGGTAGCAGCCGTTGCCCTGGTGGAATGGGCACGCAGCCCAACAGGAGGCTCCTTCTTAGCCAAAGAATAGCAGGTCTTGATGCACAAGGTAACCCAGCGGGAGATGGTCCTCTTGTGCACCGCCCGACCTTTTGGCGCCCACGTAGCCAACAAAGAGCTGGTCATCCACCCGGAAGTGTTTTGTGCGGTCGATATAGAAGGAGAGCGCACGTTTTGGGTCCAGACGGTGGAGCCTCTCTTCCTCTCTAGAAGGATGCGGAGGCGGAAAGAAGGTGGGCAAAGTGATGGTCTGCCCAATGTGGAAAGCAGTAACCACCTTTGGCAAGAAGGACGGACGCGTCCGAAGAACAACCTTGTCTGGATGAACAGACAGAAAAGGAGGTTTGCAAGATAGAGCCTGGAGCTCACTCACCCGCCGAGCGGAGGTGATGGCCACCAGAAAGGCTGTCTTCAGAGTCAGAAGACGAAGAGGACAGTTATGCAGAGGCTCAAAGGGAGCGCACATTAAAAAGGTAAGAACCAAGTTCAAGTCCCACTGAGGCATCACAAACGGAACAGGAGGGAAGAGGTGAGTAATGCCTTTTAAGAACCTGTTAACAACAGGGGACTTGAAAAGGGAGGGCTGATCAGGGAGCCTGAGGAAGGCCGAGATAGCACAAAGATAACCCTTGATGGTACCCAGGGCAGAACCCTGTTGGGCCAGAGAGAGAAGGAACAGAAGGACCTCAGAAAGAGGGGCAGAAAGGGGATTCACAGCCTTTGCTGTGCACCATGCCACAAATTTGTTCCACCTGCAGGCGTATACCACCTTAGTGGAGGGACGCCTGGCTGCCAGAATCACATCACAAACTTCGGGAGGCAAGTCGAAAGGAATCAACTGCCGCCGCTCAATCTCCACGCAAGCAGGTGTAGACTGGACAGGTTCGGGTGGAGGACCGTCCCCTGCTGCTGCGACAGAAGATCCTCCCGAAGAGGCAGACGGATCGGGGGATCTATGCTCATATTGAGTAGCTCGGGATACCAAACTCTTCGAGCCCAGTCCGGAGCCACAAGAATGACTTGGGCCCGGTCGTGCCGAATCTTCTTCAACACTCTGGGTAGAAGTGGTATAGGCGGAAAGGCGTACAAGAGACCGCAACTCCACTCGTGACGAAAGCGTCGCCGAGCGAGTGCCGCCTTGGAAATTCCAACGCGCAGAACTGATGACATTGCGCGTTCTCTTCGGTGGCGAATAGATCTAACCAAGGCTCTCCCCACTGTAGAAAGAGTCCTTGCGCCACTTCCGAGTGAAGACGCCATTCGTGATCCATCATGCACCTGCGGCTGAGTTCGTCCGCCCTGGCGTTCAGGGAACCTGCCAGGTGTTGAACCATCAGGAACATGCCCTGATGTTCCAGCCATGTCCAGAGGCGCAGAGCCTCCTGACAAAGGGTCCACGACCCCACCCCGCCTTGTTTGTTGCAGTACCACATGGCGGTGGTGTTGTCTGTGAACACCTGCACTACCTTCCCTTTGACAGAGGGAAGGAATGCCTTGAGTGCAAGTCGGATCGCCCGGAGCTCCAGAAGGTTGATATGGAGCCGGGACTCCGCCGGAGACCAGAGGCCTCTGATCTCCGCCTCTCCCATGTGACCGCCCCATCCCAGAAGGGACGCGTCCGTCACAACTGTGTGCTCTGGCTGGGGAAGGGAGAGGGATCTGCCCATGACCCATTGCCGGTTCGAGAGCCACCACTGCAACTGTTTTGCAGCCCCTCCGAGATCTGGACGTGATCGGACAGGTTGCCCTGGTGCTGCGCCCACTGGAACTTCAGGTCCCACTGCAGAGCCCGCATATGCCATCTGGCATGATTGACCAGCAGGATGCAGGAGGCCATGAGGCCCAGCAGCCTCAGGGTCATCCGTACCGAAACCCAGGATAAAGGCCGAAAGATCGGAATCATAGCCTGAATATCCCGGACTCGCCGTTCGGGAGGATAGGCCCGAAACTGCGTCGTGTCCAGAACTGCTCCGATGAAAAGGAGCTGTGGAGAAGGAATCAGATGCGACTTCGGCACATTGATGGAGAACCCCAGCGAGTGCAGGAGTTCGGCCGTAGTCTGGAGGTGGGAGACGACTGCCTGGGACGAGCCCGCCTTCAGCAACCAGTCGTCGAGGTAGGGGAAGACTGAAACCCCTGCCCGGCGCAGATGAGCTGCGACCACCGCCATCACTTTCGTGAACACCCGAGGGGCACTTGTAAGGCCAAAGGGGAGCACGGTGAACTGAAAATGCTCGGGGCCTACCGTGAACCGAAGGTAACGCCGGTGGGCCGGCAGGACGGGGATGTGGAAATACGCGTCCTGCAAGTCCAACGCTACCAACCAGTCTCCAGGGTCGAGGGCAGTCAAGACCTGAGCTAGGGTGAGCATCTTGAACTTCTCCTTCCGGAGGAAGCGATTGACGTTCCGGAGGTCCAAGATAGGACGCATGTCCTCCTTGTCCTTTTGGGCACCAGAAAGTAGTGGGAGTAGCAACCACGCCCTACTTCTGGGGTCGGAACATGCTCGATGGCCCTCTTGGTCAAGAGGGCCGTGACTTCCTTCTGTAGAAGCACCAAGTGATCCCCTGACATGCGGTGGAATTGAGGTGGCATGGCTGGGGGTGGTCTCGAAGGGAGGGAGTAGCCCCTTCGGACAATGTCCAAGACCCACCTGTCCGAGGTGATGGTGCGCCAGTGGGGAAGGTGATGGCGGACCCTGCCCCCTACTGGCGTGCCGTGCACCTGAAAGGAGGGACTAGGAGGGCTTGGAGGCCGCGGACGGGTTGGAGGTGGTGGCCTGACCCGCACGCTGGTTGCCCGATCCGCCACTGCGGAATCCACGTCCTCGGCCACGCGAAGACGCCTGCTGCGCGGGCCGGTGGCTGGGCTGCTGACGTGAAGGGCGCCCCTACCGTGGCCACGATAGGGGCGAAAAGCAGAAGTCAGCGGAGGGCGTGTAGCAGAAAGGCCCAGGGACTTGGCAGTAGCCCGTGAGTCCTTAAAGCGCTCCAACGCATGGTCTGCTTTGGACCCAAAAAGACCGACTCCATCAAAGGGCATGTCCATGAGAGTATTCTGGACATCCCCTGAAAAACCAGTGGTTCTCAGCCAGGCGTGGCGTCGGAGCGCCACCGTCGTTGCAATAGACCTGCCCAGCGAGTCGGCGGTGTCAAGGCCACAACGGATAGTGTATTTGGCCGCATCCCTTCCTTCCGCAATGGCGTGGGAAAGCAGTGCCTGGACCTCCTCAGGACACTGGGGCAAAACATCCGCCACCGAATCCCACAGGGAGTGGGTATATCGGCCCAAAAGACAAGCGGTGTTAACGGACCACAAGCCAGCACTGGAGGAAGAAAAACCTTTCTTCCCAAACTGATCCAGGCGTTTGGATTCCCTATCCGGAGGAGCGGTAGGGAAGGCGGTTTGGGAAGCGGAGGCTTGGACAACCAAGCTCTCAGGAGTGGGGTGGACAGAGAGATACAGGGGCTTCGCCCGGAGCTGGGCGATGGCGTCGTGACAGGTTCCGATCCACAGGAGCCGGTGTTGGGCTTGGACCAGGCGCCCAAAAGAACGTCAGTGAGGGCGTCGTTAAACGGCAGCACAGTTTCCGCAGAGGAGGCTGCCGGCTGAAGCACCTCTGTCAAGATGTTAGGCTTGACCGTCAAAGTAGGGAGTTGGAGACGTAAGGCCCCAGCTGCCCTACGCAACACCGTACCAAAATTGGCTCCCTCCTCCGTAGCCACGGGAGGAGACAGCATGCCAGTGTCAGGGAAGTATCCAGACCACTGGCCTCCCTAGACTCTCTGTCCAGTCCTCATCATACAGTGTCGCGTCAGAGGGTCATCAGACCCCTCCCAGTCCAACTGGTCCTCCTCTGGTTCAAAATAAGGAGGAGGAGGGACAGTTGGGACCCAAGGTCCCATTGGCGCCGGAGCCGGCGTCGAGCGATGTCGCTCCGGGTCCATGTCCGGAGCCGGAAGGAACTGGGGGACGACGCCGCCCGGAGCCCAGGGCGGCGTCGAGAACGGCACCGGAGACATCGGCGTGTCGTGAGGTCGACCGGCGTCGATGGGGGTTGTGGAGCCGGGATCGAGGCCGGGGCCGGAGCCGGGATCGAGGCTGGAGGCACGGGCGACGCCGGGGCCGGAGCCGTCGGCGACGCCGGAGCAACCCCATCAGGGCACGCGGGGCCCGAAGGCGCACCGGAGGGGCCTGAAGGCCCGAAGAGGCGGGCCATGGCCGACAGGAATTCCTGTACCTTGGCCGGATCCGCCCCCGAACCCGGGAAGGGCGGGTATGGCGGGGGCGACTCCACAGGCAAGTCCGGGGCCGCGGGGGCGGGACGGTGCCGGGAGGGGCCTCAGCCGAGTCGCGAGATCCGGCGAGGCGAAGTCCTAGAGCGATGATGCTTTTTGGACTTCTTGTGCTTTGACTCTACCGGACGAAGAAGCCTTCGACGCCGACGACCGGTGTGCACTCCGCGAGCGACCCTGGACCTCTCACGCGACCGGGGCCTCCGTGGAGCCGAATGCCGGGCCTCGAGGAGCTTTGAGACCGCTCTCGCAAAGCTTTCGGGTTGAGGGCCTGGCATTCGGGACAAGACTCCGTGTCGTGGCCTCGGCCGAGGCAGAAGAGACACTCCCAATGCGGGTCGGTGACGGACATCATCCGCGCACAGGCGCCGCATACGCTTGAAGCCGGGCATCCCTACGACACCTTGAAAGTATGGAAAAAACAGTGAAAAAATTCACCAAAAAGTATGGTCAAAAAATGACCAGGGCACTGCTCTTCCCGGATCTGCGCTTGCTGGCGCGGAAAAGAAGAACTGACGTCAGCGCGCAGGGGCGGCGCCAAGTACTGCCCGCGACGTCATCCCGGCGATCACGACGCCGACGACGGACGCGGAGCCGCACGACGCCGCCTACCGACGCGCAAGGGTACTGCTACGCAAAACTTTCCGGATCCAGCCTGACGCCTGGGGATATTCTAAGGTAAGGAATCTGTCACTAACGTGTCTCTTTCAGATACCAGACGCCACAGGCGTCGAAAAGGCCTGACAGAACAGGTCAGAGGAACCGCTTACTCCTGGATCCGCGTCGGGACGCGGAAAAGAAGGAAACTGACGTCAGCGCGCCGGGAGGGTCTTATATGGCTCCACTGACGTCATGTCCGGGGACAACGTCAGGGCGGAGCCAGGCGGCGCCGCCTCCCGGCGCGCAGAGGTGCTGCTGCAAAAGTTTTCCGGATCCAGTCTGACGCCTGGGGATATTCTAAGTTAAGGAATCTGCGGCTAGATGTCTCTATCAGATAGGTGTAATTTAACTGTGCCCAGAGCAAAGCCTTGCAGGGCTAGGGATAAAACAAATAACATTTCAGATAACCTTGCCTGCAGGGCATCTATCTGCTGAGTACCGCACAAAGCTACAATTTGGTCCCAACATAGACATATACAGACTGAGCGGAGGGACGCCTGGCTGCCAGGATGACATCAACCACTTTCGGAGTAAAGATGAAAGTGTTCAGCTGTCACCGCTCAATTTCCAAGCATGACGGTGGAGATTCCAAAGGCCCAACTGCATAACCCCACCCTATTGGTGCAACAGCAGGTCCTCCTGGAGGGGCAGCTCTGGATACCATACTCCTTGCCCAATCCGGGGGACACTAGGATGGTTTGGGACCAGTTAGTCCGGACCTTCTTGAGAACTTGGGGCAGGAGTGGTATCGACGGAAAGGCATACAGGAGTCCAATTCCACTCAAGGTGGAACGCGTCTCCAAGTGAGATATGCCTTGGAAACTCCAACACGCCGACATTGCGCATTCTCAGCGGTGGAGAACACATCGAGCCAAGGTTCTCCCCATTTGCAGAAGAGACCTTGCGTCTCCTCCGGGTGTAACTCCCGCTCTTGATCTGCCAGGCGCTGACAGCTGAGCTCATCCACCCTGGCAATGATCCTGCCAGGTGGTACACCACCAGAAAAACTCTTTGGTGGTCCAGTCATATCCAGAGGCACAGGACCTCCTGGCACAGGGTCCATGACCTCACCCTGCCCTGTTTGGTGAAATGCCATATGGTGGTGGTGTCTGTAAGCACCTGTACCAGCCTCCCCTTGATAGATGGAAGGAAAGCTTTTACAGACTAGAGGTCTTTTATCTCTACCTTTCCCAGATGGCAAACCCAACCTAGAAGTGATGCATCAGTCACCATTGTCAGCTGTAGCTGGGAAAGGGAGAGGAGTCTGTTGCTGATCCAATTGCGGTTCGTCAACCACCACTACATAGCTTTCGCAGTTTTTCCCGAAATCTGGACCAGGTTGGCGAGATTCCCCTGATGTTGTGCCCAATGGGTCTTCAGATCCCACTGCAGAGCTCGCATATGCCATCAAGGGTGCTTTACCAGTAGGATGCAGGAGGCCATCAGAGTCAGTCTCACCGAAATCCAGGACTGAGGTCGACTCATCAGGATCATAGCCCGAATGCCTTTGACTCTCTGCTCCGGAGGGTAAGCGCAGAACTGTACTGTGCCCAGAATTAGTTCGATGAAAGGGAGCGTCTCAGAGGGAGTGAGGTGTGACTTCGGCACATTGATAGTAAACCCCAGTCAGTGCAAAAGGTTCACCATAGTCTAGAGGTGGCTGACGACTGCCTGGGGCAAGCCCACCTTTAACAGCCTGTTGACGAGGTAGGAGAAGACTGAGACCACTGATCTCTGCATGGTTGCTACAACCACCGCCATCACTTTTGTGAACACCTGAGGACAGTGGTGAGCCAAAGGGGAGCAAAGCAAACTGGAACTGCTCTTGGCCATCGTGAAAAGCAGGTAACGCTTTTGGGCCTGCAGGACGGGAAGTCGGAAATACGCATTCTGGAGATCCAATGCTACCATTCAGTCTCCGGGGTCCAGGGCAGACAGAACTTGAGCCAATGTGAGCATCTTGAATTCCTCTTTCTGTAGAAAGGTGTTTGAGAGGGTGAAGATCTAGTATACAACAAAGGCCTACATCATTTTTCGGCACCAGAAAGTAGCGGGAATAGCAGCCATGTCCTACTTCTAATGTTGGCACCCTCTTGATGGCTCCTTTGGCCAACAGAGCCTGCCATTCTCGAAGGAACAAAAAGAGATGGTCCTCCGTCAGCTATTCTGGGGATGGTTGCAACGGTGGTGGAGTCTCCAGGAAGGGTAGGGCATAACCTTTCGGAATAATCTGTAGCACCCACTTGTCAGGCGTTATTGTTTGCCATTGGGACACGAACCTGATCCTACTACCAATGGGATGGGTGTGCTGCATGGAGAACCCACTAAAGAGGCTTTGAGGCTGCGGCAGCCAGAGGGGCAGAGTACTGTATGCTGGGTGTGGTTTCCACGCCTCTATGGGATCCGTGTCCCAGGCCATGAAAGGACTGGAAAGGTCCCTGGCCTGGGGAATAAGATGGGTATTGTGGATGCCATGGGAGCCTTGACCATGGCCATTGAAGGGACGAAATGATGGTTGCTGATGGCGGGAGCCGTGGGAGAGGCCAAGGATTCTTGTGATGACTCTGCTCTCTTTGAAGCGCTCAAGCGCCATTTCAGCCTTGTTGCCGAAGAGATGGGAGCCGCCAAAGAGTGTGTCTATCAAAGATTATTGGACATCTCCTGAAAAACCAGTGGACTGCAACCAGGGCTGGTGGTGGAGTACCGAAGTACCGATTGTAGAGGCCATGGCCCTCCCTACTAAATCAGAGGTGTCCAGTCCACACCGAATGGTGAACTCTCACTGCGTTCCTGCCATCAACCAATGCCTGGTTTAGGAAGGCCCGGCTCTCCTCTGGAAGCATGGCCAGAATCTGTGCAACTGAATCCCACAAGGCATGGGAGTATTGGCCCAAGAGACAAGCGGTGTTCACCAACTGCAATACCAAACTTCCCAAAAGTTCCAGTCTCTTGGGTTCCCCCGTCCAGCGGGTGGCAGGGAACATGCTTGGGTTTATCTTGACAGGCGAGGCCTGCACCACCAGGCTCTCAAGAGTGGGATGTTGGGACAAAGAGGCAGGGTCTCCGGGGGCAGGATGATGGCGTTGGGTAATCAATCTGTAAACTGGGGTACCCGTGCAGGTTTTGGCCCAGACCCCCTCCCGCTCGGAGAATGCGGGTAAGAGCCTTATTAAAGGAGAGTAGGGGCTCTGCAGAGCTTACCCCTGGCTGAAGCACCTGTCAGGACAAAGATTTGCCTTCCTACATGGCAGGGTCTGGAGAAGAAACCAGGCCAGTGTCTGGAGAGGTGTCCCCCAGGAGCCTGTTACTCTGCATCTCATCTCTTCCTACAGAAAAGGAAGGCCTGTCCAGGTGTGGGAAGTCTGGGGTTGAGTATTATCCGGGCTGTGCCGGTGTTGATGTTCAACAGCATTGAGGCACTGTCTTGGAGTCGGAGAATAGATTTCTCTTTGAGCGGTGCTGGTGTTGGCGTTAGTTAGACTGGGATCAGGAAAGGTGGAGGCACCAGTGCCGGCATCAGTCCAGATACGGGGTGGACCCACAGAGCCCGGCTGGCATCAAGGGTGAACCCACTGACAGTAACCCAGCAGGGGCACCTCTTGGTTCTGTGGGGCCTGAAGGTGCACCAGAGGGAGCTGTGGGCCTAAAGATGGAGTGCATGACATTATATAACTCCTTGAGTTGGGCAGGAATCGCTACAGGGAGTTCAGGGAAGCATGGAGCGGACCCGGCTGCCGGATCCGCAGGTGGAGAGGGGCCTAGAAGCACAGTGCTTAGTAGGTGAAGCCGAAGAACACTTCAACTTCTTCTTATGCTTCCATGACTTACCCGACTTTGACGACGAGGACTTGGAGTGTGAAGACGATTGTCCATGGGAATGGCTCTGGGAATGACCCCAAGACCTCCCAAGGGATCTGGACCGTGTGGAGCCTTCTTCTGCTACACTGCCAGGAGCTTCATTGCCTGCTCACAAATTGCCTTTAAGTGCATCGCAGTCTGCACAGGCCCTGGGGTCGTGGCCCAACCCCAGGCACCACAGGCAAACCAAGTGTGGGTCAGAGACAGACATTTGTCTGTGACATTCCTCACATGGCTTAAACCCCATGGGCTTTTTGGGAGACATGCACCTAACACACTAGGAGCAAAGCTCGAATAGAGTCCACCAAAAGTTGAAGTGGTCAAAAAATTACCACAGTAGCTCTCCGGAGCTGTTGCCGTGGAAAGAAAGGAACTGATGTTAGCGTGCCGGGGTGGGCCTATATATATAAGCACAAAGCATGTCACTTCTGACGCAGCCGACGTTGAGCCGATTGACGCAACCTACTGGTGCACAGAGGTACTTCTCAAGATTTTCCAGATCCAGTCTGACACCTGGGGAATATTCTAAGGTGCGAAATCTGCGAATACAACTCTCTTTCAGAAACTTGTTGTGCAACAGTCCTTACAGGGCTTAAGATCCGTTGTTTTGGGATGTGACATACCCCTTGCACACAGTAAAAACAAATGTATTTTTTGATCGAGGTAAGGGTCTCAAAGAAACGAGAGGTAGCTCCGATGTGTGCGTCTGGTGGTGCAGAAAGGAACTGACAATGCACAGGAGTGCCGACAGTATAGGATCTGCATGTTATTTCCGGAACAGAACGCCATCAATGCAGAGCCACATGGCGCCACCTACCGGCTTAGAGGTACTGCCGAAAAATTTCCAGATTCAGTCTGATGCCTGGGGTATATTCAAAAAGGTGAGCAATCTGTGGCTAGAAGTCTCTATCAGAAGGAGTTGGTATCAGCATTGAGGCTCCGGGAACCGGTGTGGAGCGTGGTACCTGAGCCGGAGTCAGAATGAGAGCCGGAGGAGGCGCAGTGGTGGATTTGGATGGTCCAACTGGCGCCAAAAGCGAACCCGCCATTGATACCTCTCTGCCCCTTGGAGAACGAAGGCACACCAGAGGAAGGCGATAAGGTTCCAAAGAGTTGGGGCATGGCCTTGTGGAACTCTTTAATCTGCCTCCATGTCTCAGACTGTCCCAAAAGCTCAGGTTGTGCCAAAACAAGTTTCGGGATAGGCTCCAATGTCTATCGACTTCAGGAGCGAGATTGAGAGGCATGGTAACGCCCTTGCGCCTTCTCAGGAGTATGTGAGAGTCTGGAAGGGGCAGAGTCCTGCTTTGATTTTTTGTGTTTTTTCTTCGACTTACCTGAAGACTTGGAGCGCAACAGCGACTGACCTCTGGAAGGCCTCCTGTGACTACTAGACTGGGAACAGTATTGACTTCGTCGTGGACCAGTCTTGTTGCAAAGTGTTAACAGTGCTTGGCTACATAGAGTTTCACCTTGCAGTATTGTATTTCCTTTAGGTTCATTGATGCGCAGTCACTGTAGGTCTTAAGAGTTTGTGGCCCGACCCCATGCACCACAGGCAAATCTGATGAGGATCTGTCGGACATTTTAACAAATTTTGTGGTCGAGGTTAGGGTCTCAAAGAGAGAAGAGGTAGCTCCGGATCCGCGTCTGGTGGTGCAGAAAGAAAGGAACTGCCATCAGCATGTGAGTGGTGCCTATCTAGGCCCCACACTTCATTTCCAGAGCAGAACAGCGTCAGTGTGGAGCCGTATGGCACCACCTAAGGGCGTGTAGAGGTACTACTGAAAAGTTTCTGGATCCAGTCTGACGCCTGGGGGAATATTCAAAAGGTGAGGAATCTGCAGTTAGAACTCTATACAAAGTAGAAACTGAACTTTCTTTTGAATCATATATGTTGTCATTCACTGACTTAATACCTATTTTATTGACCACTGAAAGATGAAAGACTGAGTCAGGATGCAAGATAAGGTTCTGAACCCTGCTGGTTGCGCATAGGCCTCCGAGCTCAACACTGAACGCTGCATTTATCCGTTTCAGCACACAAGAAAGACACAGAGGCAGACCTGAGTTCATTGTAATCAGTTCAATAATTGTACATACATCATTATACAATACACGGTTATATTAAATAGAGTCCTCGGGGACTAAACCGTTGCATTCCCTGGATCACCTATCCCTCCCCACCCACCCTTAGGACGGACAGAGGCCATGGGTAACAGCACCGTCACGTCATAACTTACAAGTCTCGTGGGAGGGGCATCGAGGAGTACAAAAGGCATCAAGCTTTTAACTCCACAGAAAGAATCGGCAAAAAACATCTCTCCCTCCGTATCATCATGTGTCCCTGGACCCTGCTCCTGCACGCACCAGTTATAAATAGAATTAAGAAGTTACTGCTCTTTTTTTATACAGACAACAGCTTCCCCCACCCCCTTGTTATTACATATGTACATAAAAATCCATGGAGCCGGGTTCCTGTCGACAGTCATACATCGGAGGGAGGGTTGCGAGCAGAGGTCTGGGGTTTGTGGTCAGACATCGAAACAAGTTCACGATTGTGGGGTACTTCTAGAAGACAAGACCTGCCCCTCCCCTGGGGACACCGGCAGGCAGTGATAGGCCCCGCTCGAAGGGGGTATGGAGCCCCAACGGGTACCCGTGTAACAGAAACACTGAAAGCAAGCAGCCATTGGCAAGTACCTCTATGGTCTCCAACAGCTTGCGGATAAATCTCCCTGTGCCCTCCCTCTAGGGCCGCCCTTTAGTATGTGCAAACTGGGCCCACGCCCAGGGCGCCGATGCGCACCCCCCCCACCAATGAGGGGTGCTGGAGCTGCCTGCAGAAGCCTCGTTCGAATTTGGGACACACAGATAACTAAGGAGGACATGTGGAAAGGGCGCCAAGTTTGGTTTTGCCCTGGGCGCTACCTGACCAGAGTACAGCTATTCTTCCCTCCTCGGATGAGGCTAACTTATGCACTTATGGTTCGGCAAAAAGGCCCCGGCGAACTGTGAAGCAGACAGAAGGTCTCACTCCATCGGTGCCTTCCCTCTCCTCAATACTGGTGGCAAGGATCCAGGCTCATCTCTAGGTGGCAAACATTTCACCTCGGAGGTAATTGCAGGCAGTGATTTGATGGGGATGTGAGCTGGTACTCGTATAAAAGAATGGGCAGTCATAAAACCTTTTCCAGCTGCACCGCACGGAAATGGACCATGCACACAGTATCCTTGCAAACTCAGAACAGACACCTTGCACAGAGGGCACGATGCTGGCACACACCGTCTGTACACACAAGACTCAGAGACATAATGCGCCCCAACACTCAAGTGCCTTTGCAATCAGGAGAATAGTAACAGGGCACTCTTAGGCAGTATGTCGGACTCTGGTGTCCGCACCATGGAGTCTGAAATGTCTCACAGACCTCGAACGGGCTCTTGTGGGTCAGCATTGTTCATCTGGGGGTCTGAATAAACATCCTTATGTGGCTCCACGTGTTACAGCCGTCGAGGGGAGGAAAGAACAGTGGGGCACGAGGCGAAGTAGGGTCAGCAGTGGTGACAGCAAGCAGCCATGTGCCACGGGGTTTATCAATTACGTCACGCAAAGGATTTCTGTGATGTCATGCCGGTGATGCAAACAATGTACGGATGCTTTCATCAAGGGACTGTAAACCATTTATTGTTGACCTCAGAAGGAATGGAAACCATTCATTCTTGTCCTCAGAAGGAATGGAAACCATTAACTGTTGGCCTCAGAAGGAATGGAAACCATTCATTGTTGCCCTCAGAAGGAATGGAAACCATTCATTGTTGCCCTCAGAAGGAATGGAAACCATTCATTGTTGGCCTCAGAAGGAATGGAAACCATTCATTGTTGTCCTCAGAAGGAATGGAAACCATTCGTTGTTGCCCTCAGAAGGAATGGAAACCATTCGTTGTTGGCCTCAGAAGAAATTAAAACCATTCATTGTTGCCCTCAGAAGGAATGGAACCCATTCATTGTTGGTCTCAGAAGGAATGGAAACCATTCATTGGTGGCCTCAGAAGGAATGGAAACCATTCATTGTTGCCCTTAGAAGGAATGGAAACCATTCATTGTTGGCCTCAGAAGGAACGGAAACCATTCATTGTTGGCCTCAGAAGGAACGGAAACCATTCATTGTTGATCTCAGAAGGAATGGAAACCATTCATTGTTGGCCTCAGAAGGAATGGAAACCATTCATTGTTGCCCTTAGAAGGAACGGAAACCATTCATTGTTGGCCTCAGAAGGAATGGAACCCATTCATTGTTGGCCTCAGAAGGAATGGAAACCATTCACTGTTGGCATCAGAAGGAATGGAAACCATTCACTGTTGGCCACAGAAGGAATGGAAACTATTCATTGTTGGCCTAGGAAGAAATAAAAACTGTTTATCACTGATGACGTAGAAGTAATGGATCAGTTTATCAACGACGTCAAAGAGAATGGAAACTGCTCGCTGAGGATGTCTTATGGGCAATGTAAACCATCCATATCAATGATGTCATACAGGGAGTGAAAACTATTGATGTCACTGCGGGAAGGCAAACTATTTACTGGAGACGTCCTACAGGCAGTGGAAACCAGTGATATGATGCAGGAAAAGCAAACCTCTTCTGGACTACATCTTTTGGGGAATGACACTTATGCATTATTGTGGTCATAAAAGGAACGAAAACCATGGAATATAGGGACCCCAAACCATTTATAGCTATCTCCCCAATAGGGGATAGAAACAATTTGAGAGTAATAGGTTACAGGGAAAGTCAGCCACAGATTCATTCAACAACTGCTCGGTGACGTCAGAGGGAATGGACGCTATTTCTTTGGAAAGTCAGATTACCAGGAAGAATTGTATGTATGGCTCTTGACAGAGACACTGGTGAGAACACCAGCTTCTATATCTAGTTAGTAGTCACTGCTATGATGTAGCAAGTGTCTGCTCAGACAGGCTCCTAGAAGAGCCTGGCAGCACAGCGCTGGTTCTGTGCTTGGATGGAAAGCAAAGGACGCTCTGGAGGGGGCGAGATGGCACAGCAGGTGCTGGGTTAGCTAGCTGAAGGCTAGTGTTTTTTTTTACATTTGGGACAAACAGGAGAGACCATGGCTATCCCATTATTCCTTTTACCCTGCACAACAGTTGAAAGCAGCAGAGGATGATGCTGGGGGTCATATATAACATAAAACTATGCCACGGCTAAAAGTGAACAATAAAGTTATTTTTCACCTCAAGGTTCTCAGTGACACCAATGGACCCCTTAATGAAGCACATCCCTGTTATTGATTTGTAATTCTATACGTTTAGTGTTGTCACGTAGGGAATGGAAAGAATTTCTGGGTAAATTCAGAGTAATGGGAACTATTTCTCAGTGATGCCGTACATAGAGGGAAACATTCATTGGTGAGATCATTCAAGGAAAAATAAGCCATTCAGTTGCAATAACAGAATGATAACCTTTGCAGTGCTGTCCAATAATTCGTTTGAAATGTCATACGTGAACTAGAAAGATTTCTAAGAGATATTGTTTAGGGAATTTCCCTGTACCATATCAGAGAATAATCCTTTTTTTGTTTGCATAACACATGCAAAGAACGGTTCCAATTCTCTGTACGACATTATCGAAAAATTGTTTAGTTCGCCGTAAAACATAACCAAGACTTGCTTCTACTCTTTATATGTCTAAGCCTAAAAACAGTTTCCACGCTTCGGACAACATAGAAGAACTGTTTCCATTCTATGTACGTTATAACCGAAGAACTGTTCTCTTTATCTTAAGACGTCATCATAGATCTGTTTCCATTCTCAGTATGACAAAACCGAAGAACTACTTCCATCCTCTGCACGGCTTAACCGGAGAACCATTGTATGTAAAGCCAACAGTAAAAACTGTTTCCATCCGTGATGATCTAACCAAAGTGCTGTTTCCCTGAGGAGTACTAAATAATTAAATTAACGTTTCTGTTCCCGGTAAGACAACTCGGAGAACAGAGGCCATTGTGCGATTTAAAAAAACCGGTTGATGTGATGTGGACACTGGACAAGGTTTTACGCAAGACCAAAAATTGCAAGAAACCCCCAGCTGATGACTCAGCTTTCCACCCTGCAGAGAGGCGGCTTTCACAGGGTGCCATTGAACCAAAGCAGAGGCAGATTATTAGAAGATGCCAGCGTGGTGCCATGGAAATGGGCCCCAGAGGTGGAGCAAACATCTGCCACTGTCGGAGCTGAAGATGCAATGTCTGCGATCCTCCCAAGGCCTTGCGCACTGGCCACAATCCCAGAATTTAAAAAGGATCTCGCCTCCTAATCTACAGTCACAAGCTACCTGCTGGCCATACACCCTGGAGAAGCCAAATCTATAAGAGGAGCTGCTCCTCTGCAGTGGGAGCGACCCGGAACTCAACATGAAGCGACTCTGCTTGAGGAACAAGTCGGTGTTGTGCGTCTGCCAAGACCATGAGCTCTTAAGAACTGGACATGAAGCGACTCTGCTTGAGGAACAAGTCGGTGTCGTGCGTCTGCTCACCTCCTGGCCAAGACCATGAGCTCTTAAGAACTGCACATGAACCGACTCTATTTGAGTAACAGGTCAGTGTTGTGCATTCGCCCACTTCTTGGCCAAGACCAGGAGCTCTTAAGATCTGGACATGCTGCAAGCGTGCATGATGAACATATCCGTGTTGTGCATTTGGCCCCGTCTTGGCCAAGACTAGCTGTGAAGAACTGAACATACGGTGACTGTGCTTGAGAAACAAGTTGGTGTCCTGCATTCCCCCACCTCGTGGCAAAGATGTGGGGGGTTGGAAGAGCTGTGGGTGGAAGCTAGATTGGCCAGTGACCGGAGTAGCCGGGATCACTCATCCCCACAAACAGAAGCCACACATACAACATACAACTAGGACCGGATCTGGAAATCAAATTAGAAAACAATAACCTGGAAAACCCACACCAACAATCACAGGACACACACAATGAGAACATAAACAGACCAAAGGAACAGGCTGATACTCCAACCTATGTTCTTGGGAGAGCATACAAAGTAGCAGCTGAGGCACCCTGCCAGCTGCCCCAATTCATCGTGGTCTGATCTCGATTCCTGCAGTTACAGATAAGAAACCGCAGCATGCACTGCACATGCCTGTTCACACAGGAGCCGCTCTCACCAATCCACACGCTTCTCTCACGTTAGGGACTACGGCTGCTGTCCGGTCAGCCTTGAAGTACCAAAAAACAAATTGGAGAGAATGAGGAAGTTAAAGAGCTCATTCATCTCCCCTGGTCATGAATACATCTCAACAAAGAGAACGAGCATAGAGCTGCGCTCTAGAAAACCCAATCTCCGGGGTTAATTGAATATTAGCCTCCTTGACAGGGAAACCAGTTGGTTTTTTAGAAGAACCCTCACCCACCAACCTAGTTGGTGGCATGCTTCATCATCGGTTTCCCACCTAGAAGGCCGAGTGCCTCCTAGGTGTGCTTCCACGCCTGATTACAGCGGAGCTGGGTTTTGTGTGTGTTTTTTTTGTGATGGGTGGAAATCGTGATAGTGTAAGTTAAAACTACCTACAGGGTACCTGATACTTTTATTATGTGGTCCCTGGGGCGGGATTAAAAATGTAATGGACGTGAGTGAGACAATGATCTTTTACATCTCCTTAAATTATGTGAAAAGTGAATTAATGTGATGTGGGCTACATGTTTCAGCCACACGTGAAAATTAAAGTGGCTTTCATCAGGACCTGCGGCTCAGAGTAAACCCTGAGCTCACGTGAACTATGCTCACACGCTAAGGTGAGCATAAGTTAGTGACGGACGTAACTTACGGGCTGTACCGTCAAAGTTTCTGTACTTCGAACACTAGTATTTCTCGTGTCATAGATCCTGGAGGGAGGCGGCGCCTATTGTCACACTTGCATCAAGGTCGGCCGCCTGTTTTAGAACCTATTCGTTCCTCTCTGCCGCCTCCCACCAGGATCTATGACACGAGAAATACTCATGTTCGAAGTACAGAAACTTTGACGGTACAACCCGTAAGTTACGTCCGTCACTAACCTATGCTCACCTTAGCGTGTTGACATAGTTCACGTGAGCTCAGGGTTTACTCTGAGCCGCGGGTCCTGATGAAAGGCACTTTAATTTTCACGTGTGGCTGAAACATGTAGACCACATCACATTAATTCACTTTTCACATAATTTAAGGAGACTTGCGAGATCATTGTCGAACTCATGTCCATTAAAATTTTTAATTTTTAATCCTGCCCCAGTGACCACATAATAAAAGTATCAGGTACCCTGTAGGTAGCTTTAACTTACACTATCACGATTCCCACCCATCACAAAAAAAACACACAAAAACCCAGCTCCGTTGTACTCAGGCATCGAAGCACACCTAGGAGGCACTCGGCCTTCTAGGTGGGAAACCGATGATGAAGCATGCCAACAACTAGGTTGGTGGGTGAGGGTTCTTCTAAAAAACCAACTGGCTTCCCTGTCAAAGAGGCTAATATTCAATTAACCCCGGAGATTGGGTTTTCTAGAGCGCAGCTCTATGTTTGTTCTCTTTGTTGAGATGCAGCCTTGAACTACAACAACCAGGCCAGGTTTGATGACTCTTACCTGGTCCGTTAGATGCAGGAATCCAAGAATAATACAAGGAACAGAATCTAGCTCAATATGATGCATGCAATGAACTAGGTGCGATGCATAAAATAAGGGTAGGCTCACTGCATGCAGTGGGGTGATGGGGTGAGGTTTCACGCATGTACAGAGGACAGGGTCCGTGCATGCAGTCTGGCCCGGAATGATTCTTGTAATGAGGGCAGGATCAAAGCATTCAATTGGGTCAGGTATGATTCATGTAATACGGAATGGATAAATGCATGCAATTAAATCATATATGATACATGCGATGAGGGTACAGCAGGTAAGATGCTCGCAGTCAGGTCAGGTGTGATACATGTGAAAGGGTCAGATATGATGCCTGTAATCGGGCCAGGGACAATTTACGTAATAAGGCCAGGTATGACGCATGTAATTGGGAGAAGCATGATGCACGTAACAAGGCCACGTTTGAGGCATGTCATCAGGCCAGGTAAGATGCACATAATGAGAACAATGCAGGTAAGATGCATTCAGGTAGATCAGGTACACTGTGTATCACGTGGTTTAATATGATACATGTAATCAGGCCACGTAAAATGCGTGTAAACAGGCAAGCAACGCAATGATGTGTGTATTTAGGACAGAGATGATGCATTTAGAGGCAAGACATGTAATCAGGACAGAGTGGGTAGGATGCATTGAACAGGACTAGGCACAAGGCATGTAATCAGGACAGAGTGGGTAGGATGCATTGAACCAGACTAGGCACAAGGCATGTAATCGGGACTGAGTGGGTAGGACGCACTGAACCAGACTAGGCACAAGGCATGTAATCGGGACTGAGTGGGTAGGACGCACTGAACCAGACTAGGCACAAGGCACGTAATTGGAACAGAGTGGGTAGGATGCATTGAACCAGACTAGGCACAAGGCACGTAATCAGGACAGAGTGGGAAGGATGCATTGAACCAGACTAGGCACAAGGCATGTAATCAGGACAGAGTGGGTAGGATGCATTGAACCAGACTAGGCACAAGGCACGTAATCAGGACAGAGTGGGAAGGATGCATTGAACCAGACTAGGCACAAGGCATGTAATCAGGACAGAGTGGGTAGGATGCATTGAACCAGACTAGGCACAAGGCATGTAATCAGGACTGAGTGGGTAGGACGCACTGAACCAGACTAGGCACAAGGCACGTAATTGGAACAGAGTGGGTAGGATGCATTGAACCAGACTAGGCACAAGGCACATAATCAGGACAGAGTGGGAAGGATGCATTGAACCAGACTAGGCACAAGGCATGTAATCGGGACAGAGTGGGTAGGATGCATTGAACCAGACTAGGCACAAGGCATGTGATCAGGGCATGGACGATGCACTCGTTCAGGTGATGTAAGAAGGGACCTCTTCATATAGAAGTGTGTAAACTCGGCAGGGCCACCCAGGTGACTTCTGCAACGTATATTTCCATTATTTGGGGATGTATGGGCTTCTGACATTTTCCCTCTTTCTTGGTGACAGCACAAACAGATTAAGCCGTCAGCATTAACCAGATCATAGCCACACAGACCCCTTTCTATGGAGCAGAGACCGAGGGGTAATCACAGGAGAAATCTCCAAGTAACTGGGCACTCATACAGGGCACAAAGCACCACCCACGGAACATGTGTAGACAACTGGTCACAGACCTCACCAGAAATGCACACCCACTCACTGGCACCGCCAGTCACACAGCTAACTACAAGCACACACCCATTGTCGGACACTTGCAACAATCCTCAGGCTCAAAATACATCCAGCATAAACCTAGTCTACAAGAAACACACTGGCAGACGCATAAAAGTGACACACAATGGAAACAATACAAACGATCCATTGAAGTAAATCAAGTCTCACCAAGCGCGCACACACAAACGCAGTCACATAGAAACACCACCGAAACACAAACCTACCCCCAAACACAGACAACCCCACTCATCCGCGACAGAGCAATATATATATATATATCAGCAATAGAGTGCCCAATAGAGTGCACGACAAAGCAGAAAAATACACCTGTAACCACTCACAGTTAGACTCTCACACAACCATCCAGTCAGACAGGCCGAGACTTGACAGACAGTATGAAACAAAGACAACCTGAATCACAAACACCCAAAAACATATACATGCAACCTAAAAAAGTAGACGCTGTGTCACGGATACAAACATGGAAACCAGACAATTTCACAGATACAAGCACAGGCTCTCGCTTATCCTAAGTAATAAACAGAATCTGCAGGCAACACACCAATCCAGTGACACACAGAAGCGCCCAACTAAAAACCCTGACTTTCCAACAGCGGCGGCGCGTCGCCCCACTGCTCTGCAAGCAGTTTAAAAAGGAAAACTAAATGATAATAACCAATGTTATTATCATTTTAGTTTTCCGTTCCTGTTTAAGTGCGGGGCAGGGCTGGGGTGGCCAGAGCAGGGGCCTGGAGGAGGAGTGGTGAGCACACTCTAAAGTGCGCAAGACGGTTTGGCCGGCCAAACAGTCATGCGCACTTTGCATGTTCTCCACCGGCTGTAATGCACAGCCTGGGTGGAGAACATACACAGCCTCCCAGTCCCTCTCTGAGCGCCAAACCACGGCGCTCAGACCAATCACAACGCTGCTGTAAGGCCGCGTCGTGATTGTCTAGGGGAATCTGGGAGCCTGATTGCTTCCTGGTTCCTGCTGTCGACGGAGGAGCCGAAGAGGACTGAGAGGCGGCGGCGGCGGCTGGCTGACCGGTATGTGTTTTTTATTTATTTCATTTATCCCCCCGCCCCGCCACCCACATTAAGTAGCGACCGCCACTGCAATAACAAGCAGAAGCACATACAACCAGCCACAGATAGTACCCGAAACGTACTCCCAGTGAGGTGTTAATCACGCTTACAATCACATACACACTAACCAAGCTATCATGAACAGACCAAGAGCCATCCTCAGGCACATCAAACGCACGCTTCACACCTGCAGCCGGTAGACAGAACTCGCTTCCATGAGACCAACTTGCCGCTCAGGGGCGGTGACGGTAACCAGGATGTTTCTCAGTTCCTGAAGTGAGGCGGCTTCTGCATAAGGGAAGAGACGAGGTCCAAGCCAGGAAATGGCCCTGGATGGTTCCGCTGCACCGCAAGGCCCTCGCGCTGGAGACACCCTATAGAAAGAGCCTAGTTCTCAGCGTGCTCAAAGACGTACTGCCAGCAAAACCTTTTTCTACGTGAATTTGTTGTGGAGGTTTAGGAGCTTGCTCTGGGCATCAAGCATTACAGGGAGGTTCACAGGAGCTACTGGTTAAGAATCAGAACATTCAACATCCCTTCCCCACAGCCCGTGCATGGAACAGCCCAGGTACCCCCAGCGAGGGGTCCCACAGCTGCCCTGGGAGAAGGACACTCTTGCGTCTCACAAGGCTTTGGTCCAAAGTCTTTAGTAACAGGTCCCATCATAAAAAGGAAGGTCGCTGGTGCCCCCCACCAGCTCCACCACAGGCTGTTAGGACAGAGGGCACAGGCGGCAGGAGTACACGACGTGCCCACTCCCACACCGCTCAGTGACTTGATTGTTCACCCACAAGGCTGTGTCTCGGAGGCAGGCCCCAGAAGACTCCCTGTTGGACATGGGCCAACGCCACATTGACAGATGCCACATAAGGTGGCCGGGGGCGGGGGGTGCATGATGAGAGCGGGGATATGTCCTCTCACTGGCCCTGGTCACAAACACTCGGCAGAGGAGGAGAAGCAGCGTCCAGGGTGGGCAGGGCAGCGGGTGCCACCGAGGGAACCACCGGCACCATGCCCTGCCATGAACACCAAGAGTTCCGCGCGGCCTCCGGGTCCAGGGCGGCTAGCCTCAGCTGCTGGCGGGGCCAGGGTCGCTCTCAGGGCCGGGTACACACTCCTTGCTGAGGCGCACGATCTCCTGGGACAGCACTTCCAGGTCCTGCAACGAAAGAGGGGACACACATCACCATACTGACCGGCAGTGACCACACACGCATAGCCTGTGAGCGAGAAGGGGGCGCAAACACCTCAAATGAGCAATCTGACAAAATTCCATATCTACTGCAGCAAAAAATGTTCCTCTCTTCTCAGAATAGACATACTATTGATGAAGAAGTTACTTACCTTCAGTAACGCATATCTGGTAGAGACAATATCTAGTTGCAGATTCCTTACCTTTCAATATCCCAGACGTCAGACTGGATCCGCAGACTTTTGCGGGAGCAGTACCCCTGCGCGCTGTCAGGTGGCTCTGTTCGGTTCTGCGCAATGTCGTCAGAATCGGATGTGATGTTGCGGTCACCTATATAGGCGCCACCCAATGCGCGGACGTCAGTTACTTTTAATGCTTTCTATGCCAGAAACGTAGAGCCATGAAGTGAACTGACTAGTGTGTGTCCAAACTAGGGCCCTGAAAAGGGAGCAACCCTAGGCATATAAATGTGTCTGCAGAGCCGGGAGGCTTAGGTGGATCTGTAGGGAATCTGCAGCTAGATATTGTCTCTACCAGATAATGCGTTACCGAAGGTAAGTAACTTGTTCATCTGATAGACTTCTAGCTGCAGATTCCTTACCTTCAAATAGATACCCAACCCATAGCATCCAAGCGGTGGGCTGCAGACAAATTGACTAAACGACGAAGTCCTGCAGGACCGAACGGGCGAAATGCCTGTCCCTGTGTAGTGCTTGGCAAACGTGTGCAGGGGCGCCCACATTGCTGCCTGGCAGATATCCAGGACTGGAACACTACGAGTCAACGCCGTGGTCGTGCTAAATGGTTCGTTTCTGACCTGCCCAACCTTTTTTAGCCCCTACATAGGCCACGAAGAGTTGGTCATCCACCCGGAACGTTTTTATGCAGTCAAGGTAGAACGACAATGCTCTTTTTGGGTCCAGACGGTGGAGTTGTTCCTCCTCTTTAGAGGGATGTGGAGGAGCATAAAAGGTGGGCAGTGTGACAGATTGACCCAAATGGAATGAGGTCCCCATCTTAGGTAAGAAAGAGGCCCGGGTGCGAAGCACCAACTTGTCCGGGAATAACATAAAATAGGGAGGCTTTGATGATGGAGCCTGCAGCTCACTCACCCCCCCGGGCAGATGTTATCACCACTAGAAAAGCTGTCTTGACGGTAAGCAAAGTGAAAGTAGTTACTGCATTCACCTTAGAGGGACACTAAATGTAGCCATTGCTATTCATTCACCTTAGAGAGAGACCTTAGAGAGAGAAACTGAACGTATGTCATTGCTATTCATTCACCTTAGAGAGAGAAACTGAATGTAGTCATTGCTATTCATTCACCTTAGAGGGACACAGCGAATGCAGACATTACTATTCATTCACCTTAGAGGGACACTGAATGTAGTCATTCCTATTCATTCACCTTGGAGGGACACAGTGAATGTTGTCTTTGGTGTTCATTCACTTTAGAGGGACACTGAATATAGTCATTGCTATTCATTCACCTTGGAGGGACACAGTGAACGTAGTCACTGCTATTCATTCACCTTAGAGGGACACAGTTAATACAGACATTACTATTCATTCACCTTGGAGGGACACAGTGAACGTAGTCACTGCTATTCATTCACCTTAGAGGGACACAGTGAATACAGACATTACTATTCATTCACCTTAGAGGGACACAGTGAATACAGACATTACTATTCATTCACCTTAGAGGGACACAGTGAACGTAGTCACTGCTATTCATTCACCTTAGAGGGACACAGTGAATGCAGACATTACTATTCATTCACCTTAGAGGGACACAGTGAACGTAGTCACTGCTATTCATTCACCTTAGAGAGAGAAACTGAACGTATGTCACTGCTATTCATTCACCTTAGAGGGACACTAAATGTAGCCATTGCTATTCATTCACCTTAGAGAGAGAAACTGAACTTAGTCATTGCTATTCATTCACCTTAGAGAGAGAAACTGAACGTAGTCATTGCTATTCATTCACCTTAGAGGGACACAGTGAATACAGACATTACTATTCATTCACCTTAGAGGGACACAGTGAACGTAGTCACTGCTATTCATTCACCTTAGAGAGAGAAACTGAACGTAGTCACTGCTATTCATTCACCTTAGAGAGAGAAACTGAACGTAGTCATTGCTATTCATTCACCTTAGAGAGAGAAACTGAACGTATGTCATTGCTATTCATTCACCTTAGAGGGACACAGTGAATGCAGACATTACTATTCATTCACCTTAGAGGGACACTGAATGTAGTCATTGCTATTCATTCACCTTGGAGGGACACAGTGAATGCAGACATTACATTCAGTGTCCCTCTAAGGTGAATGAATAGTAGTCACTGCTATTCATTCACCTTAGAGGGACACAGTGAATGCAGACATTACTATTCATTCACCTTAGAGGGACACTGAATGTAGTCATTGCTATTCATTCACCTTAGAGAGAGAAACTAAACGTATGTCACTGCTATTCATTCACCTTAGAGAGAAAACTGAACGTATGTCACTGCTATTCATTCACCTTAGAGGGACACAGTGAATGCAGACATTACTATTCATTCACCTTAGAGGGACACTGAATGTAGTCATTGCTATTCATTCACCTTAGAGAGAGAAACTAAACGTATGTCACTGCTATTCATTCACCTTAGAGGGACACAGTGAACGTAGTCACTGCTATTCATTCACCTTAGAGAGAGAAACTGAACGTATGTCACTGCTATTCATTCACCTTAGAGGGACACAGTGAATGCAGACATTACTATTCATTCACCTTAGAGGGACACAGTGAACGTAGTCATTACTATTCATTCACCTTAGAGAGAGAAACTGAACGTAGTCACTGCTATTCATTCACCTTAGAGGGACACAGTGAATGCAGACATTACTATTCATTCACCTTAGAGGGACACAGTGAATGTTGTCTTTGGTGTTCATTCACCTTAGAGGGACACTGAATGTAGTCATTGCTATTCATTCACCTTGGAGGGACACAGTGAATGTTGTCTTTGGTGTTCATTCACCTTAGAGGGACACAGTGAATGTTGTCTTTGGTGTTCATTCACCTTAGAGGGACACTGAATGTAGTCATTGCTATTCATTCACCTTGGAGGGACACAGTGAATGTTGTCTTTGGTGTTCATTCACTTTAGAGGGACACTGAATGAAGTCATTGCCATTCATTCACCTTGGAGGGACACAGTGAATGTTGTATTTGGTGTTCATTCACTTTAGAGGGACACTGAATGAAGTCATTGCTATTCATTCACCTTGGAGGGACACAGTCAATGTTGTCTTTGGTGTTCATTCACCTTAGAGGGACACAGTGAATGTTGTCTTTGGTGTTCATTCACCTTAGAGGGACACTGAATGTAGTCATTGCTATTCATTCACCTTGGAGGGACACGGTGAATGTTGTCTTTGGTGTTCATTCACCTTAGAGGGACACAGTGAATGTTGTCTTTGGTGTTCATTCACCTTAGAGGGACACTGAATGTAGTCATTGCTATTCATTCACCTTGGAGGGACACAGTGAATGTTGTCTTTGGTGTTCATTCACCTTAGAGGGACACTGAATGTAGTCATTGCCATTCATTCACCTTGGAGGGACACAGTGAATGTTGTCTTTGGTGTTCATTTACTTTAGAGGGACACTGAATGAAGTCATTGCTATTCATTCACCTTGGAGGGACACAGTGAATGTTGTCTTTGGTGTTCATTCACTTTAGAGGGACACTGAATGAAGTCATTGCTATTCATTCACCTTAGAGGGGCACAGTGAGTGCAGACATTGCTGCTCATTCACTTTGGAGACTGACAGTGAATGTAGTCATTATTCTTTTTTAGGTCTCGCGCCTAGCGTTGCAGTGCGCAGCACTGCTCGCGCAGCGCGAGACCTTTAGAAAGGGCTTCTGAAAACGACCCACACGCTCGTGCGTGTGGTTTTGTTTCGGAAGCCCACATTAACTGGAGCGTAGGTTTTTTTAACGGAGACGGCACGCTATTGGTCAAGGCGGGCGCATGTCCCGCCTTTGCCGCGCCCATTCCCGACGGTGGCCAGAACGCGCAGCAGCGCGCGTTCGTCTGCTGCGCTGCCGTGCTCCCTCGTTGCTCCTCGCAGCTGCCTGGTTATTTATTCCAACAACGCAGTTCTCTGCAGAAAGGAGCAATGGACCCTGTCAGGGCGGCCCTGGCATGGTGAGGACGAAGCACTTTCGCTTAGTACACGTCGCGTTTTTTGTTTGTTTGTTTTTACCGCAGAGAGGCGCCGCACTTCACCGCCGGTAAATTCGACCCTGAAAACGCGGCACCCAACCGCGACTCCGCTCCGGTCGCAGGGAGCCCAACAAACGCTGATCAAATGCCGAGGGGGAAGGAGAAACCGAGCCGCCACCACCGCGGCTACCACCTTTCCGGCAGAGCCTCTCCCAGAGGCAGGAACTAATCAAACACCCACCGATTGATCCAGCAGCATCGGAGCACCTCCAGCAAACAAACAGCGAACCTCGCACAGCCACAGGTCAGCGATCTCCATTACCGTGGGCGGGGCAGTTGTCACCTGAGGCTATGTGCAGGCGGAATCGCCGTAGCCTCCATCCTCCAGAGCAGAGGAGTCTGAGTATGAGGCGTCAGCACTGCAGCAGCGAGCTACAGTGAGATCGCGAGGCCTTCTCCTTCTGTTGCTGACTCTCCTCAGCACGCCCTCCCGCCGCCATTTCCGCCAGCAGTCTACTGGAGCAGGTGAGGCCATCTGACTGGCATGCCGCCAGCAAGGCCACGTGCTTCTGTAGCGCGGCTCGCGAGCAAGCGTGGGCCTTCACTGTCACAATCCTTACCCCTTCATAAGTCCATTTCTCAATTGTATATGCAGATCTCGCACTTCTTGTCTGCTTACAGGATAAGCTGAGTACGGACCCCCAGCACAGGCCGCAGTCCTATTTCGGGTTCTCTTCCCTTCCTCAGTACAGGCCCCATATCCTCAAAGACCCAGTCAGGTGCTTCTTTCTGACTCACCGCCAAGGCCTGGTACCAAAATTCCTAGCCAAATGGCCCAAGGATCTTTCCCTTCCCCGTGTATCCTGTTCCTGCCCACGGATCGGATTTCTTTTTACAGTACCGCCTTGATTTCCACCTGTCACTCAGCATGCTTTTCGCTCCCCATTTAGAATTTAATTGCCACGTAGTCCCAGTCTCTCTCAAGTCAGATTGGCCCTCATCCCTCTTTAGCATCCTACTACTCCTTTTTAACCTCAAGTCTTCTAGCCCTCATTTTTTTTTTTTGGGGGGGTTGCTTTTTATTAGCATATGGTTTGGATTTATTTCCTTTTTGGATCCTGTACTTTGCATAGGCTTCATTGATTTCCTTTGGTGCCCCCCCCCACCCAGTTTCCCCAGGACATGGCATCCTAGTTCTACCAATCCGCGGTGTTTTACTTCTGCATCTCCAGTGCTCCCCTTTCCGTAAGACTAAGGAATATCTCCCATACTCTTATCAGTACTACTTCTTGGCAGTCGTGGGTGGCTCCATGGTACCACTTCTTTTCCAGCATTAGTGACCCGCCTCCCCTAATGGCTTTTGCTTAAGCTACTCCCCAATTCATAATGCAATCTACATAGCATTTGTAATGTACTTGCTCTTAACTGCTTTTTTTCCGTACCCGTTTCTAATGGCACTTGCTTCGGACATGATGCTGAGACCAAAAGGCAGCCAGGGAAACTAAAAGTTTGAGCTATTGACGTTGCATTATTATTAGCAACGCCAATAGCTCAAACTTTCAGTAATGCGAGACCTATTGCATTGCAAATGCTTGTTTGTAGAAGGAATGAGTTCTGCTGGACAATCCCTTTAATTGGCAAAGTGCAGGGATGGGGAGGAGAAGAAACGCAAAGAGTCTGGGAAGAAGGAACGTATGCCAGGCTCGGTGCCCTCTGGACATGCTTTATTTAAGGCTCTGCTCGCAGATCGCCGTGCAGCCGCGGACAGACAGCAAGATGCCCACAGGCGGGTTCTGTTTGCAGAGCTCATTACTCTGAAAGGAGTCTCTCCGGTGCCTATTTTCGCCTCTCTGCCCAGTGTCGCTGCCCATGTCAGCGTCAGCTTAAAGGCTATCAGAGTTTTCCACGCCGAGAGCTGGTATCCGCTGTATGACACCATGTCTTGTCTAAGATGGGCTACTGTGATGTAGTAAAGAAAGGAAATTATTCTCCCTCCTCCAACCCACCTCCATCCCAACTATCCAGTTTACTATGCCATGGGATCCATGCGACAGCAGTCGCGTCACCGGTGCTTCCCCAAGGAGTCCTGTAGCTGAAGGCCCCCATCTCTCAGGTATGCTGTGCCCACCAACTTTACAAACCGGAACCCAATGCAGTTGTGGAACAAAGTCTAGGAGTCCGAGGTTGAACTCTGCCTCTCCAAAGATCACATTTTGTACCTGTCCAGTCACGTTTGTGTTCTATTCTATCCCTGGACTAATTGATGCGGAATTCCAGGGGGTCAACTGATAAAGAGTCATGTTTTTTATGCCGTTACCTGTTTATTGAGACGGCACATTTTTTACTAGTATTAAACTCTGTAATAGTACCACGTTATTTGAAGCACATAGAACCGGAATACTGCTGTAGGAAGTGTTATTTAAAAATCTATGAATTGCCAGTATAAACCAGAAGTGGACTGCCATAAAGGGATGGAAATGGAAGGACACACAGAGGTCATGGTGAGCCCCCTAGAGAAAGTTGCAAAGAAAGGGGGCGAATAGAAAGAAGGCACCAGGAGCCCCAGAACACATTCTGTTCTACCTCTACGCCACAGAGCCGAATCCCATTGGTAATCACACAACAAAGACACCATGCAGGGGATCACGCGTGGGGTATATGGACCGGGGGTTCCAGTAGCATAGGGAATCTTAGCTCACTAAACAGGGGGGGTGCTGCATCCCCGCAACAGCGGCCTGACCCGGCAGGGGAACGAAGCAGAGTATTCCACTGTACTGCAACATTTATATAGCGCTTAGTAGAACCCATATGTGGGGCATTGAAGCACTTGCCTACATGAAATGCACGCTACAGGAACCCACTATTTCTCATCGGCGAGAGGCAATTGGAGGGTTAACTGACCCTGTGGAAGGAAAGTAGTAGGTCCACTGTTAGTTTTAGTAAAACAAGCATTGGCATAGCCAATAGGTCTCGCCTTTGGGACCATATAAGTGTTTAGCCATGCAACGGTTGATGTTGTTGCACCAAGGATATTGTGCTGCATAACTAAATACTTATAAGGTCCCAAAAGCGAGACCTGTGGCTATGCCATGCTTATTATTTAATTGCGTCAGTATTTTGACAGCAGTGTCCCTCTTCCAAACACTTTAACATAAAATGCTAATTTCAATATTCACATAAATGCGATGATCGCTCTGTGTGCTCAGCCAGAGGCCAAATCTTGGATGAACATGTAGCCTGAACCACTGACAAGCACTGTGAGACACTTGCACAGCCTTCACTCTCAGCTCCAAAGCTCTCAATGGTGCCCCATTATGAGCCTCCAGCCACAGCCTGAACTCACACAGACTACTAGAGGCCACTCGGTTTACTGTGGGCACTATGTACACTCGTATGGTGCATGAAAAAAAAATTACAGAGACACTACTGGTATGCAACGCAGATTAAGTAAAACATATGGGGCGTACCTTGGTCAGTAAGATGGGGGGGGTGAGCTTCAGATGTCCCGACCATCACTCTGGCATATAAGGTTAAAATACATTATACAACAAGCAGGGCGCATGAGAGGGGCCTAAGGGGCGGTGGAAAGGGAGACGAATGTGGATTGGTCGGGGTAAGTGACAGAAAGCACAATATCTTTTGGCGAAAAAAACATTTTGAAGTATTTCTAAACAGCGAGGGAGAGAGTGTGTGTGCGTTTATGTCTGTGTCGAGTAAAAATTCCTGGTGAAATTAGACAGACACCTCGTCATAACTGACTGAAAGCACCTGTGCCCAACTATTTTTCACAAACTACATTTATAATGGGGTGTAACACCCCCCCCCAAAGCTATGCCCCTGTAAAGCATGTGAAATATAAACAGAGGTTGCTGTGTTGACATGGGTTACCTTAAGGGCTTTTACAGTCATTGTATAGAAATTGATCTGTGTTTTTGCCTGGAATGTTAATGACATGAATAACAAACTTAAACGATTTCAACGTCAATTTGTAATTACTACCAGGTCTCAGACTTGACAAGACGCTCCCTGCTTAAAGCTGTTCTGCCAGGGCTTATCATACCTCAGCGCTTTTCTCACTCTCATCTCTTGGCTGCTTTATCTTCACTCCAAATGTCCCAGCAGCTTAGGCTAAGATCTGATGCCCCAAGCTTTCTCTCACATACTTTCCCATTCCTGCACCCGGCTCTTGTACATGCAGGCTTATTCTAGCTTCCCCTCCAATCATTCTCCTGCTACAACCTGTGTCTTAGGCATGTGTAACGAAAACATGCTCTGAGGCCTCGCAGGTGCACACCTGCAGAGCACATCAATGTTATGTACAAGGAACAACAGCTCTTTTATAGACACCTCCTGGCAGTGTCACTAGAAAAATAACGTATTCTCGCAGTTTGCAAACTCCTAACGACGTCAGATCTCTAAAGGCCTGCTTCACTTATGTATTTTAAACAACACGATTACCTGGAACAGAGCTCTATATATTCATTAAAATGTCAGATAAATGTGTTAAATAAAGTTGCAATAAACATATATGCTTTCTTAAAAATCGATAAATCACAATGCAATGTACTCTTATATCCAATAACCGCGCGCAGTGGAAACGCTTCTGTTTGTGAAACTATCAGGTGGAGAGAGAACGGGATAACTTCATACCGTGTAGATATATGCCTCAGGGGGCCATGGGCTCCGATGTAAGCAGAGGGTTGGTGTAGCAAAGACAGTCATAATCTGTTATGACTGAAACAGCTGGTGCAGTTAGCCCGGGTGCCACTACACCTGCTGCACGAAAGATAGGCATGCCCTGCTTTGCTTTCTTCAACCGCTTGCTGTTGCTCCATGTCTGAAATAAAAGCAGACCGCCTTTGCCACTTAGGTAGACCCTGACTACGGAATTCCATCTTCTGTTTCCCCCGCCACTCCACCACAGGCTGTCGCACCCCACCCCAGGCTCGTGCCTGCAGCTCCCGGGAGCCCCCCTCGCCCCCAGAGGCGGAGCGCGCCGGCTGAGGCCTTCAGTGCACACATGGCCTGTGCGGCGGCCAGCTCCGGCTAGCAGCAGCAGCACAGCTGGGCGGCGGGCAGGGCCCCTCCCCCCGCAGCCCGCTCACTCCCACAGCAGCGCAGAGCCCGCTCGCCGCTCCGGAGCCTCGGCTCGGTCTCCCTGGGTGACAGCAGTGTTTTTGCAGACCGCTCTCAGCGTGTGCTCCCTGCAGGATGGCGGAGCCTGAGCTGCACAGGGAGAGGGTGCAAGCCATCGCGGTGAGTGCCTGCTTCATGCTGGGTCTGCGGGTGGGGCCGGGCATCTGGGGGTTGCCCCCTCCCGAGGGGGTGCAGGAGGCGGAAGAGCACCTGAGAAGTTTAAGCACGTGAACGCCCTTATCAAAACACCGATTGCTCAGACCAGACAAGCATCTAGCAAGTTTAACACATTTACTCGCATGCCGTTGTATTTAACACACGCACTTTTCGATCACTCTGGCTTGTTAAAGACGTGTGGACACGTGAAATGCCGTACAGACATCATGAAGTTATTAAACAAACTATTGAAATTCGAAAATATACCGGGGTATTTGGATAGACAGAGACATTCAGGGAATAATAATGACAGGTAACGAGAGAAAGAGCAAGCGCGGCTGCGCGAAAAGCTAAACGAAAAAAACAACCTTTGAAATCTGACCCGAAACAGATGGCACACTGCGCGCCCGCTGCTCGTAACCGCAAGCCGTAGGCTGTGGGCGGATACATTTGCTGGGAAAGGTGGGACATGCACCCGCCTTTGCCCAATTGCGTGCTGTCTTCGCACGCAAAGCCCAATAGGAAAAAAGCTAAAAAAAAAAAAACACACGCACGAGCGTGTGAAAAGTGCTGAGTGAGTCCAAGAGGTCGTTTTCCTAGAGCAGCGCATGCGCGCTGCGCTAGGCTCGACCTAAAAAACCGGTGTCCTGACTGGGGAAGTCAAACTGTGCAGAAAATGGCTTCTATAAAAAGGGAAAAAAGCAGTGATGAAGGACTCGTTTCAGCTTAAACGTTCTAAGTCCCAGGGGTCCATGCAGTGGGTGCAACACAAAGGAGGGCTGAGGATGCAGAGACATGCTGAAATACGTCCAGGATCTCAAAGGGCAGAGCAGTGAGCCTTGCAACTGATAAAGGAAGCCGCTACAAGCAGCAAAGCTACGGAGGGGTGGGCTCGGATAAAGTCAAAGGTGGGTCCCCCAAGCCTAGCAACCAGAGGCGGGGTAAAGGCGGGGTCTGACTGGGAAAGCCCAGTTGTTTTGTTTTTGTTTTGTCTTTTGATCGAGAAGGGTGGTAAATGCTGGATAGTATGTTAGCTAGCTGGGATATTAGCAGGTTGGGTGACCCCTCGCATGTCGACGAAGACAACCAACACACTGAACCCTCACCAACCACCCCCGACACCCGGAAACCAGCGATTGACGACTGGACGGCCCTCACCACTGAAGACAATGAAGTCAATCCACTCAGGGGCCCCCACGGACCCCTGCCCCCACCACATCTTCAACAGAGCTGCGACACCATCGCACCCATGCTCCGCCACACCATCAACCGCTCCCTGGCGACCGCCTGCGTTCCCGGCAGACTGGAAACACGCTGAGGTCAACCCCCTAAAGAAACCCTCAGCGGACCCCACCGACCTCAAAAACTACAGACCCATCTCCCTGCTCCCGTTCCCAGCGAAAGTCATCGAGAAAGCCATCAACAGCCAACTCGCCACATTCATTGAAGAACACAACATCCTCGACTCTTCCCAATCCGGCTTCAGAAAAAACCACAGTACAGAAACCGCCCTCTTCGCCGCAACAGACGACATCCGCACCCTACTGGACAAAGGAGAAACAGTAGCCCTCATCCTCCTCGACCTATCAGCGGGGTTCGACACAGTCTCCCACCGCACCCTAATACGCAGACTCTACGACGCAGGGAATCCAGGACAAGGCCCTCGACTGGATCCGCTCCTTCCTCTCCGGCAGGACGCAGCGGGTCAGACTCCCCTTTCCTCTCGGACCCCACACTTACCACCTGCGGAGTCCCCCAGGGCTCCTCCCTCAGCCCGGCCGCTCTTCAACGTTTACATGGCTCCACTCGCCCCCATCGTCAGAACCTACGGACTCAACATCGTGTCATACGCAGACGACACCCAACTCATCCTTTTCCCTATCCAACGAGCCCAACACCGCCAGACGCAACTTTCGAGAAGGCATGGAAGCCGTCGCCAAATGGATGAAAAACAGCTGCCTACAACTAAACACCAACAAAACAGAAGTACTCATCATGGGCCCAAACCCAGACGCCTGGAGCGACACCTGGTGGCCCCCGCCCTCGGAAACCCGCCAACCCCCACGGACCACGCACGCAACCTGGGAATCATCCTGGACTCCGAGCTCAAAATGGACCGCCAGATCAACTCCGTCTCATCTTCCTGCTTCCACACCCTCCGCCTCCTTCGTAAGACCTTCAAATGGATCCCCTCGAACACCGAAAGACCGTCACTCACGCCCTGGTCACCAGCAGACTCGACTACGGCAACGCACTCTACGCCGGAATAAACAAAAACCTCACCCGCAAGCTACAGAACATCCAGAACGCCGCCGCAAGACTGGTCCTCAACCTGCCAAAACACTGCCACATCTCCCTGCACCTGCGCACACTCCACTGGCTCCCCGTTGAGGCGAGAATCACCTTCAAGATGCTCACCCACGCACACAAGGCCCTCCACGGCACCGGACCAGCATACCTGAACAGCCGACAAAAATTCCACGCACCCCAAAGGACCCTACGATCAGCCCAGCTCTCCTACGCCGTGGTCCCCCGCACCAGAAAGACGAGATCGGGAGGCCGCTCCTTCGCCTTCCTCGCGGCCAAAGCATGGAACGTCCTTCCGCTCCACCTCAGACAGACAACATCGCTCCCCATCTTCGCAAGAAACCTCAAAACCTGGCTCTTCGACAGACCCCCTCCTTGATGGAATGGATCGTGCACCCCCCCCCCACCCCTAGCGCCTTGAGACCCTTACGGGTGAGTAGTCGCGCTTTAACAAACCCCTGATTGATTGATTGATGTCATAGGACAGAAGAGTACGGCCGTGCTCCCACCGGTGCGCCACATCTGCCCCGCGCCGCTGCTGTAAGACGTGAATGTGCCGCAGGCGGGAACAAAGCGGCTTTCAGAGGAACTCCTAATGGCCGGAGCGCACAGCGGCGGTGCCTATCGCAGGCAGGCCTGCCCTCTCCTCAAACATCTGCGGGGGCAGTATTGAGGGGGGCACCCGTGGACACACAGCTGGGCGGCCGTCAGCCAAGACTATCAGAAGGGGCAGAGACCCCAAGCTGTATGCACGAGAGCGCAGAAGAGCCGATGAACATCCCCTGCGCGCTTGAAGGGCTCTTCCTGCCCAGTAGGATGCAGCCAGGGATAACGGCAAACCAGGGGTTAAAGGTGCTGACCATGAAAGGCGAGGGCAGAATCTCCTAACACTGGCTTTGGATGCCCGACTTCTCATACAAAGCCGGTGATCTGCCTACAAACCCTGCCCAGGACGAAGCCCTGTCAAAAGGAAAAAATAAACACCTTCAAGACAAACTATGTATATGTCTGCCTTCAAAATGTACCTTCTCTGCACCCCAAACACTCGTCAGCACCCCGCAATGTTTCCCTTCTGAGCGCCTCTGTGATACAGTCACATGCGGAGCTGTGGCTTTCCCACCAGTGCCATGTAACGCTCTCCTCAGACGGCGCACGTCTACCCGTGGGCACGGGTGGGCACACTCCCTAGGCCCTGTGCAAGGGGTACGTTCACTCGTGAACAGTATCCCTCTCTTAGTGCCGATATCGGCAACACACTCCCCATTACACATACAGCAATCTCCTGATGAAATAAACAGACAAGACACCTTTTTTCGTGGAGAAAATTGCTGCAGGTTTATTTGCATACCAAAATATGCCAACATGGTGGGTTAGCTTACGGGCGATCCAAGGGCAGGCAGCCCCTCCGCGCCTGCCCACCTGATGGGCCAAATTGCACCGTGGCCCTAGCCAATCGGTGCTTACCAATTTTGGGGGAGGGGTTACCCCCTCCCACCGATGGACCGCCAGTCCACCCCTCTACTCACGCCCCCTGAGGGGGCGGAGCGTTCCAGGCAACCCCCGGTTGCTCAGGTTTACAACCGCCCGTAGGACTAGCGGGGCGCCGTCGCTCCTCCAGGGTCCACCGCGAGGACTTCCTGGGGATATTTGGCATTTGCACCCTTGTGCTCCTGAAGAGGGTACCCCTGTGTACCTTTCAGCCTCTGGATCACCCTGTAACTCCGCCACAGCTCTGGGTGTGGCCACCGTCACAACCAGGGCCCCCCACCAAGGCAGGCATTCCTACTTACATCCTGCTGCTTCCAGGGCCTCGCCCAGGTCCAACAAAACAAGTCCATGCCCACTCTAGCAAGGAGAACCCCTTCCTCTTCAACACACCCTGTGGACTTGGCATGCAGCAGACCGTGTCTAATAAAGCCAAATCCCCTCTGTTCGGTGAATTTGCGCATGGCACTGTTAACTCTCCTGCGTGAGGTTTCCACGGCTTCCCCTGACTGGGCCCCTCGCCACACTAAACGTGGGGTCCTCTCTGACCACCATAACTCACATGCCCCCAATTGGTTGCTTAATTTACACATGGAGGAATTAATTTCTTACAGCAGTGCCCTCCTACCCGGGCAAGTCAAATCATTCCCTCCCTGGTGTATGACCAAAATGTTGGGAGGGGAGACCCCCCCCCCCCTAGCCTGTGCCGCACCTTCAACAGCAAGCTGTACCGGCGCATGCCTGGGACCCCCAACCAAATTAACTCAGTGGTGGGTACCCATGCCTCCATTCCCGTGCCACTCTCCAGACGCACGAAAGGCCATTCACGCACTGTACATAATTCACTTAACCTGTCCTCCGGCCACTCCCCTGGGTGGCTTACGGACGGAAGTACCGTTAAAACATTGGGATTCCCATTGTCCAACTGCATGAGGCGCTCCACTTATATGCCCCCCTGAAAGCTGCAGACGCTGCCCCTATCCTGAAAGAGTGACTGCAAAAACGCTTGCCAGGACCCGCATTGCCTGACATTGTAAAGCATGTCTACATTACCTGCTCAACCTGAAATTTGGTAAGGGGCGAGCTGTTAGCATGAATCAGTAAATAACCCTCACCTCAAGGGCGAAGGGCCAGGCCTCCTTGGAGTCGCAGCACACCCATATATGTAAGTACTTAAGTAGGGCTACCTGCCTTCGCTTGAATAATGGACAAGCCAACTTTTCTTAATACATTGTAGCCTTTTAGTGCTTTAATACCTTGTTTCCCCCACATGGGACAGCCGCACCCTATTAGATGTCACCTTCCTAAACCGGCTGGCTATCCGGGCAGGGAATGTTTGTAACTGAAGCAACCTGTAACATGGCCTTGGGTCCAGTGTGCAACTACTTTGCTGAGTTGGCGCAGACATTTGCACAGCCCCTTTTGATTGCAAAACCATGGCGAACACTTGACTGGTGTCAAATCTGGTTAGAGGGAATATTCGTATTGTGCCCACTATTTCAGTCACTGCACCCTTTCATGGAGTGACAGCTTACGCAGCCCCCAGGCTTGCTTAACTGCCGTCCGATCACAGATGCACAGTACTTGCTAACCAGCTGTGACCCTTGATGCTTACACCAGCAATAGACCTAGTTCACTTAGTTTTCCCCGGAATTGATTGCCTTCCACAGATTGAAAACTGGGTTCGGCTTACATGCAGGCCACCTTGTCATTCTTGTTGGAACATTGTTACCCTGCATAGCCAGAGAGTCTTGCGTATTATTAATTCAATGATAGTGTCGGAATCCAAGATTCCCAGTTTCATTATTGTGCTGCAGCCCATCTTAGTGGTTCCGCTGGGACCCCTCTGCCTCCCTGCAAGTAACCTCGTTACTTAATACAGTTCCCTTAATGCACTTGCCTGTCACTCAAAGGCACCTGGCAACATGGCGCCCAGCAGCTTGGTGAAGAGGATTTTTGAGCCACAAGTACCCCAGTCTGTTTCCAGCATTAGTCCTTTATAGAGGCTCCAGTTCGTGTAAAGTGTGTGTCACTGTCCTGGCAAGGCATACCCACTAGCCTGTTCCACCTTGGTGACTATCCCACTATGCTGTGGAAAGGCTCAACTATCCGATGAGCTTAGAAATATGTGACATTAAGCAAGGGAGTCCTAGTTTACTTGGCATTTATCCCTCCTTTCTTACAGGAATTTTGCTTTAACAGTTTAATCTGTGTTGTTTGCCCCCAGACTCTTCTTTACAGTATTCAGCTTCTTCTCCTGTCTCACACCTTACAGAACCCTGGACCTTTTTACCGGGCAACAACTCCTACCCACCTGGTTGACCAGCTCAAAGAAGGCAGTCTCCAACATTAATTTAAGCGTCCTGTTGTACCCAGGTTTTTCTGAGAGCACATACCCGTTATCTGGCCAGTAGGTTTGCACCTCCCCGAATTATTTATACCTCCAGTTGGACCAATGTTGTGTCATAATCCAGTACCAGTGGGTACTTGCCTATTGCACATCACCAGTCAGTCCCTTCCTTAGAATAACTAATAAAACATGCGGTATCTACACACTGTTTTCCTTCTCCGACTGACCAAGAACGGAGTTAGCAGCCGTAATCAAATGTTACAATTAGCTAAAATTTTAATGCAGTGGTTATCCGGGCAGGTACTCCCCTTCGACCTCCCCAGCATGTGTGCCTGACTGTACCTAGGTTGCTCCCCCACAGCGGTAATATGTGTGAATTAACCCTGTGTTGTGAACGGCGAGGGCCGTGCTGCAGGGAACACCCATGTGCCCCAAAATCCTTCGTGTCACCTCTGCTAGCAGAGCTAACCCATCTGATCCTCTTGTAGTGTTGGTAATTCAAGGCGCTGACAACTGCCGGGGCCTATTGCAGAGCTGTGAATGTGCGGCCCTGTAAGAACTTAAACACTCTGCTTAGTGTGGATGAGTAGTCAACGTTGCCTAGCAGTGGGCAATACCTTTTGCCCAGCCACTCCTTACAAGATGTGCCAGTGCAGGTGGAAGTAAGGTTTACAACCAGCCCGCCACTTTCCTCTCTTCCCGTTATCTGTGTATAGTGCTTGTTGGAGAAACCTAATTGTGCATTTGTGAGGCGCACGTGCTCCACTAGGCATGTTGGTGCAGGATAGGGGATGTTAGATGCCCCAATCGCTGATACTAATTTGACAACCTCAGGGGGGGGGGGGGTTGAATGGTAGAAGAACTCAACGGGGTTAGATCCTAAGACCATGAGGTCGAACCCAGCATATGAATGGGTCCCGGTTTGCTTTGACAATACCACGACCCCTCCTGATCCCTATTGAGCTAGCCATTTAACTGCAATGGCCGTATGGCTGACACCCCAGCGGGACCTGGCAGTCCTGTTTAACCTTCTTATCCCATTCGATACAGTGTGTATGAATAAACGATGCGCAGGCGGTTGAGTTTTCACAGACTGTGATGTGAAACATTTGAACTTGCCTGACAAATTTAAGTTGGTCGCCTTAGATCCAATTGTGTGACCAGTGCTCGTGTATCAAACAGAACAGGGTAGGGACGCTGGGTGACCCTACTTGAACTAAGGCCGGAGCTTAGTGTGGTGGTTGTCCGAATATTGCCTGGCTGTGGTGGAAATACCCCTTCGCCCACTGTAAATTGCTGTACAGATCTGCTCCCACTCCCCAGGAGTGTAAATATGACAATGTGAGAGGCCCCATGACATCAATGTCAGACTGAGATTTCCAGTTTATGTTCTAACGCAGCCCCCATATAGAGGGTCTTGCAAGGACCCCTCTACCATACTGCAAGTAACCTGGATACTTCTCACTTAACGCACTTACATGACCTTCCAGAAAACGCCTGGCGACAACTTGACGCACTGCACCTCAGAGAGTGGAAAATCTGTAGCACCCAACTCTTGACTATGCCCCGGCAAGTCCCAATTGAGGGGACAGAATTTAAGCACAATGCCCCCCAGGTGTGCACGCGTTGTCTGTTTGGAGTTTGGGGGGGCCAAACCGAACCCGTAAGGCGTTTCCCATGTTCTGTCAACTACTGTGTTGTTCTGCTCACACTCTTCCCCGGCCATATACGTTACACAACATAAAACTGCACAGGTTCGCTTTTCCCTCACCCATCCTATGCCCTTTTGAAAACATCATTTGACATGCTTGCGCAAGTTGTCATCTGGCTTGAAGCCCCGTAGGACCTAGCCATGACTATGAGTTGGTAACTATCCTCTCTGTGGGGGCCCCACTTCCGGTGAGGGTAGGACACCTTGCCTTCCTGAAGGTGGGTTTCTTCGGTTGATCATATGACCATAATTCCTTAAAGGAAATCCCCATGTGCCGTTAAAGCTAAAGTTTTAAGACCGAGAGGTCCAATAACATAGATATCGGGTAGGGCAGTGAGTTTGTTCACTGCTAATGCGCCTTCAGAACGCAATATCTTGGTACACCCGACACCCACACCCAGCGTCCCGCTTCCGTATCTGGTTGCTCTTGAGGTGACTGTGCTAGTGTTATCAAGGTGTGAGGCTCTCCCCAGGTGTTTATAGTGTGCACCGGCTAAGCGCAATGAGTTGCCCTCCCTTCATGGAGGGGAGCGAGCAGTGCTTAATTTGAGCCGGTGGATTCCGGTGCTCGGCACCGGAGCTTGTGACGGCCTGCCACAAGGTGGCGCAGCCAAGCTAAATTATAGATCACCACGACAACAGTTAATCATTAATTTTATGTTAATTAGATTACTGTTACCTGCCTACAAAGCCAATCTTATAGCTTAGGGAGACTGAATTAGGCCGAATTGTCACTTGTGGGAGCGTGAGAGTTAGTAATTGTGTTGTTACAATCAGTGGCAGGGGCAATGTGTGGTGCGAGCTTCAGGCCTCCCACCAGTATCCCCCTGAGAGGCAAAAGGGGGGGGCGGCAGTGTTGGGCAAAATCACCGTACCAGCCGATGTTACCGTGCCCGGCTCTGTGATGTACCCCTTTGCCGATGGGGGACCCATTACGCCAGAATGGCCCTTATCCTGCCCTTGCCCATGGCCCAGCCTTCCGCAATCTGGGCATCCGTATGCATCGAACCACAAAATTGGTGCTCAAACGCCCATCACACCAAGCAACTCCAAACAAATTGCCGTTCCCTCTGCCACACTGGCACAACCTCAACCCTGTGAGTTGGGGGGGTCCCACAACCCCCCGCAAGTGCAAGAGAGAGCGATGACCTCCAGTCGCACAGGTGAGACGACCAACGGACAAACCTGCTAATTACACTGACATGTCAAGCGGGTGAACCTACGGCGGTGTAAACAGGCCGCTCCGCCCATCGCAACCGCACAAAACAGCAGTCCGTGGCCCTTAACAACAAAATGGGAGGCCCGTGAACGCGCACAAAATGCTGGCTACAACACCCCCTACTCTCACTCCAAATAGGCTTAATAAATTCTTAACTGAAAAACGCTGTAAATTTGTTTACGCTTCCGATCTCGGGTTGCATTTAATCGCAGACAATACAATAAATGCTTATAATAATAAACTGCCCCCGAAACCATAATAACCGTTTGCTTGCGGTCGACCATTACCACCAAGCGCTGCTATCAACTACCCATAAACGCACATCACGTGCGAGGGGGGCCGCCATTTTCGCCGCCTGGCCATTTGGGGTCAAACCAGGGCCGGAAAGCATTGCCCTGGCGATAATGACTATGTATCGGGTCTCGATAACATAGCTGACCCGTATGGGAATCGCACTTTCAACCTTGCTATTCGTAGTACACACTGTAGCCGATTGAGCCAAACATCCCCACACTCGCAGTGAAACAGAACATTACACCGGTAGCATTTGGAACAAGCATTATTACCTGATTAGTGCAAAACGCTGTAAACGATATTGTTGCCCCGGTCGGCGCTGTGGTGGCCGGACATTTCTGATTGCAGCTCAGTGTATATCCCCGGGCACCACCATATAACAGAAGCGCCCAGAGCTTTGAGCGTGTATCGGGGGAGCAACTTCACCTCCTTATAATCCGTAATCGGCCTTGACTATTCCGACCGTGTGTCCCTGCAGTCGGAAAACAAGCAAACTACATCCCCGGGCACTGGGAGCGCCGCCTGCCCCGAAGACAAAGCAACTTCAATTCGCCGCGACCCAGGGCCCGGCCGGGGACCCGACAGGCCGCAAGGCTGCGCCCCATGGCCACACAAGGAACTCACACAATAGGTCAGCCTGACCTGTCCCAACGCAGGCAATAACCGAGAAATCACACCTCCTGCCCTGGCCAAAGAGACATTGACGGACACAACCAAAACGGACCCCTCACCCTGTGTGATTGTCCGACTCGGGCCCAAGAGGTAGTCTGCTATGGCGGTGGACACCTACCCCGCTCCAGTGCAAAACACCATGACACCACCAGGCGCCATCACAAAAGAGGCCCATAAGGGCCCCAGTATGTGTACCAACATTTGAAGCATGGCAGGGCAATATGTGGTGGGAACTGCAGTGCCTTTTAAAGAGCACTTATTTCATTCCAAGTTGAGAACTTATGCCCCTGCGCATTTATCAGCGGGTAACATTATTGCTTCAATCACGTCCTTCCGTGAAGGGTAGCGGCCAAAAGAGGACGCCAGGTGGGCGGGAGAGGTACTTATACCTAACTCCCCGCCCACCCGTGCTCGGAAATGACGCGGGGCACGCGGACCCAGAGGGGGTCCCCCAGCATTAGGCTGTGTTGTGTGCCCTCATGTGGCACTAAGGCGGCCGCCCTCTTATGAGGGTCCCCTGAGTGGACCGCGGGCAGCCACACTCTTCCGGGAGTGGGGACAGAAGCACAAGTTACTAACTTGTGTAACGATATATCTGTAAGAGACAGTAGTTAGTGACAGATTCCTTACCTTAGAATATCCCCAGGCGTCAGGCTGGATCCGGAAAGTTTTTTGCGTAGCAGTACCCTTGCGCGTCGGTAGGCGGCGTCGTGCGGCTCCGCGTCCGTCGTCGGCGTCGTGATCGCCGGGATGACGTCGCGGGCAGTACTTAGGCGCCGCCCCTGCGCGCTGACGTCAGTTCTGTACACGACTTTCCGCGCCAGGAACGCAGAGCCATGCAAGAAGCTGACATAGGTGTCTGAAAAATACTAGGGCCCTGAAAGGGATGTCCTTAACCCTAGAAATCAGTTCGCAGAACGGGGAGGATGGGTGGGGCGGTAAGGAATCTGGCACTAACTACTGTCTCTTACAGATATATCGTTACACAAGTTAGTAACTTGTGCATCTGAAAGAGACACGTTAGTGACAGATTCCTTACCTTAGAATAGATACCCCAGCAATACCAACCCCGGTGGTGGGTCTGCGAACAAAGATCAGACAAGGAAGTCCTGGAGGACAGAACGGCCAAAGAAGCCGTCCCTCCGGACCTGACTGTCCAGGCAGTAATGCTTTGTAAACGTGTGCAGCGAGGCCCACGTAGCTGCCTGACAGATAACCGGCAGCGGAACACCGCGGCCCAAGGCCGTGGTAGCAGCCGTTGCCCTGGTGGAATGGGCACGCAGCCCAACAGGAGGCTCCTTTTTAGCCAAAGAATAGCAGGTCTTGATGCACAAGGTAACCCAGCGGGAGATGGTCCTCTTGTGCACCGCCCGACCTTTTTGGCGCCCACGTAGCCAACAAAGAGCTGGTCATCCACCCGGAAGTGTTTTGTGCGGTCAATATAGAAAGAGAGCGCACGTTTTGGGTCCAGACGGTGGAGCCTCTCTTCCTCTCTGGAAGGATGCGGAGGCGGAAAGAAGGTGGGCAAAGTGATGGTCTGCCCAATGTGGAAAGCAGTAACCACCTTTGGCAAGAAGGACGGACGCGTCCGAAGAACAACCTTGTCTGGATGAACAGACAGAAAGGGAGGTTTGCAAGATAGAGCCTGGAGCTCACTCACCCGCCGAGCGGAGGTGATGGCCACCAGAAAGGCTGTCTTCAGAGTCAGAAGACGAAGAGGACAGTTATGTAGAGGCTCAAAGGGAGCGCACATTAAAAAGGTAAGAACCAAGTTTAAGTCCCACTGAGGCATCACAAACGGAACAGGAGGGAAGAGGTGAGTAATGCCTTTTAAGAACCTGTTAACAACAGGGGACTTGAAAAGGGAGGGCTGATCAGGGAGCCTGAGGAAGGCCGAGATAGCACAAAGATAACCCTTGATGGTACCCAGGGCAGAACCCTGTTGGGCCAGAGAGAGAAAGAACAGAAGGACCTCAGAAAGAGGGGCAGAAAGGGGATTCACAGCCTTTGCTGTGCACCATGCCACAAATTTGTTCCACCTGCAGGCGTATACCACCTTAGTGGAGGGACGCCTGGCTGCCAGAATCACATCACAAACTTCGGGAGGCAAGTCGAAAGGAATCAACTGCCGCCGCTCAATCTCCACGCAAGCAGGTGTAGACTGGACAGGTTCGGGTGGAGGACCGTCCCCTGCTGCTGCGACAGAAGATCCTCCCGAAGAGGCAGACGGATCGGGGGATCTACGCTCATATTGAGTAGCTCGGGATACCAAACTCTTCGAGCCCAGTCCGGAGCCACAAGAATGACTTGGGCCCGGTCGTGCCGAATCTTCTTCAACACTCTGGGTAGAAGTGGTATAGGCGGAAAGGCGTACAATAGACCGCAACTCCACTCGTGACGAAAGCGTCGCCGAGCGAGTGCCGCCTTGGAAATTCCAACGCGCAGAACTGATGACATTGCGCGTTCTCTTCGATGGCGAATAGATCTAACCAAGGCTCTCCCCACTGTAGAAAGAGTCCTTGCGCCACTTCCGAGTGAAGACGCCATTCGTGATCCATCATGCACCTGCGGCTGAGGTTCGTCCGCCCTGGCGTTCAGGGAACCTGCCAGGTGTTGAACCACCAGGAACATGCCCTGGTGTTCCAGCCATGTCCAGAGGCGCAGAGCCTCCTGACAAAGGGTCCACGACCCCACCCCGCCTTGTTTGTTGCAGTACCACATGGCGGTGGTGTTGTCTGTGAACACCTGCACTACCTTCCCTTTGACAGAGGGAAGGAATGCCTTGAGTGCAAGTCGGATCGCCCGGAGCTCCAGAAGGTTGATATGGAGCCGGGACTCCGCCCGGAGACCAGAGGCCTCTGATCTCCGCCTCTCCCATGTGACCGCCCCATCCCAGAAGGGACGCGTCCGTCACAACTGTGTGCTCTGGCTGGGGAAGGGAGAGGGATCTGCCCATGACCCATTGCCGGTTCGAGAGCCACCACTGCAACTGTTTTGCAGTCCCCTCCGAGATCTGGACGTGATCGGACAGGTCGCCCTGGTGCTGCGCCCACTGGAACTTCAGGTCCCACTGCAGAGCCCGCATATGCCATCTGGCATGAGTGACCAGCAGGATGCAGGGAGGCCATGAGGCCCAGCAGCCTCAGGGTCATCCGTACCGAAACCCAGGATAAAGGCTGAAAGATCGGAATCATAGCCTGAATATCCCGGACTCGCCGTTCGGGAGGATAGGCCCGAAACTGCGTCGTGTCCAGAACTGCTCCGATGAAAAGGAGCTGTGGAGAAGGAATCAGATGCGACTTTGGCACATTGATGGAGAACCCCAGCGAGTGCAGGAGTTCGGCCGTAGTCTGGAGGTGGGAGACGACTGCCTGGGACGAGCCCGCCTTCAGCAGCCAGTCGTCGAGGTAGGGGAAGACTGAAAGCCCTGCCCGGCGCAGATGAGCTGCGACCACCGCCATCACTTTCGTGAACACCCGAGGGGCACTGGTAAGGCCAAAGGGGAGCACGGTGAACTGAAAATGCTCGAGGCCTACCGTGAACCGAAGGTAACGCCGGTGGGCCGGCAGGACGAGGATGTGGAAATAGGCGTCCTGCAAGTCCAACGCTACCAACCAGTCTCCGGGGTCGAGGGCAGTCAAGACCTGAGCTAGGGTGAGCATCTTGAACTTCTCCCTTCCGGAGGAAGCGATTGACGTTCCGGAGGTCCAAGATAGGACGCATGTCCTCCTTGTCCTTTTGGGCACCAGAAAGTAGTGGGAGTAGCAACCACGCCCTACTTCTGGGGTCGGAACATGCTCGATGGCCCTCTTGGCCAAGAGGGCCGTGACTTCCTTCTGTAGAAGCACCAAGTGATCCCCTGACATGCGGTGGAATTGAGGTGGCATGGCTGGGGGGTGGTCTCGAAGGGGAGGGAGTAGCCCCTTCGGACAATGTCCAAGACCCACTTGTCCGAGGTGATGGGACGCCAGTGGTGAAGGTGATGGCGGACCCTGCCCTCGACTGGCGTGCTGTGCACCTGAAAGGAGGGACTAGGGAGGGCTTGGAGGCCGCGGACGGGTTGGAGGTGGTGGCCTGACCCGCACGCTGGTTGCCCGAACCGCCACGGCGGTATCCACGTCCTCGGCCACGCGAAGGCGCTTGCTGCGCCGGGCCGTTGGCCGGGCTGTGGACGTGACTGGGCGCCCCTTCCGTGGCCACGAAAGGGGCGAAAAGCAGACGTTTGCGGAGGGCGCACAACAGCAAGGCCCAGGGACTTAGCAGTAGCCCGTGAGTCCTTGAAACGCTCCAGCGCATGGTCTGCCTTCGAACCAAAAAGACCGACTCCATCAAAGGGCATGTCCATGAGAGTATTCTGGACATCCCCTGAAAACCAGTGGTTCTCAGCCAGGCGTGGCGACGCAGCGCCACCGTCGTTGCAAGCGATCTGCCCAGCGAGTCGGCGGTATCAAGGCCACAGCGGATGGTATATTTAGCCGCATCACGCCCTTCCGCAATAGCGCGGGTAAGCAGTGTCTGGACCTCCTCAGGACACTGCGGCAAAACATCAGCCACCGAATCCCACAGGGAGTGGGTGTATCGGCCCAAGAGGCAAGCGGTATTAACAGACCGCAAGCCAGCACTGGAGGAAGAGAAAGCCTTCTTCCCAAAGTGATCCAGGCGCTTGGATTCCCTATCCGGAGGGGCGGTAGGGAAGGCTGTTTGGGAGGCAGAGGCTTGGACAACCAAGCTCTCAGGGGTGGGGTGTTGGGGAGAGAAACAGGGGTCGCCCGGAGCCGGGCGATGGCGTCGGGCCACGTTCCTATCCACAGGAGCCCCTGTGGTGGGTTTGGACCAGGCACCCAAAAGAACGTCAGTGAGTGCATCGTTGAACGGCAGCACAGGCTCCGAAGAGGAGGCCGCCGGCTGAAGCACTTCAGTCAGGAGGTTAGTCCTGACGGCCACTGTAGGCAACTGGAGATTCAAGGCTCCAGCAGCTCTACGCAACACCGTTGCAAAATTAGCCCCTCCTCCGTTGCCACGGGAGGAGACAGCATGCCAGAGTCGGGGGAGGTATCCAGCCCACTGGCATCCCCAAGTTCCTCAACCCAGTCCGGGTCAAACTCGCACTGTTGTGTGAGAGGGTCGTCAGACCCCTCCCAGCTCTCCTGGTCCTCCTCAGGTTGAAAAGATGGAGGAGGAGGGACATAAGGTCTCATCGGCGCCGGAACCGGCGTCGGGCGACGCCGGTCCGGCTCCATGTCCGGACCCGGGAGAACCGGGGAACAGCGCCGCCCGGAGCCCCGGACGGCGTCGGAAACGGCACCGGGGACATCGGCGTCGGCGGAGGCGTGGTTAGGTCAACCGGCGTCGATGGGGGTTGCGGCACCACCGGAACCGGGGTCGAGGCCGGGGCCGGAGCCGAGGCCGGGACGAAGGCTGGTGGGACAGGCGACGCCGTGACCGGGAGTCGACGGCGACGCCGGAGCAACCCCATCAGGGCCCGCGGGGCCCGAAGGCGCACCGGAGGGACCTTGAGGCCCGAAGAGGCGGGCCATGGCCGACAGGAATTTCTGTATTTCGGCCGGAGTCGCCCCGAACCCGGGTAGGACGGGTAATCGCGGGGGCAACTCGACAGGCACGTCCGGGGCCGCGGGGCGGGGACGGTGCCGACAGGGACCTCAGCCGAGTCGCGCGACCGGCGAGGCGAAGTCTTAGAGCGATGACGCCGCTTAGACTTCTTGTGCTTCGACTTACCGGAGGAGCGCGAAGACTTGGATTCCGACGAACGGCGGGGACTCCGCGTCCGGCCCTCGACCTCTCCCGGGACCGGGGCTTGGTGCGGCGCGGAGCCGACTGCCGGACTTCAAGGAGCTTTCGAGACCGCTCTCGCAAAGCCTTCGGATGAAGTTTCCGGCAGTCAGGGCACGACTTCGTGTCGTGGTCTCGGCCGAGACAGAAGAGACACTCGAGGTGGGGGTCCGTGATGGACATCATACGACCACATTCCTCGCAGGGCTTAAAGCCGGGCATCCCTACGACACCTTAGGAGTCGTGAAGACTCGTTGAAGAAAACAGTGAAAAATTTCACAAAAAGATAGTCAAAAAGTGACTAGGGCACTGCTCTTCCCGGATCTGCGCTTACTGGCGCGGAAAAGAAGAACTGACGTCAGCGCGCAGGGGCGGCGCCTAAGTACTGCCCGCGACGTCATCCCGGCGATCACGACGCCGGCGAGCGGACGCGGAGCCGCACGAGGCCGCCTACCGACGCGCAAGGGTACTGCTACGCAAAAAACTTTCCGGATCCAGCCTGGCGCCTGGGGATATTCTAAGGTAAGGAATCTGTCACTAACGTGTCTCTTTCAGATACCTCTTTATCTCGTATCTTCCTAAGAAAGAATCGCACTCATGCGCCGGCAGGGGGCGCACCTCAGGAAGGGCATCTCCGGTGCCCATGTCGCTGCAGGACAGAATGTGAGAAAGGCGACCACAGCTCGCCGGACACCTGGCCACAACATTCACAGGGACACTGATGTGTCCCTCTTCCAGCGCTGGTGGCTACGCAGCACTAGCTGGGCACAGGGGGCTCGCCCCTCTCTGCTGCCAGCGTACAACATCTGTTCTAGGCGCTAGCTCAAGATGCGGGGGGGCGGTAGGGGGGTGCAGTTACCCCCATGCCCCTCTCAGGTGGTCCCCAGTTATCGGGCTGTGGCTGTGCTCCCAAACCACAACACGTAAGACATAGGACAATGGCTTTGGGCCAGTATATATGGTATGAAGCCCCCCCCCCCCCACAGAAATCAAAGAACTGATGCTCGCGACCCTTCGCACCACGGGCCCAGAACCGACCCCTGGACTGGGACCCTTTGTAGCAGTGATTCACTCCACGTCACCGTCCTACTGTCCACCAAGGAACTTAGGACCTGGGTCTGACAGCTCTGTGCATCCATGCGCTTCGCCCAGATGGAGTCGAGGTAGAGCACCTCGGGGATTATGCCGGCAGGGAGGCCAACGAGGGCTAATGCCTGGGCATCCCTTTGGGTTCGGTCTTCCCGGATATGCTGGGACTGGGAGCCATGCACCACCAAGGTCCTTCCCTTCAGCGACGAAGGCTCGCTGCCACCCATGGAGAGCAGGGCAGATGCCACACATAGCTGCCCCGTGGGCAGCCCCACGATTGCTCTTCTGCTCTGCTCAGAGACCCCCTGAAGCTAGCTTCAATTACAAGGCGCACAAGGTCCGTCAAGCAAAGGACAGCGGTGCCATCCCTCACCCAAAAGCCCATTACTCTGTCCTCTCTTACATCAACCGTCTCTCCTGGTGATACAACGTGACTTCCACCTGGAGCATCACACACATAGCTGGGGTGGAGCGAAGCTAACAGTAAACCTGCTGCAGACCTCAACTCAGATCTGCACACGTGTTTATGTTTTGTAAAGCGCATGGCTACCCGAAGGCTTCCCTGCGCTGGTGAGTACTGTGCTGAGAGGAGGGCCTCTGGTACATTAACGGGGAAACAGCCATGTCTTAAGTTTCTTCCTGAAGGAAAGTTCATGCACACACCTGTAGGGAAGCTGGTCCTTCCCCCACACATCTCCACAGTGACCTGGAGGCTCCAGCAGCATCATTCACTGCTTTATTTTTTATTTATTATTAATAAAAACATTCTCTCACTGAAGACATGATAGAAAAACAAAATAATTCCTTTACAATAGGCCACACTGCAAAAATGCATTAGGATAATACAATTTATAGCACGTATTTTCCACTACTGGGAACATTAAAACATACACTATAGATAGCATATGAGTTCTTTAAAAAATTGATCTTACATATGTATGACTCAACAAAGTTAATTGTTCACATACAAATAAAACATGCGCTACATTCTGGACAGCTTTCCTGCAAAGATTACAATTCTGTTTTTTCACAATGGCTCTTTTTGGGATCTCAGTTACTACCTAGTTTGAATTTAAGAAATACTTGTGTCTAACCTTCACAAATGAGATATAAATATTTATGCATACACCCTGTCATTGCATTTCGTGCTACAATTGCAGACCTAGGAATAGTCATACTGTGTATTGCTAAACTGTGTATGATTTTAATCACATTAAAAGCCTTCTTTGTATTATTTTAGAGAGAAATCCTTGTTACTCCTCTGTGGATGACTTTATTCATTCCAGGTGGAGACTCGAGGTGCTATTATATCGGAGTGGGTATCCAAATCCTACTTTAGCGAAAGCCAAATGCAATTACACTCCGAGGTAGTCGAGGCTACAAAAACATGCGACGAATATTTAAACAAGCATTGGCAAAGGCAATAGGTCGCACATATGCAATGTCTTTTAGCCATGTTGTACAGCAGCACGGCTGCCGTGCAGCATTGCTAAAAGTTTGAAAAAAGCGTTATGACGCAGCCAGCACTGGGCGTGCCTTAGTGTTTTTTTTGCTTATGGCGGGTGGGGGGCGGGCAACACAAACAACTTAGGGAACGTTCAACACGGCACATGAGAGAGTGAACGGGATGGTAATAAAAGTGCTATGACGCGGACCCAGGGAACGACAGCGAGCCCTCGACTTCCAACAAAACATTTACACCATTGACTTCGACTGAGAAGGGGGCTTCAGCTTCTTAACCTCTGCAATAGCAAGCTTCATCTCATGTTCACAGATGGCCGCCTTGTTTGTCATAAAGGAGATTGATCCAATTCAGGACGTAGGTGGCTGGGATCAATGCATACTCTATTTCGGAAGGTACCCCCTAAACCATCAATCTTAAATCATTTCACAGAGAAAAACGTCTCACCATTATTTCTCGGAGTGTCAATAAATGACAACTGGTGAATTATTTAAAGAATCTTATCCACTGTACACTGAATATATCATAAGTCACATCCACAGATTTAACTGTGTACCCAAAGAAATGGAGTGGAAACAAGGGATTATGTATGTTATCTAATAATCTGAAAGAAACAGTTAGTTATAGATTCCTTACCTTAGAGGAATAACCCCCAGGCGTCAGACTGGATCCGGAGAATTTTTCGTCAGCAGTACCCCTGCGCGTCGAAAGGTGGCATCGGTCGGCTCCGCGTTCGTCGTTGGCGTCGTGATCGCCGGGATGATGTCGCGGTAGCTACTTAGACGCTGCCTTCGCGCGCTGTCAGTTCTTTCTTTTTCCGCGCCAGCCAGCGCAGATCCGGAGAGAGCGGTACCTCCAGTCACTTTTTGACTGACTTTTTGACGACTTTTGTCGACACCGTTTTGAGTATTCGACTCCTGGTGCACGTCAAGGCTTGCAGTTCCTGTAGCCGACTGATGTCGGTGATAGATCCGCACCACGTGTGCCTCTTCTGCCTGGAGCGCGACCACGACTCCAAGTCGTGTTCCGACTGCCGGACCATAAATCCGAAGTCTTTGCGGGAGCGGTCCCGAAAGCTTCTCGAGGCCCGACAGTCAGCTCCGCGCCGCTCGAGGTCCCGGTTGCGTAGGAGGTCGAGGGACCTGTCGCGGAGCCACCATCATTCTTCTTCAAAGTCTTCGCACTCGGGGTCAGGTAAGTCGAAGCACAAGTAGAAGTCGAAGAAGCATCATCGCTCTTCGACTTCTCCCCGTCCGTCGGCCGATGCAACGAGGGATGCGGGTGGTGCCCATCCCGCGGCTCTGCGTGAGGAACCCGAAGGGTCGACTCCAGGTTTCCTTCTCTTTCCGGGACCTGGAGCGACCTCGGCTGGGGGCCCTGGGCCGTCGACGCTGGCGGCTCCGGCCTCGGCACCGCAGGGTCCCCTTGGATCCAGGCCTGGATACAGATCGGCGCCGGTCGACCTAGTTACACCTCCCCCGGCGCCGATCCACCGGCACCACGTCCGCAGCCAACGCCGGTTGTGTCCCCAGCCGGCGTCGACCCCGGCCTCCATCTCGATGTAGACACGGAGCCGGACCGGCGTCGACTGACGCCGGATCCGGCACCGACGAACAAGTTACTTACCTTCGGTAACGATATATCTGTAAGAAACATTAGTTAGTTATAGATTCCTTACCTTAGAATTACTCCCAGGCGTCAGACTGGATCCGGAAAGTTTTTTCGTCAGCAGTACCTCTGCGCATCGGAGGGTGGCGTCGGTCGGCTCCGCATCCGTCGTTGGCGTCGTGGTCGCCGAGATGACGTCGCGGCAGCTTAGACGCCGCCCTCGCGCGCTGACGTCAGTTCTGTACACGACTGTACGCGTCAGAAACGCAGAGCCATGCAAGACACTGACCACTGGTGCACAAAACTAGGGCCCTGAAAAGATAACCTTAACCCTAGAAATCAGTTCGCAGAACGGGGAGGATGGGTGGGGCGGTAAGGAATCTATAACTAACTAATGTTTCTTACAGATATATCGGTACCGAAGGTAAGTAACTTGTTCATCTGAAAGAAATACGTTAGTTATAGATTCCTTACCGTAGAATAGATACCCAGCAATACCAACCCCGGAGGTGGGTCTGCGAACTAATATCACACCAGCAGGTCCTGGAGAACAGAACGGCCACAGAAGCCGTCTCTCCGGACCTGGCTGTCCAGACAGTAGTGTTTCGTAAACGTGTGCAGTGATGCCCACGTAGCTGCCTGACAGATGTCATTCAGAGGAACTCCTCGTCCCAAAGCAGTAGTGGCTGCTGTCGCCCTGGTGGAATGTGCGCGCAGCCCCACCGGAGGCTCCTTTTTAGCCAGAGAATAGCATGCCTTAATACACAAAACGACCCATCGAGAAATGGTTTGCTTGTGTACGGCCCGACCTTTCTTGGCGCCCACGTAGCCAACAAAGAGTTGGTCATCCACCTGGAACTGTTTTGTGCGATCAGATAGAAAGAAAGTGCACCTTTTGGGTCCAGACGGTGGAGCCTCTCCTCCTCTTTCGAAGGATGCAGAGGCGGAAAGAAGGTGGGCAAAGTGATGGTCTGCCCGATGTGAAAGGCAGTGACAACCTTGGAAAGGAAGGAGGGACGAGTCCTGAGAACCACCTTGTCCGGATGGACAGACAGGAAAGGAGGTTTGGAGGAAAGGGCCTGGAGCTCACTCACTCTTCTGGCAGAGGTGATGGCTACCAGGAATGCAGTCTTTAGCGTCAGAAGCCTCAAGGGACAGTTGTGAAGCGGCTCAAAGGGAGCACACATTAAAAAGGTTAACACTAGATTCAAGTCCCACTGAGACATAACAAAGGGAATAGGAGGAAAGAGATGAGTTATGCCTTTCAAGAAACAATTAACAACTGGGGACTTGAAAAGAGAAGGCTGATCTGGAAGCCGAAGGAAGGCAGAGATGGTCGAAAGATAGCCCTTGATAGTGCCCAGAGCAGAGCCATGCTGGGCTAAAGAAAGAAGAAACAAGAGAACCTCAGAAAGAGGGGCAGAAAGGGGATCCACAGCCTTTGCTGGGCACCATGCCACAAACTTGTTCCACCGGCAGGCGTATACAGTCTTAGTGGAGGGACTCCTGGCTGTCAAGATCACATCACAAACTTCAGGAGGCAGGTCAAAAGACGTCAACTGCCGCCGCTCAATCTCCACACAAGGAGGTGGAGGCTGGACAGGTTCGGGTGGAGGACCATCCCCTGCTGCTACGACAGAAGATCCTCCCGAAGAGGCAGTCTGGTCGGAAGATCGATGGCCATGTTGAGCAGCTCGGGATACCAAGCTCTTCGTGCCCACTCCGGAGTCACAAGGATGACTTGGGCACGGTCGCGCCTGATCTTCTTCAGCACTCTGGGCAGAAGTGGTATAGGCAGAAAGGCATACAACAGACCGCAACTCCACTTGCGACGAAAGGCGTCGCCTAGCGAGTGCTGTCTTGGAAATTCCAATGCGCAGAATTGCTGACATTACGCGTTCTCTTCGGTGGCGAATAGATCTAACCAAGGCTCTCCCCACTGTCGAAAGAGACCTTGCACCAACTCCGAGTGAAGACGCCATTCATGATGCACAAGTTACTACTTGTCTAACGATATATCTGTAAGAGACATTAGTTAGTGATAGATTCCTTACCTTAGAATATCCCCAGGCGTCAGACTGGATCCGGAAAGTTTTTCGTCAGCAGTACCCCTGCGCGTCGGTAGTTGGCGTCGTGCGGCTCCGCGTCCGTCGCTGGCGTCGTAAGCGCCGAGATGACGTCACGGAGACTACTTAGGCGCCACCCATGTGCGCTGACGTCAGTTCTGCACACGACTTTCCGCACCAGGAACGCAGAGCCATGCAAGAAACCGACCACTGGTGCCATGAAACTAGGGCCCTGAAAGGGATGACCTTAACCCTAGAATCAGTTCGCAGAACGGGGAGGATGGGTGGGGCGGTAAGGAATCTATCACTAACTAATGTCTCTTACAGATATATCGTTACACAAGTAGTAACTTGTGCATCTGAAAGAGACATGTTAGTGATAGATTCCTTACCTTAGAATAGATACCCCAGCAATACCAACCCCGGTGGTGGGTCTGCGAATAGATTACACCAGAAAGTCACGGAGAACAGAACGGCCAAAGAAGCCGTCTCTCCGGACTTGACTGTCAAGGCAGTAATGCTTGGTAAACGTGTGCAGCGAGGCCCACGTAGCTGCCTGACAAATATCCTGCAAGGGAACGCCGCGTCCCAAGGCAGTAGTGGCTGCCGTCGCCCTGGAAGAATGGGCACGCAGCCCCACAGGAGTCTCCTTCTTAGCCAACGAGTAACATGCTTTGATCCACAGAACGACCCACCGAGAGATGGTTAGTTTGTGCACGGCCCGACCTTTTCTGGTGCCCACGTAGCCAACAAAGAGCTGGTCGTCCACCCGGAACTGTTGTGTGCGCTTCAGATAGAATGAGAGCGCACGTTTTGGGTCCAGACGGTGGAGCCTCTCTTCCTCTTTTGAAGGATGCGGAGGCGGAAAGAAGGTGGGCAAAGTGATGGTCTGCCCGATGTGGAAGGGCGTGACAACCTTTGGCAAGAAGAAGGACGGGTCCTTAAAACCACCTTGTCCGGATGAACAGAAAGGAAAGGAGGTTTAGAAGAAAGAGCCTGGAGCTCACTCACTCTTCTGGCAGAGGTGATAGCTACCAGGAAAGACATCTTTAGAGTAAGAAGACGTAAGGGACAGTTATGAAGGGGCTCAAAAGGAGCACACATCAGATCGGTCAAGACAAGATTTAAGTCCCATTGAGGCATTATGAAAGGCACAGGAGGAAACGTGTGCGTAATGCCTTTCAGGAAACGGTTAACAACCGGGGACTTAAAGAGAGAAGCTGATCTGGAAGCCTGAGAAAGGCGGAGATGGCCGAAAGATAACCTTTGATAGTGCCCAGAGCAGAGCCCTGCTGGGCCAAGGATAGTAGGAACAGAAGGACCTCAGAAAGAGGGGCAGAAAGGGGATCCACAGACTTTGCTGTGCACCATGCCACAAACTTGTTCCACCTGCAGGCGTATACCGTCTTAGTGGAGGGACGCCTGGCTGCCAGAATGACATCACAGACTTCGGGAGGAAGATCGAAAGCTGTCAACTGTCGCCGCTCAATCTCCACGCATGGAGGTGGAGGCTGGACAGGTTCGGGTGGAGGACCGTCCCCTGCTGCTGCGACAGAAGATCCTCCCGAAGAAGCAGTCGAATCGGGGGATCGATAGCCATGTTGAGTAGCTCGGGATACCAGTATCTTCGTGCCCAATCCGGAGCCACAAGGATGACTTGGGCCCGGTCGCGCCGAATCTTCTTCAGCACTCTGGGCAGAAGTGGTATAGGCGGAAAGGCGTACAACAGACCGCAGCTCCACTCGCGACGAAAAGCGTCGCCGAGCGAGAGCCGCCTTGGAAATTCCAACGCGCAGAACTGATGACATTGCGCGTTCTCTTCGGTGGCGAATAGATCTAACCAAGGCTCTACCCACTGCAGAAAGAGACCTTGCGCCACGTCCGAGTTCAGACGCCATTCGTGATCCATCAAGCACCGGCGGCTGAGTTCGTCCGCCCTGGCGTTCAGAGAACCTGCCAGGTGTTGAACCACCAAGGTAATGCCTTGATGTTCCAGCCATGTCCAGAGGCGCAGAGCCTCCTGACATAGGGTCCACGACCCCACCCCGCCCTGTTGGTTGCAATACCACATGGCGGTGGTGTTGTCCGTGAACACCTGCACTACACTTCCCCGGACAGAGGGAAGGAATGCCTTCAGTGCAAGTCGGATCGCCCGAAGCTCCAAAAGATTGATATGGACCCGGGACTCCGCCGGAGACCAGAGGCCTCTGATCTCCGCCTCTCCCAAGTGGCCACCCCATCCCAGGAGGGATGCATCCGTCACCACTGTGTGCTCCGGTTGGGGAAGGGAGAGGGATCTGCCATTGACCCAATCGCGATTCGTGAGCCACCACCGCAATTGTTGTGCAGTGCCCTCCGAGATCCGGACATGATCGGACAGGTTGCCCTGATGCTGTGCCCACTGGAACTTCAGGTCCCACTGCAGAGCCTGCATATGCCACCTGGCATGTTGCACTAGCAGGAGGCCATCAGGCCCAGGAGCTGGAGGGTCAACCTGACTGAAACCCGGGATAGAGGCTGAAAGATCGGAATCATAGCCTGAATATCCCGGACTCGCTGCTCGGGAGGATAAACCCGAAACTGCGTCGAATCCAGAACTGCTCCGATGAAGGGGAGCTTCTGAGAGGGACTCAGGTGCGACTTCGGCACGTTGATGGAGAACCCCAGCAAATGCAGGAGGTCGGCCGTAGTCTGAAGGTGGGCGACGACTGCCCGGGGCGAGCCCGCCTTCAACAACCAGTCGTCGAGGTTGGGGAAGACCGACACCCCTGACCTGAACAGATGAGCTGCGACCACCGCCATCACTTTTGTGAACACCCGAGGGGCGCTGGTAAGGCCGAAGGGGAGCACGGTAAACTGAAAATGCTCCTGGCCTACCGTGAACCGCAGGTAACGCCGGTGGGCCGGCAGGACGGGAAATGTGAAAATATGCGTCCTGCAAGTCCAACGCTACCATCCAGTCGCCAGGGTCGAGGGCAGCCAAGACCTGAGCCAGAGTCAACATCTTGAACTTCTCCTTCCGGAGGGAGCGATTGGCGTTCTGAGGGTTCAAGATGGGGCACAGGCCCCCTTTCTCCTTTTTGGGGACCAGAAAGTAGTGGGAATGACAACCATGTCCTACTTCTGGCCCAGGAACGCGCTCAATGGCCCCCTTGGCCAAGAGGGCCGTGACGTCCTGTCGGAGAAGCGCCAAGTGATCCCCCGACATGCGGTGGAACTGAGGTGGCATGGCCAGGGGGGCAGACTCGAAGGGGAGGGAGTAGCCCCTTCGGACGATGTGCAGCACAAACCTGCCCGAAGTGACAAAGCGCCAGTGGGGGAGGTGATGTTGAATCCTGCTGCCCACCGGCGTGGGGTGCACCCCAAAGCTGGAACCAGGAAGGCTTTGAGGCGGATGCTGCGGGAGCGGAGGTGGACTGACCCGCACGCTGGCCCCTGTGCCGCCACGGCGGCCACCACGCCGAGGTTGGTTCTGCGCAGGCCTCTGGCTGAACGAACGTGTAGGGGCGCCCCTTCCGTGGCCACGAAAGGAACGAAAGGTAGACGTGGCCGGGCGTGTGGTGGAGAGACCCAAGGACTTGGCTGTAGCCCGAGAGGCCTTAAACGCTCCAGCGCACTGTCTGCCTTATCGCCAAACAGGCGAGTACCATCAAAAGGCATGTCCATGAGGGAACTCTGGACATCCCCGAAACCCCGTGGACCGCAGCCAGGCGTGGCGACGCAAGGCCACCGTCGTGGAGATGGCGCTCCCCAAAGAGTCCGCGGTGTCCAACCCACACCGAATGGCGAACTTCGCGGCATCCTTCCCCTTTGCAACAGCTTGGGAAAGTACAGCCCGAACCTCCTCCGGGCACTGGGGCAGAGTTTGCGCCACCGTGTCCCACAAAGCGTATGAGCAACGGCCCAAGAGGCATGCGGTGTTGACTGACCGCAGCCCCAGGCTGGCAGAGGAAAACAACTTCTTGCCAAACTGCTCCAGTATTTTCGATTCTTTATCCGGTGGAGCGGTAGGGAATGCACTTTGGGAAGTGGAGGCCTGAATGACCAGGCTCTCCGGTGTCGGATGATTTACCAAAAAGGCAGGGTTACCCGGTGCCGGGCGGTGATGCCTGGCCACGTTGTTATCTACAGGAACCCCTGTGGCTGGCCTAGACCAGGTGTCCATCAAAACATCCGTGAAGGCCTCATTGAACGGAAGCAGAGGTTCCATAGAACTTGCCGCCGGCTGAAGCACTTCAGTAAGGAGGTGCGCCTTGAGGGTAACAGTAGGCAGGTCAAGGGCCTCAGCTGCTCTACGGAGCACCACAGTGTATGTGGCGGCTTCCTCCATGACAGCGGGAGGAGACACAAACCCAGGCTCAGAGGAGAGGTCAAGGTCACCTGCATCCTCCGAGTCCTCCGCTCCAACGGCGCCGGTTGGTGCCGATCCAGCTCCATGTCCCAATTAGGAGGTGGGACGACGGAACCCAGTGCAGCGCCGGGAACGGAGCCGCCGGCCGAGGACCCTGTGGCGCCGGGGCCGGAGCCGCCGGCGGAGGACCTTGCGGCACCGGGCCGGAGCCAAGCAAGGGCCCTCAATAGGGACCGCGGGGCCCGAAGGCGCGCCGGCGGGAGCCCTAGGCCTGAAAAGGCGGTCCATGGTGGCAAGAAACTCTTGCACCTGGGCCGGAGCCTCCGACGGACCCGGGTAGGGCGGGTAGGCCGCGGGACTCACAGGCTCCAACGGAGAGTTGAGGGAAGGACCCCTGGCCCCCTCGTCCGCGTCCGGAGACCGACGGGGGGAGGTCGGAGAGCGTACGCACTTCTTCGACTGTTACTTGTGACGTCTCTTACCCGATTCCGAGGGTGAAGACTTGGACCCCGAGGAGCGATGATGATGGCTCCGCGGTCGGTCCCTTGAGCGACCCCTGGACCGCGAACGGCGCAGAGACGACTGTCGGGCCTCCAGCAGCTTTCGTGACCGCTCCCGCAAAGCCTTCGGAGCCATGGCCAGACAGTCAAAACATGACCGGAAGTCATGGTCGCGCTCCAGCCAGGAGTCAAAGACTCATAAAGAAGTAGGACAAAGTCCCAAAAAGAAATTAGTCAAAAAGTGACTAGGGTACGTGCTCTAACCGGATCTGCGCTTGCTGGCGCGGAAAAGAAAGAACTGACGTCAGCGCGCATGGGTGGCGCCTAAGTAGTCTCCCGTGACGTCATCTCGGCGCTTACGACGCCAGCGACGGACGCGGAGCCACACGCAGCGCCACCTACCGACGCGCAGGGGTACTGCTGACGAAAAACTTTCCGGATCCAGTCCGACGCCTGGGGATATTTTAAGGTAAGGAATCTATCACTAACGTGTCTCTTTCAGATCCATCATGCACCTGTGGCTGAGTTCGTCCGCCCTGGCGTTCAGGGAACCTGCCAGGTGTTGAACCACCAGGGATATGCCCTGATGTTCCAGCCATGTCCAGAGGCGGAGGGCCTCCTGACATAGGGTCCACGAACCCACCCCGCCCTGTTTGTTGCAGTACCACATGGCGGTGGTGTTGTGCGTGAACACCTGCACTACTCTCCCCCTGACAGAGGGAAGGAATGCTTTGAGTGCAAGACGAATCGCCCGGAGTTGCAGAAGGTTGATATGGAGCCCGGACTCCGCCGGAGACCAGAGTCCTCTGATCTCTGCCTCTCCCATGTGGCCGCCCCATCCCACAAGGGAGGCGTCTGTCACCACTGTGTGTTCTGGTTGGGGAAAGGAGAGTGATCTGCTGTCGACCCAATCCTGGTTCGTAAGCCACCACTGCAACTGTCGAGCGGTGCCCTCCGAGATCTGGACGCAATCGGACAGATTCCCCTGATATTGCGCCCACTGGAACTTCAGGTCCCACTGCAGAGCCCGCATATGCCACCTGGCATAATCGACCAGCAGGATGCAGGAGTCCATGAGGCCCAGCAGCCTCAGGGTCATCCGGACCGAAACCCGGGATAGTGGCTGAAAGATCGGAATCATAGCCCGAATATCCCGGACTCGCTGTTCGGGAGGATAAACCCGAAACCGCGTCATGTCCAGAACCGCTCCGATGAAGAGGAGCTTCTGAGAGGGAATCAGGTGCGACTTCGGCACATTGATGGAGAACCCCAGCGAATGCAGGTCGTCGGCCATAGTCTGGAGGTGGGAGACGACAGCCTGGGGCGAGCCCGCCTTCAACAGCCAGTCGTCGAGATAGGGGAAGACTGGAACCTCTGATCTGCGCAGATGAGCTGCGACCACCGCCATCACTTGCGTGAACACCCGAGGGGCGCTGGTAAGGCCGAAGGGGAGCACGGTAAACTGAAAATGCTCGTGGCCTACCGTGAACCGCAGGTAACGCCGGTGGGCCGGCAGGACGGGGACGTGAAAATAAGCATCCTGCAAGTCCAACACTACCATCCAGTCTCCAGGGTCGAGGGCAGACAAGACCTGAGCGAGCGTCAACATCTTGAACTTCTCCTTCCGGAGGAAGCGGTTTACGTTCCTGAGATCCAAGATAGGACGCAGGCCCTTGTCCTTCTTGGGTACCAGAAAGTAGTGGGAATAACAACCACAACCTACTTCTGGGGCAGGAACGCACTCGATGGCTCCCTTGGCCAAGAGAGCCGAAACTTCCTGTTGGAGAAGGCCCAGGTGATCCTCCGACATGCGGTGATATTGAGGTGGCATGGCTGGAGGGGTACCCTTGAAGGGGAGGGAGTAGCCCCTTCAGACTATTTGCAAAACCCACCTGTCCGACGTGATGGTGCGCCAGTGGGGGAGGAAATGGCGGATCCTGCCGCCCACTGGCGTTTGATGGGCCTGAAAAGTCGGACTAGGAGGGTTTGGAGGCCTCTGCAGAGGGGGGATTGGTGGACTGGCCCGCCCGCTGGCCCCCTGAACCACGGCGTTGGTTCCCACGTCCCCGGCCGCGCGAATGTTGGGAAACTTGCTGCAGCCTGTGGCTCTTGGCGGGACGTAGTGGGGCACCCCTTCCGTAGCCACGAAAGGGGCGAAAAGCAGACTGCGCTGGGCGGCTGGAGAGGCCCAAGGACTTGGCCGTAGCCCGTGAGTCCTTGAAACGCTCTAGAGCGTTGTCCGCTTTGTCGCCAAAAAGGCGACGGCCATCAAAGGGCATGTCCATCAAGGTGTTCTGGACATCCCCCGAAAAGCCAGTCGATCTCATCCAGGCGTAGCAACGAAGGGCTACTGACGTTGAAATTGTCCTGCCCAGAGAGTCAGCGGTATCCAGCCCACAATTCCAGCCCACAACGGATGGTAAACTTCGCCGCAGCCCTCCTGGGGGCGACAGCCTGGGAGAGCACTACCCGGGCCTCCTCCGGACACTGAGGCAGCACCTGCGCAACCGTATCCCACACAGAGAGGGAATAACGGCCCAATAGACATGCGGTGTTTACCGACCGCAGTCCTAAGCTGGCGGAAGAGAAAATTTTCTTCCCAAGATGGTCCAGCTTCTTGGATTCCCTTTCCGGGGGAGCGGTAGGGAATGCGCTCTTGGAAGTGGAGGCTTGGACCACCAAGCTCTCAGGGGTGGGGTGTTGGGAGAGGAAAGTGGGGTCGCCCGGGGCCGGGCGGTGGCGTCAGGCAACCATCCTATCCACAGGAGCCCCTGTGTTGGGCCTGGACCAGGTGCCCAAAAGGATGTCGGTCAGGCTTCATTAAACGGCAGCAGGGGCTCCGAAGAGCTCGCTGCCGGTTGAAGCACCTCTGTCAGGAGGTTAGTCCTGACTGCCACCGTAGGTAGCCCGAGGTTGAGAGCCTCAGCCGCCCTACGCAACACCACTGCAAAGGACGCTCCCTCCTCTGTAGCCACAGTAGGAGGAGACAACATGCCAAGGTCTGGTGAGGTATCCAGACCACTGGCTTACCCCAGTACCTCTCTCCAGTCCGGTTCATAGCCTAACTGGTTAGTTAAAGGGTCTCCAAACCCCTCCCACTCCTCCTCACCCTCCTCCGGCTGCCAATCCGGTCTAAAAGAGCCAGGGTAGAACAAGGGTACAAAAGTACCCATCTGAAAGAAACACGTTAGTTATAGATTCCTTACCTTAGAATCACCCCCAGGCGTGGTGCGGTGGAGGAGCAAGATCCCATTTGGATTGTTTGGGTTCGATCTTTCAGGAAAGATGCGAACCATGATAGGGCTTTTGAGCAGAGCCCTTTTTCGTGGAGGATTCGTAGTAGGTTATTGTGAGATACGGTGTCGAAAGCCGCAGTAAGGTCCAAAAGGATCAGTGCTACGGCTCTGCCTTGATCCACTAGTGATCTGATATTGTCAGACACAGCAAGTAAGGTGGCCTCGGTGCTGTTGTTGGCCCTAAATCCAGTTTGTGAGGGGTCTAGTAAGTTATTAGTTGCAATGAAAGTGGTAAGTTGTCTATTGACCAATCTCTCCAGGACCTTGGACAAATATGGTAATTGAGAGATTGGCCGGTAGTTTGCTGGATCGTAGATTTCAAGGCCTGATTTCTTTAATCGGGGAAAGACCACTGTTTTCTTCCATATATCTGGGAAAGATGCTAGCTCTAAGGATTGGTTGAGGACTTTAGTGACATGGGGGAATAGAACTGACACTAGTCGAGAAAAAATGAAATGTGGGCAGGGATCTAGTGGCGATCCTGCCTTGACCTCGGTCATAGCTTTGGCTACTTGTTCTTCTGAGAAAGGCGTCAAAGTGTCGAGGTGGACATGTGCTGAGGGATGGGGGTGCCAAATTTTCCCAGTCTATATTATCATCGTCATTGGGAATATTAAAGGATGCGTAGATTTTTGTCACTTTGTCTGTAAAGAAATTATTAAGTAGCTCACAATTCTCAGTCGTGGGTGCCATAGATTGAGATAGAATAGTGGGCTTGCAAAGTTCTCGAATTACTTTGTAAAGTTCTTTGGATGAACTGCCATTATCTTCAATCCTTTTTGTGTAGTAATTTGTTTTAGCATTTTTTAGGGCACAGTGATAGGTTTTCAGTTCAGCTAGGTAGTTTTGTCTGTCTATGCTGTCTTTTGACAGTCTCCATTTATGCTCCTGGATTCGGCACTTCCTTTTCATTAGTTTTAGTTCTAATGTGTACCACTTTTCAGATTGGTTTTTATTAGTAGATTTACTATTAAGTTTGGGGGCGCACTGATCAAGTGTTTTTTCAATATCTTGTTGTAAATGTGCAGCTAATATATGTGCAGAGTTGGAGTAGGGTATGATGGAGTCGTGGGGAAAAAAGCAGTGAATGATTCCTGGGTGATTTGGTTCCAGGCCCTTTTTTCCCTGACTGATGAACAAGTTACTTACCTTCGGTAACGATATATCTGTAAGAAACATTAGTAGTGATAGATTCCTTACCTTAGAATATCCCCAGGCGTCAGACTGGATCCGGAAAGTTTTCATCAGCAGTACCCCTGCGCGTCGGTAGGTGGCGTCGTGCGGCTCCACGTCCGTCGTTGGCGTCGTGGTCGCCGAGATGACGTCGCGGGCGCTACTTAGACGACGCCCACGCGCGCTGACGTCAGTTCTGTACACGATTTTCCGCGCCAGGAACGCAGAGCCATGCAAGATACTGACCACTGGTGCATGGAAACTAGGGCCCTGAAAGGGATGACCTTAACCCTAGAAATCAGTTCACAGAACGGGGAGGATGGGTGGGGCGGTAAGGAATCTATCACTACTAATGTTTCTTACAGATATATCGTTACCGAAGGTAAGTAACTTGTTCATCTGAAAGAAACACATAGTGATAGATTCCTTACCTTAGAATACATACCCCAGCAATACCAACCCCGGTGGTGGGTCTGCGAACCAAGATCACACCAGAAAGTCACGGAGAACAGAACGGCCAAAGAAGCCGTCTCTCCGGACTTGGCTGTCCAGGCAATAATGCTTGGTAAACGTGTGCAGCGAGGCCCACGTGGCTGCCTGACGCACAAGTTACTACTTGTGTAACGATATATCTGTAAGAGACATTAGTTAGTGATAGATTCCTTACCTTAGAATATCCCCAGGCGTCAGACTGGATCCGGAAAGTTTTTCGTTAGCAGTACCCCTGCGCGTCAGTAGGTGGCGTCATGTGAATCCGCGTCCGTCGCTGGCGTCGTAAGCGCCGAGATGACGTCACGGAGACTACTTAGGCGCCACCCATGCGCGCTGACGTCAGTTCTGTACACGACTTTCCGCGCCAGGAACGCAGAGCCATGCAAGAAACTGATTGGTGCCAGGAACGCAGAGCCATACAAGAAACGGATTGGTGCCATGAAACTAGGGCCCTGAAAGGGATGACCTTAACCCTAGAAATCAGTTCGCAGAACGGGGAGGATGGGTGGGGCGGTAAGGAATCTATCACTAACTAATGTCTCTTACAGATATAGTAGTAACTTGTGCATCTGAAAGAGACACGTTAGTGACAGATTCCTTACCTTAGAATAGATACCACAGCAATACCAACCCCGGTGGAGGGTCTGCGAACGGATTACACCAGAAAGTCACGGAGAACAGAACGGCCAAAGAAGCAGTCTCTCCGGACCTGATGCACAAGTTACTAACTTGTGTAACGATATATCTGTAAGAGACAGTAGTTAGTGATAGATTCCTTACCTTAGAATATCCCCAGGCGTCAGGCTGGATCCGGAAAGTTTTGCGTAGCAGTACCCTTGCGCGTCGGTAGGCGGCGTCGTGCGGCTCCGCGTCCGTCGTCGGCGTCGTGATCGCCGGGATGACGTCGCGGGCAGTACTTAGGCGCCGCCCCTGCGCGCTGACGTCAGTTCTGTACACGACTTTCCGCGCCAGGAACGCAGAGCCATGCAAGAAGCTGACACAGGTGTCTGAAAAATACTAGGGCCCTGAAAGGGATGTCCTTAACCCTAGAAATCAGTTCGCAGAACGGGGAGGATGGGTGGGGCGGTAAGGAATCTATCACTAACTACTGTCTCTTACAGATATATCGTTACACAAGTTAGTAACTTGTGCATCTGAAAGAGACACGTTAGTGATAGATTCCTTACCTTAGAATAGATACCCCAGCAATACCAACCCCGGTGGTGGGTCTGCGAACAAAGATCAGACAAGGAAGTCCTGGAGGACAGAACGGCCAAAGAAGCCGTCCCTCCGGACCTGACTGTCAAGGCAGTAATGCTTAGTAAACGTGTGCAGCGAGGCCCACGTAGCTGCCTGACAGATAACCGGCAGCGGAACACCGCGGCCCAAGGCCGTGGTAGCAGCCGTCGCCCTGGTGGAATGGGCACGCAGCCCAACAGGAGGCTCCTTTTTAGCCAAAGAATAGCAGGTCTTGATGCACAGGGTAACCCAGCGGGAGATGGTCCTTTTGTGCACCGCCCGACCTTTTGGCGCCCACGTAGCCAACAACGAGCTGGTCATCCACCCGGAAGTGTTTCGTGCGGTCGATATAGAAGGAGAGCGCACGTTTTGGGTCCAGACGGTGGAGCCTCTCTTCCTCTCTGGAAGGATGCGGAGGCGGAAAGAAGGTGGGCAAAGTGATGGTCTGCCCAATGTGGAAAGCAGTAACCACCTTTGGCAAGAAGGACGGACGCGTCCGAAGAACAACCTTGTCTGGATGAACAGACAGAAAGGGAGGTTTGCAAGAAAGAGCCTGGAGCTCACTCACCCGCCGAGCGGAGGTGATGGCCACCAGAAAGGCTGCCTTTAGAGTCAGAAGACGAAGAGGACAGTTATGCAGAGGCTCAAAGGGAGCGCACATTAAAAGGTAAGAACCAAGTTCAAGTCCCACTGAGGCATTACAAACGGAACAGGAGGGAAGAGGTGAGTAATGCCTTTTAAGAACCTGTTAACAACAGGGGACTTGAAAAGGGAGGGCTGATCAGGGAGCCTGAGGAAGGCCGAGATAGCACAAAGATAACCCTTGATGGTACCCAGGGCAGAACCCTGTTGGGCCAGAGAGAGAAGGAACAGAAGGACCTCAGAAAGAGGGGCAGAAAGGGGATCCACAGCCTTTGCTGTGCACCATGCCACAAATTTGTTCCACCTGCAGGCGTATACCACCTTAGTGGAGGGACGCCTGGCTGCCAGAATCACATCACAAACTTCGGGAGGCAAGTTGAAAGGAATCAACTGCCGCCGCTCAATCTCCACGCAAGCAGGTGTAGACTGGACAGGTTCGGGTGGAGGACCGTCCCCTGGTGCTGCGACAGAAGATCCTCCCGAAGAGGCAGACGGATCGGGGATCTATGCTCATATTGAGTAGCTCGGGATACCAAACTCTTCGAGCCCAGTCCGGAGCCACAAGAATGACTTGGGCCCGGTCGTGCCGAATCTTCTTCAACACTCTGGGTAGAAGTGGTATAGGCGGAAAGGCGTACAACAGACCGCAACTCCACTCGCGACGAAAAGCGTCGCCGAGCGAGTGCCGCCTTGGAAATTCCAACGCGCAGAACTGATGACATTGCGCGTTCTCTTCGGTGGCGAATAGATCTAACCAAGGCTCTCCCCACTGTAGAAAGAGTCCTTGCGCCACTTCCGAGTGAAGACGCCATTCGTGATCCATCATGCACCTGCGGCTGCAGGTTCGTCCGCCCTGGCGTTTAGAGAACCTGCCAGGTGTTGAACCATCAGGAACATGCCCTGATGTTCCAGCCATGTCCAGAGGCGCAGAGCCTCCTGACAAAGGGTCCAAGACCCCACCCCGCCCTGTTTGTTGCAGTACCACATGGCGGTGGTGTTGTCTGTGAACACCTGCACTACCTTCCCTTTGACAGAGGGAAGGAATGCCTTGAGTGCAAGCCGGATCGCCCGGAGCTCCAGAAGGTTGATATGGAGCCGGGACTCCGCCCGGAGACCAGAGGCCTCTGATCTCCGCCTCTCCCATGTGACCGCCCCATCCCAGAAGGGACGCGTCCGTCACAACTGTATGCTCTGGCTGGGGAAGGGAGAGGGATCTGCCCATGACCCATTGCCGGTTCGAGAGCCACCACTGCAACTGTTGTGCAGTCCCCTCCGAGATCTGGACGTGATCGGACAGGTTGCCCTGGTGCTGCGCCCACTGGAACTTCAGGTCCCACTGCAGAGCCCGCATATGCCATCTGGCATGATTGACCAGCAGGATGCAGGAGGCCATGAGGCCCAGCAGCCTCAGGGTCATCCGTACCGAAACCCAGGATAAAGGCCGAAAGATCGGAATCATAGCCTGAATATCCCGGACTCGCCGTGCGGGAGGATAGGCCCGAAACTGCGTCGTGTCCAGAACTGCTCCGATGAAAAGGAGCTGTGGAGAAGGAATTAGATGCGACTTCGGCACATTGATGGAGAACCCCAGCGAGTGCAGGAGTTCGGCCGTAGTCTGGAGGTGGGAGACGACTGCCTGGGACGAGCCCGCCTTCAGCAGCCAGTCGTCGAGGTAGGGGAAGACTGAAACCCCTGCCCGGCGCAGATGAGCTGCGACCACCGCCATCACTTTCGTGAACACCCGAGGGGCACTGGTAAGGCCAAAGGGGAGCACGGTGAACTGAAAATGCTCGGGGCCTACCGTGAACCGAAGGTAACGCCGGTGGGCCGGCAGGACGGGGATGTGGAAATACGCGTCCTGCAAGTCCAACGCTACCAACCAGTCTCCAGGGTCGAGGGCAGTCAAGACCTGAGCTAGGGTGAGCATCTTGAACTTCTCCTTCCGGAGGAAGCGATTGACGTTCCGGAGGTCCAAGATAGGGCGCATGTCCTCCTTGTCCTTTTGGGCACCAGAAAGTAGTGGGAGTAGCAACCACGCCCTACTTCTGGGGTCGGAACATGCTCGATGGCCCTCTTGGTCAAGAGGGCCGTGACTTCCTTCTGTAGAAGCACCAAGTGATCCCCTGACATGCGGTGGAATTGAGGTGGCATGGCTGGGGGGTGGTCTCGAAGGGGAGGGAGTAGCCCCTTCGGACAATGTCCAAGACCCACCTGTCCGAGGTGATGGTGCGCCAGTGGGGAAGGTGATGGCGGACCCTGCCCCCTACTGGCGTGCCGTGCACCTGAAAGGAGGGACTAGGAGGGCTTGGAGGCCGCGGACGGGTTGGAGGTGGTGGCCTGACCCGCACGCTGGTTGCCCGATCCGCCACGGCGGAATCCACGTCCTCGGCCACGCGAAGACGCCTGCTGCGCGGGCCGGTGGCTGGGCTGCTGACGTGAAGGGGCGCCCTACCGTGGCCACGATAGGGGCGAAAAGCAGAAGGCAGCGGAGGGCGTGTAGCAGAAAGGCCCAGGGACTTTGCAGTAGCCCGTGAGTCCTTAAAGCGCTCCAACGCATGGTCTGCTTTGGACCCAAAAAGACCGACTCCATCAAAGGGCATGTCCATGAGAGTATTCTGGACATCCCCTGAAAAACCAGTGGTTCTCAGCCAGGCGTGGCGCCGGAGCGCCACCGTCGTTGCAATGGACCTGCCCAGCGAGTCGGCGGTGTCAAGGCCACAACGGATAGTGTATTTGGCCGCATCCCTTCCTTCCGCAATGGCGCGGGAAAGCAGTGCCTGGACCTCCTCAGGGCACTGGGGCAAAACATCCGCCACCGAATCCCACAGGGAGTGGGTATATCGGCCCAAAAGACAAGCGGTGTTAACGGACCGCAAGCCAGCACTGGAGGAAGAAAAACCTTTCTTCCCAAACTGATCCAGGCGTTTGGATTCCCTATCCGGAGGAGCGGTAGGGAAGGCGGTTTGGGAAGCGGAGGCTTGGACAACCAAGCTCTCTGGAGTGGGGTGGACAGAAAGAAACAGGGGTCGCCCGGAGCGGGGGCGATGGCGTCGTGACACGTTCCGATCCACAGGAGCCCCTGTGTTGGGCTTGGACCAGGCGCCCAAAGAACGTCCGTGAGGGCGTCGTTAAACGGCAGCACAGTCTCCGCAGAGGAGGCTGCCGGCTGAAGCACCTCTGTCAAGATGTTAGTCTTGACCGTCAAAGTAGGGAGCTGGAGACGTAAGGCCCCAGCAGCCCTACGCAACACCGTACCATAATTGGCCCCCTCCTCCGTAGCCACGGGAGGAGACAGCATGCCAGTGTCAGGAGAAGTATCCAGACCACTGGCCTCCCCTAGACTCTCTGTCCAGTCCTCATCATACTGACAGTTGCGTGTTAGAGGGTCATCAGACCCCTCCCAGTCCTCCTGGTCCTCCTCTGGTTCAAAATAAGGAGGAGGAGGGACATTTGGGACCCAAGGTCCCATCGGCGCCGGAGCCGGCGTCGAGCGACGTCGCTCCGGGTCCATGTCCGGAGCCGGAAGGAACCGGGGACGACGCCGCCCGGAGCCCAGGGCGGCGTCGAGAACGGCACCGGAGACATCGGCGCCGGCGGAGGTGTCGTAAGGTCGACCGGGCGTCGATGGGAGTTGTGGAGCCGGGATCGAGGCCGGGGCCGGAGCCGGAGCCGGGATCGAGGCTGGAGGCTCGGGCGACGCCGGGGCCGGAGCCGCCGGCGGCGCCGGATCAACCCCATCAGGGCCCGCGGGGCCCGAAGGCGCACCGGAGGGGCCTGAAGGCCCGAAGAGGCGGGCCATGGCCGACAGGAACTCCTGTACCTTGGCCGGATCCGCCCCGAACCCGGGAAGGGCGGGTATGACGGGGCGACTCCACAGGCAAGTCCGGGGCCGCGGGGCGGGGACGGTGCCGGGAGTGGCCTCAGCCGAGTCGCGAGACCGGCGAGGCGAAGTCCGAGAGCGACGATGCTTCTTGGACTTCTTGTGTCGAGACTTACCGGACGAAGAAGACTTCGACGCCGACGACCGGTGTGCACTCCGCGAGCGACCCCTGGACCTCTCACGCGACCGGGGCTTCCGCGGAGCCGAATGCCGGGCCTCGAGGAGCTTTCGAGACCGCTCTCGCAAAGCCTTCGGGTTGAGGGCCTGGCATTCGGGACAAGACTCGGTGTCGTGGCCTCGGCCGAGGCAGAAGAGACACTCCCAATGCGGGTCGGTGACGGACATCATCCGCGCACAGGCGCCGCATCGCTTGAAGCCGGGCATCCTACGACACCTGAAGGTGGAAAAAGACAGTGAAAAAATCACCAAAAGTATGGTCAAAAATTGACCAGGGCACTGCTCTTCCCGGATCTGCGCTTACTGGCGCGGAAAAGAAGAACTGACGTCAGCGCGCAGGGCGGCGCCTAAGTACTGCCCGCGACGTCATCCCGGCGATCACGACGCCGGCGACGGACGCGGAGCCGCACGACGCCGCCTACCAACGCGCAAGGGTACTGCTACGCAAAACTTTCCGGATCCAGCCTGACGCCTGGGGATATTCTAAGGTAAGGAATCTATCACTAACGTGTCTCTTTCAGATTGTCAAGGCAGTAATGCTTGGTAAACGTGTGCAGCGAGGCCCACGTAGCTGCCTGACAGATATCCTACAAGGGAACGCCGCGTCCCAAGGCAGTAGTGGCTGCCGTCGCCCTGGTAGAATGGGCACGCAGCCCCACAGGAGGCTCCTTCTTAGCCAACGAGTAACACGCTTTGATGCACAGAACGACCCACCGAGAGATGGTTCGTTTGTGCACGGCCCAACCTTTTTTGGCGCCCACGTAGCCAACAAAGAGCTGGTCATCCACCCGGAACTGTTGTGTGCGCTTCAGATAGAACGAGACACGTTTCGGGTCCAGGCGGTGAAGCCTCTCCTCCTCTTTGGAAGGATGCGGAGGCGGAAAGAAGGTGGGCAAAGTGATGGTCTGCCCGATGTGGAAGGGCGTGACAACCTTTGGCAAGAAAGAAGGACGGGTCCTTAAAACCACCTTGTCCGGATGAACAGAAAGGAAAGGAGGTTTGGAAGAAAGAGCCTGGAGCTCATTCACTCTTCTGGCAGAGGTGATAGCTACCAGGAAAGCCGTCTTGAGAGTGAGAAGACGCAAAGGACAGGTATGAAGGGGCTCGAAGGGGCTCGAAGGGAGCGCACATCAGATATGTCAAGACAAGATTTAAATCCCATTGAGGCATAATGAACGGCACGGGAGGAAACGTGTGCGTAATGCCTTTCAGGAAACGGTTAACAACCGGAGATTTAAACAAGGAAGGCTGATCTGGAAGCCTGAGAAAGGCGGAGATGGCCGAAAGATAACCTTTGATAGTGCCCAGAGCAGAGCCCTGCTGGGCCAAAGAAAGAAGGAACAGAAGGACTTCGGAAAGCGGGGCAGAAAGGGGATCCACAGCCTTAGCTGTGCACCATGCCACAAACCTGTTTCCACCTGCAGGCGTAGACCGATTTAGTGGAGGGCCGCCTGGCTGCCAGAATGACAGCACAGACTTCGGGAGGAAGATCGAAAGCTGTCAACTGTCGCCGCTCAATCTCCACGCAGAAAGAGACCTTGCGCCACGTCCGAGTTCAGACGCCATTCGTGATCGAGCATGCACCTGCGGCTGAGTTCGTCCGCCCTGGCGTTCAGAGAACCTGCCAGGTGTTGAACCACCAAGGTAATGCCTTGACGTTCCAGCCAAGTCCAGAGGCGCAGAGCCTCCTGACATAGGGTCCACGACCCCACTCCGCCCTGCTTGTTGCAATACCACATGGCGGTGGTGTTGTCCGTGAACACCTGCACTACACTTCCCCGGACAGAGGGAAGGAATGCCTTCAGTGCAAGCCGGATCGCCCGAAGCTCCAAAAGATTGATATGGAGCCGGGACTCCGCCGGAGACCAGAGGCCTCTGATCTCTGCCTCTCCCAAGTGGCCACCCCATCCCAGGAGGGACGCATCCGTCACCACTGTGTGCTCCGGTTGGGGAAGGGAGAGGGATCTGCCATTGACCCAATCGCGATTCGTGAGCCACCACTGCAATTGTCGTGCAGTGCCCTCCGAAATCTGGACATGATCGGACAGGTCGCCCTGATGCTGTGCCCACTGGAACCTCAGGTCCCACTGCAGAGCCCGCATACGCCATCTGGCATGTTGCACCAGCAGGTTGAAGGAGGCCATCAGGCCCAGGAGCTGGAGGGTCATCCTGACTGAAACCCGGGATAGAGGTTGAAAGATCGGAATCATAGCCTGAATATCCCGGACTCGCTGCTCGGGAGGATAAACCCGAAACAGCGTCGAATCCAGAACCGCTCCGATGAAGGGGAGCTTCTGAGAGGGACTCAGGTGCGACTTCGGCATGTTGATAGAGAACCCCAGCAAAAGCAGGAGGTCGGCCGTAGTCTGAAGGTGGGTGACGACTGCCTGGGGCGAGCCCGCCTTCAACAACCAGTCGTCGAGGTAGGGGAAGGCTGACACCCCTGACCTGCGCAGAAGAGCTGCGACCACCGTCATCACCTTCGTGAACACCCGAGGGGCGCTGGTAAGGCCGAAGGGGAGCACGGCAAACTGAAAATGCTCCTGGCCTACTGTGAACCGCAGGTAACGCCGGTGGGCCGGCAGGACGGGGATGTGAAAATGGGCGTCCTGCAAGTCCAACGCTACCATCCAGTCTCCAGGGTCGAGGGCAGCCAAGACCTGAGCCAGTCAGCATCTTGAACTTCTCCTTCCGGAGGAAGCGATTGACGTTCCGGAGGTCCAAGATGGGGCGCAAGCCCCCCTTGTCCTTCTTGGGGACAGAAAGTAGTGGGAATAACAACCACTCCCTACTTCCGGCCCAGGCACACACTTGATGCCCCCTTGGCCAAGAGGGCCGTGACTTCCTGCAGGAGAAGTGCCAAGTGGTCCCCCGACATGCGGTGGAACTGAGGTGGCATGGCTGGAGGGGTGGACTGAAAGGGAAGGGCGTAATCCTTGCGGATGATCTGCAACACCCACTTGTCCGATGAGATAGCGTGCCAGTGGGGGAGATGATGGCGGACCCTGCCACCCACTGGCGTGGGGTGCCCCACAAAGCTCGGATTAGGAAGGTTTGGAGGTAGAAGCAGCGGGGGCGGAGGTGGACTGTCCCCCACGCTGAGTCCCAGACCCGCCCCTGCGGAAACGGAGTCCGCGGCCGCGTTGAGGCTGGTTCTGCACAGGCTTGCTGAAGGAACGTGCCTGGGCGCCCCTTCCGTGGCCACGAAAGGAACGAAAACCAGGAGTGGCTGGGCTCCTCGTGGAAAGACCTAAGGACTTGGCTGTGGCCCGCGAGTCCTTAAAACGCTCCAGCGCACTGTCGGCTTTATCGCCAAACAGGCGAGTGCCATCAAAGGGCATGTCCATGAGTGAGCTCTGGACATCTGGCGAGAACCCAGTAGACCTCAACCAGGCGTGGCGACGAAGTGCCACAGTCGTAGAAATCGCTCTACCTAGTGAGTCCGCGGTGTCCAAACCACACCGAATGGCGAACTTAGCCGCATCTTTACCCTCGGCAATAGCTAGGGACAGCACAGCTTGGATCTCTTCAGGACACTGAGGCAACACCTGTGCAACTGTATCCCACACCGCGTGGGAATAGCGGCCCAATAGGTATTCACTGACCGCAGCCCCAAGCTGGCCGAAGAGAACAAGCGTTTACCGAACTGTTCCAGCTTCTTAGAGTCCTTATCCGGCGGAGCCGTGGGAAAGGCACTCTGCGACGTCGAAGCTTGGATGACCAGACTCTCAGGCGTAGGATGAGTGGTCATAAAAGCAGGGTCACCCGGCGCCGGACGATGACGCCTGGCGACATTCTTATCCACAGGGGCCCCAGTGGATGGCCGCGACCAAGTGCCCAGCAAGACGTCGGTAAGGGCGTCGTTAAACGGGAGCAGGGGCTCCGACGAGGTGGTCGCCGTCTGGAGCACCTCAGTAAGGAGGTTAGTTTTAAGGGCTACCGTAGGGAGGTCAAGGTGGAGAACCTCAGCTGCCCGACGAAGCACCACCGTGTAGGAGGCGCCCTCCTCCATGGTAGGCGGGGGAGAGGCAAACCCCGGGTCCGACGAGACGTCGAGGTCGCTGGCGTCCCCCAAATCGTCCGCCCAGTCCTGCTCAGAGTCACACTGACGAGCAAGAGGGTCCTCAGACCCCTCCCAGTCGTCCTCCACCTCCGCCGCCTGTGGCACCGACCGTGGCGGCAGGGCAGGAGCCGGGGAAGGGACAAACGGCGTTGGGAACGGCGCCGGCCGGGGCCGGACCGGCGCCGTGTCCCAATGCGGATCCCAGGTAGGAGCAAAATGGTCCTGGAACCTGGGCAAGGGCGGGACAAATGGTACCCACTGCGGCGCCGGTGGCGGAGCCGAGGGTGGCGCTGGGGCCGGAGCCGGCAGCGATGGACCTTGTGGCGCCGGGGCCGGAGCCGCAGGATCCTGTGCCGAAGCTGGAGCCGCCGGCGGCGCCGACGGTCCAACAGGATCCTGACACGGGACCGCGGGGCCCGAGGGCGCGCCGGCGGGAGCCCGAGGCCTAAAAAGGCGGTCCATGGTAGCAAGAAACTCTTGCACCTGTGCGGGAGTCGCCGACGGACCCGGGTAAGGTGGGTAGGCCGCGGGACTCCCGGGCTCCAGAGGAGCCGCAGGGGCAAAGCCCCTGTCCCCTCGTCCGCATCCGGGGACCGACGGGGGACGTCGGAGAGCGAACACGCTTCTTCGACTTCTTTTTGTGTCGTCTCTTACCCGAATCCGAGGGTGAAGACTTGGAGCCCGAGGAGCGATGACTGTGGCCCCGCGAGCGGACTCTGGAACAGCCCCTGGACCAGGAACGGCGCTGGGACGAGTGCCGGACTTCCAGCAGCTTCCGGTGCCGCTCCCTCAAGACCTTCGGGGCCATGGCCCGACAGTCCCGACAGGACCGGGAGTCGTGGTCGGTCTCCAGGCAGTAGAGGCAAACATCGTGGGGGTCCGCCACCGACATATTGCGACGGCAGGCCCCACAAGACTTAAACCCAGGCATCCCTACGTGCACCAAGGAAACCAACAGGAGACAAAAGTCTCAAAAAAGGTAGTCAAAAAGTGACTAAGGTACGTGCTCTAACCGGATCTGCGCTTACTGGCGCGGAAAAAGAAAGAACTGACGGCAGCGCGCATGGGTGGCGCCTAAGTAGTCTCCGTGACGTCATCTCGGCGCTTACGACGCCAGCGATGGACGCGGAGCCGCACAACGCCACCTACTGACGCGCAGGGGTACTGCTAACGAAAAACTTTCCGGATCCAGTCTGACGCCTGGGGATATTCTAAGGTAAGGAATCTATCACTAACGTGTCTCTTTCAGATAGATGTCTTGCAGGGTGACACCACGTCCCAATGCAGTAGTGGCTGCAGTAGCTCTGGTGGAATGAGCACGCAGCCCCACCGGAGGTTCTTTTTTAACCAAGGAGTAACAGGCTTTGATACACAAGACAACCCAGCGGGAGATAGTTCTCTTGTGTACCGCCCGACCTTTCTTGGTGCCAACGTAGCCAACAAAGAGCTGGTCTTCCACCCGGAACTGCTGTGTGCGGTTGAGATAAAAGGAGAGCGCACGTTTTGGGTCCAGACGGTGGAGCCTCTCTACAATGTGAAAGGCCGTAACCACTTTTGGCAAAAAGGAAGGACGGGGCCTGAGCACCACTTTGTCCGGATGGACTGAAAGGAAAGGAGGCTTACAAGAAAGAGCTTGGAGCTCACTCACCCGCCTAGCGGAGGTGATGGCCACCAGGAAGGCAGTCTTCAATGTCAATCAATCAATCAATCATGTCACTTATAAAGCGCACTACATACCCGCGAGGGTCTCAAGGCGCTGGGGGAAGAGGGGGGTGGTGCTGCTACTGATCGAAGAGCCAGGTCTTGAGGAGTCTTCTGAAGGCCAGTAGGTCTTGGGTCTGTCGGAGGTTGGTGGGGAGGGTGTTCCAGGTCTTGGCGGCGAGGTGGGAGAAGGATCTGCCGCCGGCGGTCGTTTTCCGGATGCGGGGGACTGTGGCGAGGGCGAGGCTGGTCGAGCGGAGCTGGCGGGTGGGGGTGTAGAAGCTGAGTCGTCTGTTGAGGTAGGCTGGTCCGGAGTTGTGGAGTGCTTTGTGTGCGTGGGTGAGGAGCTTGAAGGTTATCCTCTTGTTGACAGGGAGCCAGTGCAGGTCTCTCAGGAGGGGTGTGATGTGGCTGCGTCGGGGGATGTCGAGGATAAGACGTGCAGAGGCGTTCTGGATGCGTTGCAGCCGTCTCAGGAGCTTAGCCGTCGTTCCTGCGTAGAGGGCGTTTCCGTAGTCCAGCCTGCTGGTGACGAGGGCCTGGGTGACTGTTTTTCTTGTTTCGGTGGGGATCCACTTGAAGATCCTGCGGAGCATTCGGAGGATGTTGAAGCAGGATGAGGAAACGGCGTTGACCTGCTTAGTCATGGAGAGGGTGGGGTCGAGGATGACCCCTAGGTTGCGTACGAGGTCGGTGGGTGGCGGGGCTGTTCCCAGTGATGTTGGCCACCAGGAGTCGTCCCAGGCTGAAGGGTTGGAACCAAGGATGAGGACCTCCGTCTTGTCTGAGTTCAGCTTCAGGCGGCTGGTCCTCATCCATTCGGCGACGGCCTTCATTCCTTCGTGGAGGTGGGCTTTGGCGGTGTGAGGGTCTTTGGTGAGGGAGAGGATCAGCTGGGTGTCGTCGGCGTAGGAGATGATGTTGAGGTTGTGCTGTCGGGCGACGTGGGCGAGGGTGCCATGTAGATGTTGAACAGCGTTGGGCTGAGGGAGGAGCCTTGGGGTACGCCGCAGATGATCTTGGTGGCCTTGGATCGGAAGGGGCGAGGCGGACGCTTTGTGTTCTGCCGGAAAGGAAGGATGTGGTCCAGTCCAGGGCCTTCTCTTGGATCCCGGCGTCGTGAAGGCGTGTTCGTAGTGTGTGGTGGCAGACCGTGTCGAAGGCGGCTGATAGGTCCAGGAGGATGAGGGCTGCTGTTTCTCCGTTGTCTAGCAGGGTCCTGATGTCATCGGTGGCGGCGATGAGGGCGGTTTCGGTGCTGTGGTTGCTGCGGAAGCCGGACTGGGAAGGGTCCAGGATGTTGTTCTCCTCGAGGTAGCGGGTCAGTTGTTTGTTGACGATTTTCTCGGTGACCTTCGCGGGGAACGGGAGCAGAGAGATGGGTCGGAAGTTCTTGAGGTCCTTGGGGGTCTGCCTTGGGTTTCTTGAGTAAGGCGGTGATCTCGGCGTGCTTCCAGCTTTCCGGGAAGGTTGCTGTCTCGAAGGAGATGTTGATTATTTTCCGGAGATGGGGCGCGATGGCTGTACTGGCTTTGTTGAAGATGTGGTGAGGGCACGGGTCTAGAGGTGAACCGGAGTGGATGGTGTTCATGATCTTGCTGGTGTCCTCGTCGTTGATGTTGGTCCAGGAGAGCAGGCGGTTGGTGGTTGTGGGGGCAGTGGTCTCGGTGGTTGCCGGGGCGGTCGTGGTGTTGAAGCTGTCGTGGATGTCGGCGATTTTGCGGTGGAAGAAGGTGGCCAGTGAGTCGCACTAGGTCTCGCGACGGCTGGATGTCGTTGGTGTTGGAGCTGGGGTTGGAGAGTTCCTTCACGATGTTGAAGAGCTCTTTGCTGTTGTGTGCGTTGTTGTCTAGGCGGTCTTTGAGTGAGGCCCTTTTGGCGGATCTGATGAGGTGATGGTGACTGCGGGTGGCGCTCTTGTGGGCGGCGTAGCTGTCCGCTGTCCGTTCGTGGAGCCAGATCTTCTCCAGTTTTCGGCATGTTCGTTTGGAGGCCTGGAGGTCTTCGGTGAACCAGGTGGCTTTCTTGCTGGTGTGGCTGTTGGGCGGATTCTTGAGCGGGGCGAGGGTGTTGGCGCAGTCGTCGATCCACTGTCTGAGGTTGCGGGCGGCGGTGTCGGGGTCGGAGGGTTCGGCGGGTGGGCTCAGGGCGAGGGTTGTGGTTAGCTGGTCTTCCGTGACTCTGCTCCAGCAGCGGCGAGGCATTTGTTCGGTGCGGTGGTGCGTGGTGGGCTTCCTGTAGGTGAAGTGGATGCAGTGGTGGTCAGTCCAGTGGGGTTCGGAGGTGTGGTTGAAGGAGACGTGTGGGCTTGCGGAAAAGATGGAGTCTAGCGTGTGGCCGGCGGCGTGGGTGGGTGTAGTCACGAGCTGTCTGAGTCCGAGGGTGGCGAGGTTGTCGATCAGGGTGGTGGAGTTGGTGTCCTTGTTGTTCTCGAGGTGGAAGTTCAGGTCCCCGAGGAGGATGTAGTCCGTGGAGGCGATGGCGTGTGTGCTGACGAAGTCAGCGATGGAATCGCTGAACTGTGGTCGGGGTCCGGGGGTCTGTAGATGAGGGTTCCTCTGAGGGTGGTGTTGGGATCGGTGTGGATCTGGAAGTGCATGTGTTCGGCGGTGCTGAGGGTGTCGTCGGTGTTGGTTGAGACTCTGAGGGTGTTCCTGTGGACGATGGCGATGCCTCCTCCGACTCCGTTGGTGCGGTCCCTGCGGGTGATCTTGTATCCGTCCGGGATGGCAATGGCGATGTCGGGGGCTGAAGCGGGATTCAGCCAGGTCTCCGTCAGGAATGCGACGTCTGGGGAGGTTGAGTCGAGAAGGTCCCAGAGTTCGATGGCGTGTTTGCGGGCGGAGCGGGTGTTGAGGAGGATGCATCTGAGGTAGTTGGGTTCTTTCCTGGGCGGTGGTTTGGCGGGGCGGGTGCTGGCGAAGCTGCAGTTCCGGCAGGTGAAGGGCCCTTGGGTGCGCTTCGGGGTGGCCTGGTAGCAGGCGTGATCTTTTCCGGGGTTGAGTGCGTGGAGGGTGCTGGCGTCGTATTGGCGTCTGTTGATGTGGCGGGCGCGGGGGATGCCCGGACCAGGGGGTCTGGCGCTGGGCGCGGTCACGGCGCGGACGCAGACGGGCTTGCCTTAGGCGCGCCCGCTGCGCATGTCCGCTGCGCGGCCGCCCAGCGGCCGCCATAAATGGGGAGGTGGGAGGGAGGAGCAGGGAATGGGGCAGCGAATGGGCAGTGAGGGGCGGGGCCGCAGGGCGCAGCGGCGGGAAACAGGCACAGAAGGGAAAACGAGCACAATCAGGGCATCAAGGGGGCACAGAAAGGAAAAAAAACGAGGCACAATCAGGGGCAGCAAGGGGGCACAGAAAGGAAAACGAGCACAATCAGGGGCAGCAAGGGGGGCACAGAAAGGAAAAACGAGCACAATCAGGGGCAGCAAGGGGGGCACAGAAAGGAAAAACGAGCACAATCAGGGGCAGCAAGGGGGGCACAGAAAGGAAAAACGAGCACAATCAGGGGCAGCAAGGGGGCACAGAAAGGAAAAACGAGCACAATCAGGGGCAGCAAGGGGGCACAGAAAGGAAAAATGAGCACAATCAGGGGCAGCAAGGGGGCACAGAAAGGAAAAACGAGCACAATCAGGGGCAGCAGCAGGGCACACGGACGGAGCTGTGTGGTGGGGGACCGACCTACCAGTCAAGGTCAGGGGTCGCTCTCTTCACCACGCAGCGGCCGCCATAAATGGGGAGGTGGGAGGGAAGAGCAGGGAATGGGGCAGCGAATGGGCAGTGAGGGGCGGGGCCGCAGGCGCAGCGGCGGGAAACAGGCACAGAAGGGAAAACGAGCACAATCAGGGCATCAAGGGGGCACAGAAAGGAAAAAAAACGAGCACAATCAGGGGCAGCAAGGGGGCACAGAAAGGAAAAAACGAGCACAATCAGGGGCAGCAAGGGGGCACAGAAAGGAAAAACGAGCACAATCAGGGGCAGCAAGGGGGGCACAGAAAGGAAAAAACGAGCACAATCAGGGGCAGCAAGGGGGGCACAGAAAGGAAAAACGAGCACAATCGGGCAGCAAGGGGGGGCACAGAAAGGAAAAACGAGCACAATCAGGGGCAGCAAGGGGGCACAGAAAGGAAAAACAAGCACAATCAGGGGCAGCAAGGGGGCACAGAAAGGAAAAACTAGCACAATCAGGGGCAGCAAGGGGGGCACAGAAAGGAAAAACGAGCACAATCAGGGGCAGCAGCAGGGCACACAGACGGAGCTGTGTGGCGGGGGAGCGACCTACCAGTCAAGGTCAGGGGTCGAAGAGGACAGTTGTGAAGAGGCTCAAAGGGAGCGCACATCAAGTATGTAAGAACCAGATTCAAGTCCCACTGAGGCATCACGAAAGGAATAGGAGGAAAAAGGTGTGTAATGCCTTTGAGAAATCTATTTACAACAAGGGACTTGAAAAGAGAGGGCTGATCAGGTAGCCTGAGAAAGGCTGATATTGCAGAAAGGTAGCCCTTGATAGTGCCCAGAGCAGAGCCCTGCCGGGCCAAAGAGAGAAGGAACAGTAGGACCTCAGAAAGAGGGGCAGAAAGGGGATCCACAGCCTTTGCTGTGCACCATGCCACAAACTTATTCCACCTGCAGGCGTATACCACTTTAGTAGAGGGACGCCTGGCTGCCAGAATGACATCACAAACTTCAGGAGGCAAGTCGAAAGGAATCAACTGTCGCCGCTCAATCTCCAAGCAAAGAGGTGGAGGCTGGACAGGTTCGGGTGGAGGACCGTCCCCTGCTGCTGCGACAGAAGATCCTCCTGAAGAGGCAGTCTGATCGGAGGATCGATGCTCATACTGAGTAGCTCGGGATACCATACTCTTCGAGCCCAGTCCAGGGCCACAAGGATGACTTGTGCCCGGTCGCGCCTGATCTTCTTCAGCACTCTGGGCAGAAGTGGTATAGGCGGAAAGGCGTGCAACAGACCGCAACTCCACTCGCGACGAAAAGCGTCGCCGAGCGAGTGCCGCCTTGGAAATTCCAGCGTGCAGAACTGATGACATTGCGCGTTCTCTTCGGTGGCGAATAGATCTAACCAAGGCTCTCCCCACTGTTGAAAGAGACCTTGCACCACCTCCGAGTGAAGACGCCATTCGTGATCGAGCATGCACCTGCGGCTGAGTTCGTCCGCCCTGGCGTTCAGAGAACCTGCCAGGTGTTGAACCACCAGGGACATGCCCTGATGTTCCAGCCATGTCCAGAGACGCAGAGCCTCCTGACAGAGGGTCCACGACCCCACCCCGCCTTGTTTGTTGCAGTACCACATGGCGGCGGTGTTGTCTGTGAACACCTGCACCACTCTCCCCTTGACAGAGGGAAGGAATGCCTTCAGTGCAAGTCGGATCGCCCGAAGCTCCAGAATGTTGATATGGAGCCTGGACTCCGCCGGAGACCAGAGGCCTCTGATCTCCGACTCTCCCATGTGGCCGCCCCATCCCAGGAGGGACGCGTCCGTCACCACTGTGTACTCCGGTTGGGGAAGGGAGAGCGATCTGCCGCTGACCCAATGTTGGTTCGTGAGCCACCACTGCAAGAGACGTGCAGTGCCTTCCGAGATCTGGATGTAGTCGGACAGGTTTCCCTGATGCTGCGCCCACTGGAACTTCAGGTCCCACTGCAGAGCCCGCATATGCCACCTGGCATGATTGATCAGCAGGATGCAGGAGGCCATGAGGCCCAGCAGCCTCAGGGTCATCCTGACGGAAACCCAGGATAAGGGCTGAAATATTGGAATCATAGCCCGAATATCCCGGACTCGCTGTTCGGGAGGAGAAACCCGAAACCGCGCCGTGTCCAGAACCGCTCCGATGAAGAGGAGCTTCTGAGAGGGGATCAGGTGTGACTTAGGCACGTTGATGCACAAGTTACTAACTTGTGTAACGATATATCTGTAAGAGACAGTAGTTAGTGACAGATTCCTTACCTTAGAATATCCCCAGGCGTCAGGCTGGATCCGGAAAGTTTTTGCGTAGCAGTACCCTTGCGCTGGCCGGTAGGCGGCGTCGTGCGGCTCCGCGTCCGTCGTCGGCGTCGTGATCGCCGGGATGACGTCGCGGGCAGTACTTAGACGCCGCCCCTGCGCGCTGACGTCAGTTCTGTACACGACTTTCCGCGCCAGGAACGCAGAGCCATGCAAGAAGCTGACATAGGTGTCTGAAAAATACTAGGGCCCTGAAAGGGATGTCCTTAACCCTAGAAATCAGTTCGCAGAACGGGAGGATGGGTGGGGCGGTAAGGAATCTGTCACTAACTACTGTCTCTTACAGATATATCGTTACACAAGTTAGTAACTTGTGCATCTGAAAGAGACACGTTAGTGACAGATTCCTTACCTTAGAATAGATACCCCAGCAATACCAACCCCGGTGGTGGGTCTGCGAACAAAGATCAGACAAGGAAGTCCTGGAGGACAGAACGGCCAAAGAAGCCGTCCCTCCGGACCTGACTGTCAAGGCAGTAATGCTTTGTAAACGTGTGCAGCGAGGCCCACGTAGCTGCCTGACAGATAACCGGCAGCGGAACACCGCGGCCCAAGGCCGTGGTAGCAGCCGTTGCCCTGGTGGAATGGGCACGCAGCCCAACAGGAGGCTCCTTCTTAGCCAAAGAATAGCAGGTCTTGATGCACAAGGTAACCCAGCGGGAGATGGTTCTCTTGTGCACCGCCCGACCTTTTTGGGGCCCACGTAGCCAACAAAGAGCTGGTCATCCACCCGGAAGTGTTTTGTGCGGTCGATATAGAAGGAGAGCGCACGTTTTGGGTGCAGACGGTGGAGCCTCTCTTCCTCCCTGGAAGGATGCGGAGGCGGAAAGAAGGTGGGCAAAGTGATGGTCTGCCCAATGTGGAAAGCAGTAACCACCTTTGGCAAGAAGGACGGACGCGTCCGAAGAACCACCTTGTCTGGATGAACAGACAGAAAGGGAGGTTTGCAAGATAGAGCCTGGAGCTCACTCACCCGCCGAGCGGAGGTGATGGCCACCAGAAAGGCTGTCTTCAGAGTCAGAAGACGAAGAGGACAGTTATGTAGAGGCTCAAAGGGAGCGCACATTAAAAAGGTAAGAACCAAGTTCAAGTCCCACTGAGGCATCACAAACGGAACAGGAGGGAAGAGGTGTGTAATGCCTTTTAAGAACCTGTTAACAACAGGGGACTTGAAAAGGGAGGGCTGATCAGGGAGCCTGAGGAAGGCCGAGATAGCACAAAGATAACCCTTGATGGTACCCAGGGCAGAACCCTGTTGGGCCAGAGAAAGAAGGAACAGAAGGACCTCAGAAAGAGGGGCAGAAAGGGGATTCACAGCCTTTGCTGTGCACCATGCCACAAATTTGTTCCACCTGCAGGCGTATACCACCTTAGTGGAGGGACGCCTGGCTGCCAGAATCACATCACAAACTTCGGGAGGCAAGTCGAAAGGAATCAACTGCCGCCGCTCAATCTCCACGCAAGCAGGTGTAGACTGGACAGGTTCGGGTGGAGGACCGTCCCTGCTGCTGCGACAGAAGATCCTCCCGAAGAGGCAGACGGATCGGGGATCTACGCTCATACTGAGTAGCTCGGGATACCAAACTCTTCGAGCTTAGTCCGGAGCCACAAGAATGACTTGGGCCCGGTCGTGCCGAATCTTGTTCAACACTCTGGGTAGAAGTGGTATAGGCGGAAAGGCGTACAATAGACCGCAACTCCACTCGTGACGAAAAGCGTCGCCGAGCGAGTGCCGCCTTGGAAATTCCAACGCGCAGAACTGATGACATTGCGCGTTCTCTTCGGTGGCGAATAGATCTAACCAAGGCTCTCCCCACTGTAGAAAGAGTCCTTGCGCCACTTCCGAGTGAAGACGCCATTCGTGATCCATCATGCACCTGCGGCTGGAGTTCGTCCGCCCTGGCGTTCAGGGAACCTGCCAGGTGTTGAACCATCAGGAACATGCCCTGATGTTCCAGCCATGTCCAGAGGCGCAGAGCCTCCTGACAAAGGGTCCAAGACCCCACCCCGCCTTGTTTGTTGCAGTACCACATGGCGGTGGTGTTGTCTGTGAACACCTGCACTACCTTCCCTTTGACAGAGGGAAGGAATGCCTTGAGTGCAAGTCGGATCGCCCGGAGCTCCAGAAGGTTGATATGGAGCCGGGACTCCGCCGGAGACCAGAGGCCTCTGATCTCCGCCTCTCCCATGTGACCTCCCCATCCCAGAAGGGACGCGCCCGTCACAACTGTGTGCTCTGGCTGGGGAAGGGAGAGGGATCTGCCCATGACCCATTGCCGGTTCGAGAGCCACCGCTGCAACTGTTTTGCAGTCCCCTCCGAGATCTGGACGTGATCGGACAGGTTGCCCTGGTGCTGCGCCCACTGGAACTTCAGGTCCCACTGCAGAGCCCGCATATGCCATCTGGCATGATTGACCAGCAGGATGCAGGAGGCCATGAGGCCCAGCAGCCTCAGGGTCATCCGTACCGAAACCCAGGATAAAGGCTGAAAGATCGGAATCATAGCCTGAATATCCCGGACTCGCCGTTCGGGAGGATAGGCCCGAAACTGCGTCGTGTCCAGAACTGCTCCGATGAAAAGGAGCTGTGGAGAAGGAATCAGATGCGACTTCGGCACATTGATGGAGAACCCCAGCGAGTGCAGGAGTTCGGCCGTAGTCTGGAGGTGGGAGACGACTGCCTGGGACGAGCCCGCCTTCAGCAGCCAGTCGTCGAGGTAGGGGAAGACTGAAACCCCTGCCCGGCGCAGATGAGCTGCGACCACCGCCATCACTTTCGTGAACACCCGAGGGGCACTGGTAAGGCCAAAGGGGAGCACGGTGAACTGAAAATGCTCGAGGCCTACCGTGAACCGTAGGTAACGCCGGTGGGCCGGCAGGACGGGGATGTGGAAATAAGCGTCCTGCAAGTCCAACGCTACCAACCAGTCTCCAGGGTCCAGGGCAGTCAAGACCTGAGCTAGGGTGAGCATCTTGAACTTCTCCTTCCGGAGGAAGCGATTGACGTTCCGGAGGTCCAAGATAGGACGCATGTCCTCCTTGTCCTTTTTGGGCACCAGGAAGTAGTGGGAGTAGCAACCACGTCCTACTTCTGGGGTCGGAACTTGCTCGATGGCCCTCTTGGCCAAGAGGGCCGTGACTTCCTTCTGCAGAAGTACCAAGTGATCCCCTGACATGCGGTGGAATTGAGGTGGCATGGCTGGGGGGGTGGTCTTGAAGGGGAGGGAGTAGCCCCTTCGGACAATGTCCAAGACCCACCTGTCCGAGGTGATGGGACGCCAGTGGTGAAGGTGATGGCGGACCCTGCCCTCTACTGGCGTGCTGTGCACCTGAAAGGAGGGACTAGGAGGGCTTGGAGGCCGCGGACGGGTTGGAGGTGGTGGCCTGACCCGCACGCTGGTTGCCCGAACCGCCACGGCGGTATCCACGTCCTCGGCCACGCGAAGACGCCTGCTGCGCGTCCCGGTGGCTGGGCTGCTGACGTGACTGGGCGCCCCTTCCGTGGCCACGATAGGGGCGAAAAGCAGAAGTTAGCGGAGGGCGTGTAGCAGAAAGGCCCAGGGACTTGGCAGTAGCCCGTGAGTCCTTAAAGCGCTCCAACGCATGGTCTGCTTTGGACCCAAAAAGACCGACTCCATCAAAGGGCATGTCCATGAGAGTATTCTGGACATCCCCTGAAAAACCAGTGGTTCTCAGCCAGGCGTGGCGACGCAGCGCCACCGTCGTTGCAATAGACCTGCCCAGCGAGTCGGCGGTATCAAGGCCACATCGTATTGTGTATTTGGCCGCATCCCTTCCTTCGGCAATGGCGCGGGAAAGCAGTGTCTGGACCTCCTCAGAACACTGGGGCAAAACAGTCGCCACCGAATCCCACAAGGAGTGGGTATATCAGCCCAAAAGACAAGCGGTGTTGATGGACCGCAAGCCAGCACTGGAGGAAGAAAACCCTTCTTCCCAAATTGATCCAGGCGTTTGGATTCCCTATCCGGAGGGGCGGTAGGGAAGGCGGTTTGGGAAGCGGAGGCTTGGACAACCAAGCTCTCAGGAGTGGGGTGGACAGAGAGAAATAGGGGTCGCCCGGAGCTGGGCGATGGCGTCGGGACACGTTCCTATCCACAGGAGCCCCTGTGTTGGGCTTGGACCAGGCGCCCAAAAGAACGTCAGTGAGGGCATCGTTAAACGGCAGCACAGTCTCCGTAGAGGAGGCTGCCGGCTGAAGCACCTCTGTCAAGAGATTAGTCTTGACCGCCACAGTAGGGAGTTGGAGATGTAAGGCTCCAGCCGCCCTACGCAACACCGTTGCAAAATTGGCTCCCTCCTCCGTAGCCACGGGAGGAGACAGCATGCCAGTGTCAGGGGAAGTATCTAGACCACTGGCATCCCCTAGTCCCTCTGTCCAGTCCTCATCATACTGACACTGTTGTGCCAGAGGGTCATCAGACCCCTCCCAGTCCTCCTGGTCCTCCTCTTGTTCAAAATAAGGAGGAGGAGGGACATTTGGGACCCAAGGTCTCATCGGCGCCGGAACCGGCGTCGAGCGACGTCGGTCCGGGTCCATGTCCGGAGCCGGAAGGAACTGGGGGACAACGCCGCCCGGAGCCCCAGGCGGCGTCGAGAACGGCACCGGAGACATCGGCGTCGGCGGAGGCGTGGTCAGGTCGACCGGCGTCGATGGGGGTTGCGGAGCCGGGATCGAGGCCGGGGCCGGGGCCGGGATCGAGGCTGGAGGCACGGGCGACGCCGGGGCCGGAGCCATCGGCGACGCCGGGGCAACCCCACCAGGGCCTGCGGGGCCCGAAGGCGCACCGGAGGGACCTTGAGGCCCGAAGAGGCGGGCCATGGCCGACAGGAATTCCTGTATTTGGGCCGGATCCGCCCCTGAACCCGGGTATTGCGGGGGCGACTCCACAGGCATGTCCGGGGCCGCGGGGGCGGTGCCGGTGCCGGGAGGGGCCTCAGCCGAGTTGCGAGACCGGCGAGGCGAAGTCCTAGAGCGACGATGCTTTTTGGACTTTTTGTGCTTAGATTTACCGGACGACGAAGACTTTGATCCCGACGACCGGTGAGGACTCCGCGACCGACCCCCTCGACCTCTCACGCGACCGGGGCTTGGTGTGGCGCGGAGCCGAATGCCGGGCCTCGAGGAGCTTTCGAGACCGCTCTCGCAAAGCTTCGGGTTGAGGGCCCGGCAGTCGGAACACGACTCCGTGTCGTGGCCTCGGCCGAGGCAGAAGAGACACTCCCGATGCGGGTCTGTGATGGACATCAACCGAGCACAGGCGCCGCAACGTTTAAAGCCGGGCATCCCTACGACACCTTGAAGTCAATTCGAAGAAACAGTGAAAAAATTCACCCAAAAAGTTAGTCAAAAAATGACTAGGGCACTGCTCTTCCCGGATCTGCGCTTGCTGGCGCGGAAAAAGAAGAACTGACGTCAGCGCGCAGGGGCGGCGTCTAAGTACTGCCCGCGACGTCATCCCGGCGATCACGACGCCGACGACTGACGCGGAGCCGCACGACGCCGCCTACCGACGCGCAAGGGTACTGCTACGCAAAAACTTTCCGGATCCAGCCTGACGCCTGGGGATATTCTAAGGTAAGGAATCTGTCACTAACGTGTCTCTTTCAGATGGAGAACCCCAGCAAATGCAGGAGGTCGGCCGTAGTCTGGAGGTGGGAGACGACTGTCTGGGGCGAGCCCGCCTTCAACAACCAGTCGTCGAGATAGGGGAAGACTGAAACCCCTGATCTGCGCAGATAAGCTGCGACCACCGCCATCACTTTCGTGAACACCCGAGGGGCGCTGGTAAGGCCAAAAGGGAGCACGGTAAACTGAAAATGCTCGTGGCCTACCGTGAACCGGAGGTAACGCCGGTGGGCCGGCAGGATGGGAATATGAAAGTAAGCATCCTGCAAGTCCAACGCTACCAGCCAGTCTTGTGGGTCTAGAGCAGACAAGACCTGAGCAAGCGTGTAGCATTTTGAACTTCTCCTTCCGGAGGAAGAGATTGACGTCCCGAAGGTCCAAGATAGGACGCAGGCCCTTGCCCTTCTTTGGAATCAGAAAGTAGTGGGAATAACAACCACGACCTACTTCTGGCATCGGAACGCGCTCTATGGCCCCCTTGGCCAAGAGGGCCGCAACTTCTTACTGGAGAAGTGCCAAGTGATCCCCCGATACGCGGTGGTACTGAGGTGGCATGGCTGGAGGGGTAGTCTCGAAGGGGAGGGAGTAGCCCCTTCGGACTATCTGTAAAACCCACCTGTCCGACGTGATGGTGCGCCAGTGGGGGAGGTGATGGCGAAGCCTGCCACCCACTGGCGTTTGATGGGCCTGAAATGTCGGACTAGAAAGGTTTGGAGGCAGTGGTGGCTGGGGCGGTGGTGGACTGACCCGACCGCTGGCCCCCTGAACCGCCGCGGTGGTTCCCACGTCCGCGCGTGGACTGTTGCGCCGGCCTGTGGCTCTGTTGCGAACGTGGTGGGTTGCCCCTTCCGCGAGCACGAAAGGAGCGAAAGGCAGAAGGCTGAGGAGGCCACGTTCACTAGACACTACTGTCTGGAAAGCCAAGTCCGGAGAGAGGGCTTCTTTGGCCGTTCTGTTCTCCAGGACTTTCTGGTGTGAACTTGGTTCGCAGACCCCCCTCCGGGGTTGGTAATGCTGGGGTATCTTTTCTAAGGTAAGGAATCTATAACTAACTGTTTCTTTCAGATGAAAAAGTTACTTACCTTCGGTAACGATAAATCTGTAAGAAACATAGGTTAGTTATAGATTCCTTACGCCCCACCCATCCTCCCCGTTCTGCGAACTGACTTCTAGGGTTAAGGACTTCCTTTCAGGGCCCTAGTTTTGTGCACCAGTGGTCAGTGTCTTGCATGGCTGTGCACTTCTGGCGTGGAATGTTGTGTAAAAGAACTGACGTCAGCGCGCCAGGGCGGCGTCTAAGTAGCTACCGCGACGTCATCCCGGCGACCACGACGCCAACGACGAACGCGGAGCCGACCGACGCCACCTTTCGACGCGCAGGGGTACTGCTGACGAAAAATTCTCCGGATCCAGTCTGACGCCTGGGGTAATTCCTCTAAGGTAAGGAATCTATAACTAACCTATGTTTCTTACAGATATATCGTTACCCGAAGGTAAGTAACTTGTTCTTATTGTTCATTGATGAACATATAAACAATAGCATACATTTAAATGAAACCAGGATGTACACATAATATCATTAACCACAAATAAGTGAACATACAATATAATTAAACCAGTCAAGAAACAAACATAAACTGAAATATTACATTGAAATAATACCTAAACATATGTTTTAAAACATGAAGACAACATGTGTAGTGTCCTGCGATTAATACATGTAGGATTATAACCTATTCTGACCCTCTACTGCACAGTCCAAATGAAACTGCTTGGCCCTTTATTGAGGTGGTGGGAGTACTTTAATTGTTTGTCGGTGATGTCATAGTTCACATCACCAATATTACATTAATTAATTTGTGATCTTTAAAATTGATAATCTTTAAATCATCAGGCGGCCTGTCTCTGCTTGCAATCACAGCCATTATGGTACCTGGAGCGAGATGTGTGCACCGCTAGGACCCGGTGGGTCCTGACACGCCGGAGGAGCCGCTTTGCTGCAGTGTGGGGGCCCGTACCGCTCTGTTCATGGGGTGGCGGATTCGCGTGGCCGACACCGCCTCGGAGGCCCTGCGGTGACATGGGCCGCGGGTGAGCCTGAGATCACCCGATCTTGTTAGCGCCATGCGCGAAGTCCCCCCCACCTCCCTGCTGTGCTTTGCCGTGGCGGTGGCTGGGATCAGTGCCTGCGAGAACTGGGCACTTGGGAGGCTTCTCGGCATGGGCGACACTGGGCCTCCAGAGAGCTGTGAAGCCTGGCCGACGGGAGTGGCCGGGGTCTGCCTCGCGCCCGCCGGCCGGGTGATGATTCCTGCCTGGTTGTGTCGCGGCGGAGCCGCCCGGGACCTGCCTGATGATGCGGCTGCTGAGGGGCTGAATCCGAGGGTCATCTGAGGTTGGAGAACCGGCACTGGACCTGGAGATTAGCGGTGAGTGTCGGCCTCCGTATGGGTCCCCATCATTGGCCACTGGGTTGAATCCTCGGCATACCGGGGGGTCCGCTCACAGAATCGCAGGCATATGCTGCTCCCCCACACTGGGGAGCTGGATTTGCACCCACTGGAAGGGTACCCTTCAGAGCCTTTCTTTGTCTGGTGACTCCTGCAACCCTGCGGGCGGTTTGCTAAGCCGCCATTTCCTTTGGAGGACACTCCTGGAAGCCGGCCTGTCCCCGGTCCGTTCCCCCATGCTCTGCCTGGCTGGCCCTGTGCTGTCTGGGGCCACGGGTCTCTTCATACCCCCCCCTGGGGACGGCGGGGGACCATCCGTCAAATGCTCTGTTGTACTGCACTCCCCACGTGGTGTAGCACTGAGGCTGCGCAGCCGGCCTGCGGGGGACTGACCGGGACTGTCACACCACACGGGTCAGTGGCCCTGCTACGCTGCTGCGACTCGAGGTACTATGTCCCCTATCGCTGCCACTGCTGTGCACCGCTACTGCACCATGGGCCCCACTGACCTAAAGCAGCAGCAGCTCACATTCAATCGCATCAAAACACTAGGGGGCAGTGACTCCCATTCAGATACGGACGAGCCCACGGACCGTGGCCAGGACGCGGCCAGCCCTAGCACCATGTCCACAATCATGGCTGAACTCGAAGTGGGCTTCCGCGCAATGGATGTACGCTTCGACACCCTCACGGGCTGCATGGACAAGCTGGGGGAGCAGCTGGAACGCCAGGGGGTCAGAATAGATGGTGCAGAGGAGAGGATCTCTGTTCTGGAGGACACCAACACCAAAGTGCAGAACCGACTGGACAAGTTGGAGCACATATTAAAGCATATCCGGAATAGTGGAGACCACCAACATGGGGAGGTCCCAAAGTATTCGTGGAGCAGCTCCTGGCAGATCTCTTTGAGCATTCCAGCTTCTCTGCTACATTCGCAGTAGAGCGGGCACACCGCTCCTTGGGCCCTCGACCTCCGGAGGGTGCATCGCCACGTTACCTGATCGCTCGCCTCCTCAACTATAGGGACAGAGATACCGCTTTACGACTGGCACGTGGGAAAGGTCCACTCCGGCATCAAGGTGCTAGCATCTCACTTTTCCCGGTCTTCACCCCAATGGTGCAGGAGGCACGAAGGAAATTCAATGATGTCAAAAACACTCTTCATAAGTTGGGCATTAGATATGCTATGCTCTATCCCGCTTGACTGAGGGCAAGGTATGATGGGCACACTACCGTCCTAGACACCCCTGCGGATGCTTTCTATAAAAATATATGCACACGATCACCTGCGTCCTGGCGGACATTGCCAGCCGACTCGGAGCGGAGCCATCCAGGAAGTCGCCCACCCCTGTGATGATGCCACCTGAGGGTTCTGTGCTTCAGCGTTATGGAATATCAGTGCTGGTTCGGCCAGCTCCATTACTACTGGGCCGGAATGTTCGCAGCACTACATTTCGTTCCTAATACAGTCATCTACTAGCGGTTGATTGATGTATGCATTACCTACCTGCTTTATTGTGGGCCGTCGGTGGCCGAGTTGTCGTTACGCTCCCATGGTGATCACCATTCTTTCGTATCGGGGTTTTCTTTTTTGCTTACTTTACTATTTGGGATTTGCTGGATGCTTTCTAATCTTGTATGGGTGGGAGGTATGTGAGGTTGGTTTTGGTTAATGTTAAATTGTCTTTTGCTGCTGTACACTACATCACACTTCACCACGCGCATGAGACCACGTGCTGTTTGGTCTCACTTCAACTTCCACGTACCCAAAAGAAACCTCCGATCTTCCAACCTCGCACTGGCCGAAACCCCGCGCATCCACAGAGCCAGAGCAGGCGGAAGATCCTTCTCTCACATTGCAGCCAAGACCTGGAACGAGCTACCGGCAGACATCAGACGCACCCCCTCCCTGAACACCTTCAGGAAGACCCTCAAGACCTGGCTCTTCGGCTAAACAGATCTGCGAACCCCCCCCCCTCAGCGCCTTGAGACCCTCACGGGTGAGTAGCGCGCTTACAATTCCCTGATTGATTGATTGACTTCAAGAGCACATATGCTAGACACGCCCTTGTTTTAAACTATGACTACAATGGTTTACATCTCCATTGTTTCATGGAACATACGTGGTATTAACAACCAGCGGAAAGGGAAGCAGGTGCTATTGTACCCGACTAGACATGATGTTAAAATTGCCTTTCTACAGGAGATACATATTTCCCCCCGCACTGACCATGCTTTTGCTAAAGGCTGGGGCCAACATCGTTATTTTTCATGCTATAGCTCATAGTCTCGCGGCGCATGTATCTTAGTTCATAAAAGCGTCCCCTTCCATCGTCACACGTGCCATTCGGATCCGTGTGGCCGATACATACTCCTACAGGGCACCCTGGCAGACAAAAATGTTCTATTAGTGAACATACATGCCCCAAACATTGACGACCCTGACTTCTTTCAGGCTCTATACTCTCGACCGGACAGCCTGGAGATAGACCACTTAATACTGGGCGGCAACCTTAATATGCCTCACTGCTTACATATCAATTCCACCAGCACACACCCAGTGATAAACTCCGTGCACTGGAAATATTATGGCATATCACTGATGAATATTCATTGCTAGATGCATGGGGCACTCGCCACCTGACCGCCCCAGGATGCACATTCTACTCCGTGACCCACTCGGTCTCACCTCAACCGGAATACTGGTTCCTCTTAACCGGTGCCCACTTGTGGACCTCCGAGGTCACTGTACTCTCCCGGACACTTTCGGACCATAGCCCTGTCTTGCTTAAATTGCGGATTCCGTACAGCTGCGGCCTGGAACGCAGTTGGCGATTTCACACCGAGTCCCTCCATGATCAAGCGTTTCGCAGTGATCTCCTAAACTCTATTGTCGAATATTTCACAGTAAACACAGGGACAGTATCCACCCAGGCCACTCTGTGTGAGGCCTTTACAGCGTATTTCCGAGGAGTGAGTATCTTGAAGCACTCGGGCATCCTTTGCGATATTCGTGCCCAGCTGCTCCGGGTGGAGGACGATCTACAAGACCTGGAGCGCACGGCTGTAGACGCAAGACCGGACCACCGCTCGGGTTTACTAGTGGAATTCCGGGAACTCACGGAAACATTGCATATATGGGCAAGAAAGCAAGGCCCCGCCGCTCCCATGGGGGGGAGGGGGAGTGCCTCGATCAAACCCTTGCACATCTGCTATGTCCGAACAGGCTGCATAACTACGTAGCTGAGCTCTAAATGGACTCGAGAGCAGCTATCAAGGGCGAGGAGGGTATCCTGGCCAAACTTCAGCATTATTACCAGGAGCTATATGCTTCCCATGTCTCTGATATAGCCTCTGAGATATCTTCCTATCTCAATGAGATTGCTATGGTATGGCTCACGGATGGTCAGCGGCAGTTCCTTGGTGAGCTGTTGACCATGGAGGAGGTAACACAGGCCATCGAGACGCTAGATGGCTCTAAGGCACCAGGACTGGATGGGCTAACCGGTGCTTTCTATGAAGCTTTTAAGCAACAACTCGCCCCACAACTCCTCGCACTGTATAACGAATCATTAAAGCTCAGCATTCTTCAGTCTACACCTCACGAAGCGGTTCTGACACTGTTATTAAAGCCCGGCAAGGACCGCAGTTGCTGCGCTTACCACCATCCTCTCTCATTGCTCAATCTAGATAATAAAATCCTGGCTAAAAATACTCGCCACCAGACTAGCCTTGTTGATGGAACAAATAATTTCCCTAGCCCAGTCCAGCTTCGCCCCCCATGTTCAATGTTGCTTAACCTCCGAACGATTTTTGATGTCCTCAACAAAGTCTCTCCCTCTACCCCGGCGGTCGTGGCCCTACTGGATTTAGAAAGGTCGTTCTACTCCCTCGAAAGGCTGTCCTCCGTAAACACGGCACCCCCCCCCCCCGTTCATCTCTCTGATTCACCTCCTATATACTAACCCCACGGCACGCATACGGGTCAACGGCGCACTTACAGACTCCATTTCTATACTTTGTGGCACCCGGCAAGGTTGCCCGCTGTTAGAAATTGGGTTTCTGGTTGGCTAGGGTATGCACCTAAGCCAGGCAGAACCCACCACTCTAGTCAGGGCAAGGGAGTTACACGCTGAAGATAACCCCTGCTCACCCCCTTGGTAGCTTGGCAGAGCAGTCAGGCTTATCCCAGAGGCAATGTGTAAAGCGTTTGCGCAACACACTCACACAGCAGTGACACACTAGGCACACCACAAAAGAAACTCCACACCAGATTATATAAAAAATATCCTTTGTATTATCCATAAAAACACATTAGAACGCAATCACATATAATACTGTGCCACTAGGCACTCGTCATGACATCACAGGGATTACATAAATCACTTGGCCAATCGGGCCACTGTCACCACTATCACAGTAAGGGCGACCAGTATCTACTGGTAGGATTACACTGAGCATCACACATTAGACATAACTTTATCAGCAGTGCCCTATAACAAAGACCTGTAGAGTGCACACATTAGTAATCCTTACTATCAATGTGATATCCAACCCAAACTACATACGCCATATCAGGGCCCAATACATCTACATTATCCGTTATGCAGAGTTCTCCACACAGAGGGGATCCCAGAAGCCACCGGGCCTCTCTTATGGCCAAAGCAGCAATGTCGTGGAGGTTACTTCCTCCTGCAGGACTCCGGGACCTCCGTTCGAGGTTTCACCCCGTTCTTGCCTAAACAGAATGGCCCCGGTGCCCAAAGCACCAAATCCGGAGCGGGGGTGCAACACACACCCAGTCTCTGCTACAGAAGAGTGCTCCCGGTGCCCAGCACACCAAGTCAGGGAGCGGGGCACTACCCGCTTGTTAATCGCAGGCCCCGTGCTGCTCTGTTGGCGGGATGGGCCGGAATGTAGCAGGGGTCCTCACCGAGGTCTCACCCCGTTGGTGGAGCCAAAATAGTGCCCCCAAAGATCTGTCAAGCTGGCGGGGACGTCTCGCTCGGTCCTCCCCGAGTGCCAGACTGGGTCCTTGCCACGAAGCTTGCCCTGGTGGTTCCGCTGATAGCGGGCGTGGCTGTACTCCCGGCCAGCCCTTGCCAGTCACACGCTGAGTTCTCTGTTCCCCTCTGGAGCAGGGGGGCGGGGCCCTCTCAGGAGGATCCTTCACGGCCGGCGTCGCTGCTCCCAGCAGCTGGGCGATGCGTTGGGATGCCACCTGTCCCTCTGTAGATGCAAGTCGCGGCCCCCTTTACCACACGGGTGCCGTAGGCGAAAATCCAGCCACAGTGTCCCTGGAGCAATCATGGAGCTCCCGCGGTGCGATTTCTTCTGCCAAGTAAGGCGCCCTGCAGAACCACAAAGGCAGGGCAGCACTTTACACGCTTTCTCCCAGCAGCAGGAGAAAGGGACTGCGCTCACAAGCGCTCCCAGATACCTCACAAAAAGCGCTTCACATGCGCTATGTCTCCTCAAGGCAAGGGACACCCCAGCAAGGTGCCGGCTAGTGGGCCAGCACAAGGGTTCCTCAGGGCAGGGCTGCAGTCCTTCCTTGAGCCCAATAGACAACAGGTCAGCGGCCCAGAGGAGCAACGTCCCTAGGCGGTTCCTCCAGGCTCACAGCAGCCTGCCGGTCACAAGTCCCACGCAGCGTCTTCCTTCTCAAGTTCCCCTCAACAAGGGGTCAAGTTCTCCATCTGGCTGACGATCCACAAACACAGGGTACCTCATACATGGACCTCTTCATTTTCCGACGACTCCAACACACTTTGCGATCACTTAAAACCTCCTATCCGCTGCCCCGTGAGGACTTTCCGTCTCCAACTATAGCGATCATGGACACAGAAGGAGGACACATGGCGTCCAGGCTGTATCTTGCCTGTCTTACCTTGAAACCTGACACCACGGCTCGGGTGCACGGGGTTTGGGCAACGGAGCTGGGGGTACCACTCACTGATAAAATCTGTACGTATTGCTGTATGAAAATTAAACACATTTCTATTAGTCATAGACACAAGTTATTACATTTTGAGTTTCTACACCGCTGCTACCTCTCCCCGCTCGATATAGTCAAATTCGATCACACCAGGTCTGATCGATGTCTGAAATGCCACGCTCATGGAGCAGACTTTGCGCACCTGACCTGGACTTGCCCTGTGGTGGCCACCGACTGGGTAGCGGTATTTGGGCACATATCTGCTATGACTGAAACAGAGATGTCTCCTGACCGATTAGTTGCCCTTTTGGGCTACACCCAGAAAGTGCCCCGTTCTACCTGCCGCCGCACTTCCCTGGCCCTATTGTTGGGCAACCGGGAGATAGCACTACACTGGGGTAGCGCAAGATCGCCTACATCATCGGATTGGCTATGGAACATGAGTCAGTGTGAGAATATTGGAGAAGACCATGCCCGCCTCCAACCTCACGTCCCAAAGATATCTGGATGCCATTCCGTACATATCTTTGCATTCTCGAGCATGACACTGCTGATTGATGCCCCTTCTCGACCCAACCATTTGTAGATATCGTGAAGCTGGGTCCCCATCTGGTTATGTCTCCTGACTTCCATGCTGTGTTGTTCTGCAATTTACGTGTGATGAAAAACACATTTTGTACAGATGCTTAATCAGTGTGATGTGGTAATGTAATGTTTGACAACATGTAATTTCTGACTGTTCGATGTAATTGAAAATCCAATAAAGATAATTTAAAAAAAAAGAAGAAACATGGCCATCGGGTGGGTTGGAGTTAAGAAGCAACATGGACAACGTGCAGGTAGGAGGGAAGAAGCAACACAGACAAGGGGTGTGTTATAAGGAAGAAGCAACGTGACTGGAATTTTGTGAATGGTGGCGAAAACGTTTTTTAAGAGCAGACAGTCATCCCACGGACCACTGACATCTCTTCAAAAATTAAAAGAAAACTTTTCATTTTTTTGTTTTAAACGCAACCCGGTTCCCTTTAAGGAAAAGGGGCTACATTTAAGAAAAAAAATATTGCTTTATTTAAAAGCAGTCACGGACATGGTGGTCTGCTGACCCTAGCAGGCCATCATCCCCGTGATTGTAGCGATTCCCAATGGGTCGCAAATTGCAACCTACCTCATTAATATTGATGAGGTAGGTCGATTTGTGACCCCCTAGGAATCGCTAAATGAAACTCATGGAGTTTAATACCTTAGAATAGTGATTATGTAATTGCGATTTAAAGAAAATTGCAATTAGGTAATCGCTATTCCTAATATTGATACATGTGGCCCCGTATGAGGGACCTTCATGACTTACAAAGCTGTGCACTGGAAACATTACCTAAAACCTGGCAGGCAAAATACAGAACCCAACTGGTCAATTCAATAAGGTCCTTACTTATTACCTCCTGGCCCAGCAGTCTTTACGCAGAGGACAACAGTTTTTATACAGGGGTCTTTTGGGCGTCATGAGGAGGCCCAGTGGTCATAACGTGGAGGGTTGACGAGCATTACGCAAAGGCTCAACAAGCGTTAAATGAAGACTTAATGAGCAAACGCTTAATGGGCATTACAAAAAAGTAAATGGGCATTATACGAAGCTATAAAGGGTATCACACGAAGGCTCAACGAGCATTATATGAAGCTTCAAAGGGTATCAAACGAAGGCTCAATGGGCATTATACAAAGCTTCAAAGGATATCACACGAAGGCTCAACGGGCATTATACGAAGCTTCAAAGGGTATCACACGAAGGCTCAACAGGCATTATAAGAAGCTTCAAAGGGTATCAAACGAAGGCTCGACGGGCATTATACAAAGCTTCAAAGGGTATCACACGAAGACTCAACGGGCATTATACGAAGCTTCAAAGGGTATCAAACGAAGGCTCAATGGGCATTATACGAAGCTTCAAAGGTTATCACACGAAGGCTCGACGGGCATTATACGAAGCTTCAAAGGGTAGCACACGAAGGCTCAACGGGCAGTATACAAAGCTTCAAAGGGTAGCACACGAAGGCTCAACAGGCATTACACCCTGCGTAGTACAGGGCAAGCCTCTGCGTAGTACCAGCCAAGCCTCCGCGTAGTACCGTCAAGCTTGCGTAGTCGCCGAGCCTCTGCGTAGACTAGCCAAGCCTCTCAGTAGTCGCCAAGCTTCTGCGTAGTGCCAGCCAGCCTCTGCGCAGGCTGCGTCAAGCCTCTGCGAGTACCGGCTGAGCCTCTGCAGTAGCCAGTCTGCGTAGTACATCGGGCGAGCCTCTGCAGTAGTATCGGGTGAGCCTCTGCAGATGCTGGGTGAGCCTCTGAGTAATACCTGCTGAGTCACTGTAACTGCAACAACAGCACTAAACAGCAATTACAGTGACTCAGCAGGTATTACTCAGAGGCTCACCCGGTACTACGCAGAGGCTCACCCGGTACTACGCAGAGGCTCGCCCGGTACTACGCAGAGGCTTGGCCGGTACTACGCAGAGGCTTGGCCGGTACTACGCAGAGGCTTGACGGTACTACGCAGAGGCTTGGCTGGTACTACGCAGAAGCTTGGCCGGTACTACGAAGAGGCTTGGCTGGTACTACGCAGAGGCTCGGCCGGTACTACGCAGAAGCTTGACGGTACTACGCGGAGGCTTGGCTGGTACTACGCAGAGGCTTGCCCTGTACTACGCAGAGGGTCGGCTGGGATTACGCAGAGGCTTGACGGTACTACACAGAGGCTTGACGGTACTACGCAGAGGCATGACGGTACTACTCAGAGGCTTGCCCGGTACTACGCAGAGGCTCGGCCGGTACTAGGCAGAAGCTTGACGGTACTACGCAGAGGCTTGACGGTACTACGCAGAGGCTTGACGGTACTACGCAGAAGCTTGACGGTACTACGCAGAGGCTTGATGGACATTGCCTAGAGAACAGGCAGTTAATATACTGTAAACTATGGGGCCTCACAAGGCTCATCATTAAGCCCTATGCTTTTAATCTTTAAGTGGCTCCCACAGCTGATCTTATCACATCCTATGGCCTTCAATTTTACTCATTATGTGGAAAACACCCAATGCTTTTTACGACTGCAAGGAGAGCAGGGACTTCTCAGAACCACTTTAAGAGCTGGTGCAATCAGTGGCCAACTGGATGAATGCGAACTTTATGAGGCTTAACACAGATAAGACTGAGGTCCTGGTCTTCAGCAACCCCTCTAATTGGACCGCCCCACAGTGTCTTTGGACTTTAGGTGTTTGTCCTGTGCCATCCCCTGTGCTCGCAATCCAGGAGTCATTTTTAACCCTAAACTCTGCTTTGAAGCCCACCTCAACAGACTAACTGCCAATGTATTCTTTATGATGAAGGTTCTGAGAATTATTATCCATCTTCGAAAACTTTGGTGCAGTCTTTTATCGCTAGTAGAGCGGAGTACCGCAACTCCCTTTCTGTTGGACTTTCTGCCCATCCTTTGATAGGCTGCACTGGGCAGCACACTCTCCCGCTATACATTCGCGCACAACCTAATCTTTAGAATTTTCCAAATCTGTTAAAAACTCACCTATTCCATATATGAACAGCAACCCCTCTCCTATTAGCGGCAGGACACCCTTGCAGATAACTGTGCACTTTACATATAACTTAAAATCGATAAGTTATACAGAGCCGCGTGGGCGTAATGGGGGTGCCTAATGGTCATTACATGAAGGCTCAACGGATATGACGTGAAGGCTCAACGGATATGACGTGAAGGCTCAAAAGGTATTAAGCAAAATGGAAAAGTCTTACCAGGATTTCGGAGAAAGCTCAACAGATATCACTAGGAGGCTCGGGGTGCTGTGCAGTCATCACGGGGAGGCAGAAGACACAGGCATTTGTGATGGCATAACATTTTACCCTCATCTCTCTTGCACCCCTGTCCATCTTTCTTGCACCCCTATCCATCTCTCTTGCACCCCTATCCCACCTGCATGTCTAGAGAAAAAACAGAGGCCGAAAGGATGCAGGAACCTGACGGAAAAGGCCCCTCAATGCCGGAACAGCCGCCGCACATGAGTGCAGAATCTATCACCGGAAAACGAAATGTGTTCAAGGCGAAGTCCTCGGTAATGAATAGCGATCTGCGGCAGGACTGCAAACTCGGAGAGCTGAGGGCGCACCGCGCCATTACAGCGCGAGAGGTAAGGAGGGGGGAGAGGTAGGGAAGAGGAGGAGAGGTGGGTAGAGGGAGGGGAGGAGAGGTAGGGAAGAGAAGAGAAGGGGAGGTGGGTAGAGAGAGGAGATGTACTGAAGAGAAGGGGAGTAGAGGTAGGGAACAGGAGGGGAGGTGGGTAGAGGAAGGAGGGGAGAGGTAGGAGAAAAGGAGTGGAGGAGGAGGGGAGGAGAGGTAGGGAAGAGAAGGGGAGGGGAGGTGGGTAGAGGGAGGAGAGGTAGGAGAAGAGGAGGGGGAGAGGTAGGGAAGAGAAGGGGAGGTGGGTAGAGGGAGGAGAGGAAAGGTAGGGAAGAGAAGGGGGTGGGTAGAGGGAGGAAAGGAGAGGTGGGAAGAGGAGGAGAGGTAGGGAAGGGGAGGTGGGTAGAAGGGAGGAGAGGAGTGGAGAGGTAGGGGAAGAGGAGGGGAGGAGAGGTAGGGAAAAGGAGGAGAGGTGGGTAGAGTGAGGGAAGGTGGGGAAGACAAGGGGAGGTGGGTAGAGTGTGGCGAGGAGAGGTAGGGTGGAGAGGAGGGGTAGGGGAAGAGGAGGGGAGAGGTAGGGAAGAGAATGGGAGGTGGGTAGAGAGAGGGGAGGTAGGGGAAGAGAAGGGGAGGTGGGTAGAGGGTGGAAAGGAGAGGTAGGGGAAACGGGGGAGGAGAGGTAGGGAAGAGAATGGGAGGTGGATAGGAGGAAGGAGAGGTAGGGAAGAGAAGGGGAGTAGAGGTAGGGAAGAGGAGGAGAGGTGGGTAGAGGAAGGAGGGGAGAGGTAGGAGAAGAGGAGGAGAGGTAGAGAAGGGGAGGTGGATAGAGGGAGGAGAGGTAGGAGAACAGGAGGGGAGGAGAGGTAGGGAAGAGAAGGGGAGGTGGGTAGAGGGAGGAGAGGAGAGGTGGGTAGAGGGAGGAGAGGTAGGGAAGACGAGAGGAGGTGAATAGAGAGAGGAGAGGTAGGGAAGGGGAGGTGGGTAGAGGGAGGTAGGGAAGAGGAGGGGAGGAGAGGTAGGGAAGAGAAGGGGAGGTGGGTAGAGGGAGGAGAGGAGTGGAGAGGTAGGGGAAGAGGAGTGGAGAGGTAGGGGAAGAGGATGGGAGGAGAGGTAGGGAAAAGGAGGGGAGGTGGGTAGAGGGAGGAGAGGTAGGGGAAGTGAAGGGGAGGTGGGTAGTGGGAGGAGAGGTGGGGAAGAGAAGTGGAGGTGGGTAGAGTGTGGAGAGGAGCGGTAGGGTGGAGAGGAGAGGTAGGGGAAGAGGAGGAGAGGTAGGGAAGAGAATGGGAGGTGGGTAGAGAGGAGAGGTAGGGGAAAAGGAGGGGAGGACAGGTAGGGAAGAGAAGGAGAGGTGGGTAGGGAGGAGAGGTAGGGAAGAGAAGGGGAGTAGAGGTAGGGAAGAGGAGGGGAGGTGGGTAGAGGAAGGAGGGAGAGGTAGGAGAAGGGGAGGAGAGGTAGGGAAGAGAAGGGGAGGTGGGTAGAGGAGAGGTAGGGGAAGAGAAGGGGAGGGGTAGAGGGAGGAGAGGTGGGGAAGAGAAGGGGAGGTGGGGAAGAGAAGGGGAGGTGGGTAGAGTGTGGAGAGGAGAGGTAGGGTGGAGAGGAGAGGTAGGTAAAGAGGAGGGGAGGAGAGGTAGGGGAAGGGGAGGAGAGGTAGGGGAAAAGGAGGGGAGGAGAGGTAGGGAAGAGAAGGAGAGGTGGGTAGGGAGGAGAGGAGAGGTAGGGAAGAGAAGGGGAGTAGAGGTAGGGAAGAGGAGGGGAGGTGGGTAGAGGAAGGAGGGGAGAGGTAGGAGAAGAGGAGGGGAGGAGAAGGGTAGGTGGGTAGAGGGAAGAGAGGTAGGAGAAGAGGAGGGGAGGAGAGGTAGGGAAGAGAAGGGGAGGTGGGTAGAGGAAGGAGAGGAGGTGGGTAGAGGGAGGAGAGGTAGGGAAGAGGAGAGGAGGTGGGTAGAGGGAGGAGAGGAAAGGTAGGAAAGAGAAGGGGAGGTGGGTAGAGGGAGGAGAGAAGGGGAAGAGAAGGGGAGGTGGGTAGAGTGTGGAGAGGAGAGGTAGGGTAGAGAGGAGAGGTAGGGGAAAAGGAGGGGAGGAGAGGTAGGGAAGAGAAGGAGAGGTGGGTAGGGAGGAGAGGAGAGGTAGGGAAGAGAAGGGGAGTAGAGGTAGGGAAGAGGAGGGGAGGTGGGTAGAGGAAGGAGGGGAGAGGTAGGAGAAGAGGAGGGGAGGAGAGGTAGGGAGGAGAAGGGTAGGTGGGTAGAGGGAGGAGAGGTAGGAGAAGAGGAGGGGAGGAGAGGTAGGGAAGAGAAGGGGAGGTGGGTAGAGGGAGGAGAGGGGAGGTGGGTAGAGGGAGGAGAGGTAGGGAAGAGGAGAGGAAGGTGGGTAGAGGGAGGAGAGGAGAGGTAGGGAAGAGAAGGGGAGGTGGGTAGAGGGAGGAGAGGAGAGGTAGAGGAGGGGAGGAGAGGTAGGGAAGAGAAGGGGAGGTGGGTAGAGGGAGGAGAGGAGTGGAGAGGTAGGGGAAGAGGAGAGGAGTGGAGAGGTAGGGGAAGAAGAGAGGAGTGGAGAGGTAGGGGAAGAGGAGGGGAGGAGAGATAGGGGAAGAGGAGGGGAGGAGAGATAGGGGAAGAGGAGGGGAGGAGAGGTAGGGAAAAGGAGGGGAGGTGGGTAGAGGGTGGAGAGGTGAGGTAGGGTGGAGAGGAGAGGTAGGGGAAGAGGAGGGGAGGAGAGGTAGGGAAGAGAATGGGAGGTGGATAGAGGAAGGAGAGGTAGGGAAGAGGAGGGGAAGTGGGTAGAGGGTGGAGAGGTGAGGTAGGGTGGAGAGGAGAGGAGAGGTAGGGGAAGAGGAGGGGAGGAGAGGTAGGGAAGAGAATGGGAGGTGGATAGAGGAAGGAGAGGTAGGGAAGAGGAGGGGAAGTGGGTAGAGAGAGGAGAAGTAGGGGAAGAGGAGGGGAGTTGGGTAGAGGGGAAATGAAACAGGTAAGGAGAAGATTAAGGGATAAGGGGGAGAGGAGGATGCAACTAAGGCGGAAAGGAAGAAGAGAGGCAGGTATGAGGAGTGGGTGGAAGGAGGTTAAGGGGAGAGGAAAACTTGTAGAAGAACAGGAGAGGCAGTCTAGGGAGGAAGGGTAGAGTTCGGTGGGGAATAGGACAAGCAGGTGGGGATGCGAGGCAGGGAGAAGGAAAAGAGACTGGTAGGAAGAGAGATTAAGAGAAGGCGAGTCAGGTGGGGGAAAGAAGGAAAAGGAGGAGAGAATAGGCAGGCCTCTTTGTAGGAATCTTGAGTGTACTTCACCTCTACATGCTTGACACAGGGAGGCCTTCAAGGACTTCCTGTGGGATGTCCACGATTCCACCTAGAGCGGGTGTAGCAGGAATGATTTCCAGCAAGCAGGGCCTAGGTAGAAGATAATGCGCCTTCTTCGTAGAGTAGCTCATTCTGCGTCAGTCTATCAGATCTGTAAGAGCTGTACACTACTCAGATTTCTGTGGGGGGCATGCACATGGATATAACCACTGCTCAGATCTCTGTTGGGGGCATACACATGGATATAACCATCACTCAGATCTCTGTTGGAGGCATGCACATGAATATGATCACTGCTCAGATCTCTGTGGGGGGGCATGCACATGGATATAACCACCGCTCAGATCTCTGTGAAGGCATGCACATGGATATAACCACCGCTCAGATCCCTGTTCGGGGCATGCACATGGATATAATCACCGCTCAATCTCTGTTGGGGGCATGCACATGGATATATTCACCGCTCAGATCTCTGTGAAGGCATGCACGTGGATATAACCACCGCTCAGATTGCTGCTGGGGGCAAGCACATGGATATAATCACCGCTCAATCTCTGTTGGGGGCATGCACATGGATATATTCACCGCTCAGATCTCTGTTGGGGACATGCACATGGATATGATCACCGCTCAGATCCCTGCTGGGGGCATGCACATGGATATGATCAACGCTCAGATCTCTGCTGAGGCCTTGCACATGGATAGGATCACCGCTCAGATCTCTGTGGAGGGAAAGCACATGGATATAATCACCGCTCAGATCTCTGTTGGGGGAATGCACATGGATGTAACCACCACTCAGATCTCTGTTGGAGGCATGCACATGGATATGATCACCGCTCAGATCTCTGTGGGGGGCATGCATTTGGAAGAGAAGAGGAGGTGGGTAGAGTGTGGAGAGGAGAGGTAGGGTGGAGAGGAGGGGTAGGGGAAGAGGAGGGGAGGAGAGGTAGGGAAGAGAATGGGAGGTGGGTAGAGGGAGGAGAGGTAGGAGAAGAGGAGGGGAGGAGAGGTAGGAAAGAGAAGGGGAGGTGGGTAGAGGGAGGAGAGGGGAGGTGGGTAGAGGGAGGAGAGGTATGGAAGAGGAGAGGAGGTGGGTAGAGGGAGGAGAGGAGAGGTAGAAAAGAGAAGGGGAGGTGGGTAGAGGGAGGAGAGGTAGGGGAGGAGAGGTAGAGAAGGGGAGGTGGGTAGAGGGAGGAGGGGAGAGGTAGGAGGAGGAGAGGTAGGGAAGAGAAGGGGAGGTGGGTAGAGGGAGGAGGGGAGAGGTAGGAGAAGAGGAGGGGAGGAGAGGTAGGGAAGAGAAGAGAAGGGGAGGGGAGGTGGGTAGAGGGAGGAGAGGTAGGAGAAGAGGAGGGGGAGGAGAGGTAGGGAAGAGAAGGGGAGGTGGGTAGAGGGAGGAGAGGGGAGGTGGGTAGAGGGAGGAGAGGTAGGGAAGAGGAGAGAAGGTGGGTAGAGGGAGGAGAGGAGAGGTAGGGAAGAGAAGGGGAGGTGGGTAGAGGGAGGAGAGGTAGAGGAGGGGAGGAGAGGAGAGGAGAGGTAGGGAAGAGAAGGGGAGGTGGGTAGAGGGAGGAGAGGAGTGGAGAGGTAGGGGAAGAGGAGGGGAGGAGAGGTAGGGGAAGAGGAGGGGAGGAGAGGTAGGGAAGAGAGGTAGGGAAAAGGAGGGGAGGTGGGTAGAGGGAGGAGAGGTAGGGGAAGAGAAGGGGAGGTGGGTAGAGGGTGGAGAGGAGAGGTAGGGTGGAGAGGAGAGGTAGGGGAAGAGGAGGGGAGGAGAGGTGGGGAAGAGGAGGGGAGGAGAGGTAGGGAAGAGAATGGGAGGTGGATAGAGGAAGGAGAGGTAAGGAAGAGGAGGGGAAGTGGGTAGAGAGAGGAGAAGTAGGGGAAGAGGAGAGGAGTTGGGAAGAGGGGAAATGAAACAGGGAAGGAGAAGATTAAGGGACAAGGGGGAGAAGTAGGGAAGAGGAGGATGCAACTAGGGCGGAAAGGAAGAAGAGAGGCAGGTATGAGGAATGGGTGGAAGGAGGTTAAGGGGAGAGGAAAGCTTGTAGAAGAAAAGGAGAGGCAGTCTAGGGAGGAAGGGTAGAGTTCGGTGGGGAAGAGGACAAGCAGGTGGGGATGCGAGGCAGGGAGAAGGAAAAGAGACAGGTAGGAAGAGAGATTAAGAGAAGGCGAGTCAGGTGGGGAAAGAAGGAAAAGGAGGAGAGAATAGGCAGGCCTCTTTGTAGGAATCTTGAGTGTACTTCACCTCTACATGCTTGACACAGGGAGGCCTTCAAGGACTTCCTGTGGGATGTCCACGATTCCACCTAGAGCGGGTGTAGCAGGAATGATTTCCAGCAAGCAGGGCCTAGGTAGAAGATAATGCGCCTTCTTCGTAGAGTAGCTCATTCTGCGTCAGTCTATCAGATCTGTAAGAGCTGTACACTACTCATATTTCTGTGGGGGGCATGCACATGGATATAACCACTGCTCAGATCTCTGTTGGGGGCATACACATGGATATAACCATCACTCAGATCTCTGTTGGAGGCATGCATATGAATATGATCACTGCTCAGATCTCTGTTGGAGGCATGCACATGAATATGATCACTGCTCAGATCTCTGTGGGGGGCATGCACATGGATATAACCACCGCTCAGATCTCTGTGAAGGCATGCACATGGATATAACCACCGCTCAGATTCCTGCTGGGGGCAAGCACATGGATATAATCACCGCTCAATCTCTGTTGGGGGCATGCACATGGATATGATCACCACTCAGATCCCTGCTGGGGACATACACATGGATATGATCACCGCTCAGATCTCTGCTGGGGGCCTGCACATGGATCGGATCACCGCTCAGATCTCTGCTAGGGCATGCACATGGATATAATCACCGGTCAGATCTCTGTGGAGGGCAAGCACATGGATATAATCACCGCTCAGATCTCTGTTGGGGGAATGCACATGGATATAACCACAACTCAGATCTCTTTTGGAGGCATGGATATGATCACCGCTCAGATCTCTGTGGGGGGCATGCACATGGAAGAGAAGGGGAGGTGGGTAGAGTGTGGAGAGGAGAGGTAGAGTGTGGAGAGGAGAGGTAGGGTGGAGAGGAGGGGTAAGAGGAGGGGAGGAGAGGTAGGGAAGAGAATGGGAGGTGGGTAGAGAGAGGGAGGTAGGGGAAGAGAAGGGGAGGTGGGTAGAGGGTGGAGAGGAGAGGTAGGGGAAAAGGAGGAGAGGAGAGGTAGGGAAGAGAAGGGGAGGAAAGGAGAGGAGAGGTAGGGAAGGGGAGTAGAGGTAGGGAAGATGAGGAGAGGTGGGTGGAGAAGGGGAGGTGGATAGAGGGAGGAGAGGTAGGAGAACAGGAGGGGAGGAGAGGTAGGGAAGAGAAGGGGAGGTGGGTAGAGGGAGGAGAGGGGAGGTGGGTAGAGGGAGGAGAGGGGAGGTGGGTAGAGGGAGGAGAGGTAGGGAAGAGGAGAGGAGGTGAATAGAGGGAGGAGAGGAGAGGTAGGGAAGAGAAGGGGAGGTTGGTAGAGGGAGGAGAGGTAGGGAAGAGGAGGGGAGGAGAGGAGAGGTAGGGAAGAGAAGGGGAGGTGGGTAGAGGGAAGAGAGGAGTGGAGAGGTAGGGGAAGAGGAAGGGAGGAGAGGTAGGGGAAGAGGAGGGGAGGTGGGTAGAGGGAGGAGAGGTAGGGGAAGAGAAGGGGAGGTGGGTAGAGGGAGGAGAGGTGGGGAAGAGAAGGGGAGGTGGGTAGAGTGTGGAGAGGAGAGGTAGGGTGGAGAGGAGAGGTAGGGGGGGAGAGGTAGGGAATAGAATGGGAGGTGGGTAGAGAGAGGGGAGGTAGGGGAAGAGAAGGGGAGGTGGGTAGAGGGTGGAGAGGAGAGGTAGGGGAAAAGAAGGGGAGGAGCGGTAGGGAAGAGAAGGGGAGGTTGGTAGAGGGAGGAGAGGAGAGGTAGGGAAGAGAAGGGGAGTAGAGGTAGGGAAGAGGAGGGGAGGTGGGTAGAGGAAGGAGGGGAGAGGTAAGAGAAGAGGAGGGGAGCAGAGGTAGGGAAGAGAAGGGGAGGTGGGTAGAGGGAGGAGAGGTAGAAGAGGAGAGGTAGGGAAGAGAAGGGGAGGTGGGTAGACGGAGGAGAGGGGAGGTGGGTAGAGGGAGGAGAGGTAGGGAAGAGGAGAGGAGGTGAGGGGAGGAGAGGTAGGAAAGAGAAGGGGAGGTGGGTAGAGGGAGGAGAGGGAGAGGTAGGGAAGAGGAGGGGAGGAGAGGTAGAGAAGGGGAGGTGGGTAGAGGGAGGAGAGGAGTGGAGAGGTAGTGGAAGAGGAGGAGAGGAGGGGAGGAGAGGTAGGGGAAGAGGAGGGGAGGAGAGGTAGGGGAAGAGGAGGGGAGGAGAGGTAGGGAAGAGAATGGGAGGTGGATAGAGGAAGGAGAGGTAGGGAAGAGGAGGGGAAGTGGGTAGAGAGAGGAGAAGTAGGGGAAGAGAAGGGGAGGTGGGTAGAGGGAGGAGAGGTGGGTAGAGGGAGGAGAGGTAGGGGAAGAGAAGGGGAGGTAGGTAGAGGGAGGAGAGGTGGGGAGGAGAAGGGGAGGTGGGTAGAGTGTGGAGAGGAGAGGTAGGGTAGGGTAGAGAGGAGAGGTAGGGGAAGAGGAGGAGAGGTAGGGAAGATAATGGGAGGTGGGTAGAGAGGGGGGGAGGTGTGGGAAGAGAAGGGGAGGTGGGTAGAGGGTGGAGAGGAGAGGAGAGGTAGGGGAAAAAGAGGAGAGGAGAGGTAGGGAAGAGAAGGGGAGGTGGGTAGAGGGAGGAGAGGTAGGGAAGAGAAGGGGAGTAGAGGTAGGGAAGAGGAGGGGAGGTGTAGGAGAAGAGGAGGGGAGGAGGGGAGGAGAGGTAGGGAAGAGAAGGGGAGGTGGGTAGAGGGAGGAGAGGTAGGAGAAGAGGAGGGGAGGAGAGGTAGGGAAGAGAAGGGGAGGTGGGTAGAGGGGAGGAGAGGGGAGGTGGGTAGAGGGAGGAGAGGTAGGGAAGAGAAGGGGAGGTGGGTAGAGGGAGGAGAGGTAGGGAAGAGAAGGGGAGTAGAGGTAGGGAAGAGGAGGGGAGGTGAGTAGAGGAAGGAGGGGAGAGGTTGGAGAAGAGGAGGGGAGAAGAGGTAGGGAAGAGAAGGGGAGGTGGGTAGAGGGAGGAGTGGAGAAGTAGGGGAAGAGGAGGGGAGGCGAGGTAGGGAAAAGGAGGGGAGTCGAGGTAGGGAAAAGGAGGGGAGGTGGGTAGAGGGAGGAGAGGTAGGGGAAGAGAAGGGGAGGTGGGTAGAGGGTGGAGAGGAGAGGTAGGGTGGAGAGGAGAGGTAGGGGAAGAGGAGGGGAGGAGAGGAGAGGTAGTGAAGAGAATGGAAGGTGGGTAGAGGGAGGAGAGGTAGGGAAGAGGAGGGAAAGTGGGTAGAGAGAGGAGAAGTAGGGGAAGAGGAGGGGAGTTGGGAAGAGGGGAAATTAAACAGGTAAGGAGAAGATTTAGGGACAAGGAGGTGAAGTAGGGAAGAGGAGGATGCAACTAGGGCGGAAAGGAAGAAGAAGAGAGGCAGGTATGAGGAATGGGTGGAAGGAGGTTAAGGGGAGAGGAAAGCTTGTAGAAGAACAAGAAAGGCAGTCTAGGGAGGAAGGGTAGAGTTCGGTGGGGAAGAGGACAAGCAGGTGGGATGCGAGTCAGGGAGAAGGAAAAGAGACAGGTAGGAAGAGAGATTAAGAGAAGGCGAGTCAGGTGGGGGAAAGAAGGAAAAGGAGGAGAGAATAGGCAGGCCTCTTTGTAGGAATCTTGAGTGTACTTCACCTCTACATGCTTAACACAGGGAGGCCTTCAAGGACTTCCTGTGGGATGTCCACGATTCTACCTAGAGCGGGTGTAGCAGGAATGATTTCCAGCAAGCAAGGCCTAGGTAGAAGATAATGCGCCTTCTTTGTAAAGTAGCTCATTCTGCATCAGTCTATCAGATCTGTAAGAGCTGTGCACTACTCAGATTTCTGTGGGGGGCATGCACATGGATATAAACACTGCTCAGATCTCTGTTGGGGGCATACACATGGATATAACCATTACTCAGATCTCTGTTGGAGGCATGCACATGAATATGATCACTGCTCAGATCTCTGTGGGGGGCATACACATGGATATAACCACCGCTCAGATCTCTGTGAAGGCATGCACATGGATATAACCATCGCTCAGATTCCTGCTGGGGGCAAGCACATTGATATAATCACCGCTCAATCTCTGTTGGGGGCATGCACATGGATATATTCACCGCTCAGATCTCTGTTGGGGACATGCACATGGATATGATCACCGCTCAGATCTCTGCTGGGGGCATGCACATGTATATAACCACCGCTCAGATCCCTGCTGGGGGCATGCACATGGATATGATCACGGCTCAGATCTCTGCTGGGGCCTTGCACAGGGATAGGATCACCGCTCAGATCTCTGCTAGGGAATGCACATGGATATAATCACCGCTCAGATCTCTGTTGGGGGAATGCACATGGATATAACCACCACTCAGATCTCTGTTGGAGGCATGCACATGGATATAACCACCGCTCAGATCCCTGCAGGGGGCATGCACATGGATATAACCACCGCTCAACCTCTGTTGGGGGCATGCACATGGATATAACCACCGCTCAGATCCCTGCTAGGGGCATGCACATGGATATAACCACCGCTCAATCTCTGTTGGGAGCATGCACATGGATATAACCACCGCTCAGATCTCTGTGAGGGCATGCACATGGATATGATCACTGCTCAGATCTCTGCTGGGGCCATGCATATAGATAGGATCACCGCTCAGATCTCTGCTGAGGCCATGCCCAGGGGTAGGATCACCGCTCAGATCCCTGCTGGGGCCATGCACAGGGATAGGATCACCGCTCAGATCTCAACTGGGGGCATGCACATGGATATAACCACCAGTCAGATCTCGTTGGAGGGCATGCACATGGATATAATCACCGCTCAGATCTCACTGGAGGGCATGCACATGGATATAATCACCGCTCAGATCCCTGCTTGGGGCATGCACATAGATATGATCACTGCTCAGATCTCTGCCGGGGCCATGCACATGGATATGATCACCTCTCAGATCTCTGCTGGGGCCATCCACATGTATAGGATCAATGCTCAGATCTCTGCTGGGGGCATGAACATGGATATAACCACCTGTCAGATCTCTGCTGGGGGCATGCACAGCGATAGCATCACCGCTCAGATCTCTGCTGGGGCTGATAAAAAGAATATGTTTTTGCTATTTTGTTCGTGGATTGTTCTATGTAAGTTAGCATTTGAGGCACCATTTTATGTTTAGCCGCCATTTTGAATCATGCCATTAACTTCGTATTCCCTCCTCGAGAAGCAGGCTGTGGAAAGTTTCATTTCTCCAAGGTTAGGCCTTGCTCTGCTAATGAATAAACTGTTCTTATTAGCGCATACCTTTCCCACCAGATAGAGGCCTTCTCCCACTAGTCTAGCGGTAGACACGGACAGAACGACCTTGGCATAGAGATTGTGTGTGCCCGGCCTCAGAGACGAAGCTTATCCTACTGTACTTCTTTGTTTTAGCTGCACCTGCTTGTAAAATTCCATTATGGGCGGGTCTTCCTTGGTTCTGAAATGTACATAATGTATCGCTATGTTTGCTGATGTCAGTCCTCTCTGCAGCACCCCTAAGCGACTGGGCAGACGGGGCTCCGCTCGAGAATATCTGAATAAACATATACTTGGTTTGTAATCTCTACTGTATGACCTTCTCTTCATTTGTATGGAAGGCTGAGAGGTGGTCGCGAGTGACCAGGGTGGCTCTTATCGGGTCACTTCCTTCAGTTGGCGCCCGAACAGGGACCCCATTGGGCGAGTTGCCCTTCCCGGGTGGGGAGGTCGAGGCCATTGTCGGGTTGGACGAACGGACCAGGGATCCCTGCACGGGAGAGTTCCTGAACTCGCAGCTGCCCCTTCTGTCCCGCCAGACAGTGCCTCGGCCAGCTGTCATCCCGACTGGGGTCCTGAACGGCGAAACCCTTGGATCTGACCGTTTGGTCTGAAGAGTCGGCAGTGGAGAATAAGTTTGTTTGACCTGTGTGCACCAGGTGAGTTTGTTTTGGTTCTTTGTGGATACGGTACCGTTTTGGTTTGTACTTGGCACAGTCTGAGGACCGATTTTGGTACGAAGTGTTTGCGAACACTTCATCAGGCAACATAACTAATTTGGCTCACTTTTGAAAATGCCTGGATTTAGTAGGTTCTTGGGTTCTTGTTGTCGTTGTTGTTCTGCAGATGCTCGATTGGAAGAAAGTCAGCCGGCGCCTCCAGAAGGCACTCCGAACTTTGATATGTATGTGAAGCATGACCTTGGCCCTATTATGTTTAGTACGCTATGGCACAAATATACGAGGGATAATGCTGAGTTTCAGAGGCCGTTGACAGGCACTTTTCATGAACAAAAAATTGGGTTTTTACAGGAGGAGTTGTTTGCGAAAAGAAGTAGGCAGTCTATGTTTGATTCTCTTTGGACGTGGCAAAAGGAAGCTAAACAGAGGCGAATGAAAGCAGAGAAGTAGGCACAAATGATGAGAATGCAAACATTGACTCATAAAGCTGTAGCACATGATAAAGAGAAGCAAGAGATAGGGATCGAATGTGCAGATAGGATGTTTCGATTAAATATTGATAAATCTTATGTAGCCCGAGAAGAAAATGATACTTTTGTCAATGAACTGTTAGATACTCGATCCCTACCCCCGTATGCCCCGCAGAGGATATATCCCGCTCCTCCCTCACAGGCCCAGCTACCCGGTTCTTCTGTCGCTGCTGTTTCTGCTTCTGTTACTGTTGATCAGACTGCCTTGGCCACAGCACCTCCTGTCCTTTCCTTGTCTTCGCCGTCTGTGGCAACTATGACCGTTAGTACTCCTGTGACACCTATTGCTTTGGCGTCTTTTTCGCCAGCTCTTACACCTGCGACACAGCCGGCAGCGACGGTGGTGCCCGCTCCTTCTGTTGCTACCCCCACTGTGTTCTTCCATCCCCCGACATTACTGAGTAGTGGGACACCAGTACGTGGATTTGAGGATAGAGACTGGACGAAATTTAAGGAACGTATGGGGCAGACGTTAGTCCGATCTGATGTGGGAGACGAGGAGAAAAGGGTAGTACCTAATCAGACTGCCCAGTGGGCCCGAAACTCCATTTACAGTGTGGAAGATGTGTGGAGTGTGATGAAAGATTATGAGCCTTTTGTACAACAGCATGCCCTCAAGCATATGTCTGCTACTCTGATTGGTCTTTGGGAGCAGTGTTTCAAAGATGTAGCACCACGGATTTTATATGATATTAAGGATCATGTATATGTCACTAATATGAAGCCTGGCCAAGTGTTTGGCAATGTTGCGACATTGGTTGCTTATCGGGGTAGGCTACTTGAGAAGAGTCCCACCCCAGTATCTCAGTTTCCGAAGCAGGAGGTTCATCCTATATATCACCCTGAAATACCAGAGCTAAAGGATCAGCACGATAATGTCATTAGACAAGGTGTAGCGGCCCATTTCCAAGAACAATGTGCTTATACTCCGTGGAAAAGGAGCGAGGTCTTGTTTCTTAAGACTCAGTTACCTGATCCTAGGAAGAATCCGACTGCTTATTATAAAGAATTGACTGAAGCTGCCTCTTCTACAGTGATGACACTTGCTGATATCGAAATGTTCTTTGACTTACTAGTTCCGGTCGATATTTGGAGACAAGTACACACACAGGATCACGTTGCGGAATTGGGTGGTACCTGGGATCAAGTTAAGGTATGGGATCAGGAACGGAAGCCCGGTTATAAGTCTAGACCAGAGATACTTGCTTTGCCCGGCCGTATCATTACGTATATGCATTCTCTTATCCCTGCGAGAAAAGTTGATTGGGACAAGTTATCGGCTTGCCGTCAAAAGAAAGATGAGTGTGTCTGACTTTTTCACTCGGTTTGAAGGTGTGTTTCTAGATTATAGTGGACAGGATTTGTCGATCGAAGGTGGTGTGCGACTGTTTGTTAATAGATTTGTTTCTAATTTACTTCCTGAGATTGCGACCCGATTACAGGCTTCCGAGAGCACCTGGTCCACCTCTCCTCCTTCTGTTATTTTGAATATGGCGCAGTATTATGAACACAGGGAAAATGGGGATAAGGAGAGGACGGAGAAGAAGCACAAGGATTTGAAGACGAAGGTGTTGTTGCAGCAGGCTTCTAGGGGGAATGGTAGAGGACGTGGTGGATTTGGCCCGGCAGCTTCCACGTACGAGCAGGAATACTACGCCTGTAGGGCCGAATCAGATTGCGTATTGCAAGGAGGAGGGACACTGGCATAGCGACTGTCCTGCGCTTTTGCAGAAGGTGGCGGTCCCGAGAGGACGAGGTTCTCGTGGACGGGGTCGTGGAGCTGGTGGCCAGGATAGGGCTCAGAATGCTGTGGCCCCACAGGGTCATTCTGATCAGAATTTTTTTGATGACCCTCGGGGAGGACAGTATTATCGCACAAGTTACTACTTGTGTAACGATATATCTGTAAGAGACATTAGTTAGTGATAGATTCCTTACCTTAGACTATCCCCAGGCGTCAGACTGGATCCGGAAAGTTTTGCTAGCAGTACCCCTGCGCGCCAGTAGGTGGCGTCTTGCGGCTCCGCGTCCGTCGCTGGCGTCGTAAGCGCTGAGATGACGTCACGGAGACTACTTAGGCGCCACCCATGCGCGCTGACGTCAGTTCTGTACACGACTTTCCGCGCCAGGAACGCAGAGCCACGCAAGAAGCTGACCACTGGTGCCATGAAACTAGGGTCCTAAAAGGGATGACCTTAACTCCTAGAAATCAGTTCGCAGAACGGGAGGATGGTTGGGCGTGTAAGGAATCTAACACTAACTAATGTCTCTTACAGATATATCGTTATCACAAGTAGTAACTTGTGCATCTGAAAGAGACACGTTAGTGATAGATTCCTTACCTTAGAATAGATACCCCAGCAATACCAACCCCGGTGGTGGGTCTGCGAACAAGATTACACCAGAAAGTCACGGAGAACAGAACGCCAAAGAAGCCGTCTCTCCGGACTTGACTGTCAAGGCAGTAATACTTGGTAAACGTGTGCAGCGAAGCCCACGTAGCTGCCTGACAAATGTCCTGCAAGGGAACGCCGCGTCCCAAGCAGTAGTGGCTGCCGCCGCCCTGGTGGAATGGGCACGCAGCCCCACAGGAGGCTCCTTCTTAGCCAACGAGTAACAGGCTTTGATGCAGAGAACGACCCACCGAGAGATGGTCCGTTTGTGCACGGCCCGACCTTTTGGCGCCACGTAGCCAACAAAGAGCTGGTCATCCACCCGGAACTGTTGCGTGCGCTTCAGGTAGAACGAGAGCGCACGCTTTGGGTCCAGACGGTGTGAGCCTCTCCTCCTCTTTTGAAGGATGCGGAGGCGGAAAGAAGGTGGGCAAAGTGATGGTCTGCCCGATGTGGAAGGGCGTGACAACCTTTGGCAAGAAAGAAGGATCGGTCCTTAAAACCACCTTGTCCGGATGAACAGAAAGGAAAGGAGGTTTGGAAGAAAGAGCCTGGAGCTCACTCACTCTTCTGGCAGAGGTGATAGCTACCAGGAAAGCCGTCTTGAGAGTGAGAAGACGCAAAGGACAGGTATGAAGGGGCTCGAAGGGAGCGCACATCAGATATGTCAAGACAAGATTTAAATCCCATTGAGGCATAATGAACGGCACGGGAGGAAACGTGTGCGTAATGCCTTTCAGGAAACGGTTAACAACCGGGGACTTAAAAAGAGAAGGCTGATCTGGAAGCCGGAGAAAGGCGAAGATGGCTGAAAGATAACCTCTGATAGTGCCCAGAGCAGAGCCCTGCTGGGCCAAAGAAAGAAGGAACAGAAGGACCTCGGAAAGAGGGGCAGAAAGGGGATCCACAGCCTTAGCTGTGCACCATGCCACAAACCTGTTCCACCTGCAGGCGTATACTGTTTTAGTGGAGGGACGCCTGGCTGCCAGAATGACATCACAGACTTCGGGAGGAAGATCGAAGGCTGTCAACTGCAGCCGCTCAATCTCCACGCATGGAGGTGGAGGCTGGACAGGTTCGGGTGGAGGACCGTCCCCTGTTGCTGCGACAGAAGATCCTCCCCGAAGAGGCAGTCGGATCGGGGGATCGATCGCCATGTTGAGTAGCTCGGGATACCAGTATCTTCGTGCCCAATCCGGAGCCACAAGGATGACTTGGGCCCGGTCGCGCCGAATCTTCTTCAGCACTCTGGGCAGAAGTGGTATAGGCGTGAAAGGCGTACAACAGACCGCGCAACTCCACTCGTGACGAAAAGCGCGCGAGCGAGTGCTGCCTTGGAAATTCCAACGCGCAGAACTGATGACATTGCGCGTTCTCTTCGGTGGCGAATAGATCTAACCAAGGCTCTCCCCACTGCAGAAAGAGACCTTGCGCCACGTCCGAGTTCAGACGCCATTCGTGATCCATCAAGCACCCGGCGGCTGAGTTCGTCCGCCCTGGCGTTCAGAGAACCTGCCAGGTGTTGAACCACCAAGGTAATGCCTTGATGTTCCAGCCATGTCCAGCCCTGTTTGTTGCAATACCACATGGCGGTGGTGTTGTCCGTGAACACCTGCACTACACTTCCCCGGACAGAGGGAAGGAATGCCTTCAGTGCAAGTCGGATCGCCCGAAGCTCCAAAAGATTGATATGGAGCCGGGACTCCGCCGGAGACCAGAGGCCTCTGATCTCCGCCTCTCCCAAGTGGCCGCCCCATCCCAGGAGGGACGCATCCGTCACCACTGTGTGCTCCGGCTGGGGAAGGGAGAGGGATCTGCCATTGACCCAATCGTGATCTCGTGAGCCACCACTGCAATTGTCGTGCAGTGCCCTCCGAGATCTGGATATGATCGGACAGGTTGCCCTGATGCTGTGCCCACTGGAACTTCAGGTCCCACTGCAGAGCCCGCATGTTGCACCAGCAGGATGCAGGAGGCCATCAGGCCCAGGAGCCGGAGGGTCACCCTGACTGAAACCCAGGATAGAGGCTGAAAGATCGGAATCTTAGCCTGAATATCCCGGACTCGCTGCTCGGGAGGATAAACCCAAAACAGCGTCGAATCCAGAACCGCTCCGATGAAGGGGAGCTGCTGAGAGGGGACACAGGTGCGACTTCGGCACGTTGATGGAGAACCCCAGCAAATGCAGGAGGTCGGCCGTAGTTCTGAAGATGGTTGGACGACTGCCTGGGGCGAGCCCACCTTCAACAACCAGTCAAGTCGAGGTAGGGGAAGCACTGACACCCTGACCTGCGCAGATGAGTTGCGACCACCGTCATCACCTTCGTGAACACCCGAGGGGCGCTGGTAAGGCCGAAGGGGAGCACAGCAAACTGAAAATGCTCCTGGCCTACCGTGAACCGCAGGTAACGCCGGTGGGCCGGCAGGACGGGGACGTGAAAATAGGCGTCCTGCAAGTCCAACGCTACCATCCAGGGTCGAGGGCAGCCAAGACCTGAGCCAGAGTCAACATCTTGAACTTCTCCTTCCGGAGGAAGCGATTGACGTTCCTGAGGTCCAGGATGGGGCGCAAGTCCCTCTTGTCCTTCTTGGGGACCAGAAAGTAGTGGGAATAACAACCACTCCCTACTTCTGGCCCAGGAACACGTTCGATGGCCCCCTTGGCCAAGAGGGCCGTGACTTCCTGCCGGAGAAGAGCCAAGTGGTCCCCCGACAGGCGGTGGAACTGAGGCGGCATGGCTAGAGGGGTAGACTGGAAGGGAAGGGCATAACCCTTGCGGATGAAATGGCTTGGGACAATACAGCTTGGGTCTCCTCAGGACACTGAGGTAACACCTGCGCAACTGTGTCCCACACCGCGTGGGAATAGCGGCCCAATAGGCAGGCGGTATTCACTGACCGCAGCCCTAAGCTGGCCAAAGAGAACAAACGCTTACCAAACTGTTCCAGCCTCCTAGAGTCCTTATCCGGCGGAGCCGTGGGAAAGGCACTCTGCGACGCCGGGCTTGGATGACCAGACTCTCAGGCGAGGATGAGTGGTCAAAAGCGGTGTCACCCGGGCGCCGGGCGATGACGCCTGGCGACATTCTTATCCACAGGGGCCCCAGTGGATGGCCGCGACTATGTGCCCAGCAAGACGTCGGTAAGGGCGCGTTAAACGGGAGAGGGGCTCCGACGAGGTGGTTGCCGGCCTGGGAGCACTCCTCAGTAAGGAGGTTAGTTTTGAGGGCCACCATAGGGAGATCAAGGTTGAGGACCTCAGCTGCCCGACGGAGCACCATCGTGTAGGAGGCGCCCTCCTCCTTAGTAGGCGTGGGAGAGGCAAACCCCGGGTCAGAAGAGACGTCGAGGTCGCCGGCATCCTCCAAGTCGTCCGCACAGTCCTGCTCGGAGTCACACTGACGGGCGAGAGGGTCCTCGGACCCCTCCCAGTCGCCTTCCACCTCCGCCGCCGGTGGTACCGACCGCGGCGGCAGGGCAGGGAGCCGGAGAGGGAACATACGGCATCGGGAACGGCGCCGGAAACGGGCGCCGGTCGGGGCCGAACCGGGCGCCGTGCTCTCATGCGGATCCCAGGTGGGAACAAAATGGTCCTGGAACCTGGGTAATGGCGGGACGAAAGGCACCCACTGCGCCGCCGGAGGCGGAGCCGAGGTGCGGCGCTGGGGCCGGAAGCATTGGACCTTGTGGCGCCGTGGCCGGAGCCAGCGGCACAGGATCCTGTGGCGCCGAAGCTGGATCTGCCGGTGGCGCCGGCGGTCCAACAGGATCCAGACACGGGACCACGGGGCCCGAGGCCGCGCCGGCGGGAGCCCGAGGCCTAAAAAGGCGGTCCATGGTAGCAAGAAATTCTTGCACCTGTGCGGGAGTCGCCAATCGAACCCGGGTAAGGCGGGTAGGCCGCGGGACTCTCGAGCTCCAAAGGAGCCGCAGGGGCAAGGCTCCCTGTCTCCCTCACCCGCATTCGAGGACCGGCGGGGGGACGTCGGAGAGCGAACACGCTTCTTCGACTTCTTTTTGTGCCGTCTCTTACCCGAATCCGAGGGTGAAGACCTGGAGCCCGAGGAGCGATGGCTGTGGCCCCGCGAGCGGTTCCCTGGAACGGCCTCTGGACCGGGAATGGCGCGGGAACGCAGTGCCGGACTCTCCAGCAGTTTCCGGCACCGCTCCCGCAAGGCCTTCGGGGCCATGGCCCGACAATCCGGACAAGACCGAGAGTCGTGGTCGGTCTCCAGGCAGTAGAGGCAGACATCGTGGGGGTCCGCCACCGACATGTTGCGACGGCAGGCCCCACAAGACTTAAATCCAGGCATCCCCACGTGCACCAGGAAACCAACTGGAAAAAGGGAGACAAAAGTCTCAAAAGAGATAGTCAAAAAGTGACTAGGGTACGTGCTTTAACCGGATCTGCGCTTTCTGGCGCGGAAAAAGAAAGAACTGGACGTCAGCGCGCATGGGTGGCGCCTGGCAGTTCTCCGTGACGTCATCTCGGCGCTTACGACGCCTAGCGACGGACGCGGAGCCGCAAGACGCCACTCTACTGGTGCGCAGGGTACTGCTAGCAAAACCTTCTCGGATCCAGCGTCTGACGCCTGGGGATATTCTAAGGTACAGGAATCTATCACTAACGTGTCTCTTTCAGATATGATGATTACGATACGGATGAGGTGACAGGGATGCATTACAGCTAGGACAGTCATTGACAGAGTGAGGGACCAGTTTCGATACCTGCAGATCAACGTGGTCTGTACGTTAGTGCGGATGTGCATGGTTCGACTAAGGAGTTCTTGGTGGATACAGGTGCAACGAACAGTTCTATTTCTCATTCCTTAGTCCCTGGGGCGGCTCTGTCTGGCCATAATAATGTTTCGGTAGGTTTTTCTGGTGTACCGGTTGTGAGCCCCATTTCAAAACCCTCTTGCGTTGACTATTGGTCCTTTCACTGTAGATTCGCCATTCTTGTTGACATCTAATTGTGGAGAGAATTTGATGGGTTTGGACTTGTTGAAGAAATTACTTGCTACTATTTATTGCTCTCCGGCAGGTGTTTACATGACAATGGGTTCGAATGTCGTGCGTGCTACACATTGCCTGTCCAAAGATGCGCCTCTTCCTGCGGAGTTTAAAGATGTGCCGCCAACTCTCTGGGCGACAGGTGACACTGATGTGGGACTGTTACAGATACCGCCAGTTTCGATCCAAGTTAAAGACAATGTTATTTTACCTCACATCCCTTAGTATAAAATACCACAGGCAGGTGAGCGAGCTCTATTGCAAATTGTACAGGATTTGCTTGAGAAAGGAATGGTTGAGGAGACGACTGCTAATGTTTGTAATAGTCCTATTCTTCCCATTCTTAAACTAACACCTTCGGGTTCCTCTGATGATCATGCAGATGTTTTATCGCTTTGTGATTCACTTGCGGGAAGTTGATAAAATAGTGATTCCCCAGTTTCCAGTGGTCCCTTACATTACGATTCTTTTGACAATGATTCCTTCTTCTGCTACATACTTTTCTGTCATTGATTTGAAAAATGCGTTCTTCAGTATTCCCATTCATCCTGACAGCAGGTATCTGTTTGGGTTCACCCTAGCTGGTAGAAGCTTTAGATTCTGTCGTGCTCTTCAAGGCTATACAGAAAGTCCGAGTATCTATAGTCAGGCATTGAAAGGTCAACTGGATTCCTTGTCACTCCCTACAGGTAATGTATTGCTTCAGTATGTCGATGACTTGCTCATCGCCTCGGATACAGAACAAGGTTGCAGAGACAGTATGGTTAAATTACTGTTACATTTAGCTCAACATGACCATAAAGTATCCCTTTCCAAATTCCAGTATTGTCGACAGGAGGCCACCTACTTAGGTCACCTACTGTCGAAGGAGGGTAGGAGATTAACCCCTGATCGCATCAGTACCATTGTTAAAATGCTGATTCCGCAAACTCAAAAAGATGTGTGCGCTTTTATTGGCATTACTTCCTACTGTCGCCAGTGGATTCCAAATTATTCCCTACTAACCAAACCCCTGCTTGCTCTGACTACTAAAAATGTGCACGAACCCCTGCCTTGGATGCCTGAATGTCAGCAGTCTTTTGAGCAATTGAAAACTGCGCTTTGTTCGGCGCCAGTGCTCGGCACGCCTAACTACAGCAAGCCATTTGTATTATATGTCCATAAGACGGCTGGTTGTGCGCTTTCTGTTCTAACACAAAAATTTGGAGATAAGCAACGGCCGTGTGCTTATTTCTCTGCTGTGCTTGACCCAGTCGCACGAGCCCTCCCGAGCTGTCGAAGAGCGGTCGCGGCTGTGGCTGTCTCGATAAGGCAATCGGCTGGACTCGTACTTGATACTGACCTCACAGTCATGTGCCCCATGCTGTGGATACACTTTTGAATAAGACAAAGACGCAGCACCTCACCAGTGCACGTCTGACAGGTTATGAGCTAACGCTGTTCGCTAAACATATTACGATCAAACGATGTGCCACTCTGAATCCAGCCACGTTACTACCCCTCCCTTCTGAGAATGAGGAGATTCACATACATGATTGTATCTTCCGGACGGAAGAAGAAACGAAAGGACGGGTAGACCTGACTGATGTTCCCTTATCTGACCCCCAAGGGGAACTATATGTCGATGGTTCTTGCTTTAAATTACTAGATGGCACTACAACCGCTGTGTATGCTATTACTACACTGCGCACGGTAGTTGAGACATCACAAGTTCCCTATCAGTCGGCTCAAACTGCAGAGCTCGTTGCCCTAATATGAGCCTGCGAATTGAGTGAGGGACTGGCTGTTAATATTTATACCGACAGCCAGTACGCCTTTGGAGTCGCCCATAATTTCGGGCGACTCTGGGCAGAGAGAGGGTTTCTGACTTCCCATGGGACAAAGATTCAGCACGGTCATCTATATATAGGTTTCTGTCCGCTTTGACACTCCTTAAGCAATTGGCAATAGTAAAGTGTAGCGCCCATAGGAAAGTTACTGACGATGTAGGTAAAGGGAACGCTTTTGCAGATCAGACAGCTAAGGAAACAGCCCGGACTAGGATGAAAAGAATGTTCATAGCAGGTCCCGCTAGGTGGGTGCCCGAGGTCACAATGTTTGGAGATACACTTGAGAATGTGAAGAAGATTCAGAGTGAGGCCCCAGTGGAGGAATTAGCAGTGTGGCAAGAAAGTACAGGACAACTGAACGATGAGGGATGTTGGATTGACAAGTCAGGGAAGCAAAGATGGATGTTGCCAGATGCATATGTCCTTCCGGTAGTCATGATGGCTCATGGCCCAGCCCATGTCAGCGCCAAGGGTATTTGCAAGTTCTTAGACCCTGTACGGCAATATGAAAACATTTCTAAGACAGCTGCACATTTAGTGAAGTACTGCATGGTATGCATGATGCACAATCCTGGGAAGGGTACCCCTACACCACCCGGTAATTTTTCAACACCCACTTTCCTTTTTGAGGCCCTCCAGATAGACTATATCAAACTAGACAGGGTCAATAACCTGAAGTACGTGCTAGTGGTTGTCTGTGCATTTAGTAAATGGGTTGAAGCCTACCCCACTAAAGAAAATACAGCCATTACGACTGCAAAGGTACTCCTGAAGGAGTTCTTTCCTCGTTTTGGCTTGCCCCGTTTGATCTGGAGTGATAACGGAAGTCATTTTAATGCCAAAGTAATTCAGTTAATATTCGAGGGTTTGCACATAAAACAGAAGTTTCATGCTGCAAATCACCCACAATCAGCAGGTTTGGTTGAGAAGTACAATGGTACTCTCAAACTGAAATTGGCAAAGATTCAGCAGACAACAGGGTAACAGTGGCCAGATGCTTTACCATTAGCTCTTTTGTCGACAAGAACAACAGCACATTCTAGAACAGGATTGTCACCTTACGAGGTCGTGTTTGGACGCCCGGCAAATGTCTGGGGTGTCCCGCGCCCTCGTAAGTTCTCCGATATTAAGTCCCCATTGCTGATCAACTACCTGTGCCAGTTAACCGAAAATGTGCATTCTATTCACCAACAGGTCCGGGAGGCTCTGCCTGATATACCAGAGGGACCCGGACACAACATCCAGCCTGGTGATTGGATCCTGGTGCGCAATTTTCAGCAGAAGAAGAGTTTGGAGTCGCGCTGGAAAGGACCTGAGCAAGTCCTTCTAGTCACAAGAAGCGCAGTCAAGGATGCTAGCCGAAAGAACTGGATCCATGGTGCTCATTGTAAACGGGTGCCTCTACCTTTGCCCTATGACCAGTGGGTTGCTGACGGCATCAGGGATACAGAGTGTGAGAAGGTGCCTCAGTTCGTCCCCTTCAGCGACGCAAAATTGCCGTGGACCCAAGCAGATGCAGAGAATGATAACGTGCTAAATGCAGCGGTCCCTCCAGAAATCCGAGCCATTAAAGAGCCGCTGTTTGTTGACCCCTCTGTGCCTGGAGTCACCAGGTACAATTTGCGTCCTCGGCTGAGGAATAGTGCACCAAAGGAGAAGTCAGATTAGTTAGGGATGGACTGTGTGAGTTAGGGTGTACTTTGCTATAGTACCAATGGTGTTAGTTTAGGGTGTCGTGAGATTGGTGCACTGTTCTGACATTGGACAGGATAAATCAAACGTGCTCCCTAGGAGGGGGGTACCTTATCCTGAGCGACGTGGGATTCATCGTGCGCTTAGGACTGAGCAAGCTTCACCGCCGGTGCTCAAGAGCGCCAACGTTGATGAACAATAGGAGCTTGTACCAGTGAGGCTCTGACGGACACTGGGAACACTTACCTTTGCTATCAGTTTTATTGCATTCCTCTTCTTGCTTCATAATGCATCCGTTCGGTTGACCTATTGAGGAGAAGGACAGCCATTTGCACCACCACGTATAGCGCGGGGGTGGTTAACAAAGAGTAAAATAGTTTGCATATTAACTGTTGTGATTACGCTAATAATAATACTTGGAATATCCTGGTTCCTAGAGGAGAAGCATCCTGTGCATACTTTGGTTGGTACGACGCCTATTCCCCCTGAGCACATTTTTGTTACTTTGGCCCCTCACAAAGAAGAGCATAGAAAGTCTTACATAGACAATGTATTTATACAAATGTTGCATCAAGCTTATGATGTGTCCAATACAACTAATTGTTGGGTTTGTGGATTGCTCCCCTCAGTTACTCATAAGAGCGACAATTTGTTGTCCATGCCATTGTCATATATTGGTAGCTGTAAAGGTTGGAATGAATTGTTCATTATGGTGCACTACCATTTCCAACTCTCTACTCTGGTTATGACCCCTGCTGATTCTCGCACGGTGGTAGAGTATATACGCTTTCATCATGGGTTTACTCCCATAGGACAGGCAGGACAGCGGACCTCCGGTACACTATCCCCAAATTCCTGTTTGAGCACATATGAAAAAAGTAAAGAACGAAACATGGCTTCAAATGGACATGGCTGATTTCCAAAGGTTCAACACCTCGGAGTATTTTCAAACCTTCCAAGCTCGCAATATTACTAAGCACAAACCGATGCCGGTGTCCGTGGTTAACACAACAGCTAGTTTCTGTGTCCAGGGGCTGGGGAGGTGAAGGTGGGGGAGAGTAAATGCAATTTCACCTATAGACTGAGAATGATTAATAGTCCGCCTTTGATCTTACCCCATAATGTTGATTTTGTCTGTGGATCCCAAGCTCATGTCTGGCTTCTGTGGGGATGGTCAGGCAGATGTTACCTCTCTTTCCTCCTTCCCCCTGTGTATGTTGCCCCATCCAATTATCATAAAGATCATCGGCTGTAGCGTAGGAGTACATACTTGCCCAGAGTCAGAAGGGTTGTTGACACAAAGGATATAGATCAGACAGATACCACCGCAGAACAGTTTGAGGATGTCATAAAGGGCCTACTACCTTATTGGGGTCCCATGACTAATAGTCTCCAAATTCGTCGGTTAACAAGAGTGGTGGAGGGGGTTAATACGACTGCTGGGATAATGACAAATATCACTGCTGAGCTCCAGGCTACGAGATTAGTCACTTTGTAAAACAGGATGGTGTTAGACGTCATCCTGGCAGATCGAGGAGGGGCTTGTCGCATCATTGGCAGCAGCTGTTGTGTTTACATACCTGATCACGCTCCCAATGTGTATGCAGCTATACAAAAATTGCATAGACTTTCGTCTGATATACACCAGGAGACAGGTACTGGGACACTATCAGGGTGGTTCTGGAACATACTCACCTCCTGGGGTTGGAAGATCCTCACTTTTCTGGCTGTAGTTGCCAGTATCTTTTTCACGTGCTGCCTCTGCATACAATGCCTCCCAGCTTGTTGTTCCTATTATGTCACTATCCTTACTCCCAAACCGAAAATGCCAGTTCATGATACTAGTGCAGCAGTTATGATACAAAAACAGACTGACGAAATGATGCAGATTGATGAGGGCATCTTTGATTCTACATCATCCCTTGCAGCTTCTATTCCTGATGCTGAGTATATGGATTGTTCTGAGTACTGATGTCCTTTTGCTTATTAGAATGTTATGTCTTTTCCGCCCAACATATAAAAATTGTTAGCAAATGCTAAAAGGAGGGTCTGATGAAATGAATATGTTTTTGCTATTTTGTTCGTGGATTGTTCTATGTAAGTTAGCATTCGCGGCACCATTTTATGTTTAGCCGCCATTTTGAATCATGCCATTAACTTCGCATTCCCTCCTCGAGAAGCAGGCTGTGGAAAGTTTCACTTCTCCAAGGTTAGGCCTTGCTCTGCTAATGAATACACTGTTCTTATTAGCGCATACCTTTCCCACGAGATAGAGTCCTTCTCCCACTAGTCTAGCGGTAGACACGGACAGAACGACCTTGGCATAGAGATAAAGTGTGCCCGGCCTCAGAGTCAAAGCTCATCCATTCTGTACTTCTTTGTTTTAGCTGCAACTGCATATAAAATTCCATTATGGGCGGGTCTTCCTTGGTTCTGAAATGTACATAATGTATTGCTATGTTTGCTGAAGTCAGTCCTCTCTGCAGCACCCCTAAGCGACTGGGCAGACGGGGCTCCGCTAGAGTGTATCTGAATAAACATATATTGGTTTGTATTCTCTATTGTCTGACCAACTTCATTTGTATGGAAGGCTGAGAGGTGGTCGCGAGTGACTCGGGTGGCCCTTATCGGGTAACTTCCTTCAGGGGCATGCACATGGATATAACCACCAAACAGATCTCTGTGGAGGGCATGCACATGGATATAACCACCGCTCAGATTACTGCTGGGGCAATGCACATGGATATGATCACCGCTCAGATCCCTGCTGGGGGCATGCACATGGATATGATCACCGCTCGGGTCTCTGTTGGGGCATGCACATGGATATAACCACAGCTCAGATCTCTGTGAGGGCATGCACATGGATATAACCACCCCTCAGATCTCTGCTGAGGCAGGCACATGGATATAACCACCGCTCAGATCTCTGTGAGGGCATGCACATGGGTATAACCACTGGTCAGATCTCTGCTGAGGCAAGCACATGGATATAACCACCGCTCAGATCCCTGCTGGGGTCATGCACATGGATATGATCACTGCTCAGATCTCTGCTGGGGCCATGCACATGGATAGGATCACCACTCAGATCTCTGCTGGGGCCATGCACAGGGACAGGATCACCGCTCAGATCTCTGCTGGGGGCATGCACATGGATATAATCACTGCTCACATCTCTGCGGGGCATGTACATGGATATAACCACTGCTCAGATCTCTGTGGGGGGCATGCATGACTCAGAGCTCTCAGTAATCAGATTTTGCCAGTGTGCAGATCTCTAATTGGAATCTTATGGAGCATAAGATTCCAAGGCCAAGCAAAGGGCAGAAAGGTGGGTCAGTGAGGAATCTGCAGGTAAATGGAATATCCCCTAGAAAGAGAGTTACCAAAGGTAAGGAACTTCTGACCACAGATTCTTCACCTTGTGAACAGATACCAAAGCAGTGCTTCCCAAGGTTGTGGGTCTCAAACTAAACAATCCTGCAGGACCGAGGGGGCAAAATGCCTACCTAGATGGACCTGGCAGTAGTGATTTGTTAAAAAGCGCAATAATGCCCACGTAGCTGCCTGACAAATGTCCTGGATAGGTACTTTACGTGCTAGTGCAGTGGTAACAGCATTAGCTCTGCTGGAAAAAGCCAATGGAACTGACAAATAGGCTTTAACAGTGCCCAAAACAAGCCCTTGCTAGGCCAGGGACAAAAAGAAACAACAACACTTCAGACAATTTTGCTTGCAGTGGGCCAATTTGGTGGGTGCCGCACTAAGCCGATGGCAGGCCTGGTTGCAGCACCCTGCCTTGTTGCTGCAACAGAAGATCATCCCAGAGTGGCAGCTTGATCAGAGGATAGATGCTCATGCCCATGAATTCAAGGTACCACACTCTCCTGGTCCAAAGCAGGCCACCAGGATAACTTGGGCCCGGCAGTTAATGTTCTTCTTCAGAACTCAGGGCAGGAAGGCATACAGGAGTCTCAAGCTCGACTCTAGGCGGAATCCGTCTCAGAGAGAGAGAGAGCCTTCTTGAGAACCCCAATGCACAGAAATGCTAACATTGCACATTCTCAGCAGTGGTGAAAAGATCAAGCCAGGATTTTCTTCACTGATGGAAGACTCCCTGCGCCACGTGCGAGTTTAACTGCCATTCACCAAACACTATGCAACGGCATCTGAGTTTGTCCGCCTTATCGTTTAAAGATCTCGCCGGACGGTTCACCACCAGAGAAACTCCCTGCCAGTACAGTCACTTCCAGAAGCATACAGCCTCCTGGCACAGGGCCCAGACCCTACATGAAACTGCTTGCTGCAGTACCACATGGCTGTGGTGCTGTCCGTGAGCACCTGCACCAGCTTTCGTCCGACGGTGGACCGGAAGACCTTCAATGCCAAGTGAATTGCTCTCAACTTAAACAAATTGAGGCGGAGTGGAACGTCTGCCTGAGACCAAAGGACTCTGATCTCCATCCGTCACAGGTGGCCTCCCCAACCCAGAATTGATGCACCCATGACTACTGTAAAATCTGGGTGGGTAAGGACAGGGGTCTGCCACAGACCCAATTGCGGTCCAGCAGCTATATTTTGCAGTTTCTCCAAAATATGGATACAATCCGACAGATTCTGCTAATGCTCTATCCACTGGGACTTCAGGTCCCACTGCAGAGCCTGCATATGCCATCTGGCATACCTTACCTGCAGAATGCTGGAGGCCAACAATCCCAGCAGCCTGTGAGTCATCCACACTGAGATCCAGGACAGAGGATGAAACATCTGATCATAGCCTGAATGTCCTGGACTTCACTCCCGGGGAAAGGCACAAACTTGTGCCATATCCAGAATAGCTCAGATGAAAGGGAGCGTATGAAAGAGAGTCCAGTGTCACTTCAGCATGTTGGTAGTGGAACTCCAGCGATATGAGGATGTTCGCCATCGTCTGGAGGTGGTTAACGACTGCCTGCGCCTTCAACAGCCAGTTACAGAGTAAAGAAAATACTGGTACCCCCCAAAACTCTGAGGAAGTGCTGCAACCACTGCCATCACTTTCATGAACACCAGAAGAGCACTGGTGAGGGCAACAGGAGTACTGTGAACTGGAAATGCTCCTGGCCTGCTTTGAACTTCAGGTAGCACCCTTGGGCCAGCGGGATGGTGATACTGAAATAGATGTCCTGCACTTTCAACTCCACTATCCAGTCTCCAGGTTCTAGGGCACACAAGATCTGGGCTAGCATGTGCATCTTGAATTTATCCTTCCACAGGAAGGCATTGAGAGGCAGAGATCTAACATGAGACAAAGGCCTCCATCATTCATCAACACCAGGAAATAGCAAGAGTAACACCCAACTTCTACTTTCAATTGCAGAATCCTCTCTATGGCCCCTTTGGCCAAAATGATCTGCACTTTCTGCTGCAAGATGAACATGTGATCTTTAATCTGCTGTCCTGATAGTGTTGGAAGGTGTTGGGGAGGAAAGAAATGGGAGGGCGTAGAACCAATGTACAATTTGGTGGACCCACTTGTCTGAAGTGATGGCTTGCCACCCTTAGAGGAAATATTGGATCCTGCTTCTGGCAGGGTGGCTGTGTGCCAGAAAGGACACACTAGAACAGTTTTGCGGCGGTGGATGCTGGATTGCTGGTGGACTGAGCTGCATGCTGCAACTGATGTCCAGGGTGTTGCCTTTGCAAACCGCAGCCTCTGGCACAAAAGGCCTGAAAGACCTATTAGTTGTGTCCAAGCCTGAACGAATCATAAATGTAGCTCTGTGGCAGCCAACCTGGATAGCCTGGGTCAGGGCTACTCAGAGGTTGCCTGGATCTGCCGGAAAGATTTGGGTCACCGTACCCTACTGGGCTTAGTAGAAGCGGCCTAGGAGGCATGTGTTATTCACTGAACGCAGAGAAAGACTTGTGTAGAAATAGATGCACTTACCAAACATCTCTATTCTCTTAGACTCACAATCATAACGGGAGGTGGGGAAGGTGTTGGGATTAATCTTACTGATGAACACTTGCACCACCAAACTCTCTGGCGTGGGATGTTGTGTGAGAAAGTCAAGGCTGCCTGAGGCTGGTTTATGGTGCCAAGCAATCTAACTAGTGGTCCCAAATGCCGTTTCTCCCAAATGCCCAAAAGGGTGCCCATGAGGGCCTCATTAAATGATAACAGAGTAAGCGTTTGACCAAACTGGACTACCTCTGTCAGAACATTAGTCTTCAGCTCCATAGTAGGGAGTTGTAGGTCTAAAACTTCTGCTGCCCTCCGCATAACGACAGCGAAGGATGTACTTTCTTCGGTGAATGGGCCAGTAGGAGAAACAAGGCTAGTATCCGGAAAAGTATCCAGGCCACTAGCATCCTGTAGGTCCTCATACCAGTTGACCTCATCATACCGGGGGACAAAATCATCCCCTTCATTAAAATTGCCATTGTCCGAGTCAGTGCTGGAAAAAGATTGTCTACAGTCTGAGCCCTACCATGTGGTAAGGGCAAGGTGTCCCAATCAGAAGGGTTGCTGGCGAGATGAGCTCTGGCGGGAGTAGGGTGCAGCCTCATTCGAGGTGGATTGTGCTCGGAGTTGGAAAGCACTATGGGCCGCAAATCCGCCTCCAGTGTCAGCACTGGCATTGATGCAAAGGGGACCAGCGCAGTGGCTGATGCCAAAAGAAAAGTCAGCACAAAAGACAGAAAGTTTCTGGGGAACAGTCAGTGCCAAGGGAGTAAGTCCGACTGGAGGCCCCTGCGGGTACTCGGGGCCCAAAGGTGCATCAGAGGGAGCTGATAAAGTGCCGAGAAATGCTCAGCATGGCCTTCCTGAAGGCCTCCACTTGCTTCGACATTGCCAACAGTCCTGGAAATTCAAGGACATTGGGACAAGACTCTGAATCAGCACTGATTGAGATCGGGAGCGAGACCGGGTGGCACGAGGATGCCCTGAAGGCCTCTCTGGAGCTTAAGAGTGGCAGGAAGAGCTGATTCTTGCTTTAGTTTTGGTGTCTATGCTTCTTCTTGGACTTACTCAAAGTCTTCAACCGTGACAAAGATCTGCTCAGGAACGACACCTTCCCTTCGACTTTGACTGGTCACAGCTTGGAGTCTCCTGATATTTGGTGACATACAGCTTAGCCTCAGGTACCATATGGCCTTCGGATTCATATGGATGCAGATTTCACTGGACCTGGAATCGTACTCCAATTCCAGGAGCCATAGACATACTTCATGGGGGTCTGTCATAGATATCTGTTTGCAACAGTCCTTACATGGCTTGAACCCTGTAGTCTTAGGAGGTGATATTTTCCCTTGCACACTGGTAACATTTATGAAAGCAGGGTCTTGAAAGGTCCAAGGAGTAGCTCTGGCTCTGTGTCTGAAGGCGGGCGCTGAAAGAAAGGAACTGATGTCTGTGTGCATGGGTGGTGCATATAGCTGGCTCTGCTCATCACTTCTGCAGTGGAACGATATTGGAGCGCAGCTGCTCAATGCCAAGTACCGGCACGCAGGAGTACTGCTTTGAAGTTTACAGATCAAGTCTGAAGCTTGGGAAATATTCACAAGGTGAGGAATCTGCAGTTAGCAGTATCCATAAGAAGACATCGGCTAGGACTACAATAGTTGCAGGTCTTCCCCTGGTGGAGTCAGTGTCAACGCTCGAGGTGCTGGTGCAGATTGCAGTGCCAGTCCAGATGCTGGCACAGAACACAAAACATGGTCAAGGGGTTCAGAAAGCGTCATGTGCAAATCTGCAGGTGGTAACCAGAAAGTGAGTCGCCTGAGCAGCTTGGCCTCTTGAAAGGCCTCCATCTGCTGCGACGTCACCAATGGACCTGGGAACTCGGGATGTATAGGGACCAGAGATAGAATCGGCTCATAGGTGGGACGGGAGCAAGAGCTGGTGGCATGGTGACACCCTCGCGCCTACTCTGGAGATTGAGAGAGGCTGGAAGGAGCTGGGCACCTTTGGACTTGTTGTGTTCCTTCTTCAATTTACCTGAAGGCTTCAACCGCAAGGAAGATCTTCCTTGGGAATGGCTTTGGGAGTGACAGCAAGAGCAAGAGCAGGTTGTCGCCTTCTACCTCTACCTAGAATGGGACCAGTGGGGACCCTTCCAGTGTTTCACCACGTAGAGTTTTGCCTCACGCTCACAGGATAGCCCTATAAGGTTCATCTGGACACAATCGTCGTAGGCCTTGGAGTCGTGTGAAGAACCAAAACACCAGAGGCACACCTCATAAGACATCTGTTTGCAACAGTCCCTACAAAGTTTGAACCTAGTCGTTTTAGAGGTAGATTACCTTGCACACTTGGACATTTATGAAAAGCAGAGTGAAGAAAGAAGGAACATAGCTCCGGTGCGGGGTCTGAAGGCGCATAAAGAAAGAAACGGATGTCAGTGTGCATGGGTGGTGCTTATATGTGGCTCCATTCCTCACTTCTGGAGTGGAATGGTGTTGATGCAGAGTGGCACAGCGGTGCTTACTGGTGTGCAGGAGCCCTGCTCGTAAGTATTCCAGATCCAGACTCATGTCTGGGATAAATTCATAAGCTGGTGAATCTGCGGTTAGAAATATCCACCAGAAATGCCAATTTCCTAACTCAATAATGGCCCAACCATAATTACACGGCCCCTATTGTGCCTCTGTAATACAAACACACATAGGCTGGGGTGGGAGGAGGCGTGCACAAGTATCTTGTTTCTTTCGTTCATCTCTCTTACGTGTTTAAGCTGGTGAATCTGTCCTCAAGCACAATCAACAGCATGGACATCACTATCAAAGCACCATGGACTACATGCATCAAAGCATCAAAGCACTGGGCACACCAATACAATGAAGCATCAAAGCACTGAGCACACCAATACAATGAAGCATCAAAACACTGGGCACACCAATACAATGAAGCGTCAAAACACTGGGCACACCAATACAATGAAGCGTCAAAGCACTGAGCACACCAATACAATGAAGCATCAAAACACTGGGCACACCTATACAATGAAGCGTCAAAGCACTGAGCACACCAATACAATGAAGCGTCAAAGCACAGGGCACACCAATACAATGAAGCATCAAAGCACTGGGCACACCAATACAATGAAGCGTCAAAGCACTGGGCACACCAATACAATGAAGCATCAAAACACTGAGCACACCAATACAATGAAGCGTCAAAGCACTGGGCACACCAATACAATGAAGCATCAAAGCACTGGGCACACCAATACAATGAAGCGTCAAAACACTGGGCACACCAATACAATGAAGCATCAAAGCACTGAGCACACCAATACAATGAAGCGTCAAAGCACTGGGCACACCAATACAATGAAGCATCAAAGCACTGAGCACACCAATACAATGAAGCATCAAAGCACTGGGCACACCAATACAATGAAGCGTCAAAGCACTGAGCACACCAATACAATGAAGCATCAAAACACTGGGCACACCAATACAATGAAGCGTCAAAGCACTGGGCACACCAATACAATGAAGCGTCAAAGCACTGGCCACACCAATACAATGAAGCATCAAAACACTGGGCACACCAATACAATGAAGCATCAAAACACTGAGCACACCAATACAATGAAGCATCAAAGCACTGGGCACACCAATACAATGAAGCGTCAAAGCACTGAGCACACCAATACAATGAAGCATCAAAACACTGGGCACACCAATACAATGAAGCGTCAAAGCACTGGGCACACCAATACAATGAAGCGTCAAAGCACTGGCCACACCAATACAATGAAGCATCAAAACACTGGGCACACCAATACAATGAAGCATCAAAACACTGAGCACACCAATACAATGAAGCGTCAAAGCACTGGGCACACCAATACAATGAAGCATCAAAGCACTGGGCACACCAATACAATGAAGCATCAAAACACTGGGCACACCAATACAATGAAGCATCAAAACACTGGGCACACCAATACAATGAAGCATCAAAACACTGGGCACACCAATACAATGAAGCATCAAAACACTGGGCACACCAATACAATGAAGCGTCAAAGCACTGGGCACACCAATACAATGAAGCATCAAAGCACTGGGCACACCAATACAATGAAGCATCAAAACACTGGGCACACCAATACAATGAAGCATCAAAACACTGAGCACACCAATACAATGAAGCATCAAAACACTGGGCACACCGATACAATGAAGCATCAAAACACTGGGCACACCAATACAATGAAGCATCAAAACACTGGGCACACCAATACAATGAAGCATCAAAGCACTGGGCACACCAATACAATGAAGCATCAAAACACTGGGCACACCAATACAATGAAGCATCAAAACACTGGGCACACCAATACAATGAAGCATCAAAACACTGGGCACACCAATACAATGAAGCATCAAAGCACTGGGCACACCAATACAATGAAGCATCAAAACACTGGGCACACCAATACAATGAAGCATCAAAGCACTGGGCACACCAATACAATGAAGCGTCAAAACACTGGGCACACCAATACAATGAAGCATCAAAATACTGGGCACACCAATACAATGAAGCATCAAAACACTGGGCACACCGATACAATGAAGCGTCAAAACACAGAGCACACCTATACAATGAAGCATCAAAACACTGGGCACACCAATACAATGAAGCATCAAAGCACTGGGCACACCTATACAATGAAGCATCAAAACACTGGGCACACCAATACAATGAAGCATCAAAGCACTGAGCACACCAATACAATGAAGCATCAAAACACTGGGCACACCTATACAATGAAGCGTCAAAACACTGGGCACACCAATACAATGAAGCATCAAAACACTGAGCACACCGATACAATGAAGCATCAAAACACTGGGCACACCAATACAATGAAGCATCAAAACACTGGGCACACCAATACAATGAAGCGTCAAAGCACTGGGCACACCAATACAATGAAGCGTCAAAGCACTGGGCACACCAATACAATGAAGCATCAAAGCACTGGGCACACCAATACAATGAAGCATCAAAGCACTGGGCACACCAATACAATGAAGCATCAAAACACTGGGCACACCAATACAATGAAGCGTCAAAGCACTGGGCACACCAATACAATGAAGCGTCAAAGCACTGGCCACACCAATACAATGAAGCATCAAAACACTGGGCACACCAATACAATGAAGCGTCAAAGCACTGGGCACACCAATACAATGAAGCGTCAAAGCACTGGGCACACCAATACAATGAAGCATCAAAGCACTGGGCACACCAATACAATGAAGCATCAAAGCACTGGGCACACCAATACAATGAAGCATCAAAACACTGGGCACACCAATACAATGAAGCGTCAAAACACTGGGCACACCAATACAATGAAGCGTCAAAACACTGAGCACACCAATACAATGAAGCATCAAAGCACTGGGCACACCAATACAATGAAGCATCAAAACACTGGGCACACCAATACAATGAAGCGTCAAAACACTGGCCACACCGATACAATGAAGCATCAAAGCACTGGCCACACCGATACAATGAAGCATCAAAGCACTGGGCACACCAATACAATGAAGCGTCAAAACACTGGGCACACCAATACAATGAAGCATCAAAGCACTGGGCACACCAATACAATGAAGCATCAAAACACTGGGCACACCAATACAATGAAGCATCAAAGCACTGGGCACACCAATACAATGAAGCGTCAAAACACTGAGCACACCAATACAATGAAGCGTCAAAGCACTGGGCACACCAATACAATGAAGCGTCAAAACACTGGGCACACCAATACAATGAAGTATCGAAGCACTGGGCACACCAATACAATGAAGCATCAAAACACTGGGCACACCAATACAATGAAGCATCAAAACACTGGGCACACCAATACAATGAAGCGTCAAAACACTGGGCACACCAATACAATGAAGCATCAAAGCACTGGGCACACCAATACAATGAAGCCTCAAAACACTGGGCACACCAATACAATGAAGCATCAAAACACTGGGCACACCAATACAATGAAGCATCAAAGCACTGAGCACACCAATACAATGAAGCATCAAAACACTGGGCACACCAATACAATGAAGCATCAAAGCACTGGGCACACCAATACAATGAAGCATCAAAGCACTGGGCACACCAATACAATGAAGCGTCAAAACACTGGGCACACCGATACAATGAAGCGTCAAAGCACTGGGCACACCAATACAATGAAGCGTCAAAGCACTGGACACACCAATACAATGAAGCATCAAAACACTGGACACACCAATACAATGAAGCATCAAAGCACTGGGCGCACCAATACAATGAAGCATCAAAGCACTGGGCACACCGATACAATGAAGCATCAAAACACTGGGCACACCAATACAATGAAGCAACAAAGCACTGAGCACACCAACACAATGAAGCATCAAAGCACTGAGCACACCAATACAATGAAGCATCAAAACACTGGGCACACCAATACAATGAAGCATCAAAACACTGAGCACACCAATACAATGAAGCATCAAAACACTGCGCACACCTATACAATGAAGCATCAAAGCACTGAGCACACCGATACAATGAAACATCAAAACACTGGGCACACCAATACAATGAAGCATCAAAGCACTGGGCAAACCAATACAATGAAGCATCAAAGCACTGGGCACACCAATACAATGAAGCATCAAAGCACTGGGCGCACCAATACAATGAAGCATCAAAGCACTGGGCACACCAATACAATGAAGCATCAAAGCACTGGGCACACCAATACAATGAAGCATCAAAGCACTGGGCGCACCAATACAATGAAGCATCAAAGCACTGGGCACACCGATACAATGAAGCATCAAAGCACTGAGCACACCGATACAATGAAGCATCAAAGCACTGGGCACACCAATACAATGAAGCATCAAAGCACTGAGCACACCAATACAATGAAGCGTCAAAGCACTGGCCACACCGATACAATGAAGCATCAAAACACTGGGCACACCAATACAATGAAGCATCAAAACACTGGGCACACCAATACAATGAAGCGTCAAAGCACTGGGCACACCAATACAATGAAGCATCAAAGCACTGGGCACACCTATACAATGAAGCATCAAAACACTGGGCACACCAATACAATGAAGCATCAAAACACTGGGCACACCGATACAATGAAGCATCAAAACACTGGGCACACCAATACAATGAAGCATCAAAGCACTGGGCACACCAATACAATGAAGCATCAAAACACTGGGCACACCAATACAATGAAGCATCAAAACACTGGGCACACCAATACAATGAAGCGTCAAAGCACTGAGCACACCAATACAATGAAGCGTCAAAGCACTGGGCACACCAATACAATGAAGCGTCAAAACACAGAGCACACCAATACAATGAAGCGTCAAAGCACTGGGCACACCAATACAATGAAGCGTCAAAGCACTGGGCACACCAATACAATGAAGCGTCAAAGCACTGAGCACACCAATACAATGAAGCGTCAAAGCACTGGGCACACCAATACAATGAAGCATCAAAACACTGGGCACACCAATACAATGAAGCATCAAAGCACTGGCCACACCAATACAATGAAGCATCAAAGCACTGGCCACACCAATACAATGAAGCGTCAAAGCACTGGGCACACCAATACAATGAAGCATCAAAGCACTGGCCACACCGATACAATGAAGCATCAAAACACTGGGCACACCAATACAATGAAGCATCAAAGCACTGGCCACACCAATACAATGAAGCATCAAAGCACTGGCCACACCAATACAATGAAGCGTCAAAGCACTGGGCACACCAATACAATGAAGCATCAAAGCACTGGCCACACCGATACAATGAAGCATCAAAACACTGGGCACACCAATACAATGAAGCATCAAAACACTGGGCACACCAATACAATGAAGCATCAAAGCACTGGGCACACCAATACAATGAAGCGTCAAAGCACTGGGCACACCAATACAATGAAGCGTCAAAACACTGAGCACACCAATACAATGAAGCGTCAAAGCACTGGCCACACCAATACAATTAAGCATCAAAGCACTGGGCACACCAATACAATGAAGCATCAAAACACTGGGCACACCGATACAATGAAGCATCAAAGCACTGGGTACACCAATACAATGAAGCATCAAAACACTGGGCACACCGATACAATGAAGCGTCAAAACACTGGGCACACCAATACAATGAAGCATCAAAGCACTGGGCACACCAATACAATGAAGCATCAAAGCACTGGGCACACCAATACAATGAAGCATCAAAACACTGGGCACACCAATACAATGAAGCATCAAAGCACTGGGCACACCGATACAATGAAGCGTCAAAGCACTGGGCACACCGATACAATGAAGCATCAAAGCACTGGGCACACCAATACAATGAAGCATCAAAGCACTGGGCACACCAATACAATGAAGCATCAAAGCACTTGGCACACCAATACAATGAAGCATCAAAGCACTTGGCACACCAATACAATGAAGCATCAAAGCACTGGGCACACCAATACAATGAAGCATCAAAGCACTTGGCACACCAATACAATGAAGCATCAAAGCACTGGGCACACCAATACAATGAAGCATCAAAGCACTGAGCACACCAATACAATGAAGCATCAAAGCACTGAGCACACCGATACAATGAAGCATCAAAGCACTGGGCACACCGATACAATGAAGCGTCAAAACACTGGGCACACCGATACAATGAAGCGTCAAAGCACTGGGCACACCAATACAATGAAGCATCAAAACACTGGGCACACCGATACAATGAAGCATCAAAGCACTGGGCACACCAATACAATGAAGCGTCAAAGCACTGAGCACACCAATACAATGAAGCATCAAAGCACTGAGCACACCAATACAATGAAGCGTCAAAACACTGGGCACACCAATACAATGAAGCGTCAAAGCACTGGGCACACCAATACAATGAAGCATCAAAGCACTGGGCACACCAATACAATGAAGCGTCAAAGCACTGGGCACACCAATACAATGAAGCATCAAAGCACTGGGCACACCAATACAATGAAGCATCAAAGCACTGAGCACACCAATACAATGAAGCATCAAAGCACTGGGCACACCAATACAATGAAGCATCAAAGCACTGAGCACACCAATACAATGAAGCGTCAAAGCACTGGGCACACCAATACAATGAAGCATCAAAGCACTGAGCACACCAATACAATGAAGCGTCAAAACACTGGGCACACCAATACAATGAAGCATCAAAGCACTGAGCACACCAATACAATGAAGCGTCAAAACACTGGGCACACCAATACAATGAAGCATCAAAGCACTGGGCACACCAATACAATGAAGCGTCAAAACACTGGGCACACCAATACAATGAAGCGTCAAAGCACTGAGCACACCAATACAATGAAGCATCAAAGCACTGGGCACACCAATACAATGAAGCATCAAAGCACTGGGCACACCAATACAATGAAGCGTCAAAACACTGGGCACACCGATACAATGAAGCGTCAAAGCACTGGGCACACCAATACAATGAAGCGTCAAAGCACTGGGCACACCAATACAATGAAGCATCAAAGCACTGGGCACACCAATACAATGAAGCGTCAAAGCACTGAGCACACCGATACAATGAAGCATCAAAACACTGGGCACACCAATACAATGAAGCGTCAAAGCACTGGGCACACCAATACAATGAAGCGTCAAAACACTGAGCACACCAATACAATGAAGCATCAAAGCACTGGGCACACCAATACAATGAAGCGTCAAAGCACTGGCCACACCAATACAATGAAGCATCAAAGCACTGGGCACACCAATACAATGAAGCGTCAAAGCACTGGCCACACCGATACAATGAAGCATCAAAGCACTGGGCACACCAATACAATGAAGCGTCAAAGCACTGGCCACACCGATACAATGAAGCATCAAAGCACTGGGCACACCAATACAATGAAGCGTCAAAGCACTGGCCACACCAATACAATGAAGCATCAAAGCACTGGGCACACCAATACAATGAAGCATCAAAGCACTGGGCACACCAATACAATGAAGCGTCAAAACACTGAGCACACCGATACAATGAAGCATCAAAACACTGGGCACACCAATACAATGAAGCGTCAAAGCACTGGGCACACCCATACAATGAAGCGTCAAAGCACTGAGCACACCAATACAATGAAGCGTCAAAGCACTGGCCACACCAATACAATGAAGCATCAAAGCACTGGGCACACCAATACAATGAAGCGTCAAAGCACTGGCCAAACCGATACAATGAAGCATCAAAGCACTGGGCACACCAATACAATGAAGCGTCAAAGCACTGGCCACACCGATACAATGAAGCATCAAAGCACTGGGCACACCAATACAATGAAGCATCAAAGCACTGGCCACACCAATACAATGAAGCATCAAAACACTGGGCACACCAATACAATGAAGCATCAAAGCACTGGGCACACCAATACAATGAAGCGTCAAAGCACTGGCCACACCGATACAATGAAGCATCAAAGCACAGGGCACACCAATACAATGAAGCGTCAAAGCACTGGCCACACCGATACAATGAAGCATCAAAGCACTGGGCACACCAATACAATGAAGCGTCAAAGCACTGGCCACACCGATACAATGAAGCATCAAAGCACAGGGCACACCAATACAATGAAGCATCAAAGCACTGGACACACCAATATGCTTAGATTTATCAGAATGCGCAGAGTCCATGGACAACATGCACAACAATACATCAAAGTACCATGGACACAACACACACCAACACAGCGAAGTACCATGGTCAATGTGCAAAGTAACACACTGATGCACTATGGACAGGGCGCACACCAGTCCATCAAAGCACCTTTGGACGTATGCATGAGCACAGCAATACACCAAACCACCAAGGACAGCGCGCAAACCAATACACCAAACCCCCAAGGACAGCGCGCAAACCAATACATTAAAGCACCATCGACAACGTGCACAGTAATACATTGAAGCACCATGGACAGGGTGGACACCAATACAGCAAAGTATAATGAACACCATGCACACCCGTACATTCAAGCACTGTCCATACACCGACCAGTGTGCAAGAGTACGGCAATAAATCGAAGCACCATGGACAGTGTGCAAGTACACAGCAATGCACTGAAGCATCACGAACAGCATGCATATGCACCAATTAATCAAACCACATTTGACAGCATGCATTTGCATTCCAACATACATACACACTAATATACTGAAGTACCATGTGCACACAGATACATCGAAGCACAATAAACAACATGCACCAAATATATTGAAGAACCATGGACAGCGTGCATGTGCACACTAATTCAAAATACCACAGACAGCTTGCATGTGCACACTAATACTAAATACCATGGGCAGCATGCATGTGCACACTAATATATCAAAGTACCATGGACAGCGTGCATGTGCACACTAATACATCAAAGTACCATGGACAGCGTGCAAGAGCACACTGATACATCAAAGCACCATGGACATGGGCATGTGCACATGTAATACAGTGAAATACCGTGGACAGTGTGCATGTGCACACTAATACATCGAAGTACCATGGACAGCGTGCAGGTGCACATGTAATACAGTGAAATACCGTGGACAGTGTGCATGTGCACACTAATACATCAATGTACCATGGACAGTGTGCATGTGCACACTAATACATCAATGTACCATGGACAGTGTGCATGTGCACACTAATACATCAAAGCACCATGGACAGCGTACACAAGCACACGGATACATCAAAGCACCATGGAAAGTGTGCACGAGCACACTAATACATTAAAGTACCATGGACAGTGTGAATGTGCACACCAAAACATCAAAGCATCGTAAACAGCGTGCATGTGCACAATAATACATCAAAGCACCATGAACAGCATGCACAAGCAGCACCATAGAGAGTGTACAGATGGACACCGATACATCAAAGCACAATGGACAGCATGAATGAGCACATGTAATACAGTGAAATACCATGGACAGCGTGCACCAGCACAATAATGCATGAAAGCACAATGGACAGCGTGCACATGCACACCGATACATCAAAGCACCATGGACAGCGTGCACATGCAGACTAATAGAAAAAAAGTAGCATGGACAGCGTGCATGTGCACACTAATTCAAGAAAGCACCATGGACAGAGTGCATGTGCACACCTATACAAGAAATCACCATGGACAACGTGCACACCGATATATCAAGGCACCTTGGACAGCGTGCACGAGCACACCGATATGTTAAAGCACCATGGACAGCATGCACACCGATATATCAAAGCACCATGGACAGCATGCACACCGATATATCAAAGCACCATGGACAGCGTGCACATGAACACCGATTCATGAAAGCACCATGGACAGCGTGCACATGAACACCAATACATCAAAGCACCATGGACAGCTTGCACACCGATATATCAAAGCACCATGGACAGCGTGCACATGAACACCGATTCATGAAAGCACCATGGACAGCGTGCACATGAACACCAATACATCAAAGCACCATGGACAGCTTGCATGTGCACACTAATACATCAAAGCACCATGAACAGCATGCATGTGTACATGCAATACAGTGAAATTTCACAGACAGCGTGCACATGCACACCAATACAACAAAGCGCCATGGACAGCGTGCACCAGTACACTAATACATGAAAGCACCGTGGACAGCGTGCACGAGCATACGGATACATCAAAGCACCATGGACAGTGTGCACGAGCACACTAATACATGAAAGCACCATGGACAGTGTGAATGTGCACACTAATACATCAAAGCACCATAAACAGCGTGCAAGTGCATACTAATACATCAAAGCACCATGAACAGCGTGCACGAGCAGCACCATAGAGAGCGTACACATGGACAGCATGCATGAGCACATGTAATACAGTGAAATACCATGCACAGCGTACACCAGCACACTAATACATGAAAGCACAATGGACAGCATTCACATGCACACCGATACATCAAAGCACAATGGACAGCATGCATGAGCACACTAATACAAGAAAGTACCATGGACAGCGTGTATGTGCACACCAATACAAGAAAGCACCATGGACAGCGTACACACCGATATATCAAAGCACCATGGACAGCGTGCACATGAACACCGATACATGAAAGCAGCATGGACAACGATACATGAAATCACCATGGACAGCTTGCATGTGCACACTAATACATGAAAGCACCATGGACAGCTTGCATGTGCACACTAATACATTAAAGCACCATGGACAGCATGCATGTGTACATGCAATACAGTGAAGTTCCATGGACAGCGTGCACGAGCACACCAATACATGAAAGCACCACGGACAACATGCACACCGATACATCAAAGCGTCATGGACAGCGTGCACGAGCACACTAATACGTGAAAGCACCGTGGACAGCGTGCACGAGCACACGGATACATCAAAGCACCATGGACAATGCGCACACTAATACATTAAAGTACCATGCACAGTGTGAATGTGCACACTAATACATAAACGCACCATAAACAGTGTGCCAGTGCACACTAATACACCAAAGCACCATGAACAGCGTGCACGAGCAGCACCATAGAGCGCATACACATGGACACCGATTCATCAAAGCACAATGGACAGCATGCATGAGCACATGTAATACAGTGAAATACCATGGACAGCGTGCACCAGCACCTTAATACATGAAAGCACAATGGACAGCGTGCACATGCACACCGATACATCAAAGCACCATGGACAGCGTGCTAGAGCACACTAATACAAGAAAGTACCATGGACAGCGTGTATATGCACACTAATACAAGAAAGCACCATGGACAGCGTGCATGTGCACCCCAATACAAGAAAACACCATGGACAACGTGCACACCAATACAAGAAAGCACCATGGACAGCGTGCACGTGCACACCGATATATCAAAGCACCATTGACAGCGTGCACGAGCACACCGATATATCAAAGCACCATGGACAGCGTGCACATGAACACCGATACATCAAAGCACCATGGACAGCTTGCATGTGCACACTAATACATCAAAGAACCATGGACAGCTTGCATGTGTACATGCAATACAGTGAAATTTCATGGACAGCGTGCACCAGCACCCTAATACATGAAATCACAATGGACAGGGTGCACATGCACACCAACACATCAAGGCACCATGGGCAGTGTGCACGAGCACACTAATACATGAAAGCACCATGGACAGTGTGCACATGCACACCGATATATCAAAGCACCATGGACACCGATATATCAAAGCACCATGGACAGCATGCATGTGCACACCGATACATCAAAGCACCATGGCCAGCGTGAATGTGCACACTAATACAAAGCACCATGGACAGCGTGCATGTGCACATGCAATACAGTGAAATGCCATGGACAGCGTGCACGAGCACACCAATACATGAAATCACCACGGACAGTGTGCACATGCACACCAATACATCAAAGCACCATGGACAACGAGCACATTAATACATCAAAGCACCACAGACAACATGCACACCAATACATCAAAGCACCATGGACAGCGTGCACACCAATACATCGAAGCAACACGGACAGCGTGCACGAGCACCTTAATACATGAAAGCACCATGGACAGCGTGCACACCAGTACATGAAGGCACCATGGACAGCGTGCACCTTCTCTTTGCTGCCCATCAGTGTACGAAGCAGTGCTTGCATGTTTGTTTCACAGCACAAAGGTTATGGACACTCGTCGTTAGGAATGCTAAATGCCTAATGCGATGCATTTGTTTGCTTCCAGCTCGCCTCACAAAGGACCGAGGGCGAGCACACAACTACAGTTCAACTGTTCCCCTTGAGCAATATTTGTCATCTATTCAATGAATTCCTCTCTTTCTGATAATTGTGTCTCCTTTGTGGTAACCAGGCAACGGGGCCAAAACACTAGCACATGTCAAGATGCACACTGCAGCCTCCTGGAAAAGCATGTGTGCAGTCTGAGAAGCTCACGCTTTGAGGGGGGTGCAACGGGACACATTTGCTTACGTGAGAAAAACACTGCACCAAATCTGTCCCTGAAGGCAGACAAGACCCTTCAGGGTGATTGAACGCCCCTCCTCAGTACAGTGTCCCTAGACCACGACTCCATTGCACAACCTTCTTGGACAGGACATGTGTGATCTATACTCTGCCTCTTCGGGCACGGATGCTGCCCACCTTCATCTTCTGATGAGCTGGTCCCAACCCCAGAGCCACCCTGCCTTCCTTACCTTCTGCAGGTGCATGTGTGACTCTACTCTGCCTCTTCGGGCACGGATGCTGCCCACCTTCATCTTCTGATGAGCTGGTCCCAACCCCAGAGCCACCCTGCCTTCCTTGACAGGGCATGTGTGACTCTACTCTGCCTCTTCGGGCACGGATGCTGCCCACCTTCATCTTCTGATGAGCTGGTCCCAACCCCAGAGCCACCCTGCCTTCCTTACCTTCCTGGACAGGGCATGTGTGATCTATACTCTGCCTCTTCGGGCACGGATGCTGCTCACCTCCATCTTCTGATGAGCTGGTCCCAACCCCAGAGCCACCCTGCCTTCCTTGACAGGGCATGTGTGATCTATACTCTGCCTCTTCGGGCACGGATGCTGCTCACCTCCATCTTCTGATGAGCTGGTCCCAACCCCAGAGCCACCCTGCCTTCCTTACCTTCTGCACGTGCATGTGTGATCTATACTCTGCCTCTTCGGGCACGGATGCTACCCACCTCCATCTTCTGATGAGCTGGTCCCAACCCCAGAGCCACCCTGCCTTCCTTACCTTCTGCAGGTGCATGTGTGATCTATACTCTGCCTCTTCAGGCACGGATGCTGCCCACCTTCATCTTCTGATGAGCTGGTCCCAACCCCAGAGCCACCCTGCCTTCCTTACCTTCTGCAGGTGCATGTGTGATCTATACTCTGCCTCTTCGGGCACGGATGCTGCCCACCTTCATCTTCTGATGAGCTGGTCCCAACCCCAGAGCCACCCTGCCTTCCTTACCTTCTGCAGGTGCATGTGTGATCTATACTCTGCCTCTTCGGGCACGGATGCTGCCCACCTTCATCTTCTGATGAGCTGGTCCCAACCCCAGAGCCACCCTGCCTTCCTTACCTTCCTGGACAGGGCATGTGTGATCTATACTCTGCCTCTTCTGGCACGGATGCTGCTCACCTCCATCTTCTGATGAGCTGGTCCCAACCCCAGAGCCACCCTGCCTTCCTTACCTTCCTGGACAGGGCATGTGTGATCTATACTCTGCCTCTTCTGGCACGGATGCTGCTCACCTCCATCTTCTGATGAGCTGGTCCCAACCCCAGAGCCACCCTGCCTTCCTTACCTTCTGCAAGTGCATGTTCTTGGTCAGCTGCTCTTCCAGCATGTTCTGCAGCTTCTTGTTCATCTCCCGCAGGTTCTCATCGCCGGGCTTGACCAGGTCTCGGAGAACGCTGCCGATGCTGCTGCGGTCCACCTGTCCATGCATCGTCGTGACATCTAAGGAATTAAAGGGAGGCGGAGTAAGACATGGAAAGCCTATGACTTTATACACAACAGATTACAAAGCTACAATGACCCTATGCCAAGTGCCTGTCAGTAACCAGCATTCTGGACATACACCCCGTTTCACCAGCAAATCCTTCCTCTTTTGACATATCTATCAATCAATCAATCAGTACTTGTAAAGCGCGGCTTATCACCCGTGAGGGTATCAAGGCAGGGACTCACCCAGCCTGTAAACCTCGTCTAGGTGCTACAGAGCTCTCGCACTGCATCCCAGCTTTACCCAATATCACCAGGAGCCATGACTCCAAGGTACACCCCGGTACCGTCAGGACATTAGGCCCTAAATTCACCTAGATATCCCATTGAGCAGGGACCAGGAAAGCACGTGGATGCCCACTGAGGCAGGTTATGCACAAAGAAAATGTACCTGTAAATGAACAAAGTATGTAATACTTCAAGGTGATCAACCGGAAGAAGAGCCAAGGTGAGTACGAAGAATCGGATTGAAATATTTAAATCCACAGATCAAGGATTCCGCAAGATTCCCCTTGTCATCCCAGCACAGATGGATGAATGAATTTGAGGAGTTCCCAAAGAAGCCCAAACAAATGTAAACATCCTGGCCAGAAACTGGACAGTACTGCTGTGCATGTAGGAAGGAATTTATAGTCAGAAGCAACACCCTTTGGACTAAAGGACCATGTCTATACACCTCCCAGAGGCTAGACAGCGGTCCGCTCAGGATCCGGCTGCTGAGACAAGACACAATCCAGGGAAAAGAGTCTATCTGGAGATGGCATCTCTTTGAAACACTCCATCACATACCACAAAAGGATGACCGTTTATCTTAGAGTTTCCCACCTGCATGTTGTCTACATGCTCAGTTTCTTTCTGATCTGTGTCCGTGCCATCACACGCAGAGCCACTGGAAATCAGATTGTACTAGTGAGCCGATCTCTAGATTGGAATCTTACACACATGGACTAGATGAGTCCATTCCACAGAACGAAGTAGAGTGTGGGTCGGTGAGGAATCTGTGGTTAGACAGAGTCCACCAGAAAGAGTGCTACCGAAAGCAAGTAACTTTTTCTTCTGATGGATTCTTCTAACCGCAGATTCCTTACCTTGTGAATACATTCCCAAGCAATATCTCCCCAGGTGATGGGTCTGTGGAATGGCTCAGCCCAGGAAATCCTGTGGGATGGACTGGGCAAAATGCCCCTCTTGCCGGACTTGGCTATCCAGGAAGCAGTGTTTTATGAACGAGAGAACTGACGCCCATGTAGCTGCCTGGCAGATATCCAAGGCTGCCACACCACGCGCCAGTGCCATGAAAGGGATCCGTGAGGAGCCAGGACAGGCATCAGTGCGAGTGAGAGCCGAGCCATGAAAGAGGTCTGTGAGGAGCCAGGACTGGCCCCGGTGTGAGTGAGAGCCGAGCCATGAAAGGGATCCGTGAGGAGCCAGGACAGGCATCAGTGCGAGTGAGAGCCGAGCCATGAAAGGGATCCGTGAGGAGCCAGGACAGGCATCAGTGCGAGTGAGAGCTGAGCCATAAAAGAGGTCTGTGAGGAGCCAGGCCAGGCATCGGTGTGAGTGAGAGCCGAGCTGTGAAAGGGGTCTGTGAGGAGCCAGGACAGGCATCGGTGTGAGTGAGAGCCGAGCCATGAAAGGGATCCGTGAGGAGCCAGGACAGGCATCAGTGCGAGTGAGAGCCGAGCCATGAAAGGGATCCGTGAGGAGCCAGGACAGGCATCAGTGCGAGTGAGAGCCGAGAGCCATGAAATGGGTCTGTGAGGAGACAGGACATTCATCACTGTAAGTCAGAGCTGAGCGATGAAAGAGATCTGTGAGGAGCCAGGACAGGCATCAGTGCGAGTGAGAGCCGAGCCATGAATGAGGTCTGTGAGGAGCCAGGACAGGCATCAGTGTGAGAGCCGAGCCATGAAAGGGATCCGTGAGGAGCCAGGACAGGCATCGGTGTGAGTCAGAGCCGAGCCATGAAAGGGGTCTGTGAGGAGCCAGGACAGGCATCAGTGCGAGTGAGAGCCGAGCCATGAATGAGGTCTGTGAGGAGCCAGGACAGGCATCAGTGTGAGTGAGAGCCGAGCCATGAAAGGGATCCGTGAGGAGCCAGGACAGGCATCAGTGCGAGTGAGAGCCGAGCCATGAATGAGGTCTGTGAGGAGCCAGGACAGGCATCAGTGTGAGTGAGAGCCGAGCCATGAAAGGGATCCGTGAGGAGCCAGGACAGGCATCAGTGCGAGTGAGAGCAGAGCCATGAAAGGGATCCGTGAGGAGCCAGGACAGGCATCAGTGCGAGTGAGAGCCGAGCCATGAAAGGGGTCTGTGAGGAGACAGGACATTCATCACTGTAAGTCAGAGCTGAGCGATGAAAGAGATCTGTGAGGAGCCAGGACAGGCATCAGTGCGAGTGAGAGCCGAGCCATGAATGAGGTCTGTGAGGAGCCAGGACAGGCATCAGTGTGAGAGCCGAGCCATGAAAGGGATCCGTGAGGAGCCAGGACAGGCATCGGTGTGAGTCAGAGCCGAGCCATGAAAGGGGTCTGTGAGGAGCCAGGACAGGCATCAGTGCGAGTGAGAGCCGAGCCATGAATGAAGTCTGTGAGGAGCCAGGACAGGCATCAGTGTGAGTGAGAGCCGAGCCATGAAAGGGATCCGTGAGGAGCCAGGACAGGCATCAGTGTGAGTGAGAGCCGAGCCATGAAAGGGATCCGTGAGGAGCCAGGACAGGCATCAGTGCGAGTGAGAGCCGAGCCATGAAAGGGATCCGTGAGGAGCCAGGACAGGCATCAGTGCGAGTGAGAGCCGAGCCATGAAAGGGATCCGTGAGGAGCCAGGACAGGCATCAGTGCGAGTGAGAGCCGAGCCATGAAAGGGATCCTTGAGGAGCCAGGACAGGCATCAGTGCTGAAATATTCCACTAAAGGGGTCCCCCGCACTTTACACCGAACACGGCCGCAATGTTGTGAAACGCGAGCTTTAGTGCCATCATTGGCAACCTCTCCCCCCCTTGTCTGAGCATGCAATAAATAAATACACAAGACAACTTTGTAGTGGGAAAATATTGCTGCAGGTTTATTCCATACAGGAGTATGCAATATGTGGGTTATCTTACGGGCGATCCAAGGGCGGGGCAGCTGTGCCAACCTATGCTGCCCCCGCCCGCCTGGTGAGCCAGCACTGTGGGGCACGCCGTCAGTGCTACCTTAGACGATCCTCTTCCGGATCACGTGACACGTTGGTCTGTTCTACTCACGCCCTTTTCAGGGCGGAGCGTAGCAGGGCAAACCCCCGGTTGGTCAGGCCCCCAACCGCCCGAAGGACTAACGGGGCGCCGTCGCGGTTTTCCCGGAACCTGCCCTGAGGCTCCCGGTCTTTGGCCCTGGCACCCCTACTGTGCCGTGCAGAGGTACCCTTACTGTACCGGTCTGCCGCAGAGGTACCCTTACTGTACCAGTCTGCTTCCAGATCGCCCTGTAACTCCGCCTGCAACACAAAAGGAAAACATTACAACATTCACGATACCCTGACCCCCAGCCAGGACGCCGGGTAAGAGGAGGGGCGGGAGACGGCGTGGCTGGGCAAAGAGACCGCCAGGAGGGGCAGGGGAGGCATATAAGCCCTCCCACCCTCCCCGGCGCACAGGAAGGACGTCACGGAGGCGCCCAGCTGAGGGATCGCAGACCCCTCTGGACACTAGAGCGGGTGGGTGGTGCCAAGATGGCACTAAAGGGCCGCCCTGCTGAGGTGGCCCCCTGTGGGGGCCGCGGACAGCCACATAGTGCCATCATTGGCAACCTCTCCCCCTTGTCTGAGCATGCAATAAATAAATACACAAGACAACTTTGTAGTGGGAAAATATTGCTGCAGGTTTATTCCATACAGGAGTATGCAATATGTGGGTTATCTTACGGGCGATCCAAGGGCGGGGCAGCTGTGCCAACCTATGCTGCCCCCGCCCGCCTGGTGAGCCAGCACTGTGGGGCACGCCGTCAGTGCTACCTTAGACGATCCTCTTCCGGATCACGTGACACGTTGGTCTGTTCTACTCACGCCCTTTTCAGGGCGGAGCGTAGCAGGGCAAACCCCCGGTTGGTCAGGCCCCCAACCGCCCGAAGGACTAACGGGGCGCCATCGCGGTTTTCCCGGAACCTGCCCTGAGGCTCCCGGTCTTTGGCCCTGGCACCCCTACTGTGCCGTGCAGAGGTACCCTTACTGTACCGGTCTGCCGCAGAGGTACCCTTACTGTACCAGTCTGCTTCCAGATCGCCCTGTAACTCCGCCACAGCTCTGGAGGCGGCCACCGTCGCCGCCAGAGCCCCCCACACACAGGCAGTAAAGTCACTTGCAACCCGCGATCTGCAGCGCCTCCTGCAGGTCAAGCAGGAACAGGTCCATCCCCACCGGGGACAGGTGGACCCCATCCTTCTCAAAGTAGCCCTCGACTGAGGACTGGATCAGTTCGTGCCTGATGAAGCCCAGCCCCCTTTGATCAGTGAACTTACGCATGGCACCATTGACCCTCTTGCGAGAATGCTCCACCGCCTCGCTGGACCTTGCCCCGTGCCACTTCCTGCGAGAGATTATTTCAGACCACCAAAGTTCACATTGCCCCAAGCGTTTGCTGAATTCACCCAGGTCGGACTTCATTAATTGTAGAAGAGCCCTCCTTCCCATCGGAATAAGGTCGTTGCCCCCAGGTGGATCACGAGGATGCTGGGGAGAGGGCCCCCTAGGGCCAGCCTCTGCTCTAGTCTGGAGGTGATGCTGCTCCATCTCATTCCTGGGAAGCCCATCCAGACCAACTGTGTTTGCGTAAACCCCCGCATCCAGTTCCTGCGTCCCGCCCACTGAGCCAGCCTGGCAACGAATGAATGGCCGATCACCCATACTCGGGAACCTGGTGAATAAAACGGACACCATTTTCAAAAACGTGTTTATTATCTCTAAAGTCACACATTGTCACGCTTACTACATCACGGCAAACAATTGTAATGTTACATTCTGGGCCTTCAGGGGCGGATGTAGCGCTCGTAGCAGCGTGATAGCCAGCGCCCGACACTCTTTATGCCTGCTGGCTCCATGCCCGCCCTGAATGCCGCTGTGGCTGCCCCTATTCGAAATGAATGGCTGGAATATGTTTTGTCGGGCGGGCAAGGCCCGTCCGGGCCAGACAAGCGCCCATGACCCTGTCCATCTGAAATTTGGTCAGGGGACCAGAGTCTGCATGAATTAGGAAGTAACCCTGAGTCGCTGGGCGCACGGACATGTAATCCCTCAACACTGCCACCGGGCAGTACCTGGGGTCTCCTAGTGGTTCCAGGACAACCTCAGCCCCCTTCCCTGCCTGATCTGTCTTGGACCTCCTGATACGCAGCACTAGTTTGTCTGTAAGCTTGACATCTTGGGAGCCCAACGCGACTCCTGAGGCGTCTGTTTTAGACCTGGCAACAAGTTCCCCCATCCTGAACGCCCCAAAGAAAGCTAGGCAGAAGGCTGCCGCGAATAGCTTGGCCTCAAACGGCGTGTTGGTGACCTGGTGTATTACATCCAGCATCCCTTGTAGGGTGGGAAAATCAATAGGACCCCTGGGGTCCGGGGCACGGACCTCCTCCCTGGCCCATCCTTGAGGGCCGCTCTGATCACGAAGGACTTGGTCGGGTCCACCCCCCCCCTCAGCTTGGTGTCGTGGCTTACTGCCGCCAGATGGCCACAGACCCAGGAGTGGCTCTTTCCTGATCTTTGGCCCATAGAACAAACGCTTGAACCTGCTGTTCAAATTCAAGCGAGCCAGTGCTCAAGGTCTCTGTGATGCTTAGGAAAGTTTCGAGGTGGGCCTTGTACTTCTTCCTGGTCCCCGGTGCCAGGGAGCGTTCCCCCAGTGATCTCAACCGCTGCTCCAGTGTAGGATGTGCCACAGGTGTGCTGGGAAGGGTGTCATCTCTGCTCTCGCTTGCGGCCAGGCCTCCCGGAAACGGAGCCACTGAAAACGAGAGAGAGCGTCAGCTGCCACATTTTGGACCCCTTCGATGTGCCTAGCCCTGAACTCGGTGTTGCAGCGTAGGCCGGCCCTGACTAGTTCTCGCAATAAGCACAGCACCAGGGGGCACTTCGCTGTCTGGCCATTTATTGCCTGTACCACCCCCATGTTGTCGGACCAGAAAACTACCTTCTTGTCCGCCAGCGCTTTGGGCCACAAATGCAGGGAGATCACGATGGGGAACAGTTCCAGTACCATTATGTTGGAGGTGATCTTGCGCTGCCGCCATGCATTCGGCCATTTCTGTGCACACCAGTCCTCCCCCAGTATGGCCCCGAAGCCCTCCCTGCCTGAAGCGTCTGTGAAGAGGCGGAGCTCCGGGCTGCCTGCCCAGGGGGCTCTCCATATGACTGTCCCATTGAAAGTGAGTAGGAACTCACACCACATTGCTAGGTCCTCTTTCAGTCCGCTACCTAACCTCACCAGGTGGTGCTTTTTGTGAACCTTGGCTGTGGCCCTGGCCAGCCTTCTGGAAAATACTCTCCCTGCCGGGATGACTCTGGCTGCGAAATTCAGTTTTCCCAAGAGACTCTGGACCGCGCCCAGGGAGGCCTTGTCTTTGCCCAGTAGCGCCTGGATATCCTGCCGCAGATCCTCCACCTTCTTGGCCGGGAGCCTGGATTCACCCTTTATGGTGTCCAGCTCGATGCCCAAAAACGTGAGAACCTGTGCCGGACCCTCGGTTTTACCTGGTGCCAAGGGAACCCCCAGATGCCCCGCCAGCTCTTGGAAACACTGTAATCCCTCACTACACTTCTTGGTTGCCACAGGCCCTAGGAACAGGAAGTCATCCAGGTAGTGAGTAACCCCTTCCGTGCCGTACTCCCAGGAGAGCGCCCACTGGAGGAAAGAGCTGAAGGCCTCAAAATACGCACAGGACACGGCACAGCCCATGGGCATGCAGCGGTCATAGAATACTTCGCCCTGCCAGCGGAAGCCCAGGAGGTGCTGGCTGTCAGGGTGGACCGGGAGAAGGCGGAAGGCAGACTCTATGTCGGCCTTGGCCAGCCAGGCTCCCTTCCCTGCCCTCCTAACCATGTCTATTGCCAAGTCTAGGGAGCAGTAAGAGACTGAGCAGGACCCGTCTTCCAGCCAGTGGTTCACGGAGTCGCCCTCAGGGTAGGACAGGTGGTGTATAAGCCGGTAGGCCCCAGGCTCCTTCTTGGGGACCACACCCAGGGGGAGATGAGGAAGTGCTCCAAAGGGGGATGGGGGAAGGGACCCGCTACTCTGCCTAGGGCTAGTTCCTTCCGGACCTTCTCCTTCACTATGCCAGGCAGGTCCCTTGCTGACCTAAGATTTTCGGCGTCCCTGCAACACAGGGGGCCCTGGTACGGAATCTTAAACCCTTCGATGAAACCATTGGCTAAGAGAAATCTATCTTTGTGCTTAGGATATGACCTGAGCAGGGGGAGGAGGTTGCCTAGGATGATGGGTGAGGGGCCCTTGACGTTGGAGGTAGGCATGATGGCGCTCGCCGGCATGGGAGGGTAAGCCATGGTGGGGGGGGGGGGGAGAGAGGCCTCGGGTGGGTCTGTAAACACTGCATCACTAGCTATCTTGTCTGCCCTTGTGGGGCGGGGGGCCTTCTGACTTGATGGTGCATGACACGGCCGGGTGAAAGGCCCCGCACTTGCTGCAACTGTGGGCGAACTTGCAGGCCTTGCCCCAGGAGCAGGACCCGGCATTGTACAGCCTGCATGTTCCAGAATTGGATTTCCTGCTCCCTTGACTTCTTCCCTTACTTTGGCTCCCTCGAAAAAGCTGTTTGACGGGGCGATTACCGTTCTTATTGGTCCCTTTCTCATTGCCACCTTCCTTCTGATTCTTGCCTGCCCCTTCTTTGTGTTCCGCTGTGAATTTGCACATATGTTGTACCCAAAGCTGGATCTCTTTTGATCCCACCCCAACTCAGGGCATATGGCCATCCGCTTGCGGAAATCTTGGTCGTAATGGAACCACCCGACCCCTCCTGTCACTTTCGCCTCCTGCTGAATGGTGTGGGAGTATTGCATTAACGCCTCCCCTGCTCTGGATACTTTTCCATAATCACAGCCGACAGTATGGTGAATGCCTCGACCCAGTTCTCAATGGTTTTCTCTGGCCAACGTTGGTACCTCACCTTTTTCTCCTCCTCCTTACCTCCCATTTTCCTAGTGTCCGCCCCCGCTGCCCCGTGCATGAGTAGGGTCAGGATATCAATGAATTCCCGCCTCCAGATACCTTCTTTGGCCGCCAGGGGTACTTGCCAAGACAGTGAGCAACGGCCCGAGGCCAGGGAGCCACCGTGACGGGTGGCCGGGGGCCGGCACAGCTGGTGGCTGGGGGGAATCAGGGGCTGGGCTGCGGTGGGCGGGACAGCCCCCAGGCCGCTGGACGGCTGTGAACCTGGCACGGACGGCGGGGAAACTGGCGCTGCCGCCTGAATAGCATCTGCTGGTGGTGTGGCCGGTGTGTTGCCCCTTGGGATGGGGGCAGAAGTGGCTGGAGCTGCCAGGACCGAGGCGGACGCTGCGTCGGCCCCATGCCCTGTACTCGTAGAGGCCCCGGGCCCCACTCCCTTGCGGCTGTACACAAGCAAGTCGGCCGGCTGCCCCATACTTGCAGTACTGATGGTGCTCCCGAGGCCGCGGGAGCTGCAGCGGGGAGCGGGGGCGGGGATGACATGGCGTCTAGGCGCTTCTGGAATACCCCCAAAATGGACAGCATATTGTCCATCGCCTTACCCATTTTATCAAAGTTCTCGCTGCCTGCTGCAGTGGTGTTCGGTACGGCCGCCGGTACCTCAGTGGGTTCCAGCTCTCGCGGTGTGCTTGCTCCCCTGGTTTTTGCTGGGGGCGTCCATAGGAAAGTCCTTGTTGGTGGGCTTGCGCACCCGCTTAGATCTGGTAAGTCCATGCTCCACGGGTCCTGCCTGTGTCACTGGCGGGATGTCTGCCCCCAACCCCGAATCCTCTGGTCCTCGTGCGTCGAGGAATCCCTGTGCCCATTCCGGTCCCTTAGCCTTGGCCATGGCCATGAAATTCTCCCATAGTGCATCCTGCGACGTGCTGGGCTGCGACTCGTCCACACAGCTGATCTGTGAAAACAGCGGGGCGGGAGTTCCCTGGCTGTCCATGGCCCGGATGTCTGGACAACTGCCTGGTGTGCCCTGGGGGAGGGGGAGAGAAAATCGTGAGAACATGCCCCACCCATGCCCGATGAATGCGGCCCAAATGCCGAGCCACAGGGGGCCCCCTGTTCCCAGTCCCCGGCGCGTGTCCAACCCTCTGGTGCCCCAGTACTTACTTCCTTATAGACTCCTGGCCCTAGCTCTTGGTTGGTCGATGGGTGGACGGTCGGAGACGGGGAGTCGGCGCAGCGGTGGTACGTGGTGCCCCTGGCAGCGTGGACAAGTGTGGCCGTAGCTGTAATTTAAATTTAAAATAAGACACTACACAAGACCACTCCCAAGCAGCAGGTGCAGCCTGCGCTGGGCCTCGGGAGCCCCGCTTCCCGGACACCGGTGCATGTACAATCCCCTGGAGCCCCGGTACTTACTGCACTTAACGTTCCTGGCACCCGGCTCTTGGACGTTCGCGGGGGTGGGATGGCTCGGAGGGGGAGGCGGTCGTCGCGTTTCGGACGTGGGGGTGGGGTGACGACACGTCAAACCAACATCCTGCAAGAATAACGGTTAGCACGTGCATTCATTGTTGCTTTGTACCACTCCAACCCCTGACCTGCCCCTTCAGCCCCAGCTGTCCCAATCCCCCAGACTCACTGCTTCCACGCGTGCGCGGCCCGGTGGCCTCTGTCCGTCGTACTTGTTGTGGCTTGAGCGATATATCCGTACCTTGGGGAGACATTGACAAAGTGTTATAACCCTGCCGGGCCAGCCTCCCATTGCAAAGTACACTGAAAACTGTCGCATGAACCTGTTGTGGCAGCCTACCACGTGGTGTGGGCGTGATGTCCAACACGCCACCCCAGGTGAAGCCCCAGGCACGCCGCGGGCCCACCTCACAATTAGACCTACTAAGTTTCCTTTTACATTTGAGGACATTGCCCTGCCTGAGATGGCGAAGCGCGGCCGTGAACCAGTTGAGCATATACATGCGCTCTGTTGGCGTGCTGTGTGCGCGACCCCGAGGCTTGGCCCTGGATCCTTGCAAAAATCGGCCCTCTGGCCACACCCTAAGCATTCTGCATCTATCGCTGTGCGGGGAATGGAGCGGAAGGGGAGGCACTGGTAAAAGTGAATTTGGGGGGGGGGGGGGCGTTCGTGCACATGGAGCCACCTCGAACGGGGAGCAGGCAGTCCCGGTACGCTTGCATACATCACTGCCTGCGGGGGGGGCGCACCGTTGGATGTGCTCGCCCGCGCCCCACCCCCTCCTGCACGCCTCGGCGCATCCTTGCTGCCTGAGCCCCATGTGCTGCCCCTGGGCGGGACGCCACGACGAGCGGAGCCGAGGGCAAGCAGGGCGGGAGCCCGTACCACCGGGCCATCACCCTTATGTGAGGGGGAAAGGTCGTGCTGGGCCGCGCAACAGTTGCGGGTGCTCACCTGCGCACATCACCCCACCCCCGTGCATGCTGCCCGGGCCCACTCTGAGCAGCAGGCCGCGCGCCCGAACGGGTCAACCAGGCTAAATCACACCGGCCCAGGCCCCTGGCACAACGGAACAACTGAGGCAGCGGGCCCCGCTAGGTCTGCCTGCGTGCGTCGATCATACCACACGGCCCAGGCCCCTGGCACCAAGGAACACCTGAGGCAGCGGGCCCCGCACGGGCTGCCTGGAGGCGTCGATCCCAGGAGGGAGGTCCGCCCAGGGCAGCAAAGCCCTACATACTTGCCCCCACACAGTATCGGCCAGTCAGCCCATCTCCCCGGGTGCACCCACGTGGATGAGCAGAGCCCCGCACCGCCTGAGCAAGTCTACCCGGGCACCCTGGCCCCGCCAGAGCAAAGTGCACGGACACCCTGGCCGCTAAACCGGGCCCACCAGCGGGTGAACCCGGCTGTGTGAGCCACGGCCCAAGCCCCGGGACAAAGGAGCAGATGAGGCAGCGGAAACGCGCGCGCTTCAAGCCCCGCTAGGGCTGCATGCAGGCGGCGAACTCACGCCAGTGCTCTTCCCAGGAGGGAGGTCAGCAGCAGGCTGGCCACGAGACCTAAAGGCCCGACCTCCTCCTGCCCCCCCCAGTAGCGTCCAGCCACCCACGCCCCCGGGTGCACCCATGGGCACCCTGGGCCCGCTTGACCAAACTTCGCGGGCACTCTCAGTCATAGCGCCCGTCGGAGAGGGGCATCGACCAGTCCGGCTCTAACCCTCGCTGATCAGCACCGCCAAGCCCGGTCAGGGCAGGGTGCAACTGACCTCGATCCTCGGGAGCTGTGGCCCCCCCCCCCGGCGGGACATCGACCAGCATGAGCCGATCCGGTCCCACCAACAATGCAAATGGGGGGGGGGGACGGGGCTTGCCTAGTCACTCACCGCGGTGTACAGCTCGAGGTGGTCAGGACGACGAAGACCGGCAGACGACGTGTCCGGACGAGACGGCGTGGCTGGGCAAAGAGACCGCCAGGAGGGGCAGGGGAGGCATATAAGCCCTCCCACCCTCCCCGGCGCACAGGAAGGACGTCACGGAGGCGCCCAGCTGAGGGATCGCAGACCCCTCTGGACACTAGAGCGGGTGGGTGGTGCCAAGATGGCACTAAAGGGCCGCCCTGCTGAGGTGGCCCCCTGTGGGGGCCGCGGACAGCCACATTCCTCTCTGTGGAGTTTGTCCTACATATACAAAGTTACATGAGCAAAGGATGGATGTATAACCTTCACGCTGCCACAGTCAGTGTGTTCCTTTAGTGCATACGTACGGTTGTTGTATTCAAAAGTCTTCGTCTCTATCGCAAGCGTGCAAGCCTTGCAGCTGCCACATTTGTCATGGCCTGTGATTGGGGCATTCCCCACAGTGTCATTAGATTGTTCTACTGTGGTCCCTCACGCTCTTGCCCTTCTTAAATACAAGCATGGGCAAGGCAGCAGCGTCAACTTCGCCAGGTACTAGTGACCTGTGCCGATTAATGATCGTTCTGGTTTCAGCACTACGGGTACAGAAGGTAGTTATGCAGATGATCCTCTCTAGGACACACCCATGCTCGCGTTGGTGCCCGCTTGAGTAGGCCCTGGGGTAACCTCTCTCTGAGAGACGGGAAGTCAAGGCAGCAGATTCCTTGAAGTAATTGTTTTTTAATAGAACAGTTTCTGCATAGTCTGAGGAACTGTCCATAAGGCACGTTGGCCCTCAGATTTCACGGATGATGACTGGAATAACGCAGGAGTGACTTTCTTTCACTACTTTTCTTATATAGCATGGTGTAGAGACAGCCTTCTCTCACTTTTATAGTGACGTCATGGAAATGTATGGCCATGCTATTGTAATCAAGAGAGAACTAGATGTCTTGAGATCTCTCATTGAGCCGGACGTGAAAATTGTGTAAGTCTTGTTCATTCCCTGTCCAAATCATAAGAACATTATCTATATAGCGTTTCCATAAGGAGATGTCACCAATGTATGGATTATTCTCACTGAACACATGGAGATGTTCAGATTTGTCCATGCACAGGATGGCCAGGTCCGGGGACAACCATTTCGTCTTTCGCCACTGCTCTCATTTCCGTTTGACTTTCAAATTTATTTTTTATCTTCTTTCACGTCGCTTGAGCACTCCTACGAGCACTTTCCTTCTTGCACTTAAAGGAGCAACCTAGAAGCATTGATTGTATGCTAATGCATCTTTTTTCAAAAGAAATATAAAGAATTGAATTTATCTTCATCGTACAGTGTCTAATTGTTTTTCTTCTCTCTCTCCCTTGTATACCAATTGAGGTTGATGTAAATACAATATTGAGTATTGTTACTTATCCTTGCCAATAGCACCAATTGTTTACTGTATCGAATCATGAAGTGCAGCAAAGATAAGGAAGGCGAGGCATCAGTGACTAGTCAGAGCTGAGCCATTGTATTGTATTGTATTGTAATTGCATTTATATAGCGCTTACTACCCCTGACGAGGCGTCGAATCGCTTTTTCGGCGAGTAGCACGCTACTCCGGGACCCATAGAGGATTAGTGTTGAATTAGTATAGTGAAATATGAAAGTAATTTAAGTGGTGGATAGGGTTAGTCAGTTATTTGGATTCGGAAGGATAGAAGAGGAAAAAAGGTTTGCATTCATATAGCACCTGTTACCCATGATGGGTGTTGAAGCGCTTTTCTGGCGATTAGCACGCTACTCCGGGAACCCATAAAGGATTAGCCATGAAGGGCACCAGTGTGGGGCTGGACCAGAAGGGCAGCAGTGACATGAAGGTCCTCGGTGTAGGTGTGGGGATGGACCAGAAGGGCAGCAGTGACATGAAGGTCCTCGGTGTAGGTGTGCAGCTGGGCCAGAAGGGCAGCAGTGACATGAAGGTCCTCGGTGTAGGTGTGGGGATGGGGATGGACCAGAAGTGCAACAGTGACATGAAGGTCCTCGGTGTAGAGCTGAGCCATGAAAGGCACTGGTGTGAGGTTGGACCGGAAGGGCAGAAGTGACATGAAGGTCCTCAGTGTAGGTGTGGGGCTGGACCAGAAGGGCAGCAGTGACATGAAGGTCCTCGTGTAGGTGTGGGGCTGGACCGGAAGGGCAGCAGTGACATGAAGGTCCTCAGTGTAGGTGTGGGGATGGACCAGAAGGGCAGCAGTGACATGAAGGTCCTCAGTGTAGGTGTGGGGATGCACCAGAAGGGAAGCAGTGACATGAAGGTCCTCGGTGTAGAGCCGAGCCATGAAGGGCACCGGTGGGGGGCTGGACCGAAAGGGCAGCAGTGACATGAAGGTCCTCGGTGTAGGTGTGGGGCTGGACTGGAAGGGCAGCAGTGACATGAAGGTCCTCGGTGTAGGTGTGGGGATGGACCGGAAGGGCAGCAGTGACATGAAGGTCCTCGGTGTAGGTGTGGGGGCTGGACCGGAAGGGCAGCAGTGACATGAAGGTCCTCGATGTAGGTGTGGGGATGGTACGGAAGGGCAGCAGTGACATGAAGGTCCTCGGTGTAGGTGTGGGGCTGGACCGGAAGGGCAGCAGTGACCTGAAGGTCCTCAGTGTGGGGCTGGACCAGAAGGGCAGCAGTGACATGAAGGACCTCAGTGTAGGTGTGGGGCTGGACCAGAAGGGCAGCAGTGACATGAAGGTCCTCGTGTAGGTGTGGGGATGGACCAGAAGGGCAGCAGTGACATGAAGGTCCTTGGTGTAGAGCTGAGCCATGAAAGGCACCGGTGTGGGGCTGGATTAGAAGGGCAGCAGTGACACAAAGGTCCTCAGTGTAGAGCCGAGCAATGAAGGGCACCGGTGGGGGGCTGGACCGGAAGGGCAGCAGTGACATGAAGGTCCTCGGTGTAGGTGTGGGGCTGGACTGGAAGGGCAGCAATGACATGAAGGTCCTCGGTGTAGGTGTGGGGCTGGACCGGAAGGGCAGCAATGACATGAAGGTCCTCGGTGTATGTGTGGGGCTGGACCGGAAGGGCAGCAGTGACATGAAAGTCCTCGGGGTAGGTGTGGGGATGGACCAGAAGGGCAGCAGTGACATGAAGGTCCTCGGTGTAGGTGTGGGGCTGGACGGGAAGGGCAGCAGTGACATAAAGGTCCTCGGTGTGGGGCTGGACCGGAAGGGCAGCAGTGACATGAAGGTCCTCGGTGTGGGTGTGGGGATGGACCAGAAGGGCAGCAGTGACATGAAGGTCCTCAGTGTAGGTGTGGGGATGGACCAGAAGGGCATCAGTGACATGAAGGTCCTCGGTGTGGGGATGGACCGGAAGGGCAGCAGTGACATGAAGGTCCTCGGTGTAGGTGTGGGGCTGGACCGGAAGGGCAGCAGTGACATGAAGGTCCTCGGTGTAGGTGTGGGGCTGGACCGGAAGGGCAGCAGTGACATGAAGGTCCTCGGTGTAGAGCTGAGCCATGAAAGGCACCGGTGTGGGGATGGACCAGTAGGGAAGCAGTGACATGAAGGTCCTCAGTGTAGGTGGGGGATGGACCAGAAGGGCAGCAGTGACATGAAGGTCCTCGGTGTAGGTGTGGGGCTGGACCGGAAGGGCAGCAGTGACATGAAGGTCCTCGGTGTGGGGATGGACCAGAAGGGCAGCAGTGACATGAAGGTCCTCGGTGTACAGCCGAGCCATGAAGGGCACCGGTGCGGGGCTGGGCCAGAAGGGCAGCAGTGACATGAAGGTCCTCGGTGTATAGCCGAGCCATGAAGGGCACCGGTGCGGGGCTGGACCAGAAGGGCAGCAGTGACGTGAAGGTCCTCAGTGTGGGGCTGGACCAGAAGGGCAGCAGTGACATGAAGGTCCTCGGTGTAGGTGTGGGGCTGGACCGGAAGGGCAGCAGTGACATGAAGGTCCTCGGTGTAGAGCTGAGCCATGAAAGGCACCGGTGTGGGGATGGACCAGTAGGGAAGCAGTGACATGAAGGTCCTCAGTGTAGGTGGGGGATGGACCAGAAGGGCAGCAGTGACATGAAGGTCCTCGGTGTAGGTGTGGGGCTGGACCGGAAGGGCAGCAGTGACATGAAGGTCCTCGGTGTGGGGATGGACCAGAAGGGCAGCAGTGACATGAAGGTCCTCGGTGTACAGCCGAGCCATGAAGGGCACCGGTGCGGGGCTGGGCCAGAAGGGCAGCAGTGACATGAAGGTCCTCGGTGTATAGCCGAGCCATGAAGGGCACCGGTGCGGGGCTGGACCAGAAGGGCAGCAGTGACGTGAAGATCCTCAGTGTAGGTGTGGGGCTGGGCCAGAAGGGCAGCAGTGACATGAAGGTCCTCAGTGTGGGGATGGACCAGAAGGGAAGCAGTGACATGAAGGTCCTCGGTGTAGGTGTGGGGATGGACCAGAAGGGCAGCAGTGACATGAAGGTCCTCGGTGTATAGCCGAGCCATGAAGGGCACCGGTGCGGGCTGGACCAGAAGGGCAGCAGTGACATGAAGGTCCTCGGTGTACAGCAGAGCCATGAAGGGCACCGGTGGGGGGCTGGACCAGAAGGGCAGCAGTGACATGAAGGTCGTCGGTGTGGGGATGGACCAGAAGGGCAGCGGTGACATGAAGGTCCTCGGTGTAGGTGTGGGGCTGGACTGGAAGGGCAGCAATGACATGAAGGTCCTCGGTGTAGGTGTGGGGCTGGACCGGAAGGGCAGCAGTGACATGAAGGTCCTCGGTGTATGTGTGGGGCTGGACCGGAAGGGCAGCAGTGACATCAAAGTCCTCGGGGTAGGTGTGGGGATGGACCAGAAGGGCAGCAGTGACATGAAGGTCCTCGGTGTAGGTGTGGGGCTGGACGGGAAGGGCAGCAGTGACATAAAGGTCCTCGGTGTGTGGCTGGACCGGAAGGGCAGCAGTGACATGAAGGTCCTCGGTGTAGGTGTGGGGATGGACCAGAAGGGCAGCAGTGACATGAAGGTCCTCAGTGTAGGTGTGGGGATGGACCAGAAGGGCATCAGTGACATGAAGGTCCTCGGTGTAGGTGTGGGGATGGACCGGAAGGGCAGCAGTGACATGAAGGTCCTCGGTGTAGGTGTGGGGCTGGACCGGAAGGGCAGCAGTGACATGAAGGTCCTCGGTGTAGGTGTGGGGCTGGACCGGAAGGGCAGCAGTGACATGAAGGTCCTCGGTGTAGAGCTGAGCCATGAAAGGCACCGGTGTGGGGATGGACCAGTAGGGAAGCAGTGACATGAAGGTCCTCAGTGTAGGTGGGGGATGGACCAGAAGGGCAGCAGTGACATGAAGGTCCTCGGTGTAGGTGTGGGGCTGGACCGGAAGGGCAGCAGTGACATGAAGGTCCTCGGTGTGGGGATGGACCAGAAGGGCAGCAGTGACATGAAGGTCCTCGGTGTACAGCCGAGCCATGAAGGGCACCGGTGCGGGGCTGGGCCAGAAGGGCAGCAGTGACATGAAGGTCCTCGGTGTATAGCCGAGCCATGAAGGGCACCGGTGCGGGGCTGGACCAGAAGGGCAGCAGTGACATGAAGATCCTCAGTGTAGGTGTGGGGCTGGGCCAGAAGGGCAGCAGTGACATGAAGGTCCTCAGTGTAGGTGTGGGGCTGGACCGGAAGGGCAGCAGTGACATGAAGGTCCTCGGTGTAGGTGTGGGGATGGACCAGAAGGGCAGCAGTGACATGAAGGTCCTCGGTGTATAGCCGAGCCATGAAGGGCACCGGTGCGGGGCTGGACCAGAAGGGCAGCAGTGACATGAAGGTCCTCGGTGTACAGCAGAGCCATGAAGGGCACCGGTGGGGGGCTGGACCAGAAGGGCAGCAGTGACATGAAGGTCGTCGGTGTGGGGATGGACCAGAAGGGCAGCAGTGACATGAAGGTCCTCAGTGTAGGTGTGGGGATGGACCAGAAGGGCAGCAGTGACATGAAGGTCCTCGGTGTAGGTGTGGGGCTGGACGGGAAGGGCAGCAGTGACATAAAGGTCCTCGGTGTAGAGCTGAGCCATGAAAGGCACCGGTGTGGGGATGGACCAGTAGGGAAGCAGTGACATGAAGGTCCTCAGTGTAGGTGGGGGATGGACCAGAAGGGCAGCAGTGACATGAAGGTCCTCGGTGTAGGTGTGGGGCTGGACGGGAAGGGCAGCAGTGACATAAAGGTCCTCGGTGTGGGGATGGACCGGAAGGGCAGCAGTGACATGAAGGTCCTCGGTGTAGGTGTGGGGCTGGACGGGAAGGGCAGCAGTGACATAAAGGTCCTCGGTGTAGAGCTGAGCCATGAAAGGCACCGGTGTGGGGATGGACCAGTAGGGAAGCAGTGACATGAAGGTCCTCAGTGTAGGTGGGGGATGGACCAGAAGGGCAGCAGTGACATGAAGGTCCTCGGTGTAGGTGTGGGGCTGGACGGGAAGGGCAGCAGTGACATAAAGGTCCTCGGTGTGGGGATGGACCGGAAGGGCAGCAGTGACATGAAGGTCTTCGCTGTAGGTGTGGGGATGCACCAGAAGGGCAGCAGTGACATGAAGGTCCTCGGTGTAGAGCCGAGCCATGAAGGGTATCAGTGACAAGTCGGAGTCAGTGACAAATCAGCGTGGAGCCAGAAAGGGAATCAGTGAGAAGCTGCAACAGGACCCACGAAGGGTCATGAGATAAACTATGAAGGTCGTCAGTGAGGGGCATCAGTGTGGAGCTGGGCTAGGACAGGCACCGGTGAGGAGCTGGGCTCGGACAGGCACCGGTGAGGAGCTGAGCTAGGTCAGACATCAGTGAGAAGCTGATCTAGGACAGGCATCAGTGAGAAGCTGAGCTAGGACAGGCATCAGTGAGGAGCTGGGCTAGGACAGGCACCGGTGAGGAGCTGGGCTCGGACAGGCACCGGTGAGGAGCTGGGCTCGGACAGGCACCGGTGAGGAGCCATGCTGAGCGTCTGGCTAGGACTGACATCAGTGACAGAAGAGGCATCAGTGTTGAGCAGTTTCAGGACAAGAATCAGTGTCAAGTCAGAGCAGAGCCACCAAGAGTGTCAGTGAAGAGACAGGCACAAGTGTCCCGGTCAGAGCGGACCAATGAAAGGCATCAGTGTGAAGATAGAAGAGGAAAGATATCAGTTAGATTTGCTGAATTGAACGTCAGTGATGAATGAACCTGATGTGGGCTCAGACGGACGTCTGATGAGCCAGCGGTAGGCCAGGCCGAGCCTCCGTGGAGGAAGGAAGCCGCCCGCCCTGCGTGTCTGGGTCTGCACGGCCTACATCTGCGGCCACTCAGACCTGGACCACAGCGGACGGCATGTGACAGGGTTCCTTAATATAGCCACTGGGCATCAGTGGAGGTCAGGAGACTGCACCATTCTTACTTGACCCAATGCACATGCCTTCTCGAGGCAACCCAACCTCCCCGCGAGCGCAGCAAGGTTTTAGAGCGGCCGCTGCGCACAGCAGGGACTGAAGGTGTGAGTGAGTGACAATGGAGCGTCAGTCAGTGTCCTGTCCAGGACCCGCCAATACTGATACTACACTGAGGACTCGTGGACACACGGGGGAGTCCACACACACAGCCTCGCGGTGGAAGTGGTCCTCCATCACCGGCCACCCAGTGACGTCGCATCTCCACAGCGGGGAGTCACTAACACTACACCTCAAGCCGTGGACACACACTTCCCCTGGGGGAGTGGATTACTCCTCAAACACAGCCTCAGCCGAGGAAGTGGTCACCCAGTGACATCACACGGCCACGCGCTGTCCCTGTGGGGGGTCCCAAACACAACCCCTGCCAGGGACACACGTGGGCACCGGTGTGTAAAGGGGGGGATACCATGCCGGCCGCTCCCCGCGCCTGGACACTACTAGCAGCACTCGGCCCGCAGGAGGCGTTCAGCGGCTGTCAGCACATTCAGGAGGAAGGGAAGGAGGGGCGGGGGCAGTGACCACAAGGTGTAAATAATTCAGGTGAGAGAAAGTTCCACCATGTTTTATTAACCAGGGTAACGGCAGAGCAACCCGGACGGTGCATGCGCACAGGAAGGAGGCCAGAGAGAGAGAAGCAGGGTATGGAGAGAAGCAGAAGAGTGGGGTGGGTGGGGGGGGGGGGGAGTATAAGGGGTGAGGAGGCCGACCGAAGAGAAAGCACAGGAGGGAAGAGGATGGGTACAGGAGGGAAGAGGATGGGTACAGGAGGGAAGAGGATGGGTACAGGAGGGAAGAGGATGGGTACACTGCCGACGGGATACTGGCTGGGGAGAAGAGAGGGCTGCACAATAGGGGGTAAGTGGTGTGAGAAGGAAGAGGTACCCTGGAATAATCGGGGTGATTACAGAGCACAGAGGGAGGAAATATCAGAGGAGGAGGAGGGGCAGCGAGGTCAGAGGAAAGACGAGTGAGGCGCGACAGAAGACGGCGGCGGGAAGAAAGGTCAGAAGAGGGAAGAAAGGGTGGGGGGGTAAGGAGACGGGGGAAAGGAAAGTGAGGGGGGAAGGGGGGAAAGGAAAGTGAGGGGGAAGGGGCGAAAGAAAAGAGAGGAGGGAAAGAAAAGAGAGGAGGGAGAAAGAAAAGAGAGGGAAGAAAGAAAAGAGAGGGAAGAAAGAAAAGAGAGGGGAGAAAGAAAAGAGAGGGGGGAGGAAGGAGAGGGGGGAGGAAGGAGAGGGGGAGAAAAGAGAGGGGGAGAAAAGAGATGAGGGAAAGAGAAGGGAGAAAGAAAAGAGAGGGGGATAAAAGAGAGGGGAGAAAGAAAAGAGGGGGAGAAAAGAGAGGGGAGAAAGAAAAGAGAGGGGGAAAGAAAAGAGAGGGGGAGAAAGAAAAGAGAGGGGGAGAAAGAAAGAGAGGGGGAGAAAGAAAAGAGAGGGGAGAAAGAAAAGAGGGGGAAGAAAGAGGGGAAAGAAAAGAGGGGAAGAAAGAGGGGAAAGAAAAGAGGGGGAAGAAAGAGGGGAAAGAAAAGAGAGGGGAGAAAGAAAAGAGAGGGGAGAAAGAACAAGAAGGGGAGAAAGAACAAGAAGGGGAGAAAGAACAAGAAGGGGAGAAAGAAAAGAGGGGAGAAAAGGCGAGAGACGTATTTAGGAGGAGCATTTTGTGTAAAGACCCGCACCCCTTTCCGAACACCTTTGGGATTAACGACAGTGTCAGTGAGAGAGATGCAAACAGTGAGAAGCAAAGGAAGACGAAAAGACAGAGGAAATATCAACGAGAGGCCATGAGGGCGACAGTTTGTACTAAACGGAATGGTGGCGACAGCTGCTTCATAAATGAAAACAAAACACGAAATCAAAACAATCGAAATCTACACTGAATACAAAAAATTCATCCTACTGCCCAAGGAAGGAAGGGGCTCTGCAGGGCGGGCGGCAGAGGACGCGCTTTCCTTCGTGAGACCGCTGTTCCTTGCTGGCACTCCGTGTGACCCTCGACGCACAAGTTACTAACTTGTGTAACGATATATCTGTAAGAGACAGTAGTTAGTGATAGATTCCTTACCTTAGAATATCCCCAGGCGTCAGGCTGGATCCGGAAAGTTTTGCGTAGCAGTACCCTTGCGCGTCGGTAGGCGGCGTCGTGCGGCTCCGCGTCCGTCGTCGGCGTCGTGATCGCCGGGATGACGTCGCGGGCAGTACTTAGGCGCCGCCCCTGCGCGCTGACGTCAGTTCTGTACACGACTTTCCGCGCCAGGAACGCAGAGCCATGCAAGAAGCTGACACAGGTGTCTGAAAAATACTAGGGCCCTGAAAGGGATGTCCTTAACCCTAGAAATCAGTTCGCAGAACGGGGAGGATGGGTGGGCGGTAAGGAATCTATCACTAACTACTGTCTCTTACAGATATATCGTTACACAAGTTAGTAACTTGTGCATCTGAAAGAGACACGTTAGTGATAGATTCCTTACCTTAGAATAGATACCCCAGCAATACCAACCCCGGTGGTGGGTCTGCGAACAAAGATCAGACAAGGAAGTCCTGGAGGACAGAACGGCCAAAGAAGCCGTCCCTCCGGACCTGACTGTCAAGGCAGTAATGCTTAGTAAACGTGTGCAGCGAGGCCCACGTAGCTGCCTGACAGATAACCGGCAGCGGAACACCGCGGCCCAAGGCCGTGGTAGCAGCCGTTGCCCTGGTGGAATGGGCACGCAGCCCAACAGGAGGCTCCTTCTTAGCCAAAGAATAGCAGGTCTTGATGCACAAGGTAACCCAGCGGGAGATGGTCCTCTTGTGCACCGCCCGACCTTTTTGGCGCCCACGTAGCCAACAAAGAGCTGGTCATCCACCCGGAAGTGTTTCGTGCGGTCGATATAGAAGGAGAGCGCACGTTTTGGGTCCAGACGGTGGAGCCTCTCTTCCTCTCTGGAAGGATGCGGAGGCGGAAAGAAGGTGGGCAAAGTGATGGTCTGCCCAATGTGGAAAGCAGTAACCACCTTTGGCAAGAAGGACGGACGCGTCCGAAGAACAACCTTGTCTGGATGAACAGACAGAAAGGGAGGTTTGCAAGAAAGAGCCTGGAGCTCACTCACCCGCCGAGCGGAGGTGATGGCCACCAGAAAGGCTGCCTTTAGAGTCAGAAGACGAAGAGGACAGTTATGCAGAGGCTCAAAGGGAGCGCACATTAAAAAGGTAAGAACCAAGTTCAAGTCCCACTGAGGCATTACAAACGGAACAGGAGGGAAGAGGTGAGTAATGCCTTTTAAGAACCTGTTAACAACAGGGGACTTGAAAAGGGAGGGCTGATCAGGGAGCCTGAGGAAGGCCGAGATAGCACAAAGATAACCCTTGATGGTACCCAGGGCAGAACCCTGTTGGGCCAGAGAGAGAAGGAACAGAAGGACCTCAGAAAGAGGGGCAGAAAGGGGATCCACAGCCTTTGCTGTGCACCATGCCACAAATTTGTTCCACCTGCAGGCGTATACCACCTTAGTGGAGGGACGCCTGGCTGCCAGAATCACATCACAAACTTCGGGAGGCAAGTCGAAAGGAATCAACTGCCGCCGCTCAATCTCCACGCAAGCAGGTGTAGACTGGACAGGTTCGGGTGGAGGACCGTCCCCTGCTGCTGCGACAGAAGATCCTCCCGAAGAGGCAGACGGATCGGGGGATCTATGCTCATATTGAGTAGCTCGGGATACCAAACTCTTCGAGCCCAGTCCGGAGCCACAAGAATGACTTGGGCCCGGTCGTGCCGAATCTTCTTCAACACTCTGGGTAGAAGTGGTATAGGCGGAAAGGCGTACAACAGACCGCAACTCCACTCGCGACGAAAAGCGTCGCCGAGCGAGTGCCGCCTTGGAAATTCCAACGCGCAGAACTGATGACATTGCGCGTTCTCTTCGGTGGCGAATAGATCTAACCAAGGCTCTCCCCACTGTAGAAAGAGTCCTTGCGCCACTTCCGAGTGAAGACGCCATTCGTGATCCATCATGCACCTGCGGCTGAGTTCGTCCGCCCTGGCGTTCAGAGAACCTGCCAGGTGTTGAACCATCAGGAACATGCCCTGATGTTCCAGCCATGTCCAGAGGCGCAGAGCCTCCTGACAAAGGGTCCAAGACCCCACCCCGCCCTGTTTGTTGCAGTACCACATGGCGGTGGTGTTGTCTGTGAACACCTGCACTACCTTCCCTTTGACAGAGGGAAGGAATGCCTTGAGTGCAAGCCGGATCGCCCGGAGCTCCAGAAGGTTGATATGGAGCCGGGACTCCGCCGGAGACCAGAGGCCTTTGATCTCCGCCTCTCCCATGTGACCGCCCCATCCCAGAAGGGACGCGTCCGTCACAACTGTATGCTCTGGCTGGGGAAGGGAGAGGGATCTGCCCATGACCCATTGCCGGTTCGAGAGCCACCACTGCAACTGTTTTGCAGTCCCCTCCGAGATCTGGACGTGATCGGACAGGTTGCCCTGGTGCTGCGCCCACTGGAACTTCAGGTCCCACTGCAGAGCCCGCATATGCCATCTGGCATGATTGACCAGCAGGATGCAGGAGGCCATGAGGCCCAGCAGCCTCAGGGTCATCCTTACCGAAACCCAGGATAAAGGCCGAAAGATCGGAATCATAGCCTGAATATCCCGGACTCGCCGTTCGGGAGGATAGGCCCGAAACCGCGTCGTGTCCAGAACTGCTCCGATGAAAAGGAGCTGTGGAGAAGGAATCAGATGCGACTTCGGCACATTGATGGAGAACCCCAGCGAGTGCAGGAGTTCGGCCGTAGTCTGGAGGTGGGAGACGACTGCCTGGGACGAGCCCGCCTTCAGCAGCCAGTCGTCGAGGTAGGGGAAGACTGAAACCCCTGCCCGGCGCAGATGAGCTGCGACCACCGCCATCACTTTCGTGAACACCCGAGGGGCACTGGTAAGGCCAAAGGGGAGCACGGTGAACTGAAAATGCTCGGGGCCTACCGTGAACCGAAGGTAACGCCGGTGGGCCGGCAGGACGGGAATGTGGAAATACGCGTCCTGCAAGTCCAACGCTACCAACCAGTCTCCAGGGTCGAGGGCAGTCAAGACCTGAGCTAGGGTGAGCATCTTGAACTTCTCCTTCCGGAGGAAGCGATTGACGTTCCGGAGGTCCAAGATAGGACGCATGTCCTCCTTGTCCTTTTTGGGCACCAGAAAGTAGTGGGAGTAGCAACCACGCCCTACTTCTGGGGTCGGAACATGCTTCGATGGCCCTCTTGGTCAAGAGGGCCGTGACTTCCTTCTGTAGAAGCACCAAGTGATCCCCTGACATGCGGTGGAATTGAGGTGGCATGGCTGGGGGTGGTCTCGAAGGGGAGGGAGTAGCCCCTTCGGACAATGTCCAAGACCCACCTGTCCGAGGTGATGGTGCGCCAGTGGGGAAGGTGATGGCGGACCCTGCCCTCTACTGGCGTGCCGTGCACCTGAAAGGAGGGACTAGGAGGGCTTGGAGGCCGCGGACGGGTTGGAGGTGGTGGCCTGACCCGCACGCTGGTTGCCCGATCCGCCACGGCGGAATCCACGTCCTCGGCCACGCGAAGACGCCTGCTGCGCGGGCCGGTGGCTGGGCTGCTGACGTGAAGGGGCGCCCTACCGTGGCCACGATAGGGGCGAAAAGCAGAAGGCAGCGGAGGGCGTGTAGCAGAAAGGCCCAGGGACTTGGCAGTAGCCCGTGAGTCCTTAAAGCGCTCCAACGCATGGTCTGCTTTGGACCCAAAAAGACCGACTCCATCAAAGGGCATGTCCATGAGAGTATTCTGGACATCCCCTGAAAAACCAGTGGTTCTTAGCCAGGCGTGGCGTCGGAGCGCCACCGTCGTTGCAATCGACCTGCCCAGCGAGTCGGCGGTGTCAAGGCCACAACGGATAGTGTATTTGGCCGCATCCCTTCCTTCCGCAATGGCGCGGGAAAGCAGTGCCTGGACCTCCTCAGGGCACTGGGGCAAAACATCCGCCACCGAATCCCACAGAGAGTGGGTATATCGGCCCAAAAGACAAGCGGTGTTAACGGACCGCAAGCCAGCACTGGAGGAAGAAAAACCTTTCTTCCCAAACTGATCCAGGCGTTTGGATTCCCTATCCGGAGGAGCGGTAGGGAAGGCGGTTTGGGAAGCGGAGGCTTGGACAACCAAGCTCTCAGGAGTGGGGTGGACAGAAAGAAACAGGGGGTCGCCCGGAGCGGGGCGATGGCGTCGTGACACGTTCCGATCCACAGGAGCCCCTGTGTTGGGCTTGGACCAGGCGCCCAAAAGAACGTCCGTGAGGGCGTCGTTAAACGGCAGCACAGTCTCCGCAGAGGAGGCTGCCGGCTGAAGCACCTCTGTCAAGATGTTAGGCTTGACCGTCAAAGTAGGGAGCTGGAGACGTAAGGCCCCAGCAGCCCTACGCAACACCGTACCAAAATTGGCCCCCTCCTCCGTAGCCACGGGAGGAGACAGCATGCCAGTGTCAGGAGAAGTATCCAGACCACTGGCCTCCCCTAGACTCTCTGTCCAGTCCTCATCATACTGACAGTTGCGTGTCAGAGGGTCATCAGACCCCTCCCAGTCCTCCTGGTCCTCCTCTGGTTCAAAATAAGGAGGAGGAGGGACATTTGGGACCCAAGGTCCCATCGGCGCCGGAGCCGGCGTCGAGCGACGTCGCTCCGGGTCCAAGTCCGGAGCCGGAAGGAACTGGGGACGACGCCGCCCGGAGCCCAGGGCGGCGTCGAGAACGGCACCGGAGACATCGGCGCCGGCGGAGGTGTCGTGAGGTCGACCGGCGTCGATGGGGGTTGTGGAGCCGGGATCGAGGCCGGGGCCGGAGCCGGAGCCGGGATCGAGGCTGGAGGCTCGGGCGACGCCGGGGCCGGAGCCGCCGGCGACGCCGGATCAACCCCATCAGGGCCCGCGGGGCCCGAAGGCGCACCGGAGGGGCCTGAAGGCCCGAAGAGGCGGGCCATGGCCGACAGGAACTCCTGTACCTTGGCCGGATCCGCCCCGAACCCGGGAAGGGCGGGTATGACGGGGCGACTCCACAGGCAAGTCCGGGGCCGCGGGGCGGGGACGGTGCCGGGAGGGGCCTCAGCCGAGTCGCGAGACCGGCGAGGCGAAGTCCGAGAGCGACGATGCTTCTTGGACTTCTTGTGTCGAGACTTACCGGACGAAGAAGACTTCGACGCCGACGACCGGTGTGCACTCCGCGAGCGACCCCTGGACCTCTCACGCGACCGGGGCTTCCGCGGAGCCGAATGCCGGGCCTCGAGGAGCTTTCGAGACCGCTCTCGCAAAGCCTTCGGGTTGAGGGCCTGGCATTCGGGACAAGACTCGGTGTCGTGGCCTCGGCCGAGGCAGAAGAGACACTCCCAATGCGGGTCGGTGACGGACATCATCCGCGCACAGGCGCCGCATCGCTTGAAGCCGGGCATCCCTACGACACCTGAAGGCTTGGAAAAAAACAGTGAAAAATCACCAAAAAGTATGGTCAAAAATTGACCAGGGCACTGCTCTTCCCGGATCTGCGCTTACTGGCGCGGAAAAGAAGAACTGACGTCAGCGCGCAGGGGCGGCGCCTAAGTACTGCCCGCGACGTCATCCCGGCGATCACGACGCCGACGACGGACGCGGAGCCGCACGACGCCGCCTACCGACGCGCAAGGGTACTGCTACGCAAAACTTTCCGGATCCAGCCTGACGCCTGGGGATATTCTAAGGTAAGGAATCTATCACTAACGTGTCTCTTTCAGATAATTATTTTGATTGATCCACGTTATGTTAATTCAGCCATGTAAGTGCAGAAACGTTAGAGTCTAAGGCTGTCACAACAGTGACATCTGCGGGGTGGCCTGTGAGACAGCTCTAGTGACTGAGACCTTCGCGTGTACGCTCTCTGTTACCTGAGGGAGAATTCAGCTTATACCTAAACATCTGATCTGAGTAAGTAGAGGGATAGCCCTGCTACCTAGTGCCCAGGACACTGGGTTCTGTGTTCATCGAGGGGTGGCTCTGCAGTGCGAGACCCTGCTATTTTTGTACTGAGGAAGAGGGCCTTGATAAGGACTAGCAATATACATCATTTAGTTGATACAAAAAAGACTACAATCACACTCATAAGAAAGGTTTCGTGCGCAGCGACGGGTTCGTCGCATGGGATATTGTGTAAGATTTCATGAGAAATGGTACCCTGGCTTCAGTCCCCCTTCCGGCAGTATAATGACAATACAGACAAGTTCTTTACATGCTGGATGCCGACCGCAGTTGTACATAAAAATGTAACATCAATGAACTCTGCAAAAGCCAAAAATGCTTTATAACAACTACTTTAAAAAACTGGGATAAGGCTCAGTGACAGGGCCGCTAGGTTTGTGTAACCTATATGACGTATGGGGCTTTAGTCAGTCGGAGCAATGCCCCTTTCCCTGGCATGATGTCTTGGGTAGCCACCCCGACCAGTAGAAAAAGCCTGCGACCAGGGTATGCTGTTCGACAGCTGCCTCTAGTTCATTCCTCAAAAAACTGTTACAAAAGCGGTTTCCTCCACATGTCCCTACTCTAAGGGTGTACTCCCCCCTACTCCACCTCACACAGAAAATTGCAATCTTATTCGCTGTGGTGACATTGTAAACTGACTATTGTAACATCCCCTACACCGCCTTCCCAAAAACACTTTGTCTAAGCTTGAAGAGGTCCAGAACCCCACTGCCTGTCTCCTCTTTGGCCCCAATCGCTAGAATCCCACCTCTGCCAAACTACAGCCTCTCCACTTGCTCCCACTGAGGGAACAAGCCAACTTCTTCTGCAAAGCCCTAGTTGGCCGATCACCAGGTTACCTACCGAAGATGTTCATTCCCATGCTCTACATGCATGGTCCACAAGCTGGATGCAGCAGACCAAAGGCCAAGAAGTCGCACAACCGCCATCACCGAGACCCAGGTCAAAGGGTGAAACATCGAGATCATAGCCTGAATGTCCTGGACTTGTTGAGGCAGAGGGAAGGTTCAGAAAAGCACGGTATCCAGGATGGCTCAGATGAAGGAAGACCATCGTAGCCAGGGGTGAGCCTAAAAGCCCAACAATGACAACTAGTCGGCCGTCGTCTAGAGGTGGTCTACGACTGTTTGAGCCGAGCCCGCCTTCAGTAACCAGTCGACCATGTATGGAGAGACTGGTTTTTCCAACCTCCGCAGATGGTCTGCGACCACCACCATCACCTTTGTGAACACTCAAGGAGCACTGGTAAGGCCAGAGGGCAGTACCGAGAACTGAAAGTGTTCTTGTCCTACCTGAAACCACAGGTAACGCCTGTGGGATTGCAAGAGAGGGATGTGGAAATAGAAGTCCTGCAAATCCAACGCCACCATTCAGGCCCCTGGATCCAGGACAGACAGAAGTTGGGCAAGAGTAAACATTCTGAAATTGTCCTTCAGAAGACGAATTTCAAAGGGCTAAGGTCTCCATTCTCTTTAGGCACCAGGAAATAACTGGAGTGACAGTCCCGATTTCTGATGCTGGCACCCTCTCTAAGGCTCCAGTGCCCAAGAGAGCTTGAACTTCTACTCAGAGTATGGACAAGTGGTTCTCCAGAAGGTGTTCTGGTGTGAGTGGCATATCTATATATGGGGGTGAGTGTCTGAAAAGTTTCAGCGCTTCGTCCATCATCTCCTTGTGTTTGCTTTGTTCGCCATAAGTTGGCAGGGTATGCCCAGACGTGGGTCCCTTGCTCACTTTGCCACTGGATTCAAGATAGCCTGGCTGATGAATGGTGTTACCCAGAAACCGGTCCCAGGACGCTTGTTTCCGGTTCAGGGAAGACCTGGCTTGGCAGTTCGGGCTGGACTGTTCCCATGAAGCACAGGGTCAAAACTGATTTGCATATAGTTGGGTCTCAACTGAGGTGGCGAAGTGAGCTAAAGAATGATGATGGATTCAACCCAGATCTTTGACTGGGGGTGAGTGTCTGAAAAGTTTCAGCACTTCGTCCATCATCTCCTTGTGTTTGCTTTGATCGCCCTAAATTGGCAGGGTATGCCCAGACGTGGGTCCCTTGCTCACTTTGTCACTGGATTCAAGCTAGCCTGGCTGATGAAGGGTGTTACCCAGAAACCGGTCCCAGGATACTTGTTTCCGGTTCAGGGAAGACCTGGCTTGGCAGTTCTGGCTGGACTGTTCCCATGAGGCACAGGGTCAAAACTGATTTGCATATAGCTGGGTCTGAACTCAGGTGGTGAAGTGAGCTAAAGAATGACGATGGATTCAACCCAGATCTGTGACTGGGGGTGAGTGTCTAAAAAGTTTCAGCACTCCGTCCATCATCTCCTTGTGTTTGCTTTGTTTGCCCTAAATTGGCAGGGTATGCCCAGACTGGGTCCCTTGCTCACTTTGCCACTGGATTCAAGCTAGCCTGGCTGATGAAGGGTGTTACCTAGAAACCGGTCCCAGGATGCTTGTTTCCGGTTCAGGGAAGACCAGGCTTGGCAGGTCGGGCTGGACTGTTCCCATGAGGCACAGGGTCAAAACTGATTTGCATATAGCTGGGTCTGAACTGAGGTGGCGAAGTGAGCTAAAGAATGATGATGGATTCAACCCAGATCTGTGACTGGGGGTGAGTGTCTGAAAAGTTTCAGCACTCGGTCCATCATCTCCTTGTGTTTGTTATATCCGGGATGAAACACTTGGGGAGGTGAAGGGTGATCTGACCTCCACTGGGCAATCGTGTGCTGCTGAGGGTGACCTACAATGGTTTTGCATCAGCTGCAGATGTGGTTTGAGTAGATAGTTTGCTGCTGGGGGCCTGGACGCTGACATCCTGTTCCCCTTCCTCTACCTCAAAAGGATTGGAAGGCTTGCTGTTGCAGAGGCATGTTCCATAATTGTTTCTAATGGTATCCCCTCCTGAAGCCTCAAAAGGTGCGAAATTGTTGGGGGAACTGTCACACCGGTGGAGCGAGCCCAAAGGGGAGTGCTGTGACTTCGGTGTCCTTGAAATGCTCAAGTGCCAAGTCCGCCTTGTCTTAGAAGAGACGGGTCCCATTGAAGGGTATGTCCATAAGAGACTGCTGGGCATCACTAGAGAATCAATGGAACGGGTCCAGGCATGGCACCTAAGTACCACGCTAATCCCGACTGCTACACCCAGGCAGTCAGTAGCGTCCTGGCCCGACAAGATAGAGTAACTTACTACGTCTTGGCCGTCCTGAATAAGGTGCTGGCGTTTCAGCCTGACATCCTCTGGCACATTGGGCAAAATCCATATCCAGTAACACATGAGTGTATCTCATCAGGACGCAGCTGGTATTAACAGGCCTGAGGACAAGGCAGGCTGAAGAGAACATCAGTTTGGCAAACGCCTTCATATGTTTCGACCTCCTTTCTAGCAGGGCAGTCAGAAACACATTGGGATTTACACAGCTGGTGGAGGCCTGAACAACCAGGCTTTCAGGGGAAGGATGCCTGGAGAGGAAGGCAGGGCCCCCCAGGGCAGGCCGTCTTGCAATCTGTGTATTAGCTGAAGGGTCTAACTGTGTGCCTGTAAGTTCCTCATTAAAGGGCAGAAGAAGTTCTGGGTTAGTTTGTTCTGCCTGTTAGCCTTCACTTCAGTAGTGGGTAACGTCAGGTCCAGTACTTCAGCTGCCCTTTTAATCACTATTGCGAAGAAGGCAGGCTTCTCTGTGGACACAGTAGGCAATGGTGATTGGAGGCCAGTGTCCAGGGATGCATCTGAGCCACTGGCAACCTGCAAATCTAGGCACACATTTTCATCACTATAGACATCACTGGAGTCATTATCCTAATCAGCATCTTTATGAAAGCGATGCAGAAGCGTTTCGGGGTCAGAACTAGGGTATTCTCAGAGTCGATGCAATGTCGGTTGGTGTCTTTCTGGGTTTGAATCTGAGTCCAAAAGGACGATCGGCTCCCCCGTCGACAATGGTGCCGACTTCGATGCTCAAGGTTGAAGCATGGACTATGGCGTCATGCTAGTAGTCGACGTCAGGTCTGGAGTAGGATTGGACCTCGGGCGAGGTAGAGTGGCCCAGTCGCATTGGGGACAGATCCACCAGCGGTAAACCGTCGGGGGGCCACCGTGGATCCGTAGCGTACCCAAAATGTGGTCCTTGGCTTCTCGGAAGTCTTTAGTTTGTTGCAGTGTCTATGCAGGTCCAGGGACATATGGCCGTAGCGGGGGGTGGCTGGAGTTAGTCCCTGTGACTGAGAGAGTTCACGGCCTAACGGTACCTTGGGCGTTGCGAGAATCTGAATGGGGTAGTGATGGGGCGAGGAGGGAACTACGTTTGGTCTTCTCATGTTTCTTCGACTTCTTGAACTTACCCTTTTATTTCGACGATGACCGGTCACGAGATCAGCCCCAGGAGCGGAAGGGCATCAGTGTGACTGAATTTGACTGGGACCAGGCCTATCTTGACTTCTGTAGATGCTCAATAACGTACAGCTCGGCTTCGCGCCGCAAATTGCTTTATGGTTTATTTTGGGGAACTTGTCACATGATGTTGAGGTGTGCTTGGAACCCATACACCAGAGAGAGATCTTGTTAGGGTCCGTCATTGACATCTGTTTGTGGGATTATTTGCTTGGCTTAAATCCAGACACCTTAGGAGGGGACAAGGCCCCAGCACACTGGATTACATTTTGAAGAAGAAATCCTGCAATCCTGACTGATTTGAAGGAATGAGCTCCGAAGGCGCGGAAAGAAAGGAACTGACATGAGCGCGCAGAGGTGTTGGAAAGAGGAGTTGGTCTAACGGCTAGGGCGGTCGACCTCGAAGCTGGGGAACCGGGTTCGAGTCTCGGCAAGGAGGCTCAACATCCTGTGATTCTAGGCAAATCACTTAATCTCCCCGTGCCTAACAAAAATTAATGTGTCCTCATGTAACGCAACTGGTGCTCGTGTAAAGCGCTCTGATACCCGATACCCTCGGGTCAAGTTCGTGCTATATAAAACTGTAAAAAAAATTAAAAAAAAGAGGTGGCACAAGTATATTGAGCCTGACGTCACATCTGGGAAAACAGACCCGACGTGGAGCCGCACTACGCCACTTACTCACGCATGAGGGAGTTGCTATGAAAAATCTTCCGGTTTCAGTCTAATGCCTGGAGAAATTCACAAGGTGAGGAATCTGCAGTTGAAAGCCTCTATCAGAAAATAGTGATTTAAAGGTAAAGCAATTATGACAAGTATATGCAAATGTGGCACGGACATAATGAGCCCGACATCACATCCAGGGAAATGGACCCGACGCAGAGCCGCACAATGCCACCTACTCATGCACGAGGGAGTTGCTATAAAAAAATCTTCCGGTCCAGTCTGGTGCCTGGGGATATTCACAAGGTGAGGAATCTGCAGTTGGAAGTCTCTATCAAAAAGTAGTGATTTAAATCTAAGGCAATTATGACAAGATATGGAAATGTGCCAATATTTGTGGTACGCCCGGCGTCGGTTCGGATCCATTCGAGGATCCAAGGGAATCAACTGGTGCCGGAGGCAGAACCACTGGTGGAGAACCAGTAGGAGCCCCTCCCGAACCTGCAGGACCCAATAGTGAGTCAGCGGGGACGGGCCACCCTTATATGAGGTACATGGCTTCAAAGTCCGCAAGGTTGGGTGGGGGTCTCTCCAGGTAATGGAAACTCGGGAATGCGCAGAGCCAGCTCAAGAACAGGCTCTATAGCGGAGTCAGGCCTTGAATGAGGACGCTCCCTCATCTCGTCAGAAGACTTTGAAAGGTGGGGCAAAGTCAAAGACTTTTTCAACTTCTTCCTCTTCTACTTACCCAAAGACGACTTCGAGTGCGACGAGGAGCTAGGGATCGGCGACTGATCCCGGGACCTGCCTCCCGACCAAGATCAAGGCCGTTGCTGTGTCGCATGTTGAGCGGCAAGGAGCTTGAGGGACCGCTCCCTCAAGGCCTTGCGGTGCATGATTCAGCAGGTCTTCACTTCGTGGTCACGGTCGAGGCACCAGAGGCAAACAAGATGTTAATAAGTCACTAGTTGACATACCTGCTACATCAGGAGAAAGATCTCGAAAAAACTTCTACAAAAAGTAAAAAAGAGTCAGTCAAAAAATTACTGGAGGTAGCTCTCTTCGGATCTATGCTGACTGGCGCAGAAAGAAAAGAACTGACGTTACAGCGCTGGGGTGGTGCCTATATAGGCACCACGCATGTCACTTCCAGCGCGGTCGATGCAGACAACACCATGCGGAGTCGAACTACGCCACCTGCTGGCGCACAGGGCTACTGCGCAAAGAAATTCCACCTCCAGCCTGACACCTGCGGATAATTCTAAGGTAAGGAATCTGCGACTAGAAGTCTCTATCAGATAAGCCTGCACATCCTGATGCAAAACAGACAAATGGTCTTTCAAAACCTGCTCTGATGTAGGTGGCAGGTGCGGTGGGTCAAAAGGAATGGCAGGGCGTAGCCCTGTTTTACAATTTGAAGGACACACCTTGTCTGATGTCATTCTTTGCCATCCCTGAAGAAAGTGGCTGACCCTGCCTCCTACCAGATGGCTGTGTGCCTCTAAGTGGGCACTAAAGAAGTTTTGAGGTTGTTGCCAGAGGGGCGGTGGAAAGAGCGGTCTGTACACTGCCCCTGATGGCCTAGTTGTCTGTTGGCTCCATGGCCCCTACTTTGAAGGTGCTGGGAGGCCTGTTGTGCAGGTAGTGGGGGTTGACGATGTTGATATGCCAGGATCTGGAATATCCCCAAAAAGGGTGAAACTATTGGGGGGATTTCTGGACTGGTGCCAAAAGCCCCAAAGAGTGCTGTGACTCTGCTCACCTTACAATGCTCCACGGAACAGTCTGGCTTTTCGCCAAATAGGTGGGTACCGTCAAAGGGCACGTCCATTAAAAACGCCTGGACATCCCCGGAGAAGCCTGTGGATCTCATCCATACATGGCGCCAGAGCACCACACTTGTCCCAATAGCCCTCCTTAGACAATTAGTGGTGTCTAGGCCGAAGCAGATGATGAACTTAGCCACATCCTGCCATCCTGAATGGTTTGGGCCAAAGCAGCCCGCGGGTTTTCTGCAACTGCCGGTAAGATCTCACCAACCATGTCCCAAACTGTTTGGGTGTAATGTCCAAGGATGCAGCTGGCATTGACCAACCTCAAGGCAAGGCTGGCCGAGGAGAACATTCTCTTGCCAAATGTTTACATTAGTTTCGAATCTCTGTCTGGAGGAGTTGTCTAAAAAGAATTAGGGTGAACTCCGGTGACGGACGCTTGCACTACCAAACTCTCAGGAGTTGGATGTTGAGTTAAAAAAATCAAGGTCACCCTGAGCAGACATCTGTTTGCGACAGTCCCTACAAGGCTTAAATCTGTTCGTATGCAGTGAGTACCCAATGCAGCTCTCTGTAAAGCGTTTTCCTAGTCCTGCACCAAATACAACCCCAGCTAAAGTACCCCTCCCCATACCATGCAGAACACACAGCTATGAGGATTTACTTTAATATATAACACGCACAACTTCATCTAATAAGCCTCTCCCTACCCAGCTCTCATCGCAGCTTTCAGTTATTATGCAGTCATCCAGTCCCACTCGGTTGATGCAACCACAGCTCTCACTGCAGGTTTCACATATTAAGCAGGTTGGGTGTGTGTTAAGCTGGGATGCATAGGGAACTACCCGTGACAGTGCAAGGGGCCCAGGAAGGGGAGCTGGGTACATGCATGACGTACCCAGAGCTCCCTTCTCAAAGGGCATTGCTTGCAGGGAAGGCTTTTTTAACAGCCGCAGGCAGGTTGTGCTGTGTTCATAACTAAGGTGCATAGAGCGCTTCGAAGGACAGAGCTCAGACAGAACCGAGACAGGGGCTAAGGTGCTCACAGAGCAGGATCGCAACACAGAGAAAGTGAGTTGTGTGCTCAGCAGCGGCACCTTCGACACATCCAACAGGAGTGCAGGCATCAGAGGCGGTGAACTATGTGCTCAGCAGAGGCACTTACGACACATCCAACAGGAGTGAAGGGATCAGAGGTGGTGAACCGTGTGCTCAGCAGAGGCACTTACGACACATCCAACAGGAGTGCAGGCATCAGAGGTGGTGAACTCTGTGCTCAGCAGAGGCACTTACGACACATCCAACAGGAGTGAAGGGATCAGAGGTGGTGAACCGTGTGCTCAGCAGAGGCACTTACGACACATCCAACAGGAGTGCAGGCATCAGAGGTGGTGAACTCTGTGCTCAGCAGAGGCACTTACGACACATCCAACAGGAGTGCAGGCATCAGAGGTGGTGAACTCTGTGCTCAGCAGAGGCACTTACGACACATCCAACAGGAGTGCAGGCAGCAGAGGTGGTGAACTCTGTGCTCAGCAGAGGCACTTACGGCACATCCAACAGGAGTGCAGGCATCAGAGGTGGTGAACCGTGTGCTCAGCAGAGGCACTTACGACACATCCAACATGAGTGAAGGCATCAGAGGCGGTGAACTCTGTGCTCAGCAGAGGCACTTACGACACATCCAACAGGAGTGCAGGCATCAGAGGTGGTGAACCGTGTGCTCAGCAGAGGCACTTACGACACATCCAACAGGAGTGCAGGCATCAGAGGCGGTGAACTCTGTGCTCAGCAGAGGCACTTACGACTCATTCAACAGGAGTGCAGGGATCAGAGGTGGTGAACCGTGTGCTCAGCAGAGGCACTTACGACACATCCAACAGGAGTGCAGGCATCAGAGGCGGTGAACTCTGTGCTCAGCAGAGGCACTTACGGCACATCCAACAGGAGTGCAGGCATCAGAGGTGGTGAACTCTGTGCTCAGCAGAGGCACTTACGACACATCCAACAGGAGTACAGGCATCAGAGGCGGTGAACTCTGTGCTCAGCAGAGGCACTTACGACACATCCAACAGGAGTGCAGGGATCAGAGGTGGTGAACCGTGTGCTCAGCAGAGGCACTTACGACACATCCAACAGGAGTGAAGGGATCAGAGGTGGTGAACCGTGTGCTCAGCAGAGGCACTTACGACACATCCAACAGGAGTGCAGGGATCAGAGGTGGTGAACCGTGTGCTCAGCAGAGGCACTTACGACACATCCAACAGGAGTGAAGGGATCAGAGGTGGTGAACCGTGTGCTCAGCAGAGGCACTTACGACACATCCAACAGGAGTGAAGGGATCAGAGGTGGTGAACTCTGTGCTCAGCAGAGGCACTTACGACTCATTCAACTGGAGTGCAGGGATCAGAGGTGGTGAACTCTGTGCTTTCCAAAGGTGCATAAGGCACCTTCTAAGCCAGCGCAGATACCAGTGAAGCCGAGCTGTGTATAGGGCCCAGGTGCTCTTAGGCAGGGGAACTGAGAAAAACAGAGTTGTTACCAGTGCGAGGGTGCAAGACGCCTAGCAGGGGGAGTGCAGGGATCACGGACGGTCACTGTGTGCTGGCCAGAGATGCATAAGACACGTCTCAGGGGAATGCAGGGAATGGTGAATAATTTGTAGGGCTGAGGCACCTACGGCACCACCCAGGGGAATGGAGGTGCTCAGAGACAGTCAGTGTGCAGGTATGAGAAGGTGTGTGCATAAGGAGCTAGGGCTCAGGCACAGGAGTGCCCAGGGTAGCGGCGATGTGAAAGGCTGAGATGCAAAAGACACCTTAGAGCCATGCTGAGCCTGTGAGAGGTGAGCTGTGTACAGGCTGGTGTGCATAACGCACTCTCAGGGCAGTGCAGAGACAAGGGAAGGTGAAAGATGTGCACATCTGAGGTGCACAAGGCATCACTAGGGCGGTCTGTAGCTGCGGCCACACGAAAAGTATCAGGGGTGCAGAATTTGATAAAATATCCTATTGTTCAAAGGACGGGAAGCTTCCAGAATCTTCTTGTTCTCTTATAAAACAAATCTCCACTGGTCCCTTTTGGTGCCATGCAGCGAGGTGAGCCGTTCTCATCATATCAAAGCTTTGATGATCGCCTCTCTGATGATGCCAGGCCTCGTTAGATCCGGGTGGGATCTGATTCTGATGCCTCCTGACGGATCTACTTACGGGGGAAGGGAGGGTTGTGGGCGGAAGCTGTGTTTCCAGGTCTGGAATGCTCCGTCAGTCTCTGCACACACCCAAATAAACATGGTTAAGGGCATTCACCAACCCCCCTTCAATATCTTTCCTCGCTGGAAAAGGTTGGAAGTTTACTCCTGAGAAGAGCAGGAGTAAAATGTTTTCCAGGATGGGAGGGAATGAAGGGAAAGTGAATTTGCAATTGGTCAGTAAGTTTTCTCATGAGCAAGGGCAATTATGTATATTTTCTCATGCAAAAATGAAATTCACAAAGGTTTGCTCGGAGTGCGGCTTCCATGCCTACATTTGAAAACACTGCACGATTACACGATCAAATACGGGCAGGTATACATTTGGCATCCTTATTTATTTTCATGTGGGCCATAATGGTCTTACACTGATTCTCCATTATTAAAATGTTGTTTAAAATATTGGCCTGCATCAAACGTTTTACTAAATAATGCCTCCCAGAAATGGTATTTAAAGTTGCACAACAGTTTAGCAAACATTTTTTCCAAGTTGCAATTTTTCTATGTAATTTATGTCTTGGTTTTGCCAGTATAGCTGTCAAGCAGACATATCGGTGACAACATAAATAATAATTACGGCTCCCGGGTTTATGGTATTTTTTTTTATTGACATTTCCTTCTGTTCGTGTTTATTTTTTGCTCATTTTATCTGTATTTGTCCATATTTATTTTGGGCTTAGTGTAAAAAATAAAGCTCCAACGGGTATATTTCCATGTTTATTTAACCAACAAATATTTACTCGTGTTTGAATATCCAATGAGTTTTAGTCATTACAGTACAACACAGTCATCTGAAATCATCTGCATTGTAGAACAGCTTAAACAGTTGTACCACTGCACATATTTAGGCTTCTTTAGAAAATCTTTTTTTTTTTTTTAACTCTCCTGCCTGTCAGTCTGCACAACTATTTGCCTAGCATGCTTGATTGACAGTAGTGAGAATGGTCCAGAAGTAAACCTATTTTCTGTATTTTTCCATATTTAAAAATAAATACAGACAGGAAAGTAGATTATTTTCTGTCAGTATTTTTCTGAAACAATCAGAAAAAAGGGAAACTGGGAGCCTTAATAATAATAAAGTGGCCTTTGGGTCCCCCCTTTTCAATCATTGGCTTTCTTAGGCCGACCTCTTTCAGCCACTGGCTTGAGACGTTGTCAATCAGGTCTTGCCGCAGCCAGTAGAGTCTGCTGCTTGGGTGTATCCTTTATCTGCACTCCAGTACTTGCATTTCACTGAACGAAGCCTACTTTACAACTGCAGCCCCCATCCTGTCTGCTGACTCCCTCCTGTGTGTCTCATGCTAATGTGCTAACATATGCAAATAAAACCCAACTATTGTCTGTGCTAATGCTTGCTTTATTTTGAAACCAAACAATTGCCAATTCTGCTTTCGTGTTTATGCATGTATTTGCATATAACAAGGAGCCATTATAAAGAGCCTCAAATTGTCACATTTTGTAAACATGTGTACACTTATCCATCACTGGAGAAACAGGTGCACTGCCACTGGGGCTCAGGAATGTGAGAGACCAACTTCGACCACCTTATGGCTGTGTTACTGTTCAAGGGAGGTCAGGAAGCCCTGGCTTCCTAGAGCTCCTGACATTTTTGCTGGGGAAGCGCCTGCAGCGCGCACACTGCTGACGCCAGTCTCCGAGGCGCTGGGGTCACAGCCAGACGATGCCGTTCATAGATTTCCTTTAAATGCTTGGCCAGCTGAAAGCAATCCAATCCTCTCGTCTCCCTTCTAAACCTTAATGCAGTTTCCACCCAAGAAAGCGTTACTCGAGCTCCTGCAAGGAGCCCTCAGTGCGGGCTAGAGGGAGGCCTGCTCACGTGGATATCAGTGCACTCTTCCTGGAGCGCAGCCCCGCTGCACAATAAAGGTGAGAAACTGTAGAAGGAAGGACAAAACGTCCACTGTGGCAACAGAGGGCGGTACCAACCACCGCCCCTACAGCCAGGGACCTCCGCTGGAGGCTTCTGCCAGGCTCGCGCCCTCCGTTGTCCTCCAATGAGGACCCAGGCCTGGTGGAGGCCGCCATTTTGTACTTTTTGGTCACAGTGGTGCTCTGTCTGCTTCTTTAAGCGACGAGCAACAGTCCTGACATTCTGCCTCTTGAGGATGAAAGTCTGCCAAACACGTGTTTTAAAACAGGAGGAGGAGATGTGGCCTAACTGCCAGAGCTGCCAACTTTAGAACCGCGGAGCCAGGTTGGAGTCCCTTCGTTGGTTTAACATCCTGAGACTCTGGGCAAATCACTTCATCTCCCCATGCCATAAAAAAAACTGACCTTGTGTAATGTAATCTGGTGCTCATGTAAAGCGCTCCAATGTACTTGGGTCAAGTTTGCGCTACACAAAACCGCAAAAAACACACACAGGAAGCACCAAAGTCCAAGTTCATCTACTGCCGGAACGAGCCCCAACAACGGTACGAGTGAGTGGTGCCCTCAACGACTGAAGTCATTCCTCCATATCCCCAAAAATACCAGCTGTCGGGCTGGCCACAGGTCAAGTGGTCTGTGGGGTCCCTCAACTGGGACTTGGCGCTGGTGAACCAGGCGCTGTCTTTGCTCTAGTAAATGTCACACAACTTCTCTGTTGCAGGGACGCCTTCAGAGTTTTTGTAACAGTGAACTCCATCGCACTGAAGTGACTGAGGTCTGAATGCCTGAGGAATGCTCAGAATATGTCAGAAGGAACTGGAAATATACTACACTCTTGCATGTAGAACCCAAGGTCTATAGAGAGCAGTGGTGGTCGGTCCATGGCAGCCGCCATGGACCGACCACCACTGCGTACACTTCGCCATCAACAAACCCAAGGCACCCAAACCAGCCCCACGCCCACCTCGAAGGAACTGGAGCAAGGTTACCGACGAGCAACTTAACTCCACCCTCACCCGAGACAACCACACCTGGGCAACCGACGCAAACGAGGCAGCCAGAGAACTCCACACCTGGATCTCCAACTGCGCAGACGAGCTCGCCCCGCTACGCAACCCCGACAGACAACGCCCCAGGAAAGCCGCCTGGTTCACCACCGCTCTCCAAAAAGCCAGACGCACCTGCAGACGCCTGGAGAAGAACTGGAGAAACACCAAGACAACCGAAAACCACACCACCTACAAGGACGCCATGACGGACTACCACAACCAGATCAGAGCCACCAAGAGGAACTTCATCCACAACAAAATCCTGGCCAACTCCACCAACTCCAAGGAACTTTTCAGTGTCATTCAAGAATTCACCAACCCACGCAGCGAAGCCACAGACATCACCCCATCCCAAGACCTCTGCGACAAGCTTGGAACCTATTTTCACCTCAAGATCAAAAACCTCTACGACAACTTCATCGACCATCCACCAGGCGCTACAGACGACCCCCGCCCCCCAGAAACACAAGCCAGCCCACCATCTCCAACTAGACACCGATCACGGCCGAAGACACCGCCTCGACCATGAAAAGCATCCACTCGGGGCCCCTACCGACCCCTGCCCCTCACATCTACCACAGAGCCGCGGCTGCCATCGCACCCGAACTACAACGCACCATCAACACCACCTTCAAAACAGGCACCTTCCCAGATGACTGGAAGCGCGCAGAAGTCAGACCCCTGCTCAAGAAGCCCACAGCTGACCCCACCGACCTCAAGAACTATCGGCCCATCTCGCTCCTCCCCTTCGCAGCCAAAGTTGCAGAGAAAACAGTCAACAGGAAACTGACACGATTCATTGAAGAGAACGCCGTCCTCGACCCGTCCCAATCCGGATTCCGAAGCAACCACAGCACAGAGACCGCCCTACTCGCCGCCACAGACGACATCCGCACCCTCCTGGACCAAGGCCACTCCGCAGCCCTCATCCTACTCGACCTATCAGCGGCCTTCGACACCGTCTCCCACCGCACACTAGACGCCAGACTACACGACGCAGGCATACAAGGAACAGCCCTGGACTGGATCAGATCATTCCTCACCGGAAGAAGCCAAAGGATCAGACTCCCACCCTTCCTCTCCGACCCCATGAAAATCACCTGCGGAGTCCCACAGGGTTCATCCCTGAGCCCCACCCTCTTCAACATCTACATGGCCCCCCTCGCAGCCATCGTCCGACAACACGGCCTCAACATCGTATCCTACGCCGACGACACCCAGCTCATCCTCTCCCTCACCAAAGACCCCACCACTGCCAAACTCAACTTCCAGAAAGGAATGCAAGACGTCGCAGTCTGGATGACCAACAGCTGCCTGAAGCGTAACACCGAGAAGACAGAAGTCCTCGTCCTCGGTACCACCCCTTCTGCATGGGACAGCACCTGGTGGCCGACCGCCCTCGGAAGCCCACCTACCCCCTCAGACCACGCCAAGAACCTCGGCATCGTACTCGACTCATCACTCACCATGAACCGACAGGTCAACGCCGTCACCTCCAGCTGCTTCAACACCCTCTGCATCCTCCGCAAGACCTTCAAGTGGATCCCCCCTGAGTCAAGGAAGACAGTCACCCACGCACTCATTACCAGCAGACTGGACTATGGAAACGCACTCTACGCCGGCATCAACAAGTCCCTACTCCGCAAACTTCAGACAATACAGAACACCGCCGCCAGACTCGTCCTCGGCATCCCCCGACACGAACACATCAGCCAACACCTACGAAGTCTCCACTGGCTCCCCGTGGAGAAAAGAGTCACTTTCAAAATCCTCACTCACGCCTACAAATGCCTACACAACAACGGACCCAAATACCTCAACGACAGAATGAACTTCCACGTACCCAAAAGAAACCTCCAATCTTCCAACCTCGCACTGGCCAAAACCCCGCGCACCCACAGAGCCAGAGCAGGAGGAAGATCCTTCTCTCACATTGCAGCCAAGACCTGGAACGAGCTACCGGCAGACATCAGACGTGCCCCCTCCCTGAACACCTTCAGGAAGACCCTCAAGACCTGGCTCTTCGGCTAAACAGATCTGCGGACCCCCCCCCCTCAGCGCCTTGAGACCCTCACGGGTGAGTAGCGCGCTTACAATTCCCTGGTTGATTGACAGTGGCCCTTGAAGGAAGGCAGTGAAGTAGTGGGATGCCCCCCAACATCCTGAACAGGGCAGCACCAAGACTGGGATGGCACAGCACCTGGTGCGCGGGTTTGTAAACCCTTTTCTAAGAGGTCGGCACCTGTGGCCTGTCTAGAGTCCAACTACCCAGGCTTTTGCTGGGCTGCTCCAGATAACGGTGTCCTGCTGGTAACGATGACTGCTCAATACGTGAAAACCAAAGATTGGGCACAAACCCTAGCAATTTGCAAATGGACCCACAACTAAATATCCAGATTTCCTCCTAACAGCATCACAGTATTGAATTTAGTCTACAGTCCTGCATAGGATGTTCTCTTCAGACCTCATCAGCAGGATCTCTATGTCAGTCTTGCCAAATTGTGGAAGAGAGCTTGGTTCTCATCAGCGTCATTTTAAAAAATGACCATTCAAAAATCTGAAAGGGTGATAGGGACGTAAAAGAACCATCATGAACTGAGGACATATGTGCAAGGGAGAGAAAAAAACGTGAGAGTGCTTCTGAGAGACAGGAGGTGAGAGAGGGATACGAGCAAGAGCAGGCACAGTGCGAGGGATGTTAGATGTGTGAGAAGGGCAAGTCAGTGGGGGCTGCAAGAGAAGTGAGGATGAGAAAGTGCAAATATAATCTGTTGGCGAGAGGAGTATTTCATTGAGAGGTGAAGGTGTGAGTGAAAATGGGATGGTAAGAGAAGTGGTGTGGGACAGAATAGGGAGACTTTTAGAGAAGGCTGTGAAGAAGGTAAGACTTGAAGATATGTGAAATTAAATGTGGGACAATCATGTATGAGATACAATAATGAGATGACCGTCAGGAAGAGTAGAGTTTGTGACTGTCGTGAAGAGTAGTTTGTGTGGTGAGACTCTGGGAAGGGACAAGGATATAGATTGCTGGGTGTCGAGGGATAGATAGAAATGGGTGTGCACATGAAGTGTGTAAGAGGACGGCATGTGAGCCGGAGAAAGGGGAGTGGAGGGTTGAGAAGAGACAGTGGGAGGCTCATGCATTTAAGAAGAGGAAGGGGGATGAATGATAAAAAAGGAGTTCAAGAGGGTAGCTGTGAGAAAAAAGGCAGTGTTGGACACACAAGACAGAGAAGCAAGTTTTGTTATTTCCAGTACAAGCAACAAATGTGGCACAACTGCTAGAGTGGGTGGTACGCGTACCTTGAACTAGGGATGACAAACCTTCTGCTGACTCCAGCTGGTGCAGGTGGAGACAGAAATTTTAGAGAGGTGGTGGTGAGAGCTAGGCGGTGTGTGAGAGTGGGAAAAAGTAGAAGAGTGTGGCAGAAGCATGTATAATTAATTTGGGATACAAGAGAGCGGAAGGTGTACATGAAGAGCGTGAGGGTATCAAGGGTAAGAAAAAAGGGTGAAAAGCCAAATGAAGGTGAAGTAAGAAAAAATTACAAGAGACCGAGGAGAGGGGGGTAATGTAAGCCAATGAGGTGCATAAGAGACAGAGGGAGGGAAAGTAAGAAAGTGAAAGAGGAAAAAGTAAGGAAAGAAGAGATTGGAAAGCGATAGAGAGTGAGAGAGAAAAATATCTTATAGAAGGAGGGGGAACAAAGAGAGAGCAGGGAGACAACAAAAAAGCAGCATAGAGGTGTTTTTTTGTTTTTGCCATTTTCTCTTAAAAGCACAAGGTATTTACCCTCAGTAACGCTTTTGTGGTAGTGACTCTATCTAACCGTAGATTCCTTACCATAGAATATTCCCCATGTGTCAGACTGGATCCGGAAAATCTTTAGTAATACTTCTGTGCGCCAATAGGAGGCATTGGTCGGCTCCATGTCAACGTCGTCCACATCGGAAGTGACGTCGCAGTGCAAATATATGCCCTAACCTGCCACGGATCAGCTTCTTTCATGACTATTTATGCACCAAAAACACGCAGACATGCCAGAACTGAAATTTGACCACTGTGCAGTATCTATTGGTATCTTTTAGGTGAAGAGCCCAGTTCACAGAACAGGAAGGATGGGAGGGTAGTGCGGAATCTACGGTTAGATAGTCTCTACCAGAAGAAATGTTCCAGAATGTAAGTAACTTGGGTTTAACCACTGGTTCCTCACCTTAGAATAAATACCACAGCAATAACTTCCCTGAGGTGTGTCTGTGAACTAGCTCAAACCAAAAAGTGCTGGAGAACTGAACGGGCGTAATGCAGTCTCAGCGGACCAGACTGTCTAAGCAGTAGTGCTTCGTGAATGTGTGACGCCCACATGACAGCTTGCAGATGTCAACAACAGGTACCCTGCGTGCTAACCCAGTAGTAGTGCCCTTGGCCCTGGTGGAATGGGCCCGCAAGCCCTCAAGAGACTGTTTTTTAGCTAATGCGTAGCAGATCTTGATGCAGAGTACAATCCATCAACAGATGGTCCATTTCTGCATCACCTTGTCCTTTTTCTCTCCAGTGAACTCAGTGAGGAGTGGATTGTCCACCTGATACTCTTTGGTGCGATCAATGTAGAAAGGGAAAGCTCTCTTTGGGTCCAAGCGGTGGAGTCTGTCCTCCTCAGAAGGATGAGGTGGGGTGAAAAATGTTGGCAGCCTGATGTTCTGGTTGACATGAAGGGGAGTGACCACCTTCGGCAGAAAAGAGGCATGTGTCCCAAGAACCAATTTGTCCGGATAAAAGCTGGTGACCAGAGGGTGAACCGACAGAGCTTGAAGCTCGCTGACCCCCCTGGCCGATGTAATGGCCACCAGGAAGACTGTCTATATTGTCAGCAGCCTCAGAGGGCAGCTGTGCAATGGCTGAAAGGGAGAACACATGAGGTATCCCACAACTAAACTGAGATCACACTGGGGAATAACAAAGCAGGTAGGAGGGAACAAATGTTGCAAATCCTTGAGAAAACGTGTCACAACTTGAACAGGGAGGGCTGATCCTGCAACTGCGGAGATGCCGAAAGGTAACCCTTAACAGTGCCCAGGGCAAGGCCTTGCTGGGATAAAGACAAGAGAAACAGCAGCACCTCCAATAGAGATGCAGAAAGAGGGTCCACTAGATGTGAGGAGCACCAAGCCACAAACTTGTCCCAACGGCAGGCGCATACAGTCTTAGTTGAGGGACGCCTGGCTGCCAGGATGACATCACAGGCTTCAGTAGGAAGGTCAGAAAATCTCAACTGTCACTGCTCAATCTCCAGGCATGAAGGTTGAGGGTGCGCAAGTTTGGTTGCAGGACCCTGCCCTGCCGCTGCGACAGGAGATCCTCCGAAAAGGGCAGTATAATCGGAGGACAGATGCTAATGCTCAGGAGTTCAGGATACCATACTCCCCGTGCCTAATCCGGAGCCACTAGGATGACTTGAGCCCGGTCAGTCCTGATCTTCTTGAGAACCCAAGGCAGGAGAGGTGTTGACGGAGAAGCGTACAGGAGTCTGGGGTTACAGTCTAATCAGAACGTGTCACTGAGCAAGAGCCACTTTGTAAACTCCAATGGGCAGAAATGCTGGCATTCTCAGTGGTGGCAAACAGATTTCGCCACGGCTCTCCCCATTCTCGGAAGAGACTTTGCTCCACCTCTGGGTGTAAACACCATTTGTGACCCGCAAGGCATTGCCAGCTGAGTTCATCTGCCCTGACGTTCAGAGATCCCGCCAGGTGCTGCATGACCTGAAAGATGTTCTGGCACTCCACCCAAGTCCAGTGGCGCAGAGCCTCCTGGCACTGGGTACATGATCCCACCCTAACCTGCTTGTTGCTATACCACATGGCAGTGATGCTGTCCATGAACACCTGCACTAACCTTCCCTAGATGGATTGAAGGAAGGCTTTCGATGCAAGGTGGACATCCCTCAGCTCAAGGAGATTAATATGAAGCTGATACTCTGCCGAAGACCAGAGTCCTCTCATCTCCACCTCTCCCAGATGGCTGCATCATCGGTCACCACTGTCAGCTCCGTGTGGGGTACAGAAAAGGGGTCTGCTGCTGACCTAATCGAGGTTCTTCAGCCACCAATGTGGACCTTTTGCAGTCTTCTTTGAAATCTGGACCAGGTTGGAGAGATTCCTTTGGTGCTGCATCGACTAGGACTTCGTTTCCCACTAGAGAGACTGCATGTGCCATCATGCATGCTTCATCAGCAGGATGCAGGAGCCCGTCAGACCCAGGAGCCTCCGAGTCAGTCTCACCGAAATCCAGGATTGAGGATGAAACATCAGGATAATAGCCCGGATGTCCTCAGCTCGCCACTCCGGAGGATAGGCGCTGAACTGCATCGTGTCCAAAATGGTGCCCATGAAAGGGAGTGTCTGAGAAGGAGTCAAGTGTGACTTTGGTATGTTAAACGTGTACCCCAGCCAGTGCAGAAGGTTCGCTGTAGTGTGGAGGTGGCCGACGTCTGCCTGGGGCGAGCAGGCCTTCAGCAGTCAGATGTCGAGGCAGGGAAAGACTGGAAGCCCTGGCCCCCAAAATGTGCTGCAACCACTGCCATCACTTTCACCACACCCAGGGGCACTGATAAGGCCAGAGGCAAGCATAGAGAAGAGGAAATGTTTGTGCCTACGGTGAACCACAGATAACGCCTGTGGGCTTGCTGGACTAGGGATGTGGAAATATGCGTCCACCAAGGTGAGCGTCTTGGATTTCTCTTTTAGAAGAAAGACGCTGATTTAGTATGGGGCGGAGGCCTCTGTCATTTTTCGCCACGTGAAATTAGCGGGAAAAGCAACCACGTCCTACTTCTAGAGCTGGCACCCTCTCAATGGCTCTTCATAGCTAAAGTAGCTCCACTGGCTCTCCATTCAGAAACAAGCACAAGTTAAACTCTCACCCACAATTTCATACACTACATAACACTGGCCCAGTATACCTAAACAATAGTATCTGCTTTCACAAACCTTCCAGACTTCTCCGCTTGTCCGGATTCCTACTTGCACAAATCCCACATATGCGGAAACGCCGATCCGGCTGTTGAGCTTTCTCCTACATGGCTCCTAAAGCTTGGCACGACCTGCAGCTACACATAAGAGCCTCCTCCTCACTTCTTGAATTCCACAAGAAGCTGAAGACCTGGCTTTTTGGGTAGTCCTGCTAGGCCCTAGATGTGGCTAGACTCACACCTGCTCAGCGCCAGGATACCCTTCCGTGTGGTAATGTGCCCAGGGATCTGGGAGTGACAAGGCTTTCCTGATAACACTTGAGTGGTGTGTCAGCTCTGCCACCAAATAGGCGGGAGCCACCCAAGGTCAACTCAATCAGGGATGATTGGACATTCCTAAAAAGCTAGTGGACCTCACCCAGGCATGGCTGCGAAGTGCCACTGTTGAGGCTATGGCCCCATGCAGGGAGTCTGTGGTGTCCAGTCCACACCTGATAGCGAACTTAGCTGCATCCCAACCATCCACCAATGCTTGGTTCAGGATGGCTCAGACTTCTTCAGGGAGCATGGGCAGCAGCTGCGCAACGGAGTCAAATAGAGCGTGGGAATATCGGCCCAAGAGACATGCGGTGTCCTCCAACTGCAAGGCCAAGCTAGTGGAAAAGATTTGCCTCTCAAAAGTGTCCACCTCTTGGATTCCCTATCTGGGGCGCAATTACATATAGGGCGCACTTTCCATGTTTGCGCTACAGTGCACCGTCAAACAGGTGTACCATGCGCAAACAGGGAAAGTGCACCCTATTATGTTGAATGTGCTGCCCTTAGGGCAGCGACAAACTTGGTGCTGCCCTAAGGGCAGCGTGTTCAAATGAAATATAGAACGGCTGCTTTAAAGCTGCTCCGTTTTTCTCTGCAGATTCAGCAACACACCTGCACTTTTAGGAGGGGAGAGAGAAAACACCTTGCAGGCGGGTGCAGTGAGTGACTGCACCAGCCTGCAAGGGATGTCTGGGGGGTCCAAAGGGGGCGCATGGACAGTGCGCCACCTTTTTGTGGCACACTGTCAGTGCGCTTTCTGACAGCTTTGTTGCCTTTGCGCCTGCGTCCATAATATGGCCCGAGTGCAGAGGAAAAGAGATTCCCTCATTGGCATGGGGCCACGCCCCCATGCAAATGAGGGAACGCCCTCTTGAGATATCGCTAGCGTAGGGTGACCAGACATCCCGGATTTCCCCAGACGGCCCCAGTTTTGTCCCGATACTTTTACCAAAAATGAAATAAATGCCCCGGTTTTGAGGAAAGTTTAGGGGACAAAGGCACTAAAGAAAGACGCTGCTCATTCTTTAACTTCCACTGGACCCACTGGCACGCAGCGAGAGACGAAGGAAGACATTCCTCGACCTGCATCGCTGCTGCCTTTTCCCTCCGACAGAAGAGGCAGCAGCCAAGCTTGGCATGTGCACAACACGTCCTCCTAGCCTATCATACTATTATGACCTTTTTACATAGATTGTATTGTATTGTAATTGCATTTATATAGCGCTTACTACCCCCACGAGGCGTCAAAGCGCTTTTTCGGCGAGCAGCGCGCTACTCCGGAACCCATAAAGGATTAGTGGAGAATTTGTATAGTGGAATATGAAAGTATTTTGAGTGGTGGATATGTTAGTCAGTTATTTGGATTGAGAAGGACAGTGGAGGGACAGAAGAGGAAAAAGGTTTGCATTGATATAGCGCTTGCTACCCCTGATGAAGTGTTGAAATGCTTTTCGGTAAGTAGCACGCTACTCCGGAACCCAAACAGAATTAGTGGAAATTAGTATAGGGAAACATGCAATTCATTTGAGTGGTGGACATGTTAGTCTGTTATTTGGATTGAAAAGGAATAGTGGAGGGATAGAAGAGGGAAGGGTCTAGATTTTTTTTTGGGGGGGGGGGAGAGTTCATAGCAGTAGGAGGAGGTTTGGGATGAGTAAAGGGGAGGTGGAGGGGGAACTGTCACAGGGAAGGGTTTAGAAAGCTTTGTTTGAGAGATCTGAATAGTAAAAGAGGTATCGGAGGATGCAAGGACGGGTAGAGGAGGGAAGAGTCTAGAAAGGGTTATTTTAGGGATCTTAGTAGTGGAATGGGGTTTGGGATAAATGAGAGAGTGGAGGTAGAGGATATATTGATAGAGGTATAGGGTGAGAAATAGGGTAGAGCATTGGAAAGAGTAGCAGAATGAGGTTTGAGATGAGTCAGAGTTGAGGTAGAGTATATATTGAGAGTGGTATAGGGTGAGAAATAGGGTAGTGCATTGCGGATTTAGAAGAAAAGCAATAAATATATAGATACATGAGTACATGGAAGGTATATATGCATAAGGAAGGTAATATATGTAGATTGAAGATGCATTTAATAAACTCCGGCTTTCAAGCGTTGTTGTACTTTAAATTAATTTGTTTTCAATTTTTGTAATTCAATAGTGAAGCAATTGTAGATAAATAGTTATGATAAAAGATTTACTTATTTATGCTATCACTTATATACATGTCAAAAACAGAATAATATAACTATAAGTAAATGTACATTTGTTAAGCAGAACAAACGAATATCTATATTTTTAAAAACATAATTACACACGTTTATACAAAGCAATAGACATATGTAGGTACATAGCTATAGTCCAAATAAATGCTTATATACAGAGAACTATTTTTCTGCATGCAAAGCAAGTGTCACATTTATGAAAAAAAGCCAACATATGGTGTGCAGCGCCAGAGTATCATCGGCTCAATGCCCTGCATCATAACTCTAAATATTTCTTAGATCAGCAACTCGCTGTCATATGTCTTTGTTAAAATATGAACGTGGGGTATGTCCCCAGGGCACTGGTCAATGGTCCTTCAATTAAGGCTCCAATTCTTTAACAAAAGCAACGTTTTCACCGTAGGTTTAAATGCAATAGTTATTTATGTAATTTCTTCTCAATACAAAGTTCCATGGAAAATTCAAACTTCATTTCCCACATTGCATCTGTAATGCTTCTCAAAATACTAGCTTTGTAAATCCTTTACGAAACCCAATGCATTTCGGCCTCAAAAGGCCTTCATCCGGGGATGATCTGTAATGTTAAAACAACGAGTCTAAATATACAAGATCACGGGGTTTAGATGGTAACATGCACTCTAACCGAAAACAACTGGCTTGTGCTTTAAAAAGTGTGAAAAGAACCGTGCTCGTGTGACAGTATACAACCGAGATCAGTTAAATGAAATATACGAGTTAAGTGAACATTTTCGAATCATACAGCTGATGAGAGAATCGGAGCACGCCATCACAGCTTTGCGAGTAAGTTCGCTGTAGCTTTATACTTTTAGCATCACAAGTTATTTGATATTTAAGCACAGAATAACTTTACATTTCGAGAGAGCTCGGTATATCACAACGCACTTTTTTGCACTTATATTTTTTGAGCACGAGCAAGTTTAAACTCGTAGATAACAACACTGAGGATTTTCACTTAACTCGTATATTTCATTTAACTGATCTCGGTTGTATACTTTCACACGAGCACGGTTCTTTTCACACTTTTTAAAGCACAAGCCAGTTGTTTTCGGTTAGAGTGCATGTTACCATCTAAACCCAGTGATCTTGTATATTTAGACACGTTGTTTTAACATTACAGATCATCCCCGGATGAAGGCCTTTTGAGGCCGAAATGCATTGGGTTTTGTAAAGGATTTACAAAGCTAGTATTTTGAGAAGCATTACAGATGCAATGTGGGAAATGAAGTTTGAATTTTCCATGGAACTTTGTATTGAGAAGAAATTACATAAATAACTATTGCATTTAAACCTACGGTGAAAACGTTGCTTTTGTTAAAGAATTGGAGCCTTAATTGAAGGACCATTGACCAGTGCCCTGGGGACATACCCCACGTTCATGGGGATGCTCTTAATTTGATGACAGTAACACTCTGGTTCAGAGAGTGATACCCAGGAGGCACGGCGCATTAAAAATATTTTCTTAAGATTCAGCAGTGCACGCACGACATCTTTTTGTTAAAATATGCACATTTGAGGGGAACCACAAAATTTGCTTTTATTATTTACTGTGTGATTACCACAAAAACACTTATATTTACTATGTGAACAGGATAATTTGTTGTCAATTTTAAAAGCCAAGTCTATGTAGCAGTGTCTCTGAAATTGCGTCTTCTGCACAATCATATGTCGAGTGTTATAGTGTAGCCCTATCGCATCACTGCCATTTCGTAGCCCTGCTTCTTATATATAGCCGTTCCCGGTTTTTAGTTAAAGAATCTGGTCACCCTAAGCTGGCGCAACATGTGCGCCAGTGTTATCTGTATTACAAAAGGGGCCGCACAAGGTAGCATCTAAGAGTGTGCTACAACCCAAAAGACTGGGTGCTTAATTAATAAATAAGGAACATGCCAAGTATTTATCCCAACAGTGCACAACTACAAAAAGTTGTTTTCACTGTGCAGGTAAAGTGGCATTTTCCTAGAGAAAGGGCTAGTTGTAATTGAAAGTTATATTCTACGATTGCAGTTAGAAAATACTAACAACATGATTCAGAGGTCCTTTTTAATGTTTATCAAAAATCTAGTTCAGTGCTGAAACTTTATATTTTTGTTAAACGTCTTGAAAAGGTAACATTTAAAAAAGGAGACTTTGTGCTGACTGAAAGCATTAATTCAGCTCAGTTGGGCTTCCCCCCTGACAGCCTTGATGAGGTGTAAACCCCTCCTCTCCCAGAGAAACAAAAGGACTGTTTCTCAGAGCAGGAGCATGAAGATGATTCAATGTGAGTCACTTATCTGGTGATGTGCCAGGTAGGAGTAGTTAGGAACAGGTCATCAAACAAAGGGCCAGGGCTGAGGCTTGGCTTTTGATATGGTTAAGTCAAGAGGAGGTTCACGTGGCAGAAAACGTTCCTTAGGGGATGAACCCTCTCAGACATTATTCTGTGCTATAGGAGGGGTGAGCCATCTTCCCAGAAGAGGGGGTGGTTCCTCATTTTCATAGGGCTCTACCAAGGAGGAGAAACTCAAGATCTGGCTTTTCGACTGAATCCCACAGCCCAGCGCCTGGATACCCTCATGGGTGATAAGCTGTGCTATACAAGTACCTGATTGATTGTTTCACTTCCAAACAAAAAATACAAGGGTCACGAAAATGAAAGAAGAACTACAATTGGAGTAATGGTACAACTGCCATCATTGCTGGTAATAAGTGTGGCAATGATTATGAACTCTGCATAGCACAAAGAGGAGAAATACAAGCTCCAGTGGCACCCAGCGGCAGACAGATGTACATCTCAGATTCGTGGTGTATACCTTGAGCTATACCAACAAGACACTTTGAAATAAGAACTACGTATCAGTTTAACCCACGTGGAGCTGCAAGACCTGAGGAGGCAGAAGATTCTCTATTTCAAGCCCAAGTTTATAAAAAATGCCTCATCACTTAAAATTCACACAGTTTCCACTTTTAAAACTCTTCTGAAAAGTCCTGAAGCCAACTAGTCTGGCCAACTAGAGCCGCCAGTGGAACACGGGGATTATGAAGACACCTACATATCACTGATTCAGCAAAGGTACCCAAAATATCTTTAACTTCACTCCTTCACGAAACCATTCTATAAACCCCCTACTCTTTTTGCTTCCAAAGTTGCACTGAGATATTATCTTTAGTGTCATTAAGAGGGGTAAGTTGGGCTTGAGCTGTAATTGGGAGATGGACCCAGAGCAGATAAGAATTCAGACAACCGACAGGTGCGCAAAGCAGGATATCCAAGTCCCTCATCATAGTATCCCTGAGCTCAGTCTCCGGATGAACCCAGAAAAACAAGACCAAGGATCTCCAGCATGCAAATGAAAAGAAACTAAATTCAGAGTCGAGACCTCAGGATGAGGTAGGTGCCAGATCGTCATCAGAAGCTACACCTGCAAAGACACAGTACTCAGGACTTTTCGCCTTTTGTTAAGGATCACTTGAGGGTGACACCTGTTCACATGCCGGCAGAGAGATATGGCTTACCTTCTCTGGCACTTTATTTAGCAGATGTTGTATGCACATCGCTGACAGACACCAATGAAAGACCTTAGTACCATAACGAGGAATAATAAATGTTTCTGCACCTTGATGGTCTCTAGGAACCAAGACATGTTTGACTTTGGCAAAAAAATTTATCTTGTAAAGGGTGTGGAATGACAAGCATGTTGAGACCCTCACGGGTGAGTAGCCGCGCTATACAAGCTCCTGACTGATTGATTGAAGCATGTCTTCTCAATTGGAGGACTGTAGGCCTTCTTCGGGGCCTAATTTTACAGATTTATTTAATTTATTTGGTATCACGAGAGTATGTTGTCTTTTTCCCATTTAATCAGAACGAGAGTCTAAATGTGCCGAATACTTGATTACTGTGCAGTTAGGCTCGAGGCGGCTCGTTGACTCCTGGAATGTCTCTAGCAGCTAGTCTCAGGAGGGGCGACCTCTAGGCTTTCTGTTCTACATTTAGACCCATCCATGATACCTACGCGTGGAGAGGATGAGAAAAATTGATTATGTCCAGGAGATTCCAAGCTTGCATCTACTGGTCAAACGTGTTTGATGCACATTATCACTGCAGAAGAGTATCACCTGTTCTTGGATGCTGGATTCCAACACTATGGTAGATGCTTTATTCAGGCACAGAGATGCATATTTGTCCGAGGAACCAGCACAATGTACAATGTCATGCTGCTGTTGAAGCAATGCCTGGAATTGGCTGATATAGGATACAGTTGTAGTACCAAGGTAAGATGCACATAAAGCTGTGTACCACTGTCAGCAACTAAGACAACATGACCTTCAAGTGTTTAGAATAATACAGAGACACATTTGTGCTCCTAAGAAAAATAAAGATTGTTGTTGTCATAGCTGTTCAGAAGTTACCGATTTTAAAGGAATGCAATGTATGATGCGTGCCCTGCTTCCTTGGCAGTGTCTTTATCTTAGAAACATCTAGGGCCACCAAGATGGGAAACTAAGAAGGTTTTCAACTTCTACAGGGGTGGTGACAGAGATGCCAGACAATAAACCAAGTTTTCCCTGACAACATGCACCACCAAATGTGGACGACATGCTCAAACTACAGAACTATGAGGAAGATTGAAGGAGTCCCCATTTGAGGGATAAGGTATGAGTGACTTGCTACGTTCTGGCAGGTGTACCATCCTGTGATATATGCACTGCATTGTGATGCTTAACCCTATTGCATCTGTATTAAATCCTGCAGACAATAAACGCTCCATCCTGAGCTTCTGAGATAGAATGGCCCGGTGCTCTTCCAGGATAAGGGGCGGCACCATTTTTACTGTTATTGATTGGTGTGGACGCTCAATAAATGCTGGCAGCTTGATAGACTGATTGATGTGAAACTCTGAAAGCACTTTACATAGGAAAGATACTTAATGTAAAGAACAACCTCATCTTTAGTCAAAAATGCATACGGCACATTATCGATAATGCATGTAGAACAATCGCATGGCAAGCAGAAGTAATGGCCTCTAAAAAGGTCATTACCCAAGTCAGAGACATAAAAATAAAACTATGGCATGGCTGGCAGGGAAACCCCAACAAATAGAGCAGCACAAATGAAGCCTCACTCTCGAGTAAAGCAATTTCACAGAGGGAGCTTAGCTGTAAGGCTCTTCAAATATTGCTGAACCGTGGTTTAGTGAAGTAAGAAGCACAGTAGTAGAGTTATAATGACGCACTGCAAAGAGCACTGCCTTCAATGGGTGTTTGCATTATAAGCATTCTTACTCCTCCCAAAATGAGACTACTGCACATGACTGCACACCTACAGCGAGCACTTCTTTTTATCCGCAGCCATTCTCTAGTTTCTCATCCCTGTTGGAGTATATTTATTAAACTGATATAGAGTTCAAACGTTTGCCCCGCTGACAAAACCTCACTCTTCCAGAACTTAGCTACGGAACAAGCTCCATCATGGGCAGGAAATGCCCAAAAACGCAACCTCCTTCCCTTATACAAAACAAGCACTGGCAATACCAAAAGGTATGGCTTATGAATGAAAGTGCCTTTTGTGTCATTGTTTGGTTGAGGAAAGCAATAAGTCATCATACATGCACTCACTCATCTTTGCACTCATGTATCCATTCATTCACCCGCTGACTCGTTCTTGCATTCACCATCTTACACAACCACAAAAAACACACACTAAGCAACATACGCAAGATAAATTAAAAGAATACAAGTACAAAAAAAAGAACACATGATATTGCCTAAACACGGTGGGCATAAGCTTGCAATAACAAGATGAAATATAGCAGCTGGTGTCCGTCTTGGAGTAATATTGTACATAGTCTATCATTGTTTTAAAGTTTCAGCATGACAGCCACGTTTACAATCGTGTTGGCCAGTTTGGAATGGTAAGACAATGATACTCTATGGACAACAGCATTCCATAAGGGTCACCTGGTTTACAGGAAGTAGCTACAGGGGATGGGAGCACAGCAGATGAAATGAGCAGCAAGCTATTAACCTATCAGCAGTGCCTAGAGAACTGGATGGAAGCACAGTGTAAATGACACTCAAAGAGGCCAATGGCAGAAGAAGGCTGACTCAAAGGCCCTGCTATGTATCTATATGGATCTATATCAATTGTTGATGTAAGGACTCGTTTTGTTCTAAAAAAAACAGCCAAAATTAGTCCTCACATCAACAATTGATGCAAGGACGCATCTTGCCCTAAAACATAGTCCTGAATGACAGATTTGCATTTTGCTTAATCTTCCTGAAATTTCGTATAAGTGCGTAAAAGCAAATTACGTACCTTTTGCACACCCTACAAAGTACCTGCCTACATCCTTAGAAGCCTATTGCCTTTCACACATGCTTTTGACAATAAGTTAGTCAGGCCTACTTGCTTTGTCATAACTTTTTATTATAAACAAATCACTCCTGATAAATCGGATATAAGCTTCACCGGTGAACCGATAAGGCCTATAGCCTTTACTGTTGGCTTGACACAATAACCAACACAGGCCTACTGAAGTGTGCATGAACTGGCAACCATCATGCACAGAGTTATAAAACTACAAATATGTACGGAATTACAACGGGCAAAACAATAAACAGCTCTTCTCAATAAGGCCTTTCAAGAACCATCACAGTGAAAATTTTCTCCCAGTGTTTGTCCGAGTGGGTGACAAACATCACACCCTTGCCTAGTACGGCAATCTGTGACATTACAAGTAACCAAATACTTGTCTATATAGCCTGTAACATAGCTCGATAACAATCCAGGCGTAAAGGTGTTATCATTGGTTTGTCACCATAACCAACTCAAGCCAACTGTCCTTAGCTTAAGCTTTTCACAAATGGATTACGCTTTTCACAAATGGAACCATCAGGCATGGTCATAAAATTACCAATATACGCAAAGTTACATTCGGCAAAGCAAAGTACTATCTATCCTAAGAGAGCTTGACAAGGATTCTCACAGGGCAAATCTGTACCCAAGGTTTGTTAGGGGGTAACCAACACCAAACCCTTGCATACTACGGTAATCTGTGAGATTCTATCCAACACAATGATTATCTGTAGGCTTTAGTACGGAGTAATATCAATCCACCCATAACTGCTTATTGACTTAAACATATGCCTCTCACAATAAATACATCAAGGTTTACTGCCCGTTTCATAATAAAGAAATCAGGCCTAAAACCATGAACTTTGACTTTTCACCATAACCAACTCAGTCCTGCTGTATAGAGAGAGCATAAGCTTTGCTACCTGCCAAAAAGTGCAACCCAAGCACTTTATTTTAGTGGAAGCACACAACTTTGACCCACTCATAACCTCCGCTCAGGGACCAACATGCGAGTGGAGCCTAAGGCCTCTCTCAGTAGTACTCTGAAGAACAAGTGGCTACCTTCGGTAATGCACTTTCTGGTGGATACTCTAACCGCAGACTCCTCATTTTGTGAATAACCCTAGGTGCAAGACTGGATCGACAAAATTCAGAGCACTGCGACGTGTGACTCCGTATCAATGCTATTCCACTCCGGATGTGGCGAACCGAGCCACATGTAAGTGCCATGTATGCACGCTGAGGTTAGTTTCTTATATTAATCCGTCTGTGCCCTTAGTTGAGGCGCCGATTGACCACTTTAAAAACCAGTGTGCAGATTCTTAAATTGGGATCTTTTTAGATGGAAAAGACCATACCACACATCAAGGAGGCGGGAGACCATTGAGGAATCTGCGGTTAAATAGACTATCTGCCAGAAAGAGAGTTACAAAGGTTAGTAACTTGTTCTGATGGTTATTTCTGACCACAATGCTAGGCTCCGGTTAACCACTTCTTCTTCACCCTCTCTTTATATTTACTTTTTTCTATTTTCATTCACTCCCAATTTGGCTCGGTTGGTCTTGCCCATCCGCCTACACATGCCATGCGCGCAAGTGTGATATAATGTGACCGCTGCAGCGGATGCGCGCAGCGGGCGTGCCTTAAGCAAGCCTGTCTCCAACCCATCAGCATCCAGGGCCAGCCATGCTGCCAGTCACCTTACTGATCCTGTGGCAAAATCACAGCTTTCGTTTCATGCAAATGTTGACTTTTTCTCTTAATCCTGCAGATTCTTAATGTAAATTCAAAACTCAGACTTTCTCACCTGCAACCGCTGCGCTGCCTACGCCTCCTCCATTGCCTTTGTCTCTTTCATCTCCTAAAGTCTCGCTTAAACCCATTCTCCTTCTACAAAAAAATAATCAGCAAATCTTTTCTTTTTTGCTAGACACCTCGCCTGACCTTCTCTTTGTCACAGACTCCTTGTCGCATAATGCTTCTGGCTTTGCGATTGGCTGCCCTCCTGCATATAATTCCATCCGTGCCCCACATTTAGACCTGCAGTCTTTGTCAAGAAGTCTCTTCATAACTCAAGTCTGTTCCTGGATTGCTAACTTTATTCTACCTTACTTGATGTCTGCCTCACAATTCCTTCATTGAGTGATTTCAAAATCCGGGCTGATCTCCCCAATCACTTGCACTGAGCTCTTCTCCTGGCCTCATGCACCTCCCTTGATCTTTACTGACTTGTTCCTGGCATCATCCCTTTCGCCGGACATACTCGTGACCTTGTCTTCTCCAATAAGAATGCTGTTCTTCCTCCCTAAGCTTTTCCCTACTCAGACCACCTTTCCCTTGCATTTCATCTTTTTCACTCTTCTCTCACGGGGTCAACACTTTTCTCCACTGGATATGCGATACATACACCTGTGGATCTAAGTTAATAAGAACTATAAACGACACAGCACTGGATACTTAAGGCTACACAAATGATGTCTGTTTATGTTGTGCGTCTGGGTTGGTTTACAGCGATTAACTTGCCCATGTCCCTCTGCACGCCTTGATTTAATCAGAGTAAAAGTTGAGTAGAACTGAGGGGCAACACTCCACCATGGAGGCATTTTGGCACCCGAGTTATTCTTGCTTCATGCAAAGGCTGTAAATATTCTCAAAAAACAAGGTACATAAGTGATAAAAAAATAAGGCACCTGTGGACCTCTGACGGTTCCAATATAACATCCGAGATGTGATCAGCACTAATGCAATGGCACCATGGGAGCGTAAGAATTCAGTATTGGTGCAGCCCCCTGTTTTACAAAAAGAATGAATGGGTCAATCCACCTTCATTTATGAACGAAATGCTATTAGTGGCAGTCATACATTGAACTCATAAGATAATCATAAATTGTTTTACTGAACTTGTATTTAAGGAGTTTTATAAGGAGCGAGAGCTATGTACTGTTACAGACACAGGAGTTTGTCCTTCTCTTCTACAGCTATTTAAGTAGAGAAGACAACGCAAAACAAATGCGTTTTTCTTTTTAAACAATTTTCTGCGTCCACAAAATACAGTGTGTGACTACAAGAGAGGTGCTCCACCGGTTATGACCATTGCACAAAATCATATCCCAGAATTGGGTAAATCATTTACAACCGAAGGCACGTGTGATGATCTAGTCCTGCTGGTTTGGCGTAAAGTTTATGTCTTACAATGTTACAAAATAAACACTACACATGCATCCCTTCTGTTTGCAGTGACCACGTGTGGGGGTGAGTATATCAAACAGTTTGGCATGGGAAAGCACATCGTTCAGCACAGTCTGTTTTTCTTGAAATTCGGTGAATTGGTCTAATTACTGAACTGCTATTTTTCTTTTTCGGTTGGGTATCTAAAAAGGACCACATAAGACAGGTTGAGTGCCTTACATCTCATTTCTTTGCGTGGAGTGCATGCAGTAGATATGCAGACTTGCCAACTCTCACTATCACACCGCGTGTCACATGATATCGGCTCCTTTCATACGGTCACTCAGTGAGAAGCCAATGTCGCACAGTGGCAGGGAAGACGAGCTGCAAACCACTGCAGTGAGTGGGTTTCCAGCTCATCTTTTGAGGCTTTGATCATCTGATGTCCATTAAGGGATGAGAAAACATCCCAGGACATTGGTTAGACAGAGTTTCCACCAGATAAGGCGTTGCAGAAGATAAGTAACTTGTTCTTCTTGAAGAGACTTCTAACCGCAGATTTCGTACCATAGAATAGATACCACAGGAATAACCTTCCCCGAGAAGGGGCTGCGAACTGGCTTAACCAAAAAGTCCAGCAGGACCGGGCGGGCAAAATGCCCATATCGACCAACCTGAATGTTCAGACAATAGTGCTTTGTGAACATGTGGAGTGACGCCTGCGTAGCCGCCTGGCATATTTCAAGGACAGGCACCCCGCATGCTAACGCAGTAGTTGCAGCCTTGGCTCTAGTGGAGTGAGTCCTCAAACCTTCCAGAGGCTGCTTTTTCGCTAATGCGTAGCACATTTTTATGAAGAGAATGATCCATCAAGAGTTGGTCCTCTTCTGCACAGCCTTGCCCTTCTTTGCTCCGGTGAATCTAATGAAAAGCTGATTGTCAAGCCTGTGTTCCCTGGTACGACTGATGTAAAAACAAAGGCCTCTCTTTGGATCCAAACGATGGAGCCTCTCCTCCTTAGGAGGGGGAGCAAAGAATGTCGGATGGGTGATCGTCTCACGGACGTGAAAGGGGATCATCACCTTAGGTAGAAAGGAGGCACGTATTCTGAAAACCAGTTTGTCCTGCTAGAAGGTAGTATATGGTGAGTGAACGGAGAGGGACTGAAGTTCACTCAACCTCTGGGCCGAAATAACAGCCACCAAGAAGACAGTCTTAAGAGTCAAAAGTCTGAGAGGGCAATTACACATGGGTTCAAAGGGAGAAGATATCAGATAGGACAAAACCAAATTCAAGTCACACTGAGGCATAATGAAAGGGGACGGTGATGCTTATTCTCCACTGATAGGAGCTGTGGATCAAGGGCTTCGGCTGCCCTCCTCATGACCATGGCGAATGACACACTCTCCTCCGTGGCAGGTGCACAGCACCAGGAAACTCAGGGAAGTGTGAAAAGTAGTTGGCACACCTCTAAGGGTGGCATGTGAAAGCGGGGCCTAGAGGCACAAGGACACCGCCGCACACCTTCTGGGGACTTGGAAGGGTGCGGTGAAGTCGAGTGGCACTTTGACTTCTTCTTTGATTCACCTGATGACAACTTGGACTTCGAGGACGATCGGTCGCAGGATCGGTTCTGGGAGTTTTGGAAGACCTAGCTTGGCAGTTCAGGCTGGACTGTTCCCATGAGGAACAGGGTCAAGACTGATTTGCAGATGGCTGGGTCTGAACTCGGGTGGCGAAGTGAGCTAAAGAACGATGATGGATTCAACCCAGATGTGTAACTGGGGGTGAGTGTCTGAAAAGTTTCAGCGCTCAGTCCATCAACGCCTTGTGTTTGCTTTGTTCGCCCTAAGTTGGCAGGGTATGCCTAGACATGGGTTCCTTGCTCACTCTGCCACTGGATTCAAGCTTGCCTGGCTGATGAGGGGTGTTACCCCGAAACTGGTCCCAGGATGCTTGTTTCCAGTCCAGGGAAGGCCTGGCGTGGCAATCCAGGCTGGACTGTTCCCATGAGGAACAGGGTCAAGGCTGATTTGCAAATGGCTGGGTTTAAACTGGAACAGCAGGGGCGTAAACTGTACTGGGGTGAATGTTTGACATTGTTCAACATTCTGTCCATAAATTGTTCTTTTTGCATTTGTCATCCCAAGTGGGACGGTTATGCCCAGACGTGGGTCCCATGCTCTCCATGCTACTGGAGTCAAGCTAGCCTGGCTGATGAGGGGTGAAACCCCGAAACCGGTCCTAGGATGCTTGTTTCCGGTCCAGGGAGGACCTGGCCTGGCAGTTCGCGCTGGACTGCTCGGATCAAGACTGATTTGCATATGGTTTAAACTGGAATGGCATGTTCATCAATTGTTCTTTTACCTCATGTCCTAAGAGCAGCCACAGATCTAACTCTAAAGTCCTAAGAGCAGCCACAGATCCAACTCCAAAGTCCTAAGAGCAGCAGGAAGGGTAAAAGCAGCTGAAGCTTGGACTCTTGCAGAACATACATGATCCTAGCGTGTCTCAATGCCTCAATGAAAACACCATAAACCAGCCTGAAGACACTTCACAGTACCTGGACAGGCATGCCCTTTACAGCTGACACTGTGGTGCAAACCTCTGCCATGGGTTCCAAGGTTACTGGTGGTCCTCGGTTTCTTGCTGTTGTCTTGGGCTGGATGGAAGATCCGCATAGGTCGATCCCAGCCCTTCTATGGCTTCCCTGTTTCTTTTTAGGTTTCGCCTGCACAATGCTTGTGCTGAGCTTGAGAAATCTATTATTTTTAATATAAACTTAAAAGGGACTTACATCCCGCCTTCTCTCTTTCCTGGCTTCTCATTGGTTCCTGTGTGTGCCACTTACCTTTCCTCCATTTCTATTGGCTGTACTAATGCTTGTGCCTCATCTGCTTCTCTTATCAGTTTCCCGCCGCCGAAATACTGTAACATCCGCTTTGGTGGAACTATATTTTCATAAAGTTTTGCCTTTTACTATTGCAGCATATTTATATAACAATTTATTCACTCAGAGAGATTAAGTGATATGCAAAGAATCACAGGATTTTGTGGGGCGCCGCCCACACTCGTACCGGGATCCCCAGCTCGCGAGTCAGCAGCTCTGGCCGGGGCACCACATCCTCTCCACTCCCGTGTTATCCGTCAGGGAGCTCATGCCTTCTCCCGGACGATGAAAACAGCTCTTGATTCGTTACATAGGCGATACCGATGCATTACCAGTGCTTGTTTTTAGAGCACCGGTAGGTACATACACCCTCTGCTATGGTCTACTCACCACGCTGACTGGAGTGTAGCTGGGAGACAGGGTGAAGAGCAGGTCCGGACTGGGATCGCAAACCAGTCCTGGCAATTACATCTGACCGGCCCTCAGGGGCGGGGGGGAGGGCCACTGCTGCTGTGCTTTTGTTACAAGGGGTCGATTTTGCAGCACTGCTGCAAAACCGGCCCCCTTTAACAAAAAAGATCCCACCGGTCCAAAACTGGCACGACCCTTCCAGCCCACTGGGGAAACGTCTGGTGCCCGCTTCGGCCAGTCCGGCCCTGGTGAAGAGGCGTCTTACACTGTCAAATTCCCAGTCAGGAAATTTCCATTGAACACAACTGGAAAAGCAAGCAGGGTTCTTGTGGGGTTTTGGCTTCTAATGGGATGTGGGGGTTCTGGGTCATGTGGAAGGAGAAGCGTCGCTCCGAACATGGCGGATGGAGGAGACTGCGCAGGATGAAGATCTTTTCTGCAAGGAAAGCCTAATTTAAATTACAGCAAAACTTGCAATTAATTCATTAAATGTGCGTTCATTTTAATTGAATGTAAAGTAATGTAGTTAGCAGAGTCATTTAATGGGCCCCCAGCAGAGCCCTATTTCATTTTTTATTGCTGTTAATGCTTCAATGTTGGTGAAAAAGGAGAATGTTTTGTTTCTTCCTCGCATTGTGTTGATTATTGAGCCCAGACTGCCCACTGAGGCAAGGCGCTACCTTCTAAGCGCTATAAATATTAACTATGCAGCATGTCTTCATTTATGTAAAGGATCTCTGTCCTTAAAGGCATTACTATTTATGACGCCATGGTCTCTCTCATCTGGTTTTTAAAAGTGGCACATTTAGGCGCTTTTGAAGATACTTGCATTCTGTTATCACTGATTAGGAGTGCGTGCTTTCATTATTGCTGACAAAGACCCTGGTATTTTCGCTTTATCCGCCACACTTCGTTAGTGCCTATACTTTACTGACATACTTCGTGATAAATAATTCTGGGGGGCCTGGGGGTTGACCTGTTTATTTTATAAAGGCTGGTAATGGACCTGTCCAGCCTGGGCGCTCTGCCACACTCTTTCCTTCCTGGGAAATGATGCTTCGCACCTTCTGGTGGTATCCTGTAGGGGGCGGCAGACTCTCTGGGGGAGCACCCTGCCTACACATCATCATTTGCACAGACTGAAGGCGAGGCTGTTGCATGCTGACAGCATCTTTAAACACGCTGCCAAGGCCAGACCTGTTGGCGCTGACAGTGCTTGATGGAGAAGTCTTGGGTGCCACACGCGGAGCTGTAACTACCCAGAGTGAATTCAGCACGCTCCATGCACGTGTATAGTTGGGGGAGAGACACAGCTGTGCTTTGACCCCATTACCAGTGGTAAGCGAGGTAGTAGTCCGTGCGGCTGGCAGTAAAAAAACAAGCACCAGCAAAGCCAAGAGGTCTCGCCTATGAACCTTATTGGTTTTTCCAATGTTATTTCGCAATTAGTGCGGCTGCTTTGTAGCATGGCTAATATACAAATATATATATTGCGTATGGTAGTGCTGCCCTGCAATCTGCCATGTCCTGGCAACGTGCTGCAAACTACCAGTGCAGGGCAACCAACCCTGGGGAGCAAGTGCAGGGAACTGGGCAAAAGCAGCAACTGAACATGACACTGGTTAGCGCCATTGACTCAAGCCCTAGTTAACGGGCAGGATGACTTGGGATAAGCCGTTACTAGGTGACACTGGTTACCGCCATTGACTCAAGCCCCAGTTAACGCGCAGGATGACTTGGGATAAGATGCTACTAGGTGACACTGGTTACGCCATTGACTCAAGCCCCAGTTAACGGGTAGGATGACTTGGGATAAGATATTACTAGGTGACATTGGTTACCGCCCCCAGTTAACGAGCAGGATGACTTTGGGAAGTCGTTGCTAGGTGACACTGTTTACCGCCATTGACTCAAGCCCCAGTTAACGGGCAGGATGACTTGATATAAGATGCTACTAGGTGACACGGTTACCGCCATTGACTCAAGCCCCAGTTAACAGGCAGGATGACTTGGGATAAGCCGTTACGAGGTGTCATTGGTGACCGCAATTGACTCAAGCCCCAGTTAACGGGCAGGATGACTTGGGATAAGATGTTACTAGGTGACACTGGTTGCCGCCATTGACTAAAGCCCCAGTTAACGAGCAGGATGACTTGGGATAAGATGCTACTAGGTGACATTGGTTATCACCATTGACTCAAGCCCCAGTTAACGGGCAGAATTACTTGAGATAAGATGCTACTAGGTGACATTGGTTACCGCCATTGACTCAAGCCCCAGTTAATGGGCAGAATAACTTGGGATAAGCCGTTACTAGGTGACATTGGTTACCGCAATTGACTCAAGCCCCAGTTAATGGGCAGGATGACTTGAGATAAGATGCTACTAGGTGACTCTGGTTACCGCCATTGACTCAAGCCTCAGTTAACTAGCAGGATGGCTTGGGATAAGATGTTAGTAAGTGTCATTGGTTACTGCAATTGACCCAGTTAACGGGCAGGGTGACTTGGGATAAGCCGTTAGTAGGTGACATTGGTTACCGCCATTGACTCAAGCCCCAGGTAACGGGCTTGATTACTTGGGGAAGTCATTGCTAGGTGACATTGGTTACTGCCATTGACTCAAGCCCCAGTTAACGGGTAGGATGACTTGGGATAAGATGCTACTAGGTGACATTGGTTACTGCCATTGACTCAAGCCCCAGTTAACGAGCAGGATGACTTAGGATAAGATGCTACTAGGTGACACTGGTTACCGCCATTGACTCAAACTCTAGTTAACGGGCAGGATGACTTGGGGAAGTCGTTGCTAGGCGACATTGGTTACCGCCATTGACTCAAGCCCCAGTTAATGAGCAGGATGACTTGGGATAAGATGTTAGTAGGTGTCATTGGTTACAGCCATTGACTCAAGCCTCAGTCAATGGGCAGGATGACTTGGGGAAGTCATTGCTAGGCGACATTGGTTACTGCCATTGACTCAAGCCCCAGTTAACGGGCAGGATGACTTGGGGAAGTCATTGCTAGGTGACATTGGTTACTGCCATTGACTCAAGCCCCAGTCAACGGGCAGGATGACTTGAGATATGATGCTACTAGGTGACATTGGTTACCGCCATTGACTCAAAACCCAGTTAACAGGCAGGATGACTTGGGATAAGCCGTTACTAGGTGACATTGGTTACCGCAATTGACTCAAGCCCCAGTTAACGGACAGGATGACTTGAGATAAGATGCTACTAGGTGACAGTGGTTACCGCCATTCACTCAAGCCTCAGTTAACAGGCAGGATGACTTGTGATAAGATGCTACTAGGTGACTCTGGTTACCGCCATTGACTCAAGCCTCAGTTAACGAGCAGGATGGCTTGGGATAGAGTGTTAGTAGGTGTCATTGGTTACTGCAATTGACCTAGTTAACGGGCAGGGTGACTTGGGATAAGCCGTTAGTAGGTGACATTGGTTACCGCCATTGACTCAAGCCCCAGTTAACGGGCTGGATTACTTGGGGAAGTCATTGCTCGGTGACATTGGTTACTGCCATTGACCCAAGCCCCAGTTAATCGGCAGGATGACTTACGATAAGATGTTACTAGGTGACATTGGTTACCGCCATTGACTCAAGCCCCAGTTAACGAGCAGGATGACTTGGGGAAGTCGTTGCTAGGTGACATTGGTTACCGGCATTGACTAAAGCCCAAGTTAACGGGCAGGATGACTTGCGATAAGATGTTACTAGGTGACATTGGTTACCGCCATTGACTCAAGCCACAGTTAACGGGCAGGATGACTTGGGGAAGTCGTTGCTAGGTGACATTGGTTACCGGCATTGACTCAAGCCCCAGTTAACGGGCAGGATGACTTGGGATAAGCCATTACGAGGTGGCATTGGTTACCGCAATTTGACTCAAGCCCCAGTTAACGGGCAGGATGACTTGGGATAAGCCGTTACTAGGCGACATTGGTTACTGCCATTGACTCAAGCCGCAGTTAATGGGCAGGATGACTTGGGAGAAGATGTTACTAGGTGACATTGGTTACCGCCATTGACTCAAGCCCCAGTTAACGAGCAGGATGACTTGGGATAAGCTGCTACAAGGTGACACTGGTTACCGCCATTGACTCAAGCCCTCAGTTAACGGGCAGAATGACTTGGGGAAATTGTTGGTAGGTGACAATGGTTACCGACATTGACTCAAGCCCCAGTTTCCGGCTAGGATGACTTGGGATAAGCTGTTACTAGGTGACACTGGTTACCGCCATTGTCTCAAGCCCCTGCTAACTGGCGGAATAACTTGGGATAAGCAGTTATTAGGCAACCCTGGTTACAGCTATTGACTCAAGCCCCAGTTTCCGGCCAGGCTTACTTGGTATAAGCCGTTACTAGGTGACACTGGTTACCGCCATTGTCTCAAGCCCCTGCTAACTGGCAGAATGACTTGAGATAAGCTGTTACAAGGTGACATTGGTTACTGCCATTGACTCAACGGGCAGGATGACTTGGGATTAGCCATTACTAGGCGACTCTGGTTACCGCTATTGACACAAGCCTCATTTTCTGTCCAGGATGACTTGGGATTAGCCATTACTAGGTGACTCGAAGGAACTTGGGAGGCACTGACTTCTTACCTGCTTACACACTGCCCCACAACAGGTGTAGAATAGTAATCAACAGAGTAATGAGAAGGCCCTGACTGTTCAAAGAGAGCCTGTCTAGGTCAGGTGGGTGCCTTTAGAGGGGCGAACATTGAACCCCAACATGGCCCATTGATAATCCACTTACAGATCCCAAGATGGGTCGCGGTAGGATAGATGCTATAAAGGGCAGCCTACTGCACCCCACAGGGTCTGCCGATATCCCATTTACAGACCTCCACGCTGTGCCCCTACAGTGGGTGGCTAAGGATGAGAAACTATAAAGGGTAGCTCGTTGCACCAGCCAGGATCCAGTGATGTTGCTTATAGACCTCCACACTGCCCATGCACGATGGATAGCAAATGAAGAGAGAGGGAGGAAGTGTGAAGCTCACTGTACCAGGCGAGGTCCATTGATATTCCATGTACAGACCTCGAGCTGCCCACCCCCGACGGATGGCTTTGGAGGGTACGCGAAGCTCTCTGCTCCCGACCAAGGCCCATTGATATTCCGTGTACACAGCTCCACGCAGCAACAGTGTATTTATTTCAGTTATGGGACAGATTTAGCCCGCTCAGCACTTTTCTTCCTTTACTATTTGGCTTTGCCTGATCCTGGCGACGCTGAAAGCTAAGACTGCAGCACACAATGGACTGGCTCTAAATGCACAGACCTCTGGGATGTAAGGTCTCAGGAAAAAAGTGCATGAGGTGGTACCAGAGAAGAGAGAGGTGCTACCATGGAAGGTCTCAGGAACACAGTGCATGAGGTGGTATCGGAAAAGACAGAGGTGCTACAATGGAAGGTCTCAAGAACACAGTGCATGAGGTGGTATCGGAAAAGACAGAGGTGCTACAATGGAAGGTCTCAGGAACACAGAGCATGAGGTGGTATCGGAAAAGACAGAGGTGCTACAATGGAAGGTCTCAGGAACACAGAGCATGAGGTGGTATCGGAAAAGACAGAGACTCTACAATGGAAGGTCTCAGGATAACAGCGCATGAGGTGTAACCTGAGAATTGCAACACAAGAAGATGATGGACGGAATGCTGAACATTGTCAAACATTCACCCCCAGTCACAGATCTGGGCCTAAACAAGCATCCTGGGACCGGTTTCGGGGTATCACTCCTCATCAGCCAGACTAGCTTGTATTCGGTAGCGTAGCGAGCACGGGACCCACATCTGGACATACCCATCCCACTTAGGGCAAAAATTGCAACACAAAAAGATGATAGACGGAATGCTGAACATTGTCAAACAGTCACCCCCAGTCCCAGATCTGGGCCTAAATCCATCGTTTTTTGCTCGCCACACCATTCCAGATTGGACCCAACAATAGGCAAACTGCAATTTGTCGATGCTGGAGGATATTGTTGTGAAAAAGTTTCCAGATCCAGTCCGACACCTCGAGGTATTCAAAAGGTGAAGAATATGTAGCTGGAAGTCTCTATCAGAAGTATAACACTCCTCCCGCCATACCTATTCACTGACTGATAGCCACACCCAACCGCTCAGTTCACTAGCTGATATCACCACCCTTGCTATCTATTCAAAGATCATAACACCTAGCTACACAATTTACTGACCAATATCACCTCCCATCCTGCCCATGCAGTGACTGATCTCAGCTCCCCTCCTACTCATTCACTGACTGATATCACCTCCCATCCTGCCCATGCAGTGACTGATCTCACCTCCTTTCCTACTCATTCACTCACTAATCTCATCACGTGTTCCACCCATTCAGTGACTGATATCAACCCACAGCACATCATTCACTGACAGATATTACCTGCCATCCTACCTATTCACTGACTGATATCAACACCTAGCCTCCAGGTTCAGACTGATCTCACCTCTGGTCCTACCCATTCACTGACTGGGATCACCTTCTGTCCTACCCATGCAGTGACTGATCTCACCTTCCATCCTACTCATTCACTCACTAATCTCATCACGTGTCCCACCCATTCGGTGACTGATATCAACTGACAGATATCACCTGCCACCCTACCCATTCACTGACTGATATCAAGACCCAGCCTCCAGGATCACTGACTGATCTCACCTCCTGTCCTACCCATTCACTGACAGATATTACCTGCTGTCCTACCCATGCAGTGACTGATCTCACCTCCCGTCCTACTCATTCACTCACTGATCTCATCAGGTGTCCCACCCATTCTTTGACTTATCTCACATCCTGCCCTGCCCATTCATTCACCAATACTACCTCCCATCCTACCCATTCATTGACCGATATCTCCCATCCTACCCATACACTGACTGATCTTACCTCCCATCCTACCCATTCACTGACCAATATCACCGCCCATCGTACCCATTCACTGAAATATATCACCTCCCATCCAGCCCATTCACTGACCGATCTCACCTTCCATCCTACCCAATCACTGACCAATATTGCTTCCGATCCTACCCATTCACTGACCGATATCACCTCCCATCCTACCCATTCACTGACCGATCTCACTTCCCATCCTACCCATTCACTGACCGATCTCACCTCCCATCCTACCCATTCACTGACCGATCTCACTTCCCATCCTACCCATTCACTGACCGATCTCACCTCCCATCCTACCCATTCACTGACCGATCTCACCTCCCATCCTACCCATTCACTGACCGATCTCACCTCCCATCCTACCCCATCACTGACCGATATCACTCCCGTCCTACCCATTCGCTGAAATATATCACCTCCCATCCATCCCATTCACTGACTGATCTCACTTCTCATCCAACCCATGCTGACTGATCTCACCTCCCGTCCTACCCCATTCACTGACTGATCTCACCCCATCCTACTCATTCACTGAGTGATATAACCTGCTGTCCTCCCCATGCAGTGATTGAACTCACCTCTCATCCAACCCATCCACTGACTGATTTCACCTCCCATCCTACCCATTCACTGACTGATATCACTTCCGAAACCTACGTCATTCAGGAGTGAGTTCCCAGACTTGCCTTCTGTGCCCTGCCGACAAGCACCCTCGCAAGTGAATCGCTTTGGGTTCATAAACTTCACACAAAGAACTTTCCAGATTCAGAAACACAAACACAGCCCAGCAGGAAGCTTCAACCCCCCGGGGGCCGCGATCACGACATTAACCGAGTCCCTGTGAAGCTGAAGGGAGGGGCAGCTCGGTTGTCACAAGAGCTGTCCATTCCCATTTGAATTCTCTGCTCCTTTTCCTCTCCTTACTTCATTCACATCCACTCAACCACAACAGAAAGGGAGGCTTCCTTCTGGGTTTATTTGTATGGTCTGACGGCTTCGCGAGGCCTGCCGGGAAATACTACAAGAGCAGCACGGACAATAAACCACGACAGCAATAGGACTGAGTATTAAATGATATGACCTTTGAACTTCAGGCGACCCCCAAGGTGAACTCTCTCGTGCCTCGTAAATAATCGGTGATATTACCAGGCGCAACGGTATCCAGTTCATCGACCTTGGAATACTGAACGCCCGTGTCCTCCCTGTAGTAATTTCAGGCTGTGACCTGCGTGGCCGAGGCAGATCACTGCAGCCAGCGCACCGGTGACTGAGCTACCTTCACTAACCGCTGGAGCGCCCAAAGTCATCAGTCCTGAGATACTGCCGCTGCTTTAAATCGCAGTTTTTGGCGGGTGACAGATGGGTTTGTGATCACCACTGACGCCTCCAGGGGACGATTACTGCTCTGGGACAGAAAAAGTGCTGTCCGTGGAGAGCTGCGCACCCAACCATGCAACTACGGAAGGACGACCCTGAGGGAAATGCAGAAATATAGTGAAAGATGGACTGGTGGTGCCCACCCAGAGGTTCCAGGGAGGAGGAACAGGCCCGGCACACCCCACCTGATCTGCTTCCTGAGGCGCTCATTCCACAAACAGGATTTTAAACCATTAGAAAGAGTCTAATCCCTCACTTTGCTTTTCGAGGGACACGCTTCTCACAAGGGAATGCAGTTTGTTTGCTAATTGGCCATCATTTCTCCATCCTGAAGCCCAGGGCCGCCCTGAAGCACGGGTGGACAGGTGGCATCTCTACAGAGTCAAAGACAAGCAGAAAGTCAACCAGTGACAGGACAGGAAGCTGGGCTGTGGACGATGAGTGCACTGTGAGATGCTGTGCTTTAGAGAGGTGAGTCCTCAACTCTTTCCTAGACTGGAGGGGCTGGGGCGGTCCTGATCCAGATCCTGGGAGCAGGGATGAAAGAGAGGCCTGTTGTCTTGTTAATTTTAACACTGCTTAGTCACCTGTCTGAAGTGTCCTGGCTCTGGGTGTGCCGAGAGCCACCAGGGATGGCATGTCTGCAAGATAAGCAGGGGTGTTGGTCATGATGGCTTTTGTAAATGATGCTGCTCGTTTTGAAGACTGTGTGGGCTGGCCTCTGCTTAATTTGAGCCGGGGGTTTCCAGTGCTCAGCACCTGCACTTAATTGTCAACACCGGTGCTTGTTACAGTCTGCCACAAGGTGGCGCTGTCTGGTTAACTTAGAGAGGAGCACAACAGTTAATTATTAATTCAGTATACATTAAAAATTACTATTACTTGCCGCCCAAGCTATTCTCATAGCTTTGGGAGCCTGAAATAGTCCAAATTGTCACACTTGTGCGAGTGTGATGGTTAGTAGTTGTGCTTTTACTATGATTAGCAGCATGGCAGAGGCAATGTGTGGTGCAAGCTGCATTTGTGACCTGACGAGATCCCTGGAACTTGTTGTTTTGCAAATTAAGCACTGGGGCCGGTAAGGACAGCCAATGATGGATAGGGTGGCTGCAACCATTTTTCTTCCTGTCCTGGATGAGACGTGCTGCGGTGTCAAGGATGCCCTTTAGGGGTGCAGGTGGGACGTCTGGAAGGCAACGGAGCAGGGCGTTACTACCATTCATATGCAAGAGTGTGTGAGGGCTTGAACAGCAATCCTGAAGGCGCTTTCTAGATGAAATGGTTTAATGTTCTTTAGAAGAGAGAGCTATGTCTTTGTTGTTTTTTTGGTGATGTGTTCCGTGAGGTTGGCATCCGAGATGAATCCAAGTGACTTGGCATTCGGTGAAAGTTGGGCTTGAAGGACGTTGAGGTTCATGTCACTGAGGCAGGTTTGTACTAGTCCTTCTTCGCTGTTCTTGGCAAACGACAGGATTCTGTAGGATTGTGCACTGGGGGGCATGTCTGATGACGGGATAGACTGCGTATGCAGCACTATCACGAGAAACACAGGTAAGGTGTTTAACAGGGGTGCAGGGCTGCTTAACCGACTGATCGCAATGATTGCATTTTAATTATTTTAGCACAGGCCCAGCAAACACACACTGCTACCTGGTCACACGTCTGTCTTTTTGTACAGCATCCTCAGGCATATTTTATGGCAGTTTACCACCTTCAAATTAATTGCAAATTAACAAAGATAACAAAAAAAATCTTCACAAGATGGCTGTCATACTTGAGCACGCATGTGCACGCACCAGCGACCCTCTTGGAAAGGTTTTAGTTATACTTTGAAAGATAAAAAACATTTCAAAATGGCCACCTGTGCACACGTGCCTGCGGCTGCAGAGGCAGACATCTTCAAACTAATAAAAACATTCCCGGATGGCTGCCTTGCGTGTTTGCATGCACGGTCCCCATCTGGGGACAAAACGCGGTGGCAAAGACGTAAGCTCAGTGCCCATATTCGAAAGGTGAGACCTTCTGGCTTTGCTAGTGCTCGTTAGCCACATCTCCTCTACACCATCATAACTGTCGCTCCTATGAGTGATGTGGGCTGAATCCCACCTTCTCTGTAAGAGGCGCTATCTGGAAGTCCAGGGTCTCTGCCTCGACATGTGCTGACCTCGATGGTACCCTCGCCACTACCCTGTAAGCGTGCCCTCGCCACTACCCTGTAAGCGTGCTCCCTGCCCCAAGCTCACCAGCTGTGGCGACTGCCCCTTTGTGTGGTGTGTAATACCAGCGGCTCCCGGGGCGCCTATCTCACTGGCACTCTGCCAGATTCACTTCCCGCTCGCTTTCCCCCTTGTCCCCACCTTCCTCCATTTCTCCCCCATGCCCTCTTTTTCTTCTCCCTTCTTTACTGCTTCACCTTTGCACCCTGGCTTCCCCTCTCTCCAGCAGAGAGCCCTGCCGCAGTCATCCCCTTCTAATGAGATTTAACCAGCAATTTAATTCGGAAACATTATGTCAGGTTAACGAGAGCTTTTCGCGCTGCAGTCAGCGGGCGGGAGTAATTGGTTGAGACCCTGGCAGGGCAGGCAGTGCTGCACGGGCTGGGTTCACCATGGTAAGGGTGGGCGCTGTCAGCGGGGGCGTGGCGAGCATGGCAGTGAAACGTCATCACTGGAGGTAGGCCCCAGAGCTGGCTGCACGAGAGCCAGGGTCCACTAAATACTGGTGGGGCGGCTTGGAGTGCATGTAGGGGCTGTGTGGTGCCAGCGTGATGGGGGCGGCTTGTAGTTCCTTGGAGTGCATGTATGGTCTGTGTGGCATGTTGTGGATTGTTGAGTATGGAATGCTAATCCGCTTTGTGGTGGACGCAGATTCATATCCCATCCTCGTCGCCAAATGACTAGATGGAGAGCAAAGCTTTCACACGGATTAGTAGGGAGCGGCTGAGGTCGGAGGTAACTTCTTCATTGCACCAGACCCTTAGCTGGAGCTCGAGGAGATACAAAGCTGTGGCCCCACCCTAGGTCCTCGCAAGTGGCTCCAGACTCCTCTATATGAAGAGCCTGCCCACCAACGAGTGCTTTAGACAGACCGACATTTCTAATCGGAGAGTATCGGTACGTGTTTTCAAGTGCCCCAGGAGGGAGTCTGCGGTTATGTTGTTATAGGGTTTTGGAAAGCGCAAACAGCTGCTCAATCGGGCTTCCCAGCGCTAACAGAAGGAGGCCTGACAGCATATCTAATCAAAGCTTATTAGTTCATCTAAATAGGTATGTTCTTAGTTGTTTCCTGAAACGTAACAAATTGTTATTGGACGTACTCTGTAAAGGAAGAGCATTCCACAGCTTAGCCGTGAGGAAGGCAAATGAACAACCTCCTCCCCTCGCTCTCTTTATTCTGGGAACTGTAAGGGGGAAAGATCGTTCGATCTTAGTGCTCTTGCGGCTGTGTGAGATGTAATGAGATGTTACAATACACAAGGACATTGGCAGGGCACAAGTCCTAAAAAAAAGAAGTGGGGGGACGCTGACGTCACGACAGGAAGTGACGTCACGAAAGGTGGCTTGCACCATCAGAGTCATTGCCTCCCCTCGCTCACCCCTTAGATGCGATTGCATCAGAAAAGCCAGCGCGTGAGCAGCGTTCTGAATGAGCTCCGATCTCGCCCCAGTGAGGCCAAAGAGTGAATGTGTGGCTCCATTTGCTCCAGTTATCGAGCTCCCGGTAAAATAAGTGGGGGGACGCCGTCCACCTGCGTGGTACCCCGACTCGAGCCCTGGACATTGGCGAAGCACACAGCTTTAAATGCTATGTGTCTCTTGACAGGTAACCAATGCAGTTGCGCAAGAGCCGAACGTGCTGAGTCCATCTTGGTCAGACCCATAAGTGCTCGTGCTGCCGCATTTTGCATGACCTGCAGCTTCTTTGTGACATAGTTTGGGCTGCCTAGGTATAGGGAGTTACCGTAGTCAAGGCGTGAAAGTATCAAGCCTAGTACCACCGTTCTCCGATAGTCCATTGTAAGCCATCTAAGCATCTTACTTAGGGTTCCGAGCAGGCCAAAACAAGCGCTCGCTATTTTCTTAGCTTCGGAGTTCATGGTCCGATCCTTATCCAGGATGACACCAAGGTTCTTCACTTCCGCCTTGGGAGTGGGGAATTCCCCGAAGCCTGGAGGCCAGGTCAGTTGTTCCCAAAGCGACGGGTTATTGCCTACTTCCATTACTTCAGATTTGTCCCCATTTAGCTTGAGGCAGCTTGCCGCCATCCAAACGGCCACCTGTTCTAGACATGTGTGGAGTCCTTTTGAGGTGGTTTTGGTTTCTAGTGACATGGAGACAACGATTTGAGTGTCGTCAGCGTAAGATACCCTGGCAAAACCATGAGCAGAGAGGATGTCTGCGAGTGGTTTAACATAGATGTTAAAGAGGGCAGGGCTCAACGCAGAGCCCTGCGACAATCCACATTTACCATTTGTAGGTTTATGACATAAAAGGGCCTTCCCTGATTTGGAAGCTTCTATTAGCTAGAAACTCCGTAAGCCACTTTAACGCAGATCCAGTGATCCCTAGTGCCTTCATCTTCTCTCTCACGACTGAGTGGGAGACCGTATCGAATGCTGCGCTCAAATCCAAAAGAATGAGCGCAGCCGACCCTCCTTGATCGAGGAAAGCGATACCAAAGGGGATGATGGACAGAGCGTTAGAGCAAATCAAACACTCACCCCCAGTCAACTGATCTGGGTTTAATCCATCATCATTCTTTAGCTCACTCCACCACCCCAGTTCAGAGATGGCCATATGCAAATCAGTCTGACCCTGTGCCTCATGGGAACAGTCCAGCCCGAACTGCCAAGCCATGTCTTCCCTGGACCGGAAACAAGCATCCTGGGACCGGTTTCGGGCTAACAGCCCTCATCAGCCAGGCTAGCTTGAATCCAGTGGCAAAGTGAGCAAGGGACCCAAGTCTGGGCACACCCTGGATTTAACCCAGATCTCTTGACTGGGGGTGAATGTTTTGATTTGTTCTGCATTCCGTCCATCAATTGTGTGTCTTTTGCTTTCTCGCCCTAAGTGCGCCAGGTATGCCCAGACGTGGGTCCTGGGCTCACTGTGCCACTGGAATCAAGCTATCCTGGCTGAAGAGGGGTGAAACCCCGAAACCGGTCCTAGGATGCTTGTTTCCGGTCCAGGGAGGGCCTGGCTTGGCAGTTCGGGCTGGACTGTTCCCATGAGGCACAGGGTCAAGACTGATTTGCATATGGCCAGGTCTAAACTGGGGTGGCATGGTGAGCAAAAGAATGATGGATTTAACCCAGATCTCTTGACTGGGGGTGAATGTTTTGATTTGTTCTGCATTCCGTCCATCAATTGTGTGTCTTTTGCTTTCTCGCCCTAAGTGCGCCAGGTATGCCCAGACGTGGGTCCTGGGCTCACTGTGCCACTGGAATCAAGCTATCCTGGCTGAAGAGGGTGAAACCCCGAAACCGGTCCTAGGATTCTTGTTTCCGGTCCAGGGAGAACCTGGCTTGGCAGTTCGGGCTGGACTGTTCCCATGAGGCACAGGGTCAAGACTGATTTGCATATGGCCAGGTCTAAACTGGGGTGGCATGGTGAGCAAAAGAATGATGGATTTAACCCAGATCTCTTGACTGGGGGTGAATGTTTTGATTTGTTCTGCATTCCGTCCATCAATTGTGTGTCTTTTGCTTTCTCGCCTAAGTGCGCCAGGTATGCCCAGACGTGGGTCCTGGGCTCACTGTGCCCCTGGAATCAAGCTATCCTGGCTGAAGAGGGGTGAAACCCCGAAATTGGTCCTAGGATGCTTGTTTCCGGTCCAGGGAGGACCTGGCTTGGCAGTTCGGGCTGGACTGTTCCCATGAGGCACAGGGTCAAGACTGATTTGCATATGGCCAGGTCTAAACTGGGGTGGCATGGTGAGCAAAAGAATGATGGATTTAACCCAGATCTCTTGACTGGGGTGAATGTTTTGATTTGTTCTGCATTCCGTCCATCAATTGTGTGTCTTTTGCCTCCTTGATCGAGGGTCACCCTCATATCTTCGTAGCCAAGAGAGCTGTCTCCATGCTGCAGCCAGAGCGGGAGCCGGTTTGTGCTTAATGCAGCAAATTGATGGTATCGAGAAACTTTGAGAGAGAGACATTCAACCACTTCTCTGAGATTTGACTTATTCCGGGCAGTAATGAAATAGGTCTATAATTTTCTAATTTGTCTGGATCCGGAGAAGTCTTTTTTAGCAGTGGCCTAATGATTGCACGCTTTCATGATTCTGGAACACAGCCTTCCTCCAAAGAGGTGTCATATATGACTTTTAAAGCGGATAGTATAGCTTCTCCTCCGTTCAACAGAATGTTTACTGGAGCTGGATCTAGCGGAGACTCTGATTTGGTTGTACTTGCTACCCGTAAAATGTCATTTATACTCATTTTTGGAAAAGATGAGAATTCTACAGAGAGCTGGCTGTCCATGCTTACAGCTTCTGTAGAATGAATGGAGTATGGTAGCACCGCCAGGGAGTCATAGATTCTTTTTACTTTGTCAAGAAAGAAGTGAGCAAAATGCTCACATCGTCTCTCGGGAGGGGGACCTGCTCCTGCTCCGTTTGAGGAATGAGTTAACAATGCTATATATTTCACTCACAGGATGTACGGCTTGCTTAATCTTATCCGTAAAGTCGTTCAGTTTGGCCCTACCGATAGCATGGTTGTATTTTTTTAAAATTTGTTTGTAGGCTTACTTACTACCCTCATCATATAGATACCTCCATTTTCTTTCTTGTCTCTTACATTCTTTAAACTCTGGTGAGAACCAACATACATTTATTCCGGCTCTGGAAGATCGACTGATGCTTTTAGGTATCACATTTTCCAATGTGGAGCCTATCCATTCCCTAAATGCTCTATAGGAGGCGCATACTTCTCCATCCAGTCTGGGATGGACTTGCTCAGTGCTGATTGCCAGCCTGAGATGTCCAGTTTTGACCAATGCCTCAATTGTTGAACAGGGGCTCTATTGAGTTTCGGCAGTTCCTTTTTGGGGGTAGTGAACTGAATTAAACAAGCATTGGAAATGCAATAGGTCTCGCATTTGTTGGAGCTGGAGCTATTGGCATTGTAAATGGCAATGTTTTGTACTTTGCAATAGGTCTTGTATTTGTTGGAGCTATTCACATTGTAAATGGCAATGTTTTTTATTTATCCTTGGGGTTTTATATAGCGCAAACTTAACAGCCTCAGTTGTGAATTTCGATTCATCAAAGTTTTGTGAGCCCTGAAATTTGCACAAGTAAAGTGCTAACAGTATACATATGGGCACTGTTTAATAATACTCGACCCAACTGCAGCTCACCTGATCCATCAACAATCTTTCAAATGGCTAAAGCACAGTGCCAATTAGAGTGCAAGGACCAGAATTATGGGACAGTCCTGACACATAATTATGGACAGAATCAATTAAACTGCTTACGTTGAAGAAAGTTCTCAAAACCAAACTGTTTAAAAGATCATTTTTCCATGAGACTCTCCAGAAAAAGCATGTGAAGCACGCTGTAAACAGGATCCTACTCACACATAACTGGACGCCGCACACCTTAATTCACACTCTCAACTGTTTTGCCAATTTAATAGAGCGCCCTGAACTAAACACAAAGAGAAGTACTGTATAAAACATCACATAATTAAATGAAAAATTGCTAGCTCTGTCTACAGGGGATAAAGTGTAATTGGTGAGTTAATGGCTTAACCGAACAGCCACATATTGGGGCATTCACTTCTACATTATGTTAAAATAAACTATATTATATGGTTAGGAGCTTTTATATAATGAAGATACGATGAGCGACACTTTAGATATGGATAATTTGAGGTTTCAAGTAAAAAAGCCCTTTAGAGCTTTGACTGAACTTACAGGCGGGGTGCATTAAATGATTCACGTGCTGTACTTTGGGGCACAAATGAAACTGGAGGAGACCACTTGCAACTTGAAATTTGTCTCTGACTAAACCTAGAGGGAAGCTCTAAAATTCCTCACCCGAAGGATGATTGTAACCATTAAGAGGGCTCGTAGGATGCAACAACTTATGTATTGTATTCGTATAGCACCTATTACCACTCACGAGGCTTTGCAGCACTTTATGGTTGTAAGCAAGCTGCTCCGAAACCTAATATTAGTGGTTTGCACAGTGTTACTGTTGCTTGTTTGTTATTGTAGGTTATTGGTATTAGTCTTAGGAGCTCAAGCAGATATGGGGTAAATATGGAGATCTTACTCCTGTGTTCCTAAAGTAAACTCGGGATCTTACCAATGTGATAAAAATATACGGGTAAATAATGCAAATACTAAAAAGTACATTCTGCAAATGTAGACTCTGTTGTCACGTGTAGAGGATGTAATATCAAAAGAGGGTCTGTCACCTCAGAATGATGTCATTTAACAATAGATTTAGTCCTTCTGGCCCAGGGAATAGGAGTCACTCCTGAGAGGTGCTGTCACACCCTAAAGCTCAGTGACTTGAACAGAATGCTCTGTCACTAGTTGAAGCGCCTCGTCCGTTTCCTACAGTGCTAACAGTCGACCTTACCCACCCGGTCTAAAACAAGTAATACATGGTAAGGATGAAGAAACAGGGCACTGTTACCTGGCTTGCCTGAGGAAGCTCTCTGCTGCCACAGTAAACATGACCGCAACACCCTTCGTTTAAGTTGCACATCAAGACGGCCGATGCCCCATTTCTAGTCTCAGCCTGTGCACTTCCCGCTTTACAGAGTAGAGCTGAAATTACTTGTGACTACTATTGCGGTCACCTGTTTTTTGACCACAGATGTATGGCTGCCACTGATGGCATGAAAATAAAAGGGGGACTATGATCGTCCCGAAAACTGAGGAGCGCTTATCTGGCGGCCTTCTTCAAACGGAAATATTATTAACCTCCCTCACGCGGCCGGCATGCTCGCGGGAGGGAGGGGGCGCGGGTGGGAAATAAAAATAAACAAGCAGCATGCGCTGCCCGCCCCTCGCGCACACCGTCTCCTTGCGCATGCGTCGCTGCCATGTTGTCAGGCAGAGATGAGCGAGACAACGAAAGAGTGCAAACAGTGCGGACGAAAACTGTAGTTGGTGGCCGCTGCTTCCGGACTACACGGAAGTCAGTTGGACATCAACAGCCAGTCAAAACCAAGGTAACAAAAGCTATACCAACATTCAGCAAATGGCAAGCGGCAGGAGAAACTACCGGCCGCTTGCCAACACACAGAGATTACTTTATGTCTCGCTGAGACAGCGCATGCGCTGCCAAGGCGAGACCTAAAAATTATCAGACCACAGAATTAGTATTGGAGTATCTACCTTCATGGACAAGATATTTGAGAAAATAAGGTCTAATGTGTGGCCCTTTAAACAAGTAGACTGCTCCACCAGTTGTACCAGCTGGAATGCCGCGAGGTCATGTTTACATTCATTTGGCAGATTACAAACATTAGTATCAAAATGAATACTTAGATCTCCAAGTAAAGTCCAATTGGCAGCTGACATATAGTATTCTGCTACTATTTCAGGTAAAACCTTTGTTGCCGGTCCCGGCGGGCGATATACAAGAAGACCTGAAAAGGTAAATGTGTGCGAGAGTTTTAGAGAAAAGACAAGATTTTCACTGTCTCTGATCTGAATGGGAGAGGCACTACACTCTAGATGTTTTTTTAAGATAATGGCGACTCCCCCTCCTGTCTTTCCAGGACGATCATTTCAGCAATTGCATATCCTGGGGAGAGGGCAGCTGCGACATCTGGCCCACTATCATCCTGCAGCCATGTTTCTGTAACAAAAAGTGCCTCGAATCCTATTTCTTCAAGCAATGTAAATATTTGCATTTTATGTTTGGGAAGCGATCTGCAGTTAACTAAATACATTGGCCGTTCTTGCGCCGTTTGCTTGGGGAATGTTAAAACTTGACAATTCTCTACGGTATATAGAGCGGAAGACCTATTGTTAGTACCACATTCAAACAAGTGATTGCACTTTGGGCACCTAGTAAATCGAGACTCTGGGGTCATCAAATTCAGGCATTCTTCCTTTGGTGCCCGCATGAGGGGCTTGGATTCCTCGGGAGAGTAGTGTACCAGTTTTCCATGAAGTAGACCAGGGTTCCTAGCCCCGGCCGGGTGCAGACGGGCTTGCCTTTGGCGCGGCCCAGCACCGGGCCTCATTTTATCGGTGTTATCCGGAAGACCATAAAGAGCTGGACTGCCAACCAAGATGGCAAAAGACACACAATTGATGGACGGAATGCAGAACAAATCAAAACATTCACCCCCAGTCAAGAGATCTGGGTTAAATCCATCATTCTTTTGCTCACCATGCCACCCCAGTTTAGACCTGGCCATATCCAAATCAGACTTGTCCCTGTGCCTCATGGGAACAGTCCAGTCCGAACTGCCAAGCCAGGTCCTCTCTGGACCGGAAACAAGCATCCTAGGACCGGTTTTGGGGTTTCACCCCTCATCAGCCAGGATAGCTTGAATCCAGTGGCACAGTGAGCCCGGGACCCACGTCTGGGCATACCCGGCGCACTTAGGGTGAGAAAGCAAAAGACACACAATTGATGGACGGAATGCAGAACAAATCAAAACATTCACCCCCAGTCAAGAGATCTGGGTTAAATCCATCATTCTTTTGCTCACCATGCCACCCCAGGTTAGACCTGGCCATATGCAAATCATTCTTGTCCCTGTGCCTCATGGGAACAGTCCAGTCCGAACTGCCAAGCCAGGTCCTCTCTGGACCGGAAACAAGCATCCTAGGACCGGTTTCAGGGTTTCACCCCTCATCAGCCAGGATAGCTTGAATCCAGTGGCACAGTGAGCCCGGGACCCACGTCTGGGCACACCCGGCGCACTTAGGGCGAGAAAGCAAAAGACACACAATTGATGGACGGAATGCAGAACAAATCAAAACATTCACCCCCAGTCAAGAGATCTGGGTTAAAGCCATCATTCTTTTGCTCACCATGCCACCCCAGGTTAGACCTGGCCATATGCAAATCAGTCTTGTCCCTGTGCCTCATGGGAACAGTCCAGTCTGAACTGCAAGCCAGGTCCTCTCTGGACCGGAAACAAGCGTCCTAGGACCGGTTTCGGGGTTTCATCCTTGTGTTTTCTTTGTTCGCCCTAAGTTGGCAGGGTGTGCCCAGACTTGGGTCCCTTGCTCACTTTGCCACTGGATTCAAGCTAGCCTGGCTGATGAGGGCTGTTAGCCCGAAACCGGTCCCAGGATGCTTGTTTCCGGTCCAGGGAAGACATGGCTTGGCAGTTCGGGCTGGACTGTTCCCATGAGGCACAGGGTCAAGACTGATTTGCATATAGCTGAGTCTGAACGGGGGTGGCGAAGTGAGCTAAAGAATGATGATGGATTCAACCCAGATCTGTGACTGGGGGTGAGTGTCTGAAAAGTTTCAGCACTCCGTCCATCATTTCCTTGTGTTTGCTTTGTTCGCCCTAAGTTGGCAGGGTATGCCCAGACGTGGGTCCCTTGCTCACTTTGCCACTGGATTCAAGGTAGCCTGGCTAATGAGGGCTGTTAGCCCGAAACCGGTCCCAGGATGTTCGTTTCCGGTCCAAGGAAGACATGTCTTGGCAGTTCGGGCTGGACTGTTCCCATGAGGCACAGGGTCAAGACTGATTTGCATATAGCTGTGTCTGAACTGGGGTGGCGAAGTGAGCTAAAGAATGATGATGGATTCAACCCAGATCTGTGACTGGGGGTGAGTGTCTGAAAAGTTTCAGCACTCCGTCCATCATTTCCTTGTGTTTGCTTTGTTCGAACCAATATGGCGTCCGCTTTTGTGCAAATAGGGAATCAGACCAGTTTGGGCTGGTGAAGATGTTTGTTTGATGTGAGCGAGGCAGAGTCTGGGCGGAAGGAGACAGCCGCCAACAGAGGACGCGTGGCGGAGACAGTCACTCTTTGAGGTGGATGCTATATTAAATATAGCAGGGGGACAGGTAGCTTCCCCACTCAGTGGGTAGTACTGGGCCCTCCTGAAGTGTATCCACTCACATGTGTCACAAGTGGGCACCAGCACAGACTACATACAGCCGAGTTCATCCTACACAGAAGAGATAAAGGAACCGCCCCGGACACCAGTGGGAGGTGAAACTTATTGATCTAACACTTTTTTTTTTAGGAAGGTTTGAAAAGCAATAATGTTACGTTGTGGAAAGTGAGCAGCTGAGGGTGCTTGGGAGGGGAGGGGGGATGTATTTTCCCCATTGACTTCTATTGAAGCAGAGTCAATTTCAGGCGTGAGACTGCCAAAATAAAGCCATTTTTGGCTTCCAAAATCGGGAGTCTCCTTCTTGAATTGGCACTCATGTCAGGATGACCAGCAATCACGTGCATGGCGCCAGACCGACCTACAATCTGTGCACGGCCCCAGACCGACCTGCAATCTGTGCACGGTGCCAGACCGACCTGCAATCCGTGCACGGCGCCAGACCGACCTGCAATTCGTGCACGGCGCCAGACCGACCTGGAATCCGTGCACGGCGCCAGACCGACCTGCAATCCGTGCACAGCGCCAGACCGACCTGCAATCCGTGCACGGTGCCAGACCAACCTGGAATCTGTGCACAACGCCATGCCGACCTGCAATCTGTGCACAGCGCCATACCGACCTGCAATCCGTGAACAGCGCCAGACCGACCTGCAATCCGGGCACAGTGCCAGACCGACCTGCAATCCGTGTACAGGGCCAGACCAGCCTGCAATCCGTGCACAGTGCCAGACCAACCGGCAATCCGTGCACAGTGCCAGACCGGCCTGCAATCCGTGCACAGGGCCAGACCAGCCTGCAATCCGTGCACAGGGCCAGACCAGCCTGCAATCCGAGCACAGCCCCAGGCCGGCCTGCAATCCGTGCATAGCGCCAGACCGACCTGCAATCCGTGCACAGTGCCAGACCAACTTGCAATCCGTGCACAGGGCCAGACCAACTTGCAATCCGTGCACAGGGCCAGACCAACTTGCAATCCATGCACAGGGCCAGACCAACTTGCAATCCGTGCACAGGGCCAGACCAACTTGCAATCCGAACACAGGGCAACCTAGAAATCAGCAATGCCAAGAGCAGAACTGGCCTTTGCTCATAGAACGCCCGGACGAAACCAAATTTGCCACTGCCCTACTTGTCCACTTTTATCCATTAAAAATTTGGAGGGAGGAGGAGGAAGGTCAGGGGGCGAGATCAAGGAGAGCCATGAAAAGAAGAACACACAAAAAGGCAGACAAGAGCGCCAGCAGCCCCCAGAAACCGTGTTTAAACACACTTTTCTTAGGACCTAAGTGGTAGGGAGCACATGCTAACGGTCGGCCCTGGCCAACAGCAATCTGTTCGCTGAGCAATGCAAGTGCAGTCCGTGTACTGAGCAGTGCAATGCGTGCACTGAGCAATGCAATACAGTCCGTGTACTGAGCAGTGCAATGCCTGCACGGAGCAATGCAATACAGTCCGTGTACTGAGCAGTGCAATGCGTACACGGAGCAATGCAATACAGTCCGTGTACTGAGCAGTGCAATGCGTGCACCGAGCAATGCAATACAGTCCGTGTACTGAGCAGTGCAATGCGTGCACGGAGCAATGCAATACAGTCTGTGTACTGAGCAGTGCAATGCAATACAGTCAGTGTACTGAGCAGTGCAATGCGTGCACGGAGCAATGCAATACAGTCCGTGTACTGAGCAGTGCAATGCGTGCACGGAGCAATGCAATACAGTCCGTGTACTGAGCAGTCCAATGCGTGCACTGAGCAATGCAAGTCCAGTCCGTGTATTGGGCAATGTAATGTGTGCACTGAGTAACAGCTGTGCAATATATATGGCTCTAGTGCAAGCCAGGAAAAAGGCATTGTGCCAACTTTGGTGGCACAGGAAAAAGAGCACTTTACTGAAACAGTCCACCCCAGTGACAGCGTTTCTCCCAAAGTATGGCAGAGAACTGGTGGATAAAGCGCTTACAAAGCAAACTCTGCGTCGAGGCAACAACATATATGTAAGGCGTCTTCAACACACAGGCGATGCCATGAGATACTTTACAGTGTGAAATCTGCCATATGTCACACTAACTGCACACCAGGAAATGACAAAAAAATACTGCATTTTCAGCATACACTGTACAATATAGATACTCACCTAACCGCAGATTCCTCACCTATCACTGGTGGGTGGCGTAATACGGCTAGCTGTCGGGTCCATCCCGCCGCGGAAATGAAGTTGTGACCACAAACAACTGCCAACTCTGCGCGTCAACGTCAGTTTCTTTCTATCTGTCCGCGTCATCAGATGCAGAGCACTGATTAATCAGATTTGACTGTGCAGTTCTCTAATTGGAGCCTTTTTGAGATGAAGAAAGGGAGTCTATTCCACAGAATGCGGAGGTGTGAGGGTAAGGAGGAATTGGTGGTTAGACAGAGTATCCACCAGTAAGAGCGTTATCGGAGGTAAGTAACTTATTACTCTGATGGATGCTTCTAAACGTAGATTCCTCACCTTGTGACTAGACACCAGAGCAGTGCCTCCCACAGGTGGTGGGTCTGTGGAATGGCTCAGGCCAAGAAGTCCTTCAGGACCGAAGGGACAAAATGTCGTTCCTGTTGGACGTGGCTATCCTGACAGTAGTGCTTAGTTAATGTGTGAACCGACGCCCACGTAGCAGGTTGGCAGATGTCCAAGACAGGCACTCCACACACCTGTGGTGGCACCAGCCTTGGCCCAGGTTGAATAAGTCCGCAGGCCGTTCGGAGGCTGTTTCTTGGCTAACCATTTCAGATCTTTATGTAAAGCACAGCCATCAAGAGATGGTCTGATTTTGCACTGGTTTTCCCTTCTTTGTTTCAGAGAAACCCACAAAGCGTTTATCGTCCACTCAACGACGATTAGTGTGATCAATATAGAAGCTTTAGGCTCTCTTTGGGTCCAGACGATGGAGTCTTTTTCGCTCCTGGATGGATGAGGTGGGACAAGATCTTCGGCAGGTGATACACTGCCTGATGTGAAAAGGTATCCCAACCTTTGGGGAAAACGTGCCTTAGTCCTTAACAGTAACTTCTCCGGAAAAAAGTTAGTATAGGATTGCTGGACAGAGAATCCTTGTAGTTCACTAACGTGACGACCAGATGTGATCACTATGAGGAACACTGTGTTCAGGGTTAATAACCCAGGAGGGCTGCCGTGCATTGGCTCACATGGGGTGCACATTAGAAATGTTAGAATCAAATTGACGTCCCACTGAGGCATCACAAAAGGTTTCGGAGAAAACATGGGTCAACCCTTTCAGAAAACGCATCACAGCAGGCGATTTAAAAAATATGGCTGATCGGACAATTGTAAAAAGGCCGAAAGGGCAGACAAATAACCTTTAACAGCAGCCACAGCGATGCACTGCTGGGCTAAGGATAGGGAGAGAAAAAGGATATCAGACAGGGGAGCTTGTAAAGGTTGGAAATGCCGAGAACACCAAACAACAAACCTCTCCTAGCGTCTTGCATGGATTGTATTGGTGGAGGGACGCCTGGCTGCAAAAATTACATTGACTACCTCGGAGGGAGGTCAAAGGCAGTTAACGGACACCGTTCAATCTCCAAGGATGGAGGTGTAAGATGGGCAGACTCAAGGTGCAGGACGCTGCCCTGCTGCTGCGGCAGAGGATCCTTCCAAAATGGCAGCCAAATTGGAGAACAGATGCTCATGGTCAGGTTCCAGGTACCACACTCCGCTGGCCCAATCTGAAGCCACAAGGACTTGGGCCTTGTCATTCCTAATGTTCTTCAGAACTTAGGGCAGTAGTGGTAGAGACAGGAAGGCGTACAGGAGTCCCGAACTCCATTACAGCTAAAAAGGCATCTCCAAGAGAGAATTGTCTTGGGAACTCCTATGTGCAAAAGTTTGGACACTCCACATTCTCGGCGGTATTGAAAAGATTGAGTCAGGGTTCGCTGCATTGCTTCAATACGGGCTGCACCATCTCGGAGTTTAGCAGCCATTCGTGATCCACTAGGCAACGTCGGCTGAGTTAACCTGTTCTGGCATTTAAAGATCCTGCAAGATGATGTACGATCAAGGAAATGCCCTCTCACCGAGACCCAGGTCAAGGGTTGAAACATCGGTATCATAGCCTGAATGTCCTGGACTCACTGAGGCAGAGAAAAGTTTCAGAATAGCACCGTACCCAGAATAGATCAGATGAAGGAGAGCCGCTGCAAAGGAGTCCAGTGTGATTTCGGAACATAGATAGAGAAACCCAAGATTGTTCACATGTTGACCATCGTCTGGTAGTGGTTTATGACCAATTGAGGCAAGCCTGTCTTGAGCAACCAGTCGTCGAGGTATGGGAGGACTGGCATTCCCAACATCCAGTGATGTGTAGCGACCACCATCATTATTTCTGTGAACACCAGAGGAGTGCTGGTGAAGCCAAAAGGGAGCACCAGAAACAAAGTGCTTGATACATACTTGAAACTACAGGTAACGTCTGTGGGACTGCAGGATGGGGATGTGACAATGTGCCACCACAAGGGGTTTAACAGGGGTGGTGGGCTGGAGAGGAGGGAGTTGGGTAGTGTGTTGCCTGAGAGCCGGGACACTGTTTGTCAGATTACCGATGTCTTCCTCGAAAGAGTTGGGAGGTCTGCTGTTGTGGAGACAAGTCCTTGTGTTGACTTTGTTGGATGGCCCTTCCGAAGCCTCCAAAACAGCAACGTTTCTGGGGAATACTGCCACATGGGCGCTGAAAGGCCTAGGGAGGACACTGTAGCCTTACTCTCGTTTAAAGAGCTCCTGGGTCGAGTCTGCCTGGTATCTGAACAGGGGGGTGCAATCAAATGGTATGTCCATGAGTGATGCTTGGACACCATTGGAGAAGCCAGTGGATCTGATCTATGGCACTGAAACACCATGCTGGTACCAACTGCCCTACCCAAATAGTTGGTTGTGGGCAGGCCTGACCTAATGATGTATTTCACTGTCTTGGCCAATTTGTATGATTTACTGCGAACTGGCTTGGAGGTCATCAGTGACCATAGGCAAGATGTCGCTCACCATGTCACACAACGCATGTGAGTAACGCCCCTGGAGGAAACTTGAGTTCATGGATCTGAGGGCGAGGCTGGCAGAAAAGAACATCCTTTTTCCAAAGGCCTCCATACTTTTGGACCCTTTGTCTGGAGGTGTAGTTGGGAAGGAATTAGGGTTTAACCTACTAGTGGAGGCTTGTACTACAAGAGTTTCTGGCGTGGAGTGCTGCAGGAGGAAAGATGTGTCCTCCGGAGCTGGTCTATGTGTCCTAATAAACTGCTTGTTGACAGGGGTACAATAGCCTGGTTTCGCCAACGTGCCCAGTAAGGTTCCCGTGAAGGCTTCGATAAAAGGGAGGAGCGGTTCTGAAGAGGTCTGCCCTGGCTGCAGGACCTTTGTGAGGACATTTGTTTTGTCCTCTACAGAAGGTAGCTGGAGGTCGAGGACTTCTGCAGCTCTCCTGATCACCACTGCAATCAATACAGATTCCTGCACTGAAGGGCCAGATGGAGAATTGAGGCCAGTATCATGGGACGTGTCTAGATCATTGGCCTCTTGGAGGACCCAGATTAACTTCTCCTCATCATAGACTTGAAATTCATCATCTCCATTGTCATCATCTTGTGGTTCAGGGTCTGAAAAAATGTTGTGGTAGATGAAGCATGTCTTCGGACTCTGGTTGAGGTTGAGATGGGCATGATTTCCGCCAGGGTCACAGTGAATTCGATTCAGAGTTCGATAGGACTACAGATTTGTCCTCTGGCGTCGACGCACAGTGGGGGCCGGTGCTGTTCTCAGCATCAGATGAGTCGTCAAAGCGGGCCTCGGCGTAGACCCCAGAATGAGGCGAGAGGCACAGTTGGCATCGGGGAAGGATCTGCCGGCAGTAACCTGACTAACTCCTCGAATCCATTGGGTCCAGAGGTTCGACAGAGGGATCTGAAAGGGTACCGCAAATTCGCAACATGGCCTCTTTGAAGGCTTGGATCTGTTGTAGCATCACTGACCACCTTGGAAATTCAGGATAAATCGGGACAAGATGAGGGATCAGGTCTGTGGTGGGAGACAAGGTCGTGAGGTACCGTGACAACTGTGTGACGTCCCTGGACGAGAATGGAGGAAGACGTGGAGTTGTGCTTTGACTTCTTATGCTTCTCATTGGACTTTGATTTACCTGATGATTTGGAGCGGGACGACGATCTTTCTTGGGAACGGTCTCAGGAACATGTCCAAGTCCTTGACCGAGATTGGGCCATACCTGTTTTACAGCGGTGCTCAGCGACAGTTTGGCCTTGCTGTCTCTGATGGCCTTCGGGTTTATCCGAGCGCGGTTGCTGTCTCTGATGGCCTTCGGGTTCATCCGAGCGCGGTTGCTGTCTCTGATGGCCTTCGGGTTCATCCGAGCGCGGTTGCTGTCTCTGATGGCCTTCGGGTTTATACGAGCGTAATTGCGGTCTCTGATGGCCTTCGGGTTTATCCGAGCGCGGTTGCTGTCTCTGATAGCATTCGGGTTTATCCGAGCGCGGTTGCTGTCTCTGATGGCCTTCGGGTTCATCCGAGCGCAGTTGCTGTCTCTGATGGCCTTCGGGTTCATCCGAGCGCAGTTGCTGTCTCTGATGGCCTTCGGGTTTATCCGAGCGCAGTTGCGGTCTCTGATGGCCTTCGGGTTCATCCGAGCACAGTTGCTGTCTCTGATGGCCTTCTGGTTCATCCGAGCGCAATTGGCTATCTCTGATGGCCTTCGGGTTTATCCGAGCGCAGTTGCTGTCTCTGATGGCCTTCGGGTTCATCCGAGCGCAGTGGCTGTCTCTGATGGCCTTCGGGTTTATCCGAGCGCGGTTGCTGTCTCTGATGGCCTTCGGGTTCATCCGAGCGCGGTTGCTGTCTCTGATGGCCTTCGGGTTCATCCGAGCGCGGTTGCTGTCTCTGATGGCCTTCGGGTTTATCCGAGCGTAATTGCTGTCTCTGATGGCCTTCGGGTTTATCCGAGCGCGGTTGCTGCCTCTGATGGCATTCGGGTTTATCCGAGCGCGGTTGCTGTCTCTGATGGCCTTCGGGTTCATCCGAGCGCAGTTGCTGTCTCTGATGGCCTTCGGGTTCATCCGAGCGCAGTTGCTGTCTCTGATGGCCTTCGGGTTTATCCGAGCGCAGTTGCTGTCTCTGATGGCCTTCGGGTTCATCCGAGCACAGTTGCTGTCTCTGATGGCCTTCTGGTTCATCCGAGCGCAATTGGCTATCTCTGATGGCCTTCGGGTTTATCCGAGCGCAGTTGCTGTCTCTGATGGCCTTCGGGTTCATCCGAGCGCAGTGGCTGTCTCTGATGGCCTTCGGGTTCATCCGAGCGCAGTTGCTGTCGCTGATGGCCTTCGGGTTCATCCGAGCGCAGTGGCTGTCTCTGATGGCCTTCGGGTTCATCCGAGCGCAGTGGCTGTCTCTGATGGCCTTCGGGTTCATCCGAGCGCGGTTGCTGTCTCTGATGGCCTTCGGGTTCATCCGAGCGCAGTGGCTGTCTCTGATGGCCTTCGGGTTCATCCGAGCGCAGTCATTGCACGATTTTGAGTCATGCGAGGAGCCCAGACACCAGAAACAGACCTCATGAGGGTTCCTCACTAACATCAGTTTGTGGCAATCCTTGCAGGGTTAAAATCCTGTTTTTTGGGGAATGGGGGAGGTGGGGGGAGACATGTCACCTCATCACACGCTGTACAGTGTAGAACTTGACAGAGAAAGATGTCACCTCTTTCACACAGTGTACTGTGTAGGACTGTACAGAGAGAGAGATGTCACCTTTGTCACATGCTGTACTGTGTAGCACTTTACAGAGAGAGGGACATTGCATGTAATACACGCTACACTGCAAAGCACATTACAGACATATATAGCAGTTTTCATGCAGTGTACAATGCAGCCTTTACAGAAAGTGATGCAACACGTAGAAGACACTATTACAGAGCTATATGGAAAATGCTACTTACCAGTATGCATCTGTTCTTGGCATGTAGAGCTGCAGATCCTCACACTGTGCATTAGATCGCCATCTGGTGTTGGGCTCGGATGCTTGCACTTTGTTGTTGTCTTCGAAGAAGTCTTTGTAGTCATGTGATAGGTGACTCCTCCTTAGGACAATAGTGCGCATGGGCATCGACTCCATCCTCAGATTGTTTTTCGCCATATTGGGGAGTGATGGAGTTAGTAGAAAAGAAAAGAGATGTCCATGTGTGTGTATCTAATTAAGATAGGACTGGAGCACATACAGGTCCCGGGGAGGTGGGTGGGCGTGTGAGGATCTGCAGCTCTACATGCCAAGAACAGATGCATACTGGTAAGTAGCATTTTCCGTTCGAGGCATGTGAGCTGCAGAGCTCACACTGTGCATAGACTGTACAGCAGTATCTCCCCTAGCGGTGGTCACCCGTATGTGCTGCAGTAGTTTGAAAAAGGGTTTTAAGGACAGCTTGGCCCACTGAAGCTTGTTGCTTGGCTTGCACATCAACACAATAGTGTTTAGTGAAGGTGTGTGTTGTAGACCATGTGGCTGCCTTACATATGTCTTCTAGGGGAATGTTCCCTAAGAATGCCATGGATGCCCCTAGTTTGCGTGTTGAGTGCGCTCTAGGGGAACTGATAATGTGCGTTTGGCTTTTTCGTAGCAGATTTGGATACATTTAACAATCCACCTTGCAACCCCGGCTTTTGAGATGGGATTACCTTTGTGTGGTGGAGAGAAAGCCACAAACAATTGTTTGGTTTTGCGAAAGGATTTGGTTCTGTCAATGTAATACATAAGGGCTCTTTTGACATCTAGGGTGTGGAGAGCTCTTTCTGCCACGGAATCTGGGTTTTGGAAGAACACAGGTAGTTCTACTGATTGGTTAAGGTGGAAAGGCGAAATGACTTTGGGAAGGAATTTTGGGTTTGTTCTGAGAACTACCTTTTTATGATGTATTTGTAGGAAAGGCTCTTGTATAATTAGAGCTTGTAGCTCACTGACTCTTCTTAGAGAAGTGATTGCAATTAGAAACGCAACTTTCCATGTAAGGAATTGAAGTTCACATTTATGTAAGGGTTCGAAAGGTGGACCCATGAGCCTGGTAAGTACTATATTAAGATTCCACACTGGGGAAGGTGGTAATCTGGGAGGTATGATCCGCTTAAGGCCTTCCATGAAGGCTTTAATGGCGGGAACTTTGAATAGTGATAAGTGTTGCCTGTTTTGCAAGTAAGCAGCAAGGGCTGCGAGGTGCAGACGTATGGATGAGTATGCAAGACTACATCTTTGCAAGTGTAGCAAATGATGTTTTGCGTAGAGGCTTGTAATGGTTGGATGTTATTATTGGTGCAGTAAATAGCGAATCTTTTCCATTTAGCTGCATAGCAGGCTCTGGTAGTTGGGCGTGTAGCTTCTTTTATAACGTCCATGCAGTCTGGGGGTAGGTTAAGGTAACCGAATTCTAGGACTTCAGGAGCCAAATTGCAAGGTTCAGCTGAGATGGATCTGGGTGCATTATCTCTCCATGGCTCTGCGTTAGCATTATTGGGGAGAGGTGTAGTCTTTGGTATGGGACTACTGATAGCTCCAGTAGTGTGGTGAACCACGGTTGGCGTGCCCATGTAGGGGCTACTAGTATCATTTTGAGAGACTGTTGTCGAAGCTTGCGTACTACAAGTGGGATGAGTGGGAGCGGTGGAAAAGCGTACACAAATCTGCCGGACCAGTTCATCCATATCGCATTGCCCTTGGACTGCGGGTGTGGAAGCCTGGCGGCGAAGGTTGGGCATTTGGCGCTTTGGTGTGTGGCGAACAGATCTAAGTCTGGCTGGCCCCACATCTGGAAGAAAGGTAGAAGAACTTGTGGATGTAGTTCCCACTCGTGAATCTGTTGTGCCTGTCAACTTAACAGATCTGCAATCTGATTGTGAACCCCTGGTAGGTGTTCTGCTAGAAGGTAAATGTTTTGTGGAATGGCCCACCTCCAAATGTCCTGTGCTAGTTGGGACAGTTGTGGAGAGTGTGTCCCCCCTGTTTTTGTATATAGTACATAGCTGTGATGTTGTCTGTTCGGATCAGGACAGCTTTGTTTTGTACGTGGAGTTGAAAGGACTTGAGAGCTAGGAATATGGCTAGTAACTCTAGGTGGTTGATGTGGAACCGCTTCTGCTGAGTGGTCCACTTGCCCTGTGTTGTATGGTGTAACAGGTGTGCTCCCCATCCTGTAAGGGATGCGTCCGTGGTTAGTACTACTTGTGGAACCGGCTCTAGGAACGGCCGCCCCTTGGACAAATTGTTGGTGTTCCACCACTGCAGAGAGCGATGTGTGCGGCTGTCTACCAACACCAGATCTGTAAGATGTCCGTGAGCCTGGTTCCATTGGCGCGCTAGGCACTCTTGTAGAGGACGCATTTGAAGTTTTGCATGAGGGACGAGAAAAATGCAGGATGCCATCATGCCGATGAGCTGCATAAACACTCTGGCTGGAAGAGAGTGTTGCATTTGAAACCTGGGGACAAGGGTTTGTATACTGGCTATCCTGGCTGGGCTGGGGTAAGCTAGAGCAGTGGAAGTGTTTATCGTAGCTCCCAGATATTGAAGGACATGGGAGGGCTGAAGGTGGGACTTGGTATAGTTTATTGTGAAGCCCAAGTTGTGTAATGTTTGTATCGTTTGGTGAGTGTGTTGGACACACTGGTTGAATGATTTGGCTTTGATAAGCCAGTCGTCCAGGTATGGGAAGACATGTATTTGTTGTCTTCGTAGATGCGCTGCTACTACTGCAAGGCATTTGGTAAACACTCTTGGAGCAGTGGTGACTCCGAATGGCAGTACTTTGAACTGGTAGTGCTGCCCATTGAGAATGAACCTTAGATACTTCCTGTGAGCAGGATGTATGGGAATGTGGAAGTAGGCGTCCTTGAGGTCTAATGTGGCAAGGAAGTCTTGTTGTTGTAGTAAGGGAAGCACTTGTTGGAGAGTGATCATGTGAAAATGATCTGAGTGTATGTATTGATTGAGAGGTCTGAGGTCTAAAATAGGCCTGAGAGTGCCGTCCTTTTTGGGAATGAGGAAGTACAGGGAGTAAACCCCTGTGCCCTGCTGTAGCAGAGGCACTGGCTCTATGGCGTGCTTTTGAAGCAGGGAAAGTACCTCTTGTTGTAAAAGTGTAAGATGGTCTGTGGACATTGGACGCTGCCTGGGTGGTATGGTGGGGGGTAGCTGTTAGCTCCAGGCAGTAGCCATGTTGGATAATCTGTCTCACCCACCTGTCTGTTGTAATGGAGTTCCAGACAGGCAGGAACTGTGATAGTCTTCCCCCGACAGGGGTGTTGTGGTCGGGGGAAGTGGAGGAAAGTCACTGTTTGGGAGTGGTGGAGGTACGGGTGTTGTTATTATTACCTCGACCTCTGCCCTTAGAGTTGTTGCCTCTGTAACCACCCCTAAAGTATCCTCTATTAGGGGAGGTTTGGGTGTTTGTTCGATAGGAAGAGGAACTGTCTGCGGTGGTATTCCTGGAGCCCCCTCTGTAAAAGGAGCGGCGAAAGGAGCCACGTTGCTGCGGGGACTGCAATGCTCCCATTGATTTGGCAGTGTCAGTATCCTTCTTCATCTTTTCTAGTGCTGTGTCGACAGCAGGACCAAATAGTTGGTTTTGGTTAAAGGGCTGGTTTAGTATAGTAGTCTGAACCTCTGGCTTAAAACCTGAAATGCGAAGCCAGGCGTGTCGTCTGATAAGCACGCTAGTGTTAACTGACCTAGCGGCGGTATCGGCCGCGTCTAAGGCGCACTTAATGGAGGCATTGGAAATAAGTTTGCCTTCTTGAATGAGGTCAGTGGCTTGTGTTTTGTATTGATCAGGTAGATGTTGAAGGAGGGTTTCTAGCTGATCGTAGTGTGCCCTGTCGTACCTAGCTAGTAGAGCTTGGGTGTTAGCGATGCGCCAGATGTTGGTGGCTTGCGCAGCTACGCGTTTGCCAGAGGAATCTAACAATTTGGATTCTTTATCAGGGGCGGAGCATCCCCTGAAGTTTGGGAATTGGCGCGTTTTCTGGCATTAGAAACGACCAGTGAGTCAAGGGGGAGCTGACCTTTGATGTAGGTGGGGTCATCGGGGGCAGGTCTATACTTTTTATCCACTCTAGGATTAAGGATCCTGGCTCTGACCGGGTCGTTAAAAATTTCAGGTGCATGTTTAATGACACCCTTGATCATGGGCAAAGTTTGAACAGTTTTTTGAGACCGTTCAAAAGTGTCTAGAAGAAAATCTTCCTCTGGTTGGTCGGTGTGAATATGCACCCCATGAAAGACGGCTGCCCTATGTATGAGTTGCCCAAAACCTATGTGATCATCTGGTGGAGATGGTTTTGTAGGATAAGGTGGAGGGCTGGGGAGGTCTGTAGGGTCTGGGGGTCATTATAACCCCAGTCATCCTGTGGTGGATTATCTGGATCCAGATATAAATTATGAGGGTCATCCCCGTACCCCATGTTGTCCTCATACTCATGTGGGGGAGAATCCGCAGGTTGAGGAGGTGTGATAGGGATGTGGAGAGGAGGGGTGTTAGAGAGAGGTATAGGGGAAGAAGGAGGCATAGGGGAAGTGGAAGAGTATTTCTTCTTCGGAGGGACAGGCTTGTGACGTGGCACAGAGGAAATATGTCCTGTTTTAGGATTGATATAAAGTTTGTGTTGATTAGGATCGATGGGATCCGGTGTAAACAGTTCCTCTCCTTGAATATTAGTTTTCGGCGCCGACTTTTTCGGTTCCGAACGTGGTGATGGCTTCTTTAGATGTTCCTTTGCTTTAGAAGGCGTCGAGGCGTCCTTCGGTTTAGCTACAGGCTCGACCGGCTTTAGTTTAGGGGGTGTGTCGAGTAGCTTCGGTTTCGGTGCCGAGGGATCTGCGTGCTTGGAGGCGGATTTGGGTACCGAACTGGATTTCGGCGCCGGGTGGTCTTTGTGTTTCGGCGCCGAAGGTGCCGGTGTGACGGGCACATGTGGTTTGGTCGGTGCCGAGGAACTAGAAGGCTTTGTTTTCTTGTTCGGTGCCGAGCCCGAAGGCGGGCGTCAGAAACACGTTTACGGTCTCGACTGGGGCCCGTAGGCGAAGTACTGACCGGTGCCTTCGATTTTGCAGGGAGGGTTGGGGCAGGGGCAGTAGTACTCACACGCTGCCCTGAAGGGATGGAACTGTCGGAGTCCTCTGCCTCGGAGATGATAGCGAGGTCTTCGGAGTCTTCTTCCGGAACATCGGGACCCTCGTCGAAGATGTTGACGGGTTCCGGAGCGGACCTGTGCGCCATGATGTGCCTTCGGGCTCGACGATCTCGGATTGTCTTCTTGGAGCGGAAGGAGGCGCAGGCCGGACAAGTGGCCTCGTTATGGTCTGGTGAGAGGCACCGATTACAGACCTGGTGGTGGTCGCTATGAGGAAACTTTGCTCCACATTGGGGGCATTTTCGGAATGGCGTCCTTTCCATGGGCAGTAGGCCTTACGGCGTCGATGGGCCCAACGGCCCGCGTCGACGGCTGGAAAGGAGATCGAGGAAGGGACGTCGAGATGTCGATGTCGGTATTAGGCGTTGAAAAGTGGAAAACGCTGCAAAAAACGAGTTTCGAACCGGAGTGTCGAAATGCATCCGAACCCGATGGCGGAAAAAAACAATCTGAGGATGGAGTCGATGCCCATGCGCACTATTGTCCTAAGGAGGAGTCACCTATCACATGACTACAAAGACTTCTTCGAAGACAACAACAAAGTGCAAGCATCCGAGCCCAACACCAGATGGCGATCTAATGCACAGTGTGAGCTCTGCAGCTCACATGCCTCGAACATGCAGTTTTCAAACACAGAACTTTACAGAAAGGTGTTACCCCATCACACACTGTACAACGCAGCACTTTACAGAGAGATGTTAGCCCATCACACACTGTACAACGCAGCACTTTACAGAGAGATGTTACCCCATCCCACACTGTACAATGCAGCACTTTACAGAGAGATGTTACCCCATCGCACACTGTACAACGCAGTACTTTACAGAGAGATGTTACCCCATCACACACTGTACAATGCAGTACTTTACAGAGAGATGTTAGCCCATTGCACACTGTACAATGCAGCACTTTACAGAGAGATGTTAGCCCATTGCACACTGTACAATGCAGCACTTTACAGAGATATGTTACCCCATCCCACACTGTACAATGCAGCACTTTACAGACAGATGTTATCCCATCCCACACTGTACAATGCAGCACTTTACAGAGATATGTTACCCCATCGCACACTGTACAACGCAGCACTTTTCAGAAAGATGTTACCCCATCACACACTGTACAATGCAGTACTTTGCAGAGAGATGTTAGCCCATTGCACACTGTACAATGCAGCACTTTACAGAGATATGTTACCCCATCACACACTGTACAATGCAGCACTTTACAGAGAGATGTTACCCCATCGCACACTGTACAATGCAGCACTTTACAGAGATATGTTACCCCATCACACACTGTACAATGCAGCACTTTACAGAGAGCTGTTACCCCATCGCACACTGTACAATGCAGCACTTTACAGAGATATGTTACCCCATCGCACACTGTACAATGCAGCACTTTACAGAGAGATGTTACCCCATCACACACTGTACAATGAAGCACGTTACAGAGAGATGTTACCCCATCACACACTGTACAATGCAGTACTTTACAGAGAGACGTTAGCCCATCGCACACTGTACAATGCAGCACTTTACAGAGAGATGTTACCCCATCGCACACTGTACAACGCAGCACTTTACAGAGATATGTTACCCCATCGCACACTGTACAATGCAGCACTTTACAGAGAGATGTTATCCCATCGCACACTGTACAATGCAGCACTTTACAGAGAGATGTTAGCCCATCACACACTGTACAACGCAGCACTTTACAGAAAGTGATACAGCTCCCCATCTTTTGGTGCAGCACTCTAGACATTCCTGTTCATGTCTATTCTTTTCTCATCATGTTGTTAATTACCAATATATTTTTGGGGTGTGAAAATGAAGTTGTAACTAGAGTATTTCCTCTTTTATTTAATGCCTGAAGATACATGCACTCGATGTCTCCAGGGTTTGAATACCATATCCAATAAACAATACACTCACTTGAAAACAGTGGCACTCTGGAATGGGCACTCCTGTACGTCTCTACCAATCAAGCTTTTGTTAGAAAATGGATCATTTTTTCAAATTCCCATGCTGTCAATAAGCTGAACTATTCGCCTGATAGTCATGAATGACCGCATGGAGAGAGACTAGAAGAACGTATATATTTGATTTTGCCGTTTTAAAAACTAAAGATAGAAGGGGAACCGGCTTATTATTTCCTTTTTGTATTTTTATGTGAAAATAAGCAAAACATGAAAACTGGAAACTTAATAAAAGATGCCAAAACCTTCCTTATGGGCAAATTCCTCGCTTAAGTTTGGCCTCATGCTTCACTATGGCCCTGACCTATGGCCGTCCACTGCCTCCCTTCGGACTACCTAGTCGCCCATCGGAAACTTGGTACCTTGTCTTGAATAATTGTAAACATAATCTGTATATATGTTACCTCGTCTTCAGTATTTGGTTTTGTAAACTGTAAATACGTGTCCTTCTCTCCCTTATATCTCCGGCACCCGGCCCCTACTACTCGATCTGCAATTGGTCGTTTCTAAGCCTGTCTGTATATTGTTTGCTCTCATGTAAAGCGCTCTGATACCCTAACGGGTCAAGTTCGCGCTCTATAAAACACATAAAATAAAATAAAATAAATAAAATAATAAGAAACTGCAAAGCTGAATGCCTTCCTGTACCAGAAGGTGTTTTCATAAACCCAGCTGCCACACACATGCATTCTAGCGCCTAGCATGCCGCCCCAACACTCACCGATCCGGCTGTCCAAGACATAGGTCTCGATGATGGCGCTCTTCCGGCACAGGTCATCCGCCATCGAGGCGCTGCTCACTTCTAGGTGCTTCACCTGCGGAAGAATGAGCCAGTCAGAACACTCCAGTTCAATAGAACTCCAGGAGGGGGGTTGGACCGCAAGTTTCAAGGCGCATGCAGGAATGTACAGGTCTACATAACAAGCATTTGCAATGCAATAGGTCTCGCATTTGCGAGAGTTTAAGCTATTGGCATTGTAAATGACAATGCCTTTTATTTATCTGTTTTGATAATTAACACATAAATAAAAGGCATTGTCATTTACAATGCAATAGCTCAAACTCTTGTAAATGTGAGACCTATTTCATTTCGAAGAAGCAGCCACCATTGTCCCGGGCTGCTTGGAAAGTGAAAGCGTGCATGGCGCGCTGAATGTTGCAGGAAAGCATGTTGTGCCTGCAGCAGGAGAAACTCATTAAAGAAAATAGTGCTTACAGACATACCGTGTAACAACAGAAGTAAAAGGGCCAGTCCTCAAGGGAGGTTACAAGTGAAGACAAGGAGGTACAGAGGAGGGACTAACAAGACTATTAACGAATCAGAAGCCAGCATTTACAAAGGACAATGACACAAGCCAATGAAAAATGTGGGCAGAGAGTGGGCGGAGCTTCAAGTCAATACTCGAATACAAAATGCCTCGCAGAGCTGCGCATGTGCTGCCCAGGCTCGACCTAAAAAAAGGGTCTTGCATCCTGGGGCGACCCTCCTTTCACAGAGATTGTATTCAGCTCACCACAGACCTGCCAACTCACACGGTGACACCTTGTGTCACAAGATTTCGGCCCCCTTCACACAGTCACCCAGTGGGGAGCCGAAATCACACGGTGGCACGAAAAAGGAGCTGAAAACCACTGTAAACAATGGAATTGCAGCTCGTTTTTGGAGGCTGTAAGCAGTCGATGTCCATAAAAGGTGTGAAAACACCCCAGGACAACGGCGACAGCCTCGAGGACCCTTAGCTTTTTGTTTTTATTTGGAGGGGGGCGGGGGAATTAGTGAGGGGCAGAGTGCCTCTTAATTAGCTCTTGGCACCAGGCCCCGCCCCTCCTCACACGGCGAAAATATTTTGTAAGTTTGCAGGTATGAACAGAGTTAACCTATACTAACGCCCAGCAGTTGGATGGTTTCCCCTGTAAATTCACCTCGCATATATGACTGCAGGCAGTGCTAGAACTGGAAGAAATTTACTCTAGAAACCCATAAACTGGGGTCAAGGTGTGGCTGAGGAAAGGGGGTGGAGTCACCAGGGGCGGAGCCATGAAAAGAAGAGTCTGGCTGTCAATTTACACATATATAACAAAAACAAATGTGACTACAAATCTCCTCTGGCTCAACTGGCCACAAAGAGGCTGCATTTTGAAATATCGTAGAAGATGAAGACACCTGGTCCAAAGATCTGTGTGCGCCCAGCAAGGGTAAGGGTATTATAAGAAGGGTGAGAGTAGTAGTGCACAGTTTTGACTTACAAAGTACCATAGAGTGAATACGCCTTCTGCAAAGCACTTTGTGAAACAAACAGATCACGGATTTGCATTGTGTGGGGCTAGGTAAGGGGGCTACTGCTTCTGACTGAGATCTTTTTGTTACTTCAAGTTCATAAGTTGCAATCCTACTGTTATTGTAGCACAGTGAGCTATGAACTGACATCAAGGAGCTACAGGCAAACTGCAAGTCGAGGGTTTAGATCCTTGTTAGTTTTTCTCAATCTGTTGTAAGTTTGGAAAGAAGGCTTCCTTTGGGTAGTAATATAGTCCTGTTAGTACAACAACCCCAATCAGTGCGTTACGTTTTAAATCCTCACTTTGTGTTTCTCCCAACCATACACTCTTAACATATAATATTTACAAGCATGAACGATATGTGACTCCCACACCTCCTCAACCTCACAGTTTAAAAAAAATTTAATGTATACTGATTTACACACACACCATTTACTGCCTCACTGTGTGTGATGGAATTTTTCTGTTTCAGTAAAATCGAAATTCTTACATTGGTGTACATAACACATTTTGAATGATCCAGCGCTACTAATACACCTTGTAATAAGTTTCTTGCTAAATGAGTACTCTGCATAGAATTTTTTTTTTTAGGAGGTGCTACTGATAGAATAAATATAACATAACGTCTATTATGAAAAATGATTAAATGATATGTTTTCTGAAAACTTGTTAAAAGACATGTTTAAATTTGTATTTTCAGACACTTTTTGGGAAATTACTGAACTTGTCTTAAAAAGCACAATCTAGTGCTAATATTGCATTAAGCTATCAGGTTATGAGAACTTTTCAATTTTTTATACTAAGCTTGCCTCACTCATGAGGTCTGACTTTTCAATTTTTTATAATGATCTTTTTCTTTCCTTTTGGCAATTCTCTTAGACTACATGGTTAGCTTACTTTCCTTTGTGTCTTTCGCAGTCTCCTTAATATTATTATTATTACAGTGTAGATTAGCTCTTTGTATGACATCTTTTGCATGGTAATCTTGGGTGCATGAGCGGTGTCTATCATTTCTTCTTTACAACCTGAGCGGTAACTTAAGCTCACATCACAATCTCTTTTCTCCCCCCCCCCCTTTTTGAGCACACATCTTGCAGGTCTTTAAAATTAACATGTTGTGAACTGGATAAAATTCATAATGAATGAATGTATTAATTTGTGTTCCTGTAATATTGTTGTTCTCCTCCTCATATTCTTTCTCTTACAAATATTCCTTTCTGTTCATGTATATCACACACTTTGTGCAGATTAATTCATTATGAATTGGCCCTGAGAAAGCGATGCGTGTCGTGAAGCATGTGTTGGTCTCTCTTGTCTAATTTTCTATGAAGAACATTAAAATTACCATTTAAAAGTATCTCCTTTACGATTCATTAATGAAAATTTATTGACTAAGACCTCAAAATCAAGTATCTTTTTAGGTTTCGCCCTCACAGCGCTTGTGCTGCGCTTGTGAAATCTATTGTATTAAATATATCGTAAAAGGGACTGACATCCCGCCTTTACTTGTTATTGGTTCTTGTGCTTGTCGCTTTACTTTTCCTGGTTTCTACTGGTTGCAGGCATTCTATTTCCTTTTCTTCCGTGTGTGTTTCTCTCATCGGTTTCCCATCGGCAAAGTACTGTGTTAATCCGCATTGGTGAAACTTCTTTTAAGCGTCTCAGCCTGCTGTCCGTAAAAGAACGACACCCTTGCTTTTTAAAGTTACAGCGCTGCCCGAGTGCCCTGGGCTGAGCGTGCTATTATGATCTCCGTGGAGATCCTCCAGAGTACCTTTTATTCCTTCTCGAGTTCCGGACGAAGCACGCACTACCTAATGCCCCTGGGGCACAAGCAGGCATCCACTTCAGGACTTGTTTTTTAAATTTCCATATTGTATTTTTTTTTTTTAACGTCTTAACATATTTGGGGGGGTTTCACTTGACTACGCAGCCTTACTTTCGTTATGGCAGACTGCCTGCCTTGCCTCTCTGCAAGGCCGCTTTCACTTGTCTACACTTAACAACCCTTGCCTTACTTTCGTTATGGCAGATTGTGGCCCTTCTTGGTAGCATGTACGCGCATACCACACTGAATTATTGTGGCTTTCTTAGTTGGTTTTTGGTTTCATTATTATTTTTTTCCCTTATCTATTTCATATATTGTTCCCATCCCCTGCTGTCCGTTCGTTGTTACCCACCCCCTCCCTGGTGTAGCTTGTTGTAATTGCTCTGTCTCCTCAAATGTATTCCTAACGAACAAGTTACTTACCTTGGGTGACGATATATCTGTAAGAAACTTTAGTTAGTTATAGATTCCTTACCTTAGAATTACCCCCAGGCGTCAGACTGGATCCGGAAAGTTTTTTCGGCAGCAGTACCTCTGCGCGTCGGAAGGTGGCGTTGGTCGGCTTCGCGTCTGTCGTAGGCGTCGCGGTCGCCGGAATGACGTCGCAGTAACTACTTAGACGCCGCCCTCGCGCGCTGACATCAGTTCTGTGCACAACTTTCCGCGCCAGAAACGCAGAGCCATGCAAGATACTGACCACTGGTGCACAAAACTAGGGCCCTGAAAGGATGTCCTTAACCCTAGAAATCAGTTCGCAGAACGGGGAGGATGAGTGGGGCGGTAAGGAATCTATAACTAACTAATGTTTCTTACAGATATATCGTTACCGAAGGTAAGTAACTTGTTCATCTGAAAGAAACACGTTAGTTATAGATTCCTTACCTTAGAATAGATACCCCAGCAATACCAACCCCGGTGGTGGGTCTGCGAACCAAAATCACACCAGAAAATCCTGGAGAACAGGACGGCCAAAGAAGCCGTCTCTCCGGACTTGGCTGTCCAGGCAGTAGTGTTTCGTAAACGTGTGCAGCGATGCCCACGTGGCTGCCTGACAGATGTCGTTCAGAGGAACTCCTCTTCCCAAGGCAGTAGTGGCTGCCGTCGCCCTGGTGGAATGGGCGCGCAGCCCCACTGGAGGCTCCTTTTTAGCCAGAGAATAGCATGCTTTTATACACAACACGACCCATCGAGAAATGGTTCGCTTGTGTACGGTCCGACCTTTCTTGGCACCCAGGTAGCCAACAAAGAGTTGGTCATCCACCCGGAACTGTTTTGTGCGATCCAGATAGAAAGAAAGCGCACGTTTTGGGTCCAGACGGTGGAGCCTCTCTTCCTCTTTTGAAGGATGCGGAAGAGGAAAGAAGGTGGGCAAAGTGATGGTCTGCCCGATGTGGAAGGCAGTGACAACCTTGGGCAGGAAGGATGGACGAGTCCTAAGGACAACTTTGTCCGGATGGACAGAGAGAAAAGGAGGCTTAGAAGAAAGCGCCTGGAGCTCACTCACTCGTCTGGCAGATGTGATGGCCACCAGGAACGCAGTTTTGAGAGTCAAAAGCCATAAGGGACAATTATGAAGCAGCTCAAAGGGAGCACACATTAAATAAGTCAAAACCAGGTTCAAGTCCCACTGAGGCATAACGAAAGGAATAGGAGGAAAGAGATGAGTTATGCATTTCAAGAAGCGACTTACAACAGGGGACATGAAAAGGGAAGGCTGATCTGGAAGCCGAAGGAAGGCAGAGGTGGCTGAAAGATGGCCCTTGATAGTGCCCAGAGCAGAGCCCTGCTAGGCTAGAGAAAGAAGAAACAAGAGAACCTCAGAAAGAGGGGCAGAAAGGGGATCCACAGCCTTTGCTATGCACCATGCCACAAACTTGTTCCACCGGCAGGCGTATACCGTCTTAGTGGAGGGACGTCGGGCTGCCAAGATAACATCACAGACTTCAGGAGGCAGGTCGAAAGACGTCATCAGCCGCCGCTCAATCTCCACGCAAGGAGGTGGAGGCTGGACAGGTTCGGGTGGAGGACCGTCCCCTGCTGCTGCGACAGAAGATCCTCCCGAAGAGGCAGTCTGATCGGAGGATCGATGGCCATGTTGAGCAGCTCGGGATACCAGACTCTTCGTGCCCAATCCGGAGCCACAAGAATGACTTGGGCCCGGTCGCGCCTGATCTTCTTCAGCACTCTGGGCAGATTTGTATAGGCGGAAAGGCGTACAACAGACCGCAACTCCACTCGCGACGAAAAGCGTCGCCTAGCGAGTGCCGCCTTGGAAATTCCAACGCGCAGAATTGCTGACATTGCGCATTCTCTTCGGTGGCGAATAGATATGACCAAGGCTCTCCCCACTGTAGAAAGAGACCTTGCACCACCTCCGAGTGAAGACCCATTCGTGATCCATCATGCACCTGCGGCGGAGTTCGTCCGCTCTGGTGTTCAGAGAACCTGCCAGGTGTTGAACCACCAGGGATATGCCCTGATGTTCCAGCAATGTCCAGAGGCGGAGGGCCTCCTGACATAGGGTCCACGACCCCACCCCGCCCTGTTTGTTGCAGTACCACATGGCGGTGGTATTGTCCGTGAACACCTGCACTACTCTCCCCCGGACAGAGGGAAGGAATGCCTTCAGTGCAAAACGAATCGCCCGGAGCTCCAGAAGGTTGATGTGAAGCCCGGACTCCGCCTGAGACCAGAGGCCTCTGATCTCCGCCTCTCCCATGTGGCCGCCCCATCCCAGAAGGGATGCGTCCGTCACCACAGTGTGGTCTGGTTGGGGAAGGGAGAGGGATCTGCCATTAACCCAATCCTGGTTCGTGAGCCACCACTGCAGTTGTCGTGCAGTGCCCTCCGAGATCTGGACGCAATCGGACAGATTCCCCTGATGATGCGCCCACTGGAACTTCAGGTCCCACTGCAGAGCCTGCATATGCCACCTGGTATGATCGACCAGCAGGATGCAGGAGGCCATGAGGCCCAGCAGCCTCAGAGTCATTCTGACCGAAACCCGGGATAGAGGCTGAAAGATCGGAATCATAGCCTGAATATCCCGGACTCGCTGTTCGGGAGGATAGACCCGAAACCGCGTCGTGTCCAGAACCGCTCCGATGAAGAGGAGCTTCTGAGAGGGAACCAGGAGTGACTTCGGCACATTGATGGAAAACCCCAGCGAATGCAGGAGGTCAGCCGTAGTCTGGAGGTGGGAAACGACTGCCTGGGGCGAGCCCGCCTTCAACAGCCAGTCGTCGAGATAGGGAAAGACTGAAACCCCTGATCTGCGCAGATGAGCTGCGACCACCGCCATCACTTTCGTGAACACCCGAGGGGCGCTGGTAAGGCCAAAGGGGAGCACGGTAAATTGAAAATGCTCGTGGCCTACCGTGAACCGTAGGTAACGTCGGTGGGCCGGCAGGACGGGGATGTGAAAATAAGCGTCCTGCAAGTCCAACGCTACCATCCAGTCTCCCGGGTCGAGGGCAGACAAGACCTGAGCAAGCGTCAACATCTTGAACTTCTCCTTCCGGAGGAAGCGGTTGACGTCCCTGAGATCCAAGATAGGACGCAGGCCCTTGTCCTTCTTGGGGACCAGAAAGTAGTGGGAGTAGCAACCACGACCTACTTCTGGGACAGGAACGCGCTCAATGGCTCCCTTGGCCAGGAGAGCCGTAACTTTCTGCTGGAGAAGGCCTGGCCCTCCGACATGTGGTGGTATCTCGGTGGCATGGCTGGAGGGGCAGTCTCGAAGGGGAGGGAGTAGCCCCTTCGGACTATTTGCAAAACCCACCTGTCCGACGTGATGGTGCGCCAGTGGGGGAGGTGATGGCGAATCCTGCCGCCCACTGGCGTTTGATGGGCCTGAAAGGTCGGACTAGGAGGGTTTGGAGGCTGCTGCAGAGGGGGGGGTTGGTGGACTTGCCCGCCCGCTGGCCCCCGGAACCACGACGGTTGTTCCCACATCCCCAGCCGCGCGAAGGTTGGGTAACTTGCTGCGGCCTGTGGCTCTGGGCGGGACGTAGCGGGGCACCCCTTCCGTAGCCACGAAAGGGGCGAAAAGCAGATTGCGCAGGGCGGGTGGAGAGGCCCAAGGACTTGGCCATAGCCCGGGAGTCCTTGAAACGCTCTAGAGCGTTGCCTGCTTTGTCGCCAAAAAGGCGACGGCCATCAAAGGGCATGTCCATCAGGGTGTTCTGGACATCCCCTGAAAAGCCAGTCGACCTCATCCAGGCGTAGCGACGAAGCGCTACTGACGTTGAAATGGTCCTGCCCAGAGAGTCGGCGGTGTCCAGCCCACAACGTATCGTAAACTTCGCTGCATTCCTCCCGGCGGCAACAGCCTGGGAGAGCACGGCCCGGGCCTCCTACGGACACTGAGGCAGCACCTGCGCCACCGTATCCCACACCGAGTGGGAATAACGGCCCAAGAGACATGCGGTGTTTACGGACCGCAGTCCTAAGCTGGCGGAAGAGAAAATCTTCTTTCCAAGATGGTCCAGCTTCTTGGATTCCCTTTCCGGTGGAGCGGTAGGGAATGCGCTCTTGGAAGTGGAGGCTTGGACTACCATGCTCTCTGGGGTGGGGTGTTGGGAGAGGAAAGTGGGGTCGCCTGGAGCCGGGCGGTGGCGTCGGGCAGTCATCCTGTCCACGGGAGCCCCCATGTTGGGCCTGGACCACGTTTCCAAAAAGACGTCAGTGAGGGCCTCATTAAACGGTAGCAAGGGCTCCAAAGAACTCGCAGCCGGTTGAAGCACCTCTGTCAGGAGGTTAGTCCTGACCGCCACCGTAGGAAGCTCGAGGTTGAGAGCCTCGGCCGCCCTACGCAACACCATTGCGTACGACGCTCCCTCCTCCGTAGCCACGGTAGGAGGAGACAACATGCCAAGGTCAGGGGAGGTGTCCAAACCACTGGCATCCCCCAATTCCTCTCTCCAGTCCTGTTCACTGTCCAACTGGTCAGTCAGAGGGTCACCTGACCCCTCCCAGTCCTCCTCCTCATCCTCTGGGTGCCACTCAGGTTGAAAAGGGACCCCAGGAGTGAACAGGGGCCCAAAAAAACCTCACCACGCCGGATCCGGCGTCAGACGACGCCGGTCCGGCTCCACGTCGGGATGGAGGCCGGGGTCGACGCCGGCCGAGGGGCCGACTGATGTCGAACGCGGTAGTGGTGCCGTCGGAAGCGGCGCCGGTGGAGGCGTAACGAGATCAACCGGTGCCTATCCGGATCCAAGGGGGGCCTGCGGCGCCGGGGCCGGAGCCGCCGGCAGAGAAGGCCTAGGCCCCCCAACCGAGTCCGCGGGGCCCGAAGGCGCGGCGGCGGGGTCGGTCCGCCCAAAGATGGCATGCATCGCCTCGTAGAACGTACAAAGCTGGGCGGGAGTCGCTCCGGGTCCCGGAAAGGGAGGGAAGCGCGGAGTCGACTCTTCAGGCTCCGCGCGCGGAGCCGCGGGAGGGGCACCACCCGCGTTCTTCATCTGATCGGCTGACCGACGAGTCGAAGAGCGACGATGCTTCTTCGACTTCTTCTTATGCTTCGACTTACCCGACCCCGAGTGCGAAGTCGAAGACTTGGACGAATGGTGGTGGCTCCGTGACCTCCCTCGCGACCGGGACCTCGAACGGCGTGGAGCCGACTGCCGGTGCTCAAGCAGCTTTCGGGACTGCTCCCGCAAAGCCTTCGGCGCCATCGACCGGCAGTCGGAGCACGACTTGGGGTCGTGGTCGCGCTCCAAGCAAAAGAGACACACGTGGTGCGGATCCGTCACCGACATCATCCGATGACAGGAACCGCAGGCCTTGAAACCGGGCATCCCTCGTGCACCGTCGGAGTCGAAGACTCGAAAAAAGAAGTCGACAAACGTCGAGAAAATGTCAGTCAAAAAATGACTGGAGGTACCGCTCTTCCCGGATCTGCGATGGCTGGCGCAGAAAAAGAAAGAACTGACGCCAGCGCGCGAGGGCGGCGTCTAAGTAGCTACCGCGACGTCATTCCGGCGACCACGACGCCAACGACGGACGCGGAGCCGTCCGACGCGCAGAGGTACTGCTGACGAAAAAACTTTCCGGATCCAGTCTGACGCCTGGGGGTAATTCTAAGGTAAGGCATCTATAACTAACGTGTTTCTTTCAGATACCTTTGTATAAAGAAAAACATGGTTGCATAGGCTATGCCCCTTTGTTTTCCTCCATCAAATTTCCAAGCTAATGTGAAGGTGGAACAAAAGTATGTATTGTGAGCAGATGACTTTAAATCTGTTCTCATTGTTGTTAGCGGATTTGCTTATTTCAATACATACTGTCGCTGAGGCGAGGATTTTGTAAATACACAAAGATAAGAGCTGCATTGAGGCTGAATCACCACAGTGGAATTTGCCCGGTCATCGTGTAGGCGGAGGGTCAGGTATTAGTTATGTCTACTACCAAGACAACCATTGCTGCAAAACAGGCATCTGAACTCGTGGTTGTGCTTCTGTACAGCAGCTTCAACATGGAAAAACAATTTTTTTAATTTTTTTTATCAAAGGCTTGTTGAACGCAATAGTAGCTTCGAGGAATTCTATAAAGCATAAGGGTTAAGTACTGTGTCTGGCCTGCATGAGTGCGTGTGAATGTTCTGCTGAGGATTCTAGTCTTTTACTCTTAGTTTCAGATTCCTGGTAATTATGGTACAGTTCCACAAAAGATGTGAAGCTCTCCCAACCTAATGTTTGCTGGCACTGGGGGACACAGTTAGAAATATGTCTTCGGACACTGGTGCACTCCTTGATTTGTTTGTGAATAAGAGTAAATAAAGCAGAAATTCTCTTGGGGCACCCATTATGTAAAACACCCTTCTCCTCACAACATCTATTTAGACTATTCATATACACCCAACATTCTTACTCATTCTTCAACTAAAACATATATATTAATTAATAAATGAACCCCAAAAACAACTGGGATAACTATTTTTATGATGATTTAATGTTTCACATGGTTTTTGTCTCTCCAAATATAAAAACCGTTTTTATACATTGTTAAATTTGTGATATTGTACTGTATTGAAACTTTTAATATAAAATCCTGTTTTAACGAATATTCTTAATGTACATTAATAAAAATTACTTTTATATAAAATAGCCATATCTGTGTGGTTGGATGTTTTGACAATTGTTTTTGGGGTTCATTTATTAATTAATATATATGCTTTATTTACCTTTGGTACCCTGTCTCTTGGCTAGTGGGGTCACTCCCTTTTATTTTCCACATATTTGTGCATAAGAGGCCACACAGTAGATAGGAATCAGAAAGGGGAAGGGCATTACAACCTCAAAGACCGCTACGGCCTCAGCACTGAGACGGATATGGCAGACACAGCACGGGCAAATCCATAATTGTGTGAAAAACGCTGTTACTGCACATATTGCCATTCTCTATAAACAAGTCATAACACTTACAAAGCTTCAGTAACTTATATTGCACAACTGCTCACCAAGCTAAAATTTACAACCCCAAAAAAATATATATTATTAACCACATAGGCGAAACCTAATGCATTTTCCAATGCTTGTTTTTATTCCTATGCGGGACCTGAGGGATTGATCCTGCACTAACATTTGAGTCGTGTCCAACCTTTGAAGAGCCTCAGTTTCCCTCCAGTTTCTTGGAACAGACTCCGCCCGGTACATAAATACCAAAGATTGGGTGCCAATCTTAGAAAGATGCCACCCAAGAGTCCAGTAATTGTCCAAAAAGCTCTGCACTGAAAAACAAAGCAAATACATGTCAAGCCTCAGCACGTCTCACGGTCTCAGCAGAGAGCGAGACCACAATGGTCGACGAACATGGACTGTATCACCCTCCTCTGGGGCCGAAGGCTCTCAGTTACAGATCCTATGCTCCGGAATGTCTCCCTCAATTTTTAAAGGAATATTTTCACCCTTTGAGTCCTTTCAAGACACCTGAAGACCTGATTTTTCAATTAACTGATGTATTAACCTGCAACAATGGCAGAGTTTGTACTTGCAACAAACAAGTGTGACTGCCCTCCAAGTGTAGGGTCAGAGTGTAGTGACAGTAGTGCCAAAGGCCCTCCTGCCTACAGCCCACCACCAGCAGACTCCTGAATGCTAGGCCTGAGTTTGTGAGGCAACTCACTAGCACTCATTCCCTGCCAACGCGCCCCTGTCACCCATTCGCAGTCTCCCAAGTGGCAAGAGGCGCCGCCATGTCTGAGAGGCATCAACGCCCTGGGCACAGGAGGACAGAGTCGATTCCGAATCTGCCAAACCAGAATTATGCTGAGATAGCACTTTAAAAAAAAAATTTTAGTTTGTTTTCAGCCAATCAGTGACTAGACTGAATCATTAGATTCAAACTTAATGGAGTTACAACCAAATGGCTTAAAACGCAATTACTGAAGAAACAAAGTTATTCAAACTAAATGACGAATACAATCCAAGGACTAACCCCCTGCCTTGTTCAAATCTACTAATATCAGAAGAACTAAGGGCTGAGGGAATGTTTACTGCTCTCGGTCTAGTATGTCTGGGATAGAGTCAGACACCTACTGCTCTCGGTCTAGTAGGTCTGGGATAGAGTCAGACACCTACTGCTCTCGGGCAAGTATGTCTGGGATAGAGTCAGACACCTACTGCTCTCGGTCTAGTAGGTCTGGGATAGAGTCAGACACCTTCTGCTCTCGGTCTAGTATGTCTGGGATAGAGTCAGACACCTACTGCTCTCGGTCTAGTAGGTCTGGGATAGAGTCAGACACCTACTGCTCTCGGTCTAGTATGTCTGGGATAGAGTCAGACACCTACTGCTCTCGGTCTAGTAGGTCTGGGATAGAGTCAGACACCTACTGCTCTCGGTCTAGTCGGTCTGGGATAGAGTCAGACACCTACTGCTCTCGGTCTAGTAGGTCTGGGATAGAGTCAGACACCTTCTGCTCTCGGGCTAGTATGTCTGGGATAGAGTCAGACACCTACTGCTCTCGGTCTAGTAGGTCTGGGATAGAGTCAGACACCTTCTGCTCTCGGTCTAGTATGTCTGGGATAGAGTCAGACACCTACTGCTCTCGGTCTAGTATGTCTGGGATAGAGTCAGACACCTACTGCTCTCGGTCTAGTAGGTCTGGGATAGAGTCAGACACCTACTGCTCTCGGTCTAGTAGGTCTGGGATAGAGTCAGTCACCTACTGCTCTCGGTCTAGTAGGTCTGGGATAGAGTCAGAAACCTACTGCTCTCGGTCTAGTAGGTCTGGGATAGAGTCAGACACCTACTGCTCTCGGTCTAGTATGTCTGGGATAGAGTCAGACACCTACTGCTCTCGGTCTAGTAGGTCTGGGATAGAGTCAGACACCTACTGCTCTGGGTCTAGTCGGTCTGGGATAGAGTCAGACACCTACTGCTCTCGGTCTAGTAGGTCTGGGATAGAGTCAGACACCTACTGCTCTCGGTCTAGTCGGTCTGGGATAGAGTCAGACACCTACTGCTCTCGGTCTAGTAGGTCTGGGATAGAGTCAGACACCTACTGCTCTCGGTCTAGTAGGTCTGGGATAGAGTCAGACACCTACTGCTCTCGGTCTAGTAGGTCTGGGATAGAGTCAGACACCTACTGCTCTCGGTCTAGTAGGTCTGGGATAGAGTCAGACACCAAGAGCCAGAGACACCAGACACTGCCCGGGCCCAGAGGGCGGCCCTCTCAGGTCTGAACCGCGGAAACGCCTCTATGTGAGGACGGATGCCTGGTACTGTGGCATCGACTGGCGCTGCATCGGTGCACGAGCTGTTGGTCCAACAGTGAACGTCACCTGCCAGGGCTGCCGGGGCAAGGCGCCTAAAGTCAACCACAAGCGCTTGCATTTAAAGGATCCCATTGGATCTTCGGTCAGACGTACATGCAAGCACAGTGGCACCATAGGTGCTTCCGAGCCCGGCTCTCCAATAGCAGTGAGCACGTGTGTGCTGTGAAGCCACAGCGTATGAAGGCGATCGAAGCGCTATGGTGATCGGCCAGCTGCGTTGGCGATGCTGGCACTACCGTGCCATGCACTCTGCAAGCCGCCTCCATGCCAAGGCTGAGCTGCAGGTCGAGAGCAGAATAACAAACAGAAGCTGCTCACCTTCAAGAGGCACTAATGGGTCTGCAGGAAGCCTCACAGCCATCAGTGCCACCTGCTTCAGTGCGGGCATCGCTCATCACAGAGTGCCAGGCTGGATGCCAGCTTTCAGCACTGCATTAAAATAAAAGAGAACAGAGCCCGCCCACCCACACATCGAGCCTCCAGGCTTCCGTACTAAATAAACATAAAACCATGCTCTGTGAGGCAAACAGAGTCAGTCTGCGTGCCAACACTCCAGACACCGCATTACATGAATACAAAGGAGCAGTGCTGCCACAGGGTGAGAGACGAGGGCCCCACACATCAGCAGCATCTACGCCTTGAGGCCCTGGCTGGGGACCTGCTGGTGGCTGCCTACTGCTTTGGGGTGCATTGGCACAATCCACGGGCAGTTTCTAATCCCTCAGCATGTAGATTAGTCCAGTGATCTCTGGCGAAAGGGGCTCTTCTGGGTTTGTTATTTTTTTCAACAAAAGTTGACGTTCACGATCATTGTCTAGTTTGGTTGTACAACACTGATCACAAGTGTCCAGTGAGCGAGGAAGGAAGAATGAGTGTGATTCCACTACGTGCACCTGTCCCTGGTGCAACCCTCAGATGACCACAAACATCTCTCTGCATGAGAGCTCGGCCAGGGCTTCCCACTGCCTCTCACGCCTTCTTGCACTCTCTCAACCTGGGGCCTGTCTGGAGGGAAACGCACAGAGTTTTCTCTCAGAGCAGACCCCTGGAGAATCTACCTGCCTGGTGTCACACAGGTCCTAGCTTATATGTTGCATTTTGAAAGATAGAAAAGTCCACTCCCCCAAGCATCCACTCTGAGAACGAAAATCCTACATTATCCTGCCTGGCTGGGTTTTTAAACTGCAACAATGTATACATGAACTTGGCAGTGAGCTGCTGCCCAAATGATGCCAAGAAGTGGAATAAAAGCGGGCGCTCCAGCCGTCCGAAGAGATGCATCGACACAGAACAGTCTGATGGTGTCTTCTGAATGTGGAGCTGAGTTGCGAACATTTCCTCAAGGCTTGGACTGAGCCAGGTGCCCTCCTGGAGCTCTGCTGACCAGCCCCGCTGCTTGAAGACTCTAGCCAGCCCCAGAAGTCCAGTGAGACTGACCCAGAGCACCACCGAGCCCTCTCTACTACACACTGGAGGTTGGAGGAGGGCTGGCCAAGAATTGTGACACTGCCTGGCAAGCACAGAATTCTCCTGTGCCCAGGTTTGTTTGTTTCACCTGTGTTGTCCTTCCAACTTTGCCTTTGCCCAGGAACCACTAACCTCCGGCGGGCATGGTGTTCATCTCAGGCCCACCACCATAGCAGTGGTCTAGGTGCCAACTGAAGTGTCCCTGAGCCAGAAGCGGGGATCCCCTAAGCAGGATACAGGGGGCTTTGTGTCAAAAGGTGACCAAGACAATGATGGCATTAAAGTTAGAAGACCGGGGGAGTGTTATGGTAGAGTACATGAAGTGGGACTCTTACCTGTGGAGGTATTCCAGCTCTGCTGAAAAGTACTGGCACGACCCCTTTTCAGTGTAAGAAGTGTAGGTGCTTGGAGTGCCTGCCCATGTATAGCAGTGGCTTAAAGAATGTGTGTCATGAAAGAGCAGCCACTGCGAAGGAGTCAAGTTGACTGAGAACACTAGCGATGATGCCCACCTTCAACAATGTAGGGGAGGACTGGTGCCCCCGGCCTCCGAAGATGGGCAGTGACCACAGCCATCATCTTCGTGAACACCCAAGGGGCATTGGTGAGGCCAAAAGGGAGCATGGCAAACAAAGTGCTCGAGGCCCATCTTGAACTGAAGGTAGCGTCTGGGGGCCTGAAGGCAGGGATGTGAAAATAGGTGTCCTGCAGGTCCAACACCACCATCCAGTCTCCAAGATCCAGGGCAGAAAGGACCTGGGCCGGCGTGAGCATCCTCAATCTTTTCCTTTCATGAGAAGGCATAGAGAGGGCAAAGATCCAAAATAGGCCAAAGGCTTCCATCCTTCTTTGGCATAAAGTAATAATGGGAATAGCATCCAGTTCTCATCTCCGAAGCCGGTGCCCTCTCTAAGGTTCCTTTGGCCTAAAGACCCCGTGCAAAATGGTCCTCTGAAACCTGCTCTGCTGTAGGCGTCAAATGCAGCAGGTCGAAAACGAGTGGCAAGGCACAGCTGTCAGATGCGATGCTTTGCCAGCCCTGAATAAAGTGACTGACCCTGCCTCCAAGCAGATGGCTGTGTGCCACCAAGGGCGCACTACAAGGTTTCTGAAGTGGTTGCTGGAGGGGCCAGGGATTAGGATCCACGCTGCCCCTCATGGTCTGGTTGTTGTCTGCTGGGCCCACGACCCAACCTTGAAATGACTGGGATGCCAATTGTATGGGTGGTTGGCCTGGCAATGCTGATGCACCAAACACCAGGCATATTCCCGAAAAGGGCGAAACGGGGAGTGGTTTGCCAGGTTGGTGCAGAAAGGCTCAAGGAACGTGCCATAACCCAGCTGTCTACTAAAGCTCCAGGGTTGAGTTCGTCTTCTCGCAGAACAGTCAGGAGTTGTGAAATGCCCATTGGGGGCGTCTTGACAACCCCGGAGAAGCCTGTGGATCTCATTCATGGGTGCACTTGAACACCACGCTAGTCCCAACAGTACTTCCTCGGCAATCAGCAGTCTCAAGGCCTGAGCGGACGACAAGGCAGCCTGTAAGTCTTTCGGGCTGCCTTTAAGATTTCACGGACCATGCCCCAGAGTGCATGGGAACAACATCCAAGGAGGCGGTCGGCACTGACCAACTTAAAGGTAAGGCGGGCCGGTGAGAACATTCTTTTGCCAAACGTTTCCCTAAGTTTTAACTCTGACAAGAGTAGTTGTTGGAAAGGCACTGCTGACCTTGGTGGTGGGCGTCTGCACTACCAAACTCTCAGGAGTTGGATGCTGGCTTGAATATTCAGGGTTGCCTGGAGCTGGTGTGTGGCCACATGCGCCCTGTCGACTCACCGGAGGGCCAGAATATGGCTTTGTCCACGTGCCTACGAGTGCACCAGAGAGTACCTCATTGAGAGGCACAGGAGGGGTGGTTAGTGCCTAGAAGTACCTCAGTATGCACATTAGTTATAACCTCCATTGTGAAGAGGTTGAGGTCAAGGACTTCAGCAGCTCTTCTAATAAAAATAGCAAAAGATGTGCTTTCTTCAGCTGCTGGTTATGGGGAGGTTGGGAGGGGGTCACCAACCCAGTATCAGGTGAGATAACCAATCAACTGGCATCCTATAGGTCGATATGCTAATCATCATCATAAGATGGGGCAAGCTCGTCTCCATCAACCTTCACTGTCGTCTCCATAGGGTTGACTCTGGAGCAAAGAGTTGATGCAGTGTCTGTGCACAACTGTGTGGTAGTGGTATGGTGTCGGAATCGGAGGAATTAAATATAGACTGCGTTGCATCAGGCTCTAGGCACGCCATTGGTCAAGGTAATGGCAATGTCCGCATGGAGTTGGGGACCACAATAGGTTGTGGATTCTCCTCTAGCGGTGGCGTTGCCAATGTTGACATTCAAGAGACAAGCGCAGACTTCACGCCTGGACCTGAAGTCTGGAGTGCCGCCAGTGCGGAACCTGACACAGGTTTGGTAAGCAAAGGCAGCGCCTAGGACAGACCTACCGGCAGTAATCTGACTAGAGGCCCCTGCAGATCCCTGGGGCCCGAAGGCACAGCAGAAGACACAGGAACAATGCTGAAGATGTGCAGCATGGCCTCTCTAAAGGCTTCAAACTGCTCGACGTCTCCGACAGTCCTGGGAATTGGGGGTGCATCGGCATCAGGGTTGGGAATCGACTCTTCGTTGTAACCAGAGCCAGACCTGGAGGCAAACGGACACCTTTGCGCCTCCTTGGGAGATCAAGAGTGGCGGGAAGGGGCCAAGTCCAGCTTTGACTTCTTATGTTTCATTTTAGACTTATCTGAAGGCTTCAACTGATGTTGAGAGCGGGTATGCACTCTCGACTTTGACCAGGAGCGGGACCTCCATGGAGTCCTGTGATCTTTTGCCATTTAAAGCTCGGCATTGCATTCTCGGATGACTTTCAAGTTCATCTGGGTACTGTCATCGCATCCCTTGGGGTTGTGCACCAAACCAAAACAGAGGCACACCACGTGGTGACCTATCACAGAAATCTGTTTTCAACAGTTCCTACAAGGAATTTACAAATGCTGGTATTTCATTTCATTTCAAGGATTAAACCCTGTAGTAATAGAAGGTGACAAATTGCCATGCCCACTGGGAAATTTTGAAATAAGACTTTATCTTCAAAGAATGAATACAAGAAAAGTGGAGCTCCAGAACCATGTCTGGAGGCACCTTTAGCGCACATGGGTGGAGCTTATATGTGGCTCCATTTGACACTTTCAGGGCGGAACGACGTTGGCACGGAGCCATATGGCACCACCTATCAACATGCAGAAGCACTCCCTTTCGAGTTTCCTGATCCAATCTGACACCCAGAGATATTCATAAAGTGAGAAATCTGTGATTACAAGTATCTATCAGAAGCATCCATCACCACCATCAGCTCAGGGTGGGGAAGGTCGATAGGTTTGCTGCTGGTCCAATTACGGTCGAGCAGCCACCAGTGAAGATTACATGCATTCATCTCTAAAACCTGAATGACATCTAAGAGGGTGCCGTCGTGGTGAGTCCACTGGGTATTCAGATTCCACTGCAGAGCCAGAATATGCCCCTGGTGTAGGTGACAAGCAGAATGCAGGAGAGGCTTTAGAGCGGCTCTCTCTAATATTTAGGACGGAGGCTGAAACATCAGGATCATAGCCTGAATGTCCTGGATCAGCTACAACGAAGAGAAGGCCCTGAACTGCACCGTGTCCAAGACAGCTCCTATCAAAAAACGCCTCTGTGAAGGAGTCAGGTATGACTTTGCCTTGTTTATCGTGAAACCCAGCAAGGTGAGGATGTTTGCTGTCAGCTGGAGGTGGTCTGTGACTGACAGCGGCGAGCTGTCAGTCACAGACCAGATCCAGACCAGATCCACCAAAGGACCTTCATCCAAAACAAGATCCTTGCCAACGCCGACAACTCCAAGCAACTCTTCAGCGTCATCCAGGAATCACCAAACCACCCAGCGAAACCACGGACATCACCCCTTCCCAGGACCTCTGCGACAAGCTCGGATCCTACTTCCATCTGAAAATCAAGGCACTCTACGACAACTTCAACGACCAGACACCCCACTCCGAAACCACTTCCTGCTCCAGCAAGGCCATCCAGCCCACCATCTCCTGCTGGACCCCAGTCACCACCGAAGACACCACTTCGACCATGAAAGGCATCCACTCAGGGGCCCCTACGGACCCCTGCCCCCGCACATCTTCCACAGAGCCGCCACCACCATCGCTCCCGAACTACGACACACCATCAACCCCACCTTCAAGACCGGCATCTTTCCCGACTACTGGAAACGCGCAGAAGTCAGACCCCTGCTCAAGAAGCCCTCAACAGACCCCACCGACCTCAAGAACTACCGACCCATCTCCCTCCTCCCCTTCGCGGCCAAAGTCACAGAGAAGACAGTCAATGCACAACTAACCCAATTCATCGAAGAAAACTCCATCCTCGACCCCTCCCAATCTGGATTCTGCAGCAATCACAGCACCAAAACCGCTCTACTCGCCGCCACAGACTACATCCGCACCCTCCTCGACCAAGGACACACCGCAGCCCTGATCCTACTCGAAATCTCTGCAGCGTTCGACACCGTCTCCCACCGCACACTCACCGCCAGACTCCACGACGCCGGCATACAAGGAACCGCCCTTGACTGGATCCGCTCGTTCCTCATCGGCAGAGCCCGAAGAATAAGACTACCACCTTTCCTCTCCGAACCCACGTAAATCAACTGCGGAGTGCCCCAAGGATCATCGCTCAGCCCCACGCTCTTCAACATCTACATGGCCCCCCTCGCCGCCATCGTCAGACAGCACGGACTCGGCATAGTATCCTATGCCCACGACACCCAGCTCATCCTCTCCCTCACCAAGGACCCTATCACCACCAGACTCAACTTCCAGGAAGGAATGAAGGACGTCGCATCTTGGACGAGCAGAAACTGCCTGAAGCTCAACTCGGAGAAGACAGAAGTCCTCGTCCTCGGACCCTCCCCCTCGGCATGGGATAACACCTGGTGGCCTACGGCCCTCAGCAGTCCCCCCACACCCACGAACCACACCCGAAACCTCGGCATCGTACTTGACTCCTCCCTCTCCATGACACGACAGGTCAACGCCGTCACCTCCAGCAGTTTCAACACCCTCCGAATCCTCCGAAAGACCTTCAAGTGGATCCCCCCGAATCAAGGAAGGCCGTCACCTACGCACTCATAACCAGCAAACTGGACTACGGAAACGCCCTCTAAGCCGGGATCAACAAGTCTCTACTCCGCAAGCTCCAGACCATACAGAACACCTCAGCCAGACTCGTCCTCGGCATTCCTCGACACAAACGCACCACCCAACACCTACGGAACCTCCACTGGCTCCCCGTTGAGAAGAGAGTCACTTTCAAGATACTCACCCACGCCTACAAATGCCTCCACAACACCGGACCCCAATACCTCAACGAGAGAATCTCCTTCCACGTACCCAAGAGAAACCTCCGATCTGCCGACCTCGTCCTCGCCAAAACCCCGCGCATCCGCAGAGCCAGAACAGGCGGAAGAACCTTCTCCTGCATCGCAGCCAAGAGCTGGAACGAGCTCCCGCTCAACATTAGACGCGCCCCCTCCCTGAACATCTTCAGGAAGATGCGCAAGACCTGGCTTTTCGACTGATAGGTAGCGGCTCACCCCCCAGCCCCTTGAGACCCTCACAGGTGAGTAGCGCGCTTAATTTCCCCTGATTGATTGATTGATTGATTGAGTTCGCTTTCAACAGCCAGTCCTTGAGGTAGGGGAATACTGGTATCCCCGACCTCCAAAGATGGGTGGCGACCACCTCCAGCACTTTCTTTAACATCCTAAGGGCACTCGTGAAGCTGAATGGGAGCTCAGCAAAATGAAAATGCTCCTGGCCTACCTTCAAAAGCTCGCATCTCCAGCATTAAAATGGACAGGTGCTCCTAAGAGAGCCGTTCTGGTGGCCGGTGCAGCAGGACAAAAGAAACAGTAGGGCAGGTAGGGAATAACCATACTGAACGATCTGGAGAACCCATTTGTCAGAAGTGGTGGATTGCCACCCTAGGAGAAAACACTGGCTTCTGCCTCCCAGAGGGTGGCTGTGCGCAGCTAATGGCAATCTAAAGAGGCTTGGAGGCTATTGCCGCGAGGGAGGGGGACTGAGAGGACTGATGCCCGGGATGATCTGCGAGCTGCCTGCCAGATGGGGCTGAGGAGACTGGCGTTACCTGTACACCAACCCCCTGGAATAGCAGATTTCCTAAAGTAATGAGGAAACTGTGGCATGGGTCGAAATGCCCAGAGAGCATGTTGCAGCTGTAATTTCCTTAAAGACTTGTAAGGAAGAATCAGTTTAGATGATAGCCATCGAAAGGCATATCCATAAGGGAGGCCTGTATGTCTCCTGAGAAATTTGTGCATGTCGAAGTGGCACCACACAGGTGCCAATCGCTTGCCCCAGGCAATCAGCGGTATCAAGATCAGCATGAATCACATATTTGGCCTCATCTTGACTATCTTCTGGGACCGCTGGAAAAATCTTGCTCTCTCTGTCCGTGAGTGCGTGCGTATACTGGCCCCATACACAAACCGCATTGACTAGCCGACGGAGAACATTGGCTTTTCAGACGCCTCAATCCTCTTCGCCTTCCTGTCTAGGGAGTAGGATGCTGTGTAAATCAGGGTCACCTTGAGCCGGTCTATGGCATCTAGCCACCAGTCTATTCACTGGCGGGAATAAACAGGGCTTGAACCAAGTCCCTATTAGTGTGTCAGTAAGGGTTTCGTTGAACAGAAGTAAAGCCTCAGGTGAGCCGGACCAAGGGCATTTGTCTTGACTTCAACTGAAGGGCCAGGAACTCAGTCGCTCATCTAATTTTCGCAACATATGAACCACTGTCTTTCGTTGGCGGCCCAAGAGGCAACGTCAGGCCTGTATCAGGAGAAGTACCAAAATAACAGGCTTCCTATAAGTCCATGTAAAGACTGCCATCATCATCATAATGGAGGAATATATCATCCCCATCATCGTCATGTCTGGGTGGTGCAAGCTCTGGTCAGAATAACATCTATAAAGACAGCGGCACCTCTGAGGGTGTCTCCGTGGTAGGGGAAGCATTGGATCAGACTCGGGTTGTTTGGGGACCGGGTGCTCTGTAGCAGATTCAGATCACAGCCTCAGTCGGGGTTGAGCTGATGCCAGATCATGGTTTGACATTGGAGTTCGGCACTGGCATTGATCAGGGAGGGACCGACGTGGATCTTGGAGCCAGGGTGGAAGTCTGCACTGGAGTCGCTGCTGAACAAGTGACAGGTGCAAGGGGTTCCGATGATGCGGAGGATTGATCCACTGGTGTTAGTCTGACTTGATGGCCCATGCGCACCCTTGGGGTGAGAAGGCACACAAGGGGAGCTGAAAGAGTGACAAAGATACGTAGCATGGCCTCCTCAAAGGCCGCAACCTGCTGTGGCGTCATCGATGGCCAGAGGAACTCGGGGCGCATCGGGATCAACTGCAGCATAGACTCCTCATTTGGAGATTGGGAGCGAGATTGATTGCCACCTTTATGCCCTTGCGACTTTTCCTTTGCTAGACAGTGGCGGGATAGGTTTGAGTCCCGATTCGCCTTCTTATGTTTTTGCATGTATTTTGAATTACCAGATGATTTTGACCCTGAAGAAGATTTCTTGCGAAGTGGCATCAGAGTCGTGGTGGGTACGCGCCCTCACCTTGGTGCTGGACTTACGCGAGGCCTGGGACTTCATCCTCGGTTTGGCAACGTACAACTTCACTTAGTAGTCGATCATCTTCGGGTGCATTCATTGCACGACTTGGAGTTGTGCCACAAACCCAAACACCCAAGATACATCAAATGCAGTTCTGTGCCGACATCTGTTTTCTGCACTCATGGAATGGTTTGAAGCCTTTAGTTTTAGAAGGCGACATTGTTTCCTTGCACACTGGACTTTGTTTTGTGAGTACGTGAAAGACTGATGAAAGTAGGAGCAGAGTTGAGGATTTACTTTTGAAGGCACGAAGGGAAAGCAACCGACGTCGACGCACAAGGGCAGCGCTTACATGTGGCTCCACTCCGTCAATTCTGGGGAGGAACGAAGCCTACGCATAGCTGGAAAGTGCCACCTAGAGGCATGTGGAAGCACTGCTATGAAAAGTTTCCAGATCCAGTCTGGCATCTGAGGAATATTCTAAAGGTGAGGAATCTGCAGTTAGAAGTATTCATCAGAAAATAATACATTTTGTATATGTGAGCAGGTCCACCGTACTTCACCTGCATCCTTCAAGTCACACTGAACACAGCTGCAACTTCGGTGGTGCCAAGAAATCTATCCACATCGCTTCAAACTCAAACAATTACATTTGCTGCCAAAAAACAGAGAATAAGGTCCAATGTCCTTGCTCTGATTCACCGAACTCTACATGCTGCAAGACTAACACCCAAGTAACAAGTTACTCACCTCTGTAACGTTCTTTCCAGTAGATATTTTATCCAAGGTTCTGCCTGTTTCCAATAGAGAGACTGCGCCGCATTCAGAGACAACTGCCATTTGTGATCCCCTAGGCATTGGAGGCTGACTTTGTCTATCCTGGCGTTTAGCGATCCCACCAGTTCCAGCAATTTCAAAGGCGTAGTGCCTCCTGGCATAGGGTCCATAACCTCACCTCGCCCTGTTTGTTGCAATACCACATGTCGGTGCTGTTGAGCACCTGCACCTCTGATATCCACCTCTCCCAAGTGGCTGCCTTAACTCAGAAGTGACGCATAAGTCACCGCTGTCAGCTCTGGGTGGGGTAGGGAGAGGGGTCTGCTCCTGACCCAATCACAGTCCCGCAACCACCACTACAGGTCGTGATAGGAGAGGTCCCACTGATGTTGTACCCTCTGGGACTTCAGATCCCACTGCATGGTTCCCATTTGAAACAGGATGCAGAAGGCCATTAGTCCCAGCAGCCTCAGAGCCATCCCCACTGAGACCCAGGAAAGAGGCTGAAACATCAGGATCATAGACTGAATATCTTGGACTCTACATTCGAGGAGGTTGGGGGGACAAAACTGCACATGTCTAGAATGACTCCAATGAAGTGCAATGTCTGTGAAGGAGTCAGGTGTGACCTTTGCAAGTTCATACTGAACCCCAACGAAACGAGAAGGTTTGCCTCTGAACCCCAACAAAATGAGGAGGTCTGCCTTAGTCTCGAGGTCCATGACGACTGCCTGGGACGAGCCCGCCCTCAGTAGCCAGTAATCGAGGGAAGGAAGACTGGAACCCCTGTCCTCTGAAGATATGCTGTAACCACCACCATCACTTTTGTGAACACCCGAGGGTCGCTGGAGTGGCCTGTGAACCACAGATAGAGCATGTGGGTCTGCAGGACGAGGATGCGAAAATAAGCGCCCTGCAGGTCCAACGCTACCATTCAGTCTCCAAGGATGAGGGTAGACCAGACCTGGGCCAGGGTGAGCATTTTTAATTTGTCTTTCTGCAGGAAGGCATTAAGAGAGCGAAGGCCTAAAATAGGACGAAGGCCTCCATCCTTCTTTGGCACCATGAAGTATCAGGAGTAACAACCAAAGCCTACTTCTGATGTCCAGACCCTCTCTATGGCTCCTGTGGCCAAAAGGGCCTGCATCTGCTGCTGGAAGAGTGACAGACAGTGCTCCGTCAGCCGCTCTGACGATGGTGGATGGTATGGTGAAGTGACAAGAAATGGCAGGGCGTATCCCTGCTGGACAACCTGTAGGACCCACTTATCCAAAAGTTATTGCCTGCCACACTGGCAGAAAATGTGAGATACTGCCTCCGACCGGGTGGCTGTGTACCTCGAACTTCGAAGGATAGAGGGTTTGAGGCTGTGGCAGCAAGAGAGGTGTAAGACAGTGATACACAATGCCCCAGTTGACCACATGGGCAAGAAGGGGGTGCAAAGTGGTCCCAATCCCTTACTGGCCGTATTATTGAGTATAGTATGCATGAGGTATTTGTCCTTGACAGTGGGTGACCCCCATCCCACTTGCGATAAGAGAGTTCCCAAAGTGTGTCAGGACAAATTGGGAAAGTACTGGTCCAATCACGGAAAAAATTCCAAGAGTCGATTGATCATATGCAGTGTTTTATATACAATTTTTGAAGTAAAAACTCCCTCTCAGGAGAGTAGCAAGAGGTGACAGCCAACACGTGTTTCGCCCCTATACATGGCCATCCGGCCTGGGGCTTCCTCAGGGCTGTATATTTACATGTGAAACGGTGTGCAGTTTATACAGTGTGGGACAAGAAAAAGAAGAAAGGTAAAGGGCAATTGACACAACGTAAAGATACAAGTCACGGAAGGCGTGCATTAGCCATTAAGAAATAGGACGACAGGGTGCAGTTCAAAAAAAGTTATACATTATAATAGGGTACATGGGTACAGGAAACGATGATCAAGTAGCGCATTAGAACATGTATCATGAGAAATGGTTGTATATAGTCCAAAGTGGAGCGCAGGCATCGGTAAGTAAGAGGTTAATAGCCATGTGTCAAGTAAACGGTTGAAACAGACATGTTATAAATTTGTAAATGTACAGGCGAAATATAGTTACACAGACGGTACATATGTGTAACGTGATTCACAAAGTTAAATTCAGCATGTATGGGGGGGGGAAAAGAAAGGAGCAAACGAAATAGCACAGCGGTTTGTTAGCAATACACATTAGAACATAAAGCTTGTATCAAATGGGGTGACATTTGTTTATATGTATGAACAAATAGACACCGAGTGAAGGATTATACATCATCATAATATGAACGTAAAAAGCATAGTTACATGTTTCCATCGAGGGTCGGATCCATGAATCAATATAAGGTAGGATGAGAAAGCGGAGGGGAAAATAGATGAGAAGAGGAACAGAATATCGGAGTGAGATGGTTGAGACGAATGGACTCGGGTAATAGTCCTATGGGATGTAATGGTCTGTAGGTAACGTGGCCTCTGTCTCAAAAGGCTGAAGGGTTTGCTGCGCAGGATGAACTTGCTGGCGATACTGGAAGCCCCTACCACAGCCATTAAAGGGGTGATACTGTTGGTGTGGCTGAAGTGGCAGGGAGAATCGATCCAAGAAGCACGCCGTGGCACTTCTATCCTTAATGAGCTCAAAAGGCCAAGTCTGCCTTCTCACCAAGAAGGCGAGAGCCATCCAAAGGCCAGTCCATTTAAAAAAATATATATATCTTTTTAACTGTTCTTAAAGAGCAAGTTACTTACCTTTGGTAACGATATATCTGTAAAAGACATAGATTTGTTATGGATTCCTCACCTTAGAATTACCCCCAGGCGTCAGACTGGATCCGGAGCATTTGTTCCTCAGCAGTACCCCTGCGCGTCGATAGGTGGCGTCGGTCAACTCTGCGTTCATCGTTGGCGTCGTGGTCGCCGGAATGACGTTGCGGTATCTACTTAGACGCCGCCCTCGCGCGCTGACGTCAGTTCTTTACACAACATTCCACGCCAGAAGCGCAGAGCCATGCAAGACACTGACCACTGGTGCACAAAAATTAGGGCCCTGAAAGGGAAGTCCCATACCCTAGAAGTCAGTTCGCAGACGGGGAGGATGGGTGGGCGGTGAGGAATCCATAACTAATCTATGTCTCTTACAGATATATCGCTACCGAAGGCAAGTAACTTGTTCATCTGAAAGAGACAATTAGTTATGAATTCCTCACCTTAGAATAGATAGCAATACCAACCCCGGTGGTGGGTCTGCGAACCAAGTTCACACCAGAAAGTCCTGGAGAACTGAACGGCCGAAGAAGCCGTCTCTCCGGACTTGGCTGTCCAGGCAGTAGTGTTTGGTAAACGTGTGCAGTGAGGCACACGTAGCTGCCTGGCAGATGTCAAGAAGGGGGACTCCACGTCCCAAACCAGTAGTGGCTGCCGTCGCCCTGGTGGAGTGGGCATGCAACCCCACTGGAGGTTCCTTTTCGCTAAGGAATAGCAGGTCTTGATGCAAAGAACGACCCATCAGCAGATGGTTCGTTTTTGCACGGCCCGACCTTTCTTGGCGCCCACATAGCCAACAAAGAGCTGGTCATCCAACCGGAATTGTTTTGTGCGATCCAGATAGAACGAAAGCGCGAGTTTTGGATCCAGACGGTGGAGCCTCTCTTCCTCTTTAGAAGGATGCGGAGGCGGAAAGAAGGTGGGCAAAGTGATGGTCTGCCCTATATGGAAAGAGGTAACCACTTTGGGAAGGAAAGAAGGCCTAGTGCGGAGAACAACTTTGTCCGGATGAACAGCCAGGAAAGGAGGCTTAGAAGAAAGGGCTTGGAGCTCACTCACCCTGCGAGCAGAGGTGATTGCAATCAGAAAGGCAGTTTTAAGGGTCAAGAGTCTGAGAAGACAGTTATGTAGCGGCTCAAAAGGAGCACACATAAGATAAGTAAGAACCAGGTTCAAGACCCACTGGGGCATCACGAAAGGAGTGGAGGAAACAAGTGAGTAATGCCCTTAAGGAAGCAATTTACAATAGGGAACTTGAAAAGAGAAGGCTGGTCAGGCAGCGGAAGGAAAGCCGAAATGGCCTTCGAGAGTGCCCAGAGCAGAGCCCTGCTGGGCCAAAGAAAAAATGAAGAGGAGAACCTCTGAAAGGGGGCAGAAAGGGGATCCACAGCCTTTGCTGCACACCATGCCACAAACTTGTTCCATGTACAGGCGCATACTGTTTTGGTGGAGGGGCGCCTGGCTGCCAAAATAACATTACAGACTTCGGGAGGAAGGTCGAAAGCTGTCAACTGTTACCGCTCAATCTCCACGCAAGGAGGTGGAGGCTGGAAAGGTTCAGGTGGAGGACCGTCCCCTGCTGCTGCGACAGAAGATCGTCCCGAATAGGCAGTATGATCGTAGGATCGATGGCCATGTGTAATAGCTCGGGATACCAGACTCTTCGCGCCCAATCCGGTGTCACAAGAATGACTTGGGCCCGGTTGCGCTTGATCTTCTTCAGCACTCTGGGCAGAAGTGGTATAGAGGGAAAGGAATATATAAGACCGCAACTCCACTCGCGACTAAAAGCCTCGCCTAGCGAGTGCCGCCTTGGAAATTACAATGCACAGAATTACTGAAATTGCGCGTTCTCTTTGGTGGCGAATAGATCTAACCAAGGCTCTCCCCACTGCTGAAAGAGACCTTGCACCACCTCCAAGTGAAGACGCCATTCGTGATTCATCATGCACCTGCGGCTGAATTCGTCCACCCTGGTGTTCAGGGAACCTGCCAGGTGTTGAACCACCAGGGATATGCCCTGATGTTCCAGCCATGTCCAAAGGTGGAGAGCCTCTTGACATAGGGTCCACGACCCCACCCCACCCCACCCTGTTTGTTGCAGTACCACATAGTGGTGGTGTTGTCCGTGAACAACTGAACCACTCTTCCTCGGAGAGAGGGAAGGAATGCCTTTAGTGCAAGACGAATCGCCCGAAGCTCCAGAAGGTTGCTATGGAGCCCGGACTCCGCCAGAGACAAGAGGCCTCTGATCTCCGCCTCTCCCAAGTGGCCGCCCCACCCCAGCAGTGATGCATCTGTCACCACTGTGAACTCTGGTTGGGGAAGGGAGAGGGATCTGCCGTTGACCCAATCCCGGTTCGTTAGCCACCACTGCAATTGGCGTGCAGTGCCCTCCGAGATCTGGACGCAATCGGAAAGATTCCCCTGATGCTGTGCCCACTGGGACTTCAGGCCCCACTGCAGAGCCCGCATATGCCACCTGGCATAGTCCACCAGCAGGATGCAGGAGGCCATGAGGCCCAGTAGCCTCAGGGTTATTCTGACCGAAACCCGGGATAGAGGCTGAAAGATCGGAATCATAGCCCGAATATCCAGGACTCGCTGCTCGGGAGGATAAGTCCGAAACTGCGCTGTGTCCAGAACTGCTCCGATGAAAAGGAGCTTCTGAGAGGGAACCAGGTGTGACTTCGGCACATTGATGGTGAACCCCAGCGAGTGCAGGAGGTTGGCCGTATTCTGGAGGTGGGAGACGACAGCCTGGGGCGAGCCCGCCTTCAACAGCCAGTCGTTGAGATAGGGGGAAGACTGGAACCCCTGATCTGTGCAGATGAGCTGCGACCACCGCCATCACTTTCGTGAACATCCGAGGGCCGCTGGTAAGGCCGAAGGGGAGCACGGTAAACTGAAAGTGCTCGTGGCCTACCGTGAACCGTAGGTAACGCCGATGGGCCGGCAGGACGGGGATGTGAAAATAAGGGTCCTGCAAGTCCAATGCTACCATCCAGTCTCCAGGGTCGAGGGCAGAAAGGACCTGAGCCAGAGGCAACATTTTGAACTTCTTCCGGAGGAAGCAATAGACGTTCCGGAGATCTAAGATAGGACACAGGCCCTTGTCCTTCTTGGGCACCAGAAAGTAGTGGGAATAACAACCACGACCTACTTCTGGGGCAGGAACGCGCTCAATGGCTCCCTTGGCCAAGAGAGCCGTAACTTCCTGTTGGAGAAGGGCCAAGTGATCCTCCGACATGCGATGGGTCTGAGGTGGCATGGATGGAGAGGTAGTCTCGAAGAGGAGGGAGTAGCCCCTTCGGACTATCTGCAAAACCCACCTGTCCGACATACTGTTCAGCCAGTGGGCGAGGTGATGGCGAATCCTGCCGCCCACTGGCAAAAGGTGGCCCTGAAAGGTCAGACTAGTAGGGCTTGGAGGCTGCTGCAGAGGGGGCGCTGGTGGACTGGCCCGCCCGCTGGCCCCCAGACCCACGACGGTGGGTCCCACGTCCCCGGCCGCGCAGAGGCTGGACAGCTTGCGCAGGCCTGTGGCTCTGGGCGGAACGTGGTGGGGCACCCCTTCCGTAGCAACGAAAGGGGCGAAAGGCAGACTGCGCTGGGCGGGAGGTGGATGCGAGGCCCAAGGACCTGGCCGTAGTCCTGGAGTCCTTAAAATGCTCAAGCGCGTTGTCCGCCTTGTCGCCAAACAAGTGACGGCCATCAATGCGCATGTCCAAAAGCATAGCTTGGACATCACCCAAAAAGCCAGTAGACCTCAACCAGGCATAGCGTCTAAGGGCTACTGACGTGGAAATCGTCCTGCCTAGTGAGTCGGCGTTGTCCAGCCCACATCGGATGGCGAACTTCGCTGCGTCTCTCCCTCCGGCAACTGCACGGGAGAGCACGGCCCGGGCCTCCTCCGGGCACAGTGGCAGCACCTGCGCAACCGTGTCCAACACCGAGTGGGAGTAACGGCCCAAGAGACATGCGGTGCTCACCGACCGCAGTCCCAAGCTGGAGGAAGAAAACATCTTCTTCCCAAGGTGGTCCAGCTTCTTGGATTCCCTATCAGGTGGTGCGTTAGGGAATGCGCCCTTGGAAGTGGAGGCTTGGACTACCAAGCTCTCAGGGGTGGGGTGGTGAGAGAGGGAAATGGGGTCGCCCTGGGCCGGGCGGTGGCGCCGGGCAATCATCCTATCCACAGGAGCCCCTGTGTTTGGCTTGGACCAAGTGCCCAAAAGGATGTCCGTGAGGGCCTCCTTGAACGGCAGCAGGGGCTCTGAAGAGGCTGCTGCCGGCTGAAGCACCTCGGTCAGGAGGTTAGTCCTGACCGCCACCATAGGAAGCTCGATGTTTAAGGCGTCGGCCGCCCTACGCAACACCACTGCGTAAGATGCACCCTCCTCTGTAGCCACGGTAGGGGGAGAAAGCATGCCAAGGTCTGGGGAGGTGTCCAGACCACTGGCATCATCCAACTCCTCTCTCCAGTTCGGTTCCTCTAACTGGTCTGCTAGAGGGTCCACAGACCCCTCCCAGTCCTCCTCACCCTCTCCTGGTAGCCACTCAGGGTGGTAGGAAACACCAGGGGAGAACAGGGGTACAAAAGTACCGGTCGGCGCCGGTCCTGGCTCCGTGTCCTCATCGAGGGGGAGGCCGGGACCGACGCCGGCTGGGGACATAACCGGCGTCGGAGGTGGCGGGGGTATCGTCACTGGATTCAGCGCCGGAGGAGGTGTCACGAGGTCGACTGGCGTCGATCCGGATCCAGGCCTGGATCCTTGGGGGCCTGCAGCGCCGAAGCCGCCGGCATCAAAGGCCTAGAGCCCCCAACCGAGTCCGCGGGGCCCGAGGGCGCGCCAGCGGAGTCGGGCTGCCCAAAGATGGAATGCAAGGCTGGGCAGGGGTCGCTCCGGCTCCCGGAAAGGGAGGGAAGGCCGGAGTCGACCCAACAGGCTCCGTGGGTGGAGCCGGACGACTACCTTCCGCTTCCCGCGTCGCGTTGGCCGACGGACTGGGAGAATGCGAAGAGCGACAATGCTTCTTCTCCTTCTTCTTGTGCTTCGACTTACCCGAAGACGAAGACTTCGATGACGAGTGGTAGTGGTGGCTCCGCGACCGATCTCGCGACCTCCCTCTCGACCGGGACCTCGAACGGCGCGGAGCGGACTGCTGGGCCTCGAGAAGCTTTCAGGACCGCTCCAGCAAAGACTTCGGGTTCATGGCCTGGCAGTCGGAACACGACTTCGGGTCATGGTCGCGCTCCAAGCACCAAAGGCACACGAGCTGCGGGTCCGTGACCGACATCAATTTGCGACAGGAGTCGCAAGCCTTAAAGCCGGTCCGACATGACATCCCTCCGTGCACCAGAAGTCGAACGACTCAAAAAAGATGTCGACAAAAGTCGCAAAAACGGAGTCAAAAAGTGACTCGAGGTACCGCTCTCTCCGGATCTGCGCTGGCTGGCGCAGAAAAAGAAAGAACTGATGTCAGCACGCGAGGGCGGCGTCTAAGTAGATACTGCGAAGTCATTCTGGCGACCACGACGCCAACAACGAACGCGGAGTCGACCGACACCACATATCGACACGCAGGGGTACTGCTGAGGAAAAAATTCTCTGGATCCAGTCTGACGCCTGGGGGTAATTCTAAGTTGAGGAATCCATAACTAATTGTCTCTTTCAGATGTCACATTACAGTATCAAAAATTATGCAGTCTTATACAGGCTATTCAATCAATTCAAAAGAGAGGTACTTTGCGGATGTCAAAACCACCTATTTAGAACGCAGTTAAAGCACACAGTTCAATACATCAAGCATTGTGATAGAACCACTTATGTACGATAAAATTAGCTACATCAACGTGGGGAAGGGCGAAGCACCAGGGTACCAATAAGGGTGACACTGCTTAATGTAGGTGCGGTTGGAGAACAACAGTAGAACAACAGAAATACATGGTACTTGGGAGAGTGGGGGAGATGCGCAAAATGTGAAGTTATATGAAACCTTCACCACAGGTTGGGACAATAAGCAGAGTGGCAAAAGTGGGATGCGGCTGTGTCTCACAGTGTGTGCTCAGAGATCACAAGCAGGTAAGTCAAACAGAAAAAGAGAATGAATAAATGAAAGGGTGCGTGGAATGTGTGGTGAGAAAACAGAGAATTACTTGCGCGGAATCATTATGGGAGGTGAACATACTAGAGTGAGGATAATTCCGCACGACAAGCCCATTGTTCCACATCGATGGAGGTAAGGTGTAGTCTTTGGCTTGGCCGTGGAAGGTTACGATGATCTGATCTTATCGACACGAGGTATTCCAGGAGACCTCTAGCCTCCTCGTGTAGGAGGAGAGTGGTATCGGCCTCTGCCCAGGAGATGACCTCTTGCAATCACTGATGGTGGCGCTGCGACTTTCCAAGAGTGCGTGAGGGATCTCAGTGCTAAGATCAACGCTAAAATGAGGAAACAGGACATAGCCTAGTGGTTTTAGAGTACTTATAGAGACCAGGAACAGTGATGTCCCAACTAAGCAGATTAGTATGCCACAATAGCGTCTGTAGGTGATCTATAACCGTAGCCAAGTAGGACATTAGTGCAGAGCAGGCCCAGAGCATATGCGCCTATCAGCACCCATTGTCTGGAAGCAGGGACAACAGGAGCCAGCTCATTGATCTTTCCGGGGGTCAATTAGGCCCTATGTGAAATGTAAAATTATATGAGGTTCAGCTGGGCATTCCTAGATACCATATGGGGGTGAGTGAGGGTGTGCTCCGATTCAGCATCATCAAGCATCCTAGTGAGGTCCACCTCCCATTTAGTGGATGATGCATCTAAGGGGTGTTGCAGGTGCGCCAGCAGCACTTTAGATAGCCAGCCACCTTATGAGATGTCGCACAGGGCCCAAGGGGTGGAGCGACTGCAGCAGTTCATGAGTGGAAGGTTCTGCTATTGCTATCCCTGGCTTAGTATCCATAGCAGTGCATTAAAGATTCGAAAGTCACCTTTAAGCACACCGTATAGTTCCGTAAGGTCCTCAAAGAGGAGAAGTGAGACCTCAATCATGGGTTTTGTAGTCCACTCCGAGATCCACGCAGCACATCTCCTCCCATCAGTCACAGATGATGCAGAAGCTCCAGCCCCAGGCCTCACCAGCAGAACCCTGACCCTATAGGCATGGCCCAGTGCACCCCAGTCCCTGAGACATGGCTCCTCCCATCAGATCACAGACGCCCCCCTGACAGTCCTTGTACTTGGCTCCTCCCATCAGATCACAGACAGACCCCCTCTCACAGTACTCGTAGATGGCTCCTCCCATCAGATTACCGATAGCCCCCCTCTAACAGTCCTTGCAGATGGCTCCTCCCATCAGATCACAGACAGCCCCCCTCTCACAGTCCTCGTACATGGTTCCTTCCATCACACCCCCTGGTTACCTTTTCTTCCAGCATCCACTTCTCCTGCTGGATCTCAGCCAGCCTCTGGAAGAGCTCGGAGATCTCATCGTCCGACAGGTCGGCAGGGCGCTGTGGCTGGGCCTGTGGGCTTCCAGTGTTGGACTGAAAGCAAGAGAGGAGAACAAACAGAAATGAGGCAGTTGGAGAGGTATGTGTGTGTATTAGTATAGCACGAAGCTAGCCGAAAGGCAGCAGAGCACAGTATAGAGTCACAGGAAAAGATACTGGGCCTGATTTAGATCTCGATGGACGGGTTACTCGGTGACACTTACTCCGTCCGCCGAAATATAAATCCAATAGGATATAATGGGATTTGTAATTCAGTGGACGCGATATCCGTCACCGTTGTTACGGAGTAACCTGTCCGCTGAGATCTAAATCAGGCCCGTAGTAAGCAAATGAGGTCTCTGATTGTGACAGAGACAGGTGAAAAGTACTGAAGGTGACAACCAACAAGTGAAAGAACTAGGATTGCAAATAATATAGGAGAGTGGCATCTTCTCAAAATGACACCGCTAACAGGCCTCTGATGGTGGCATAAAAATGGAGACGGGGCTGTGACAAAGATCAGGCAAGGGGTCCTTCACTGCGCCATCTCCAGGCGACAAACCCTTGTCACATCATCACCTCTTCTGCTATTATCTCGAGTCTAGATTTAACGTTAATTCCACCATTAACGCAACGACATTTGTCATTATGACCTTAATCACTTCACAAATGCCTTTTAGTATTATTTTTTTTAATTAAATTGACATAAATAATGCACCCTAACCCTATTGTTAACATTATCATTAAGCCCAACTTTTATTAAAATTGCTACTACATTAATTTAATGCAATGCATTTCAAATTATTTTTTTTTGTCCCTAACAGATTAACCCACAAATTCACATAATTTTAACTATGTTATTAATTACATTCATTTAAATTGCATTAAATTAAAGGGCTCTCGAAATAACCATAATCCTGACACTAACCTTAACCGTAAACAGTGTTAAATATAAATCTTTAGTAATTTAAATTACATTAAATGAATTTAAATGCATTTTAGACAGTCTGGCACGCCTCACTCTAACCCTCGTGCTAATCATATCACTAACATCACCGCTACTTAATATTCAATTGCCCGAATTAAATGCAAATAATTTGCTGTTTAAAACCCATTAACCCATACATTAACCCTAGTATTATCCCCAACAAACCCAAACAATGTTACAATGGTACATATTCTTTTTTACTGTACTTAATTATAAATGCATTTTTTACATTTAAAACGGATATGATACGCTTAATGCTGATCATAATAACCCTAAACACAAACAATCCTAATAATTTTATGATTTCATTTTAAAAACAGTTCAGTAAATTTAATTTTAACTATATTTAATTAAGCCAACCTAAATAAAATCAGAATAGATGAGCAGTTTTGAAAAAAAAGAAATTAGGTCGATATTCTTATTGAATTACGCAATGATGCAAAATGTAATAGACGACGTAACGGTGTTGTAGAGGTTAGTGCTTTGAGGGAATTATCAGATGAGCTCATATAAGAGAGATAGCTTAGGTCCGGCAACATCCCTCACACCTTTGAAAGTAGGTCTTGCAACATCCCTCACACCTCTGAAGGTAGGTCCTACAACCTCCCTCACACCTCTGAAGGGAGGTCCTGCAACATCCCTCACACCTCTGAAGGTAGGACCTGCAACATCCCTCACACCTCTGAAGGTAGGACCTGCAACATCCCTCACACCTCTGAAGGTAGGTCCTACAACATCCCTCACACCTTTGAAAGTAGGTCTTGCAACATCCCTCACACCTCTGAAGGGAGGTCCTACAACCTCCCTCACACCTCTGAAGGTAGGACCTGCAACATCCCTTACACCTCTGAAGGTAGGTCCTGCAACATCCCTCACACCTCTGAAGGTAGGTCTTGAAACATCCCTCAATCCTCTGAAGGCAGGTCCTGCAACATCCCTCACACCTCTGAAGGTAGGTCCTGCAACATCCCTCACACCTCTGAAGGGAGGTCCTGCAACATCCCTCACAACTCTGAAGGTAGGTCCTGCAACATCCCTCACACCTCTGAAGGGAGGTCCTGCAACATCCCTCACAACTCTGAAGGTAAGCCAGAGCAGCTCCAGGACCACCGGTGCAGCCAGGGTGTCACTCACTACATCGATATGTCAAAGCGGTCATACAGAATGTGTGGGGGGTCTTGAGAAGAGTCACTAGACCATGCAACCCTGTCATTGCTACATACCAGAGGATGCTGGACAGCCCTTTACTTGGGTGTGAGGGGTGAGAGCCTCTAACATCTCAGGTTCACACCCAGTTCCCGCTGGTACTGAGCAGGATACACATCTCTAACATCAGCAGGTACACTTTTTAGCAGTTAGCGTCGGGGACGGCTGACTATTTGATGGGCACAGAGGCTGGACTCTCCACCCAGACATACAGGGAGCACAGAAATTGACTGGCCATGGCAAATATGTCGACGTAGTTCCCCTGGCATGGGAGCGGTTAGAACGAGGTCACTGAAGCCAGCTTTAGCCTCAGCTAGCTTTAGCTCCTTGACCTTCTGGCCTCCATATCCCTGATGGGCAATATGGATTCCTTGTGCCGTCTAATAGCATGAATAGGTAGAGATGGTGCCACATATGACCAGGGACGCCACTGTGGGCAGTAACCGAGATTGACCTTCTTGTCTTCCCTCAAATACCCATTATGGAGTAAGTTCCTCAACAGTCCCTCCTCCTCCCCAGTGTAGAGGATGAGCAGTTACACCAGAGCATAGCAGGAGTGGGGGATGGGAGGACAGAATCAGTGGGAAGGATGGATCAGCAGCACATTTAACGCAGTGTAGCTTCTAGTAATAATTACTTCCTGTACATTCATCATGGCTCCTCTCGCCCCCACCAAGAACTGGTGTGTTGGACCTCTATGTGATCAAGAAAAATGCTCTCAAGTTGAAAATGTGTGGTAGAGCCAACCTGGGACCCTCTTGAACATGAGATATCACAAAAGGGGGCTAGAGGAGGTTTAAGGACCAGCGGGAGCCAACTCCCCACTCATGTATTCACGTCACAAAAGAAGCCCCGGGTCCATAGTGATAGGGAGGTCTATCATGTGACTCGAGAAGTGTCTTGGTGCAAAACAGGATATTTCCCTTTTTAAGGACAGTTCCCCTCACACACCAGAGGTGTCATGCTTCATCATGGGGGTACCTCCTCGCGTGAGAGACCTAGTCCTCACGCGGGCTACAACCCCCTCGCTGCGAGGGAGGAGCTCAGGGATGTTTTTTTGAAAGGGAGGACGGGTGTACTAAAAACCCTATGAGAGCTTGGTGTGATGAAAGAAGTGCAGTGCTTTGATATAAGTGGTTAAAACTGACTACAGGGTCAGCTATGAAGCAACTTTTATTCAGCTGCCCGGTGTCAGGATTAAAAACAGAATATAGCTTGTAATGCAGGTGCCAGAATTCAAGGCCACTGTGTTATTACAAGACCAACATGTTTCAGCCTATCAGACCTAGAATAGTGTCATGGCTTTCTTCAGGGTAGGTAATGTAGCTACTGCAATAAGTACGTGAATTATACGTGAAAAAACAAAGAAAAAACACGTGATAAGTGAATGATACAATACTGAACCAGGGATTTTTCTGTTCAGTATGTTCAGCGTATACCCACTCTGGGTATATGGCGTTCACCACATCTGTCCCGGCTTCTTAGCCATATGGTATGTGCGCCACTACCGCCAAATGTGCAGTCCGTCGTGGAATGCAGCGCTCGTCCAGGAACAGGAGGTGTGGTAGAGCCAACCTGGGACCATCTTGAACATGACATCCAAGTCAGCATTAAATAGGAAAAATATTGAGAGGAGACCATGTGGCCGCTTTGAAGATTTCCTGCATTGTAGGAAGGCAGTAGTGGTCATCTGACCACAAGTGGAATAAGGTACACACCTGAACAAGTGTAAACCAGGCAGCAGAGAGTGGCACAAGGCACTCTTAATACCACAGAGAATGCAATGTGATAGTTACTCCCTGGCAGTCCGAAGGATTGCTCAACATAAAGATTGCAACAGGACTGCAATACATTTGTTTTACTTCACAAGATGCATCCAACTATAGTTGGTTGTATGACGTTACAACGCATTCCGTTGTAACGCATGCCTTTACCACGCATGCGTTACAACACGAATGCCATTACCACGCATAACCTTTACACACGAAAATGCCTTTACCACGCATACCTTTGCAACGATTTTCGTTGTAGAACCATGCTTGGTAATGGCATATTCATGGTAAATGTTATCTTAGATCCCTGCCCCAATTCCTATAACTGCTCCCTTCCTCCCTCCCCCCTCCTGCTCTCTGATTATTTATTTAAAATACCCCGACCCCCAGCCCCCAATCCTTTTAAGAAATTGTTGTATGACGATACAACTGCCAGTCAGTCGTTCGGCTTCCTGCTCTCGAATCTCAGCAGTCCGACTGTAAAACGAAATCTCAAGAAGCCGTGTATTGACCATTCTATGCATTGTATAATGGCTTGCCTAACTAAAATGTAAACATTCATCTATTCACTTAGAAATTCTTACACAAAATGTCAGTACTTTAAAAAAGCAGGGGAAATGTGACTGGGAAAGGGTGGAACGGTTAACAGAGAGAGCCCATGAACGTTTTGCTTCTCATCAGCCGGGTTCTCAGGAGGGACATTTTTAATTGGTTCAAGATGTTTCAACCAGATTTTGTGGTGTGCGTCTCATTTTGCTCACCACATTTTTTCTATTCCATGACTTTCATTTCTTTTTAATCATAAAAAAACTGTAAAAGCTATTAAAGTGTCAGACGCGAAACATTACAAGCAGCTCTAAAATTGCATTGATTAAGTCCCCATTTTTGAGGGCTTCTGTTTTGCATCCAGGCCCTTTTAAATCCCCGAGCAGGCGCTCTAGATCAATATTATTTAATAGAATTCGAGGCTGTCAATAAGCATTCTCTGTCAAACTCGTTACCATGGTGGAGCCCGGCCTGTGTCCTAGCAATGGCGGGCATTCGGAGTTTCAATTGCAAGCATTGATTTCATTCTGTTGAACCTTTCTTTCCACACCACTGGTCTCAGGATTGGAACCCCGCCCTGGCGACCCCTGTGCCTGCCAAGGTTGCAGCTGAAACCCTCGGCTTTCAGGTGAGCCTCTCCCAAGCCTCTGGTGCCAGCGAGGGAAGAGACAACGCAAGTGACGTCTGCCCCCCCTCATTCTATATAAACTTGGATGGCACTCTTGTATCAGACGGGCACCTTCACTTGTGTGGCAGAAACACTTCTCTGCTGGGCACGGCGTTTCCACCAGGCACAGAGATTTCTGAGGGATGTACAAAGGTGTCCCCTACTAGAGGACATTACGCGCCCGAGTACTGTGGCAATCTATAGTGTATCATGAGCGCTCCTTCAAAATGAAATCCGAAACAAATAACGATTCAGAAAATATATGCCAAACTATGCTTTATGCAGTGCAGCCGTGTCCATGGGGGAGGGGGATCCCCACCGGGTTTTCAGGATCCCAGCCATGTTTTCATGATATCCATCTATGGTAAATGTACATGCAAAGAGATTACACAGAAACCCTTGAAAGAGGCAGGAGTTAAATTGAATATCTGGCCTGGGTCCAGGCAGAGTGCACCTACGAAGGACCTTTCTTCTTCGAAGGTAGAATGGGGAGTCAGAGCCCATGGCATAGGAGGCACTCATGTCTGCCCTACGCCCTACTACACCCTACATCCCTTCAGATCAGCAGACTTTTCCCTTTCTCCAGCCTAGCTAAGCACCTGGTGAAGGTTCGACCTCTGCGGTGCGAAGGGGGTCGAGGCCAAAGCCCAAAGGAAAAAGGCACAATAGCAAAAATACAAATACATTGTTGGGAGGCGAAGTTGGTGTCATTTGGCATTTTATATGCAAATGTGCAGTAAAACATGAGAAGGGCCAGGGTTAAACTGGCACCAAGTGGGTAAAGAGTGAAAGAAACGGCAGCACGTTTGAGGGAATGCACGAAAAGAGGTCACAGCCGGGAGAAGAAAGGAAAGGAAGAGGCGTAAGGGGGTCGGAAGGAAGGTGGGGAGTATTGGGTGAGTGTGAGGGTCAGTCAGCGTGCATGTGCACACAGTGGGAAGCCTACAGCATTCACTGGGCCTTCAGTCTAGTGGGGTCTCATCGTTTCCCCAGAACCCACAGATGACACTACTTCCTTCTAATCCATGTTTTCCACCATCTAGGATTTCTATTCCACGGCTTTAGTTTGAGTTCGTAAGTCAAGCAACAGTTTGTTTAAAGCAATAATAGTTGAATAAACCACTGCATTGTCATAGCCTGTCAAAAAAGAACCTAAAATATTCATTTACAATGTGCTCTCGGTGAATATGTTTTTCGATGTTAAATTGCTGTTTTCGAAGCATTTTCCCTCCACAGTACTAGCAATGGTCACAGATCAGTGGCTATCAGATTGTATGAACTGTTTGTGTTTTGGTTGCCAACCTCGGCAAGAGTTCCAAGAACCGGGCTTATTAATTAGTCAAAGAGGCTGTCATCATCTTCATAAACAAACTAACTGGTGAGAAGGCAATCAACCTCAGCAGCTAACATTCGAGGGTTCTTCGCATGAAATTATGGAAATAATAAATAGACTCAACATAATTAACGTGAATTATGTAGCTTGAAAGCACTGCCTCAAAAAGAGCCAAATCTGGTCTGCAGATTGCATGTTTGTTCTTTGTTACTGCACCAACAGCAGAGCTTCGACAACAGCAGAGTGGAACGAGAGAGAGGGAAAAAGAGAAACCGAGAAAGAAAAAAAAAACAACATTTACAGGGCAGCCAGAGAAAGAAAACGAGTTTGGTATATTATAACATATTTTGCTAGTTCAGATGTAAAGTGCTCTTCCACAAAAACGTGAGATTCGTATTAAAATACTAACAAATATTAAAGTACGAGTTACTTACCTTCGGTAACGATGTATCTGGTAGAGACGTTGTCTAGCCGCAGATTCCTTAACTTAGAATATCCCCAGGCGTCAGACTGGATCCGGAATTTTTTTTTTGCAGCAGCACCACTGCGCGCCGGGGGACTGCGCCACACGACCCCGCCCTGACGTCGTCCACGTACGTGACGTCAGCGAGGTCATATAAGTCCCTCCCGGCGCGCTGACGTCAGTTTTCTTCGGAGAAACTTTTCCGCAGCACAACGCGGAGCCACCAATAAAAAACTGTGAAAGTATGGGAACAGTGTGTGAGGGATGAAAATCCATGAATAAAGAAGGAGGTGGTGCAAGACGCCATCGTAAAAGACAGAATCAGATACTGCGTACATATAAATGAAAAAGCTGTGAGAAAGGACCCCGCAGGCAATGCGAAGACCCTTCCTAAGTGCAACAAGGGAAGAACATCTCAACAGAGAGAAATAGTCTGTTATTACCACGTAGAAGAGCAGACAGAACTAGACTGTTATTACCATGTAGAACTGTGTTGTCTAGCAAGAACAGAGCACAGAGAGAACAACAGTCCACCGCAGGAAGGTATGAAAAATGAAAAGACTGGCACTACCCCTACAGTAATGGAGGTCTGAAACAGAGGTTAACAGATCCCCAAAGAAGACGACTGTAGAGGAGACCAGAACCCTGAGCCAATAGAGAAGGCGGTAGGGAGGAAAGGCAGCAGGAGAAGAAAAGAAAATGAAGATGAATCTCCTGGTGAAGCTTAATCAAAAAAGGCATCATTTTAGATGTAAGAAACCCCTGAGAGGGAGTTAATTGTATATGGCAACTCTCAAAGGAATGCAACAATGTGAGCACCCGTGAGCGAAAAACCAATGGCAACAGAGAGGCCAGCGGAGAACCCCACTTGGCAAGATTTTCGCAGAACGGGGAGGCTGGGTGGGCGTTAAGGAATATGCGGCTAGACAACGTCTCTACCAGATACATCGTTACCGAAGGTAAGTAACTCGTACATCTGATAGAGACATCTAGCTGCAGAATCCTTAACTTAGAATAGATACCACAGCCATACCCCAAAAGGGGAGGTGGGTCTGCGACAGAACAACAGAAAGCGCCAAGCATGCGATCCGGCAACAGAGTGACGGATAAAGGGGGGAGGCTATGGCGGAACAGCCAGACAGCAACCCAAGCAGCTTGGCAGAAATAACGGGATGGTAGATATCCTAAAAATGCCAGAATGGCGCTACACCATACTAGAAAGAAGGACCACTCTCCGCTTAATGGCGCACGATGAGGACACCGACCCAAGCTCGAAAAGAACCTGAAGAGATGCAACCAGAGCCTAACAGACTAGCCTATAGAAGGAAGGCTGAAGTAGCCGGTGCCAAGAGCCCAAAGGCAAGAGCTACAACCTGAGCAATGCGTTGGGAATAGCCGGCGGGACAAGAAACACGCCAAGTGCACACCCAATTCCAAAAAGGGGGGATAGGGGCAAATAGCATCAATTTCAAACCTGCTAAAGCAGGTAGAAATATGCAGCAGGCAAACGGCCACAGAGACCTTAAGTGGCTGACACAAGAAGCATAAGAGTGCCCGACCGGGCAGTATAAAGCCAAAGTGAGAAACAATCCACAATATAGACTTGCAGGCAGTAGCCAAGGACCACTGCTATCAGAAGAGCTGTCCCACAGGCGTAGCTGTAACAATAGTAGTTGACAATATGGAAAAAAGGCATATCCGAAGGAAGTGGCCAAGAACACCAAGGTAACGAATCGTGGGAAGAGCCTCAGAATCCGAGACCAAACACTCCAGAAAAGACACGTACAGTGTCGAACACCAAAAAGGGAGCATTTGTCAAATTGGGAAAACACCCCAGTAAGCGGAAGCAAGGAGGAACTTATGGGCAACTTGCAACAACTCAGAAAAGCTCCCCCACACATAGAGATTTGATCCAGACCTCGCAGCCTCGAAAAGAGGTGGCGACGCAGGAAGAGGAATACCAAGGCAATCGGCATGTATACATAAATGTATAAACATATAAATATGTAGAGACAGAACAAGCCAGGAGCATGAACATGTCCATACCGGAGCATACCTAGCACAGTAAGGGCAGGTAGAAGCCGCTTTTGAAGAGGAGATCAAGAAACCTCCCAAGGAGGTGGAACAGGCAGGATGACCAAGGCGTAAGAAGATGGCACCAGGGAAAAACACAGAACACCGTACAGCGGACCACCAAGCGACGCATGGAGCCCACAGGATCTCCAAGTCCAGGTGAGAGAAACAGAGCTATATAATAGCATACAATCACCCCACATGGAGTATGCACACCCCAAACAACGGGGAACACCTCTTAGGGCAATAAGCCAAGCCAAAAGAGCGCAGTAACGAGCCGAACCCGTGAACATGAGTTCCGAGCCGTATGACATTACCGAGGTGAACCAGTGGCTCAGTACCACAGTCAGAGGACCAGACACAGCAACCTGTGGAACACAGCCACAGCAGGCCCACAGTCAGCTTAAAGCAAAACGCATCCAAGGGATGCCAAAATGTAAGGCTCCCTGCCCATGTTAAACACAGAGCACATCAAAAGGATGCGAAATGAAAAAGTACCACCACGGAAGACAGGCCTAAGAAGACCTAAGTAGGAGGACGAAAGCCTGCAAGGAGCCGGTGAACCGCCGATTCGGCGTGAGCATTAAACAGTAAAACCCCATCAAAGGGTAAGTCAACCAGTCGCTCCCGGATATTGTCAGGGAAGACGCTATCACGCAACCAAGCGTGACGCCTTAAGGCAACAGAACCCGCCATAGCTCGGCCCAAAGAATCCGCAGTATCTAAGGCTGAGCGGATTGTGAATTCGGCAAGGTCGCGGCCATCCCGGAGGAGGTGAAGGAGATCAACGGGAGCACCTTCAGAGGTGGCAGAAAGCAAAGACTCTGCAGAGTCCCACAGGGCAGAGGTAGCCCGAGCCAAAATACACACTGTATTTAAGGACCGAAGGGCCGCACTAGTGGATGCAAAGATGTTCCTACCCCATGACTCAAGCCATCTGGACTCCCGAGAGGTAGGAAGTGTGAGTGGGGGCAGGGAAGGAAAGGCAGTCTGCAAGACAAACCCCTGCGCATCAGGGTGCACAAAAAGACAAACAGGATCATGTGGAGCTGGACGACGGCGGTGCAAAACTGAACGAGCCACCGGGTCACCTGAAGCAGGCCGAACCCAGGTACCCAAAAGGGCATCATAAAGGGAAGCCTCAAAGGGTAGAAGCGGCTCCAGATTCCTGGACCCACGGTGAAGGACCTCGAGCAAGGGGTCCACAGACAAAGGGGTAGAAGGGGGATGCATGTTTAAAATGCGAGTGGCCAATGAGACCACTCTCAAAAAAGCCGCACCAGCCTCGGTAGCCCTCCGCGGAGGGGACAACAACTCATCAGTGGGAGAGGGTTGTAAGCTGACCCTCCCAAGACACTGAGGGTGCGACCAATGCCCCACGGAAGGGAGCCCCATTGAAGAATGAGGATCCTGATGGGGCTCCTGGGGAGGCGAAGAGCGTGCCGGATCCGGGAGCTCCTGAGGAGGCTCCACAAATTCCAAGGGGGGCACTGGCAACAATACCTCCGGCGATGCCGGAGGTGAGGGCGGCGCCGAACTCTCTCCAGAGGCCTCTAGAGAAGAGTCCACAACCCGGCGTCGACACGGCGCCAAAACGACGCGCGCTGGCGCCGATCGTGCCTCGTCAGGCGTCGACTCGGCTGCATCTGGCGTCGAGTCGGCTTCTGGCGCCGAAACTATGACAAGCTCCCCTTCCGAAGAAGGAGAAGACGCCGGAGCCAGGGAGGCAAGCCTCCGGCGCCGCACCGGCGCCGACTCTGCCTTATCCATGACAGGCTCCGACTCCGGAGAAAGAAGCGGAGGCGGAGCCGGTGAGGCAAGCCTACGGCGCCGGAACGGCGCCGACCCCGGCTCCGGACAGGCAGCCGCCTGCCCGGAAGCCCGGGGTGTGCTCAAGGTAGGGCTATGAGCACCGGCAACCACTTGCGACGCCACAGGGAGCCCAGCGGGGCTATGCGGCGCGGCAGAGGCGCCCTGACGACTCCATGTGGACCGTAGAGGGGGACCCAACCGGCCGCGCCCTGACACCACATCTCCGACGTTCCCGGGGGGCAAAGGCTCAATTGGCGCCAGGGGCGAACCCGCCAGCGAGTCTGTCGGAGACCCCACAAGAAGCGGAGGCCCCGAGGACGCCCCAGGAACAGGAGAGGACCCAAGGGAGGCCTGCAAAGCCGCGGTATATGCCTCCATTTGAGCCCGAGTCACCCCCACACCCGGAAAGGGCGGATAGAGGGGGAGCGACTGACGGGAGCGCACGTCCGGAAAGTTCCGGGAACTAGTGCCCCTGACAACAGGAGAAAGGGAGGTCGAAGACCTCGGCGACAAGCGCCTCAGCTTACCCAGTGGCGAACGACGGCCCCGGACCCCAGAGGGCGATCGACGGCGGAACCGGACAGTAGAGGGACCTGCCGGCGATGAAGAGGCCGGGGGACGAGACGACTCCGACCGGGACAGCCGTGCCGAGAGAAGCTTCATACGGCACTCCCGCCGAGACTTCGGCTTCAGGTGTTGGCAGGCGTCGCAGTCCGTGGAGTCATGGTGCTCGCCCAGACACCACATACAAATAAGATGCGGGTCCGTCGCGACATCTGCCGCGAACAGGAATTACAAGTTTTAAAGCCCGAAGGCATCGACACACTGTTCCTGACGCGAAGCGTCGAAAAGGAGGCCTGAAAACAGGCCAGAGGAACCGCTCACTCCGGATCCGCGTTGCACGCGGAAAAGAAGGAAACTGACGTCAGCGCGCCGGGAGGGACTTATATGACCTCGCTGACGTCACGTACGTGGACGACATCAGGGCAGGGTCGTGTGGCGCCGTCCCCCGGCGCGCAGAGGTGCTGCTGCTGCTGCAAAAAAAATTCCGGATCCAGTCTGACTCCTGGGGATATTCTAAGTTAAGGAATCTGCGGCTAGATGTCTCTATCAGATAAAAAAAAACCAACAGGCTGCTTGGATCATTAACAGTAAGCAGGCATACATGTACATGAAGTATTTAATCCAGAGTAAGTAGAGTCGCACTTGTATGCAAGGAAAATGTTACTTAACCTGTAAGCATCTGTTTGTAACATGTGGTGGTGTAGACTCACATGCTTTGCATACTCCTGCTATCTAGTGTTTAGTCCAGACATTACAGGCTGTTTTTCGTGGCAGACGTTTTGAGTAACAAGGGGTGGAGTGACACCTGCCATCGTCCACAATATGCATGGGCTTAGTTTCCAACCTTAGATTGTTTTTTTCTGTCATCGGGTTCGGATGTGAAAAGAAATGGCTCCAATACTGTTGTGTTTCTGCATGTAAGCGTTGGGCCCTGTATTTTCTTGTTGGCAGTGGCGTAACAAAACTTGAGGGGGGCCCCCCTACAAAGTACATAGAGGTCCCCCCTCTGGACTCGCTTAGGTGACCTCAGGCCAGGGTACTGTGCTGCAGGGGCCCCCTGGAGCTCGGGCCCCACCCGCACTGCTGGGGCCTTTGTTATGCCACTGCTCGTCGGGTCCTGAAAAAACAATTACACATCAAAACCATATTTCGGTGTCTTCAATCGAATGACTACAAGTTTCATTAGGATCTCACCCGCGATATGGTTGAGGGTAAAGCGCACAAGGTGTTTAGATGTGGGGCATGCGTGAAAGTACCGTGAAGAATCATAAAGAGGAAAGATAGGGTAAAATCTTGCAGATGTGCCACTTGTTTCCACTTCTGGGCTTGCTGTTTAGATCCCTTTAACTTTGAAGCAGCTATGAAATTGTTCTTGTCCTGGGCGTGTAGGTTTATAGCTATACAAGCGACATTACAAGTGAACCTTGTGTGAGGCGGTAAAAACACGATTACTATCTCTTTAATACGTTTCTGCAAATTCGACTAGTGGTGGAATAGAACTCCAATTATTCTAAGACTTAGGAACAGCAGTCATTTTTTTTCAAGATTAGAATCTAGATGTTGCGATGCCGTTTCGATGCACAGAGGGAGCCCGCAAAAAGCTAACAGAGCGCCTGGGTCGCCAATGGTGTAGACAACATCTCTCTGTATTCAAACTACAGTGACGATGAGTGCACCTACAATGGGCACTGAGCGTGTAACCTTCCAGTGGTTTGTGGGTAAAGAAACCTCTATTAACACTACAATAAGGAAACAGGGTTCAGTTAATTTCACCATCTTACAGAAGAGTTGACTTTACGGTAACACCATCCCATTTCATAGTAAGCGGCTCATTTAAGTCAACTTACAAATATAGTCCATGGTTTACTAAAGCAGTCAGTATGCTAAGTTCATGGTGCTCTGAATGTAGCACACGTTGCCTGGACTTCACCTGTATTGGGGATTTCTTGTGCAAAAGTCGTCCCCAACACAAAAGGCACATGCCGCGACAAGTCACAGACTATCCCTTAATTTTCCATAATCGGATGCGTTCTTATCACGTGGCTAAAGGTACCTAGTCTATCAGGTAATCTTACTTGCTGATGTTGCAGGCAACAGGTTATCTCCTTGGTTACAGCTCCGCCTGTCAGGGGAGAGGTTGCCTTTCAATCATTTGTGGTGTCCTGTCCAGTTGCTAAAGTAGGCCTGTTTGTGCTTGCAGTCTGAACATCTGTTATACACAGCTTCTAAGCAGGGATGTTAATGCCATTTTAAAACCTTTAATGTGTTCAAAAGTTATTTTTGAGCTCAAGCTTTGGCCACCTTTCATTTGGTATTTCATGTTTCTTCGAACGGCCCCATTGTTAGGTCGAGCCTCGCTGCTCTGCGAGGCATGCTGTATTGGAGTATGGACTCTCTGCCCATATTTTTCATTGGCTTGTGTCATTGTCCTTTGTAAATGCTGGCTTCTGATTCGTTAATAGGCTTGTTTGTCCCTCCTTAGTACCGCCTTGTCTTCATTTGTAACCTCCCATGAGGACTGGCCTTTTTACCTCTGTTACACGGTATGTCTTATTTAGTCTGTAAGCACTATTTTCTTTAATGAGAGGCACGACATGCTTTCCTGCAATATTCAGTGGCCATGCGCGATTTCACTTTCAAAGCAGCCCGGGGCAATGGCGGCCGCTTCTTTGAAACGCAATAGGTCTCGAATTTACAAGAGTTTGAGCTATTGGAATTGTAAATGACAATGCCTTTTATTTATGTGTTAATTATCAAAACAGATAAATAAAAGGCATTGTCATTTACAATGTTAATAGGTTAAACTTTCGCAAATGCGAGACCTATTGCATTGCAAATGCTGTTTTTATTTCTCTGATCAATCTAAGACTTAAAGACCCCCCAATATCCCCAGAGCCAGGAGTCGCCCCTTGGGGTGAGGCATGGCTCGGTTCTATCTTGCTGCTCTTTCTGAGTTTTTTCAAGAACAGAACCTCTTCGTGGCTCGCATGGACATTAGACCTCTTCCTGATGCTCGTCATTTGCAGCCCGCCCTCCCTCCCTTCCTCAGAGACGTCTCTTCCCTCATCTCTCCAGTGATGGGCTGCAGCTGGGGGTGATCTCCCCCGAAACACTGTTCTTTAATCGCAATGTCCCAGGTCTTCTCCCTCAGTGAAGCCAGGAAGTGACGAGGCGGCGGGCCAGGACTGCCGGCACGTGACGTCACCTGGCAGAGGAGGTTCCAAGCAGTCTAGAGTGATCAACTCCAGCTTAGATCAGACGCTGTACTGTCCGATGGAGGTCATTCGCAAGGGTTGTCCATCAGTGCTTCAAGTGACAAACTTCCCTGAAAAGTTGCTTCTTGGCAGCGATTGGTCTATGCTCTTCATTTCCATGGGACCTGGGAGCCAATCCCTTCCGAGACACTTGCTTCCGACGTCACCTAAAGAAGAGATGGGCGCACTGTACACAGGTAGAGGTTGCCAAGTGCCAGAGGGCACAGGTAAACGGTTGATGCGCTGCCACCCTTGCGAGCCCCACTGTAGGGTAAACTGTGAGTGAGTGAGTGCGGGTCAGGGGCAGAGTCCAACAGACGTGTCGGGATGGGAGAAGCCACCGATTCTATCAAGAAGGTAAGAGAACTGCTGCAGACAGCCTGGTGAGCCGCTTCAAGGCGCTGGATCGTATCTGCTCTCTCCTTAGATGTCAGCCAGTGTAAGGAGGCCGGTAGCAGTGAAATATGCACCCAAACTGGTTCTCCACTCACCGTCACTCACACCTCCACAGCCAATAACGGCCTCTGAATTTAGAGCTGGTGAATATTTCCCCCAATACAGCTCCTATCTCATTGTGGAAGCTGCTGTGGGGAGCAGAAAGGTGATGCAGGCCTGCCGTGCAAAGGTGGGCCTGCCGTGCAAAGGTGGGCCTGCCGTGCTGAGATGGCCCTGCCGTGCATGCTAAGGTGGGCTTGCCATGCAAAGGTGGGTCTGATGTGCTGAGTTTGGCGTGCCGTACAGAGTCGGTCCTGCCGTACAGAGTCGGTCCTGCCGTGCAGAGTCGGTCCTGCCGTGCTGAGGCGGGCATGTCGTGCTGAGGCGGGCATGTCGTGCTGAGGCGGGCATGTCGTGCTGAGGCGGGCCTGCCGTGCAAAGGCGGGCCTGCCGTGCAAAGGCGGGCATGCCGTGCAAAGGCGGGCCTGCCGTGCAAAGGCGGGCCTGTCGTGCAAAGGTGGGCTTGCAGTGCAAAGGTGGGCCTTCCGTGTAAAGGTGGGCCTGCCGTGCAAAAGTGGACCTGCTGTCAAAGGTGGGCCTGCCGCGCAATGGTTGGCCTGCCGCGCAAAGATAGACTTTCCGTGCAAAGGTGGGCCTGCCGTGCAAAGGTGGGCCTGCCGTGCAAAGGTGGGCCTGCCGTGCAAAGGTGGGCCTGCCGTGCATGCTAAGGTGGGCCTGCTGTGCAAAGGAGGGCCTGCCATGCATGATAAGGTGGGCCTTCTGGGCAAAGGAGGGCCTGCAGTGCAAAGGAGGGCCTGCCATGCATGCTAAGGCGGGCCTGCTGTGCAAAGGCGGGCCTGCTGTGCAAAGGTGGGCCTGCTGTGCAAAGGTGACCTGCCGTGCAAAGGTGACCTGCCGTGCAAAGGTGGGCTTGCCGTTCAAAGGTGGGCCTGGTGTGCAAAGGTGGGCCTGCTGTGCAAAGGTGGGCCTGCTGTGCAAAGGTGGGCCTGTCGTGCAAAGGTGGGCCTGCAGTGCAAAGGTGGGCCTTCCATGCTGAGGTGGGCCTTCCATGCTGAGGTGGGCCTTCCACGTTAAGTTGGGCTTGCCACGCTATGGTGGGTCTGCCACGCTATGGTGGGTCTGCCACGCTATGGTGGGTCTGCCAAGCTATGCTGGGCCTGCCACGCTAAGTTGGGCCTGCCACGCTATGCTGGGCCTGCCAGGCTATGCTGGGCCTGCCAGGCTATGCTGGGCCTGCCACGCTATGCTGGGCCTGCCACGCTAAGTTGGGCCTGCCACGCTAAGTTGGGCCTGCCACTCTATGCTGGGCCTGCCACGCTATGCTGGGCCTGCCACGCTATGGTGGGCCTGCCACGCTATGGTGGTCCTGCCGTCAATTACTTTTAAGTACAAACCTCAAAGAAGGGTCTGACAGCAGAGGAGGCTCCACAGACCTCTAAATGAAGCAAAGGAGCGAAAAGGAGGAGGGGAGACCGGCTTATTTTTGGCAGTTTTCACCATCCTGTAATTGCCCTCTTCGCCAGTTGGCTCCATCTTTTAGCCGCTTCCATCATTGACTTATAAAAAGGAAAACAATGGAAGAGAGACATTTTAAGGCATGGGCAAAGTGGGCAATTCCACATTCTAAGGGGCCGCTGGGAAAGTGAAGGTTACCTCTCACTAGCTCACTTCTGTCTAGTCTATATCTGAACCTCTCAACCTCTCTCCTTCTATTTACCTTTCTCTCTCTGCCACTCTCTGCTCAGAGTCATCGTAAGGATTTTTGGGGTCATTGGAAAGACATACTTCAACTGTTTTTGAGTGAAACCTGTTTCCAAAAGTTTTATTGGCATCATGCGAGCTACAAGTAGCACAAAGTTCTTAAGAACAAGGGGCCCCAAAATATGTCTTGACCAGGGCCCCAAAAATCCTGAAGACACTGCAATGGGAAAGGCAGATGTGGAGTATGCGTCTAGTGAAGGCCCAAGTGCAGCTGGGATACAAGGCTTGATTTGGATGGCCAAGCCCAAAACAGGAGAGTTGTTGTGACAGAAGCCAGTTCTGGCCTCACTAGCCACCCAAGACCTGAAAGTCTGCAGAAGAAGCGAGAATGCACAGATTGTTCACATTGCGATGCGGCGACAGGCAAGAACCCATCCTGACAACTACACAACAGCACAGCGACTGTAGCAGACAAACACTTAAAACGGTTTGCACTACAATGTCACTCCGGAGGGCGCTCTGGAGCGCTGTCCTATTTGTTCAATGCCACAGTAGCCAGTCTAATTTATGCTGCCAGTGCTTTGCCCTGCAATGACTTCCCAGCCTCTTGTGATAAATAAAAGCCTCATTAAAATCAACGCTGCAAGGTAGTGCAATGTGTCAAACTTTTTGCTCACTGAGGAGCCACTCGATATGACTTGCACCACTCACTGCATTCTCTTACCCCCTGAGCTCTAAAAAAATCAAGCTCTTTTGCTTTTTGCTCCCTTTTTTAAAACTGCAGTTGAAATGAACTAAGGTGTTGCTCAGGTGAGGTACGCAGAGAGGCCGCAGATAGTCTGCCTCTGTGAGGAACTTGGGCGTATTATATGGTGTGGTTGTGCGACCTCAAAGTCTAATACACTAGCAACCCCTTTAGGACCAGTAGGTTTTGTTTGCTAAACCCATAGCTGAACTCTGGGTAGCTGTGGCTCGGACCAGTCAGGCTTACACAGAGGAACAGTTGTAAACCATTTAAACAGCATCAAAACAACTAAAGAAGAAATACAGGAGACACTTAAGAAATCAGTCACCGATTTATAAACAGACACAGAATTTTTATGTACTGTTAGAAACCAAAACGATCCACCAGAGGGTTCCAGAGGTCCGGATTTTACAACTTTTCACTTAACCGCGAACAAGCAATGGCAAATTCAACAAATGTAACACTTGCAAATGTTTTCAAGAAAATCTTCAGTAAGTATTAGTGCAGTTACTTAGAGTTACTTCAGGCAACCAGCTCTGGCAGGAAGCCAGTCAGGGGGACCAGAAAGGTCCACATAAACAAGCAGCAGTCTTCAGACCAGTGTCAGTGGACCTCTATTGGTGTGGTTCTGATGCAAAGGGATACAGGATAATGAACATGCTCGAGGATGCTGAAGAAAGTGTGCAGTAGACAGGGGTCTTCCTGGGGCTACTCTGCAGATCACAGGCTGGTGAGGCAATCTTGGCCACAGGGGTCAATGCCCCTAGAAGTCCTCTCGGGCTTGGCAGAAGTTCCGTCGCTACTTGGCTACACAGTCGCCTGGCACAACGGTTTCAGTGGTTTTCTTCTGTTATCAATAACTTTCATTCTGGGTGACCTAGCTGCACTCCGATGACTCCTGGGTCCAGCAGACTTGGTGTCGCTTTGGAGCGTCGGATCTTGGCCCTTTAGGCTGCACAGGGCGACGAGTGATGATCCGGAGACCTCAGCTACAAACTCGTCAGGCAGGCTACTTCAGCTGTTGTTGCCCTGTGCTGTACAAAGGAGGTCAGCCAACGTACCCAAGGAGTCTCTTCTTCAGGCTGGGGCCCAGGAACGACTTCTCCAGGAGCAGGACAAACAAGTTATTTATCTTCGGTAACACCTTCTCTGGTAGAGATTTATCTAACCACAGCTTCTGCACCTTAGAATATCCCACAGGTGTCAAACTGGATCAGGAAAATCTTGAGCAGTACCTCTGCACGCCAGTGGGTGGCATCAATCAGCTTTGCATCTGAAGAGATGTCACGGTGCCTTCATAAGCACCACCCCGATGAACTGACATCAGTTTCTTTCGTGACTGTAACCGCACCACAAACGCGGAGCCACATTAAAACCTATGTACCAGTGGTGACCAGAGTGCAGAATCAAGCAGGATCATTTGGGGTAGAGCCCAGTTTGCACAGCAGGGAGGATGGGAGGGGTCGGTGAGGAATCTGCGGTTAGGTAGAGTCTCTACCAGATAAGGCATTACCGAAGATAAGTAACTTGCTCATATGATAGGGACTTTTAACCTCAGATTCCTCACCTTAGAATAGATACCCTAGCAATACCTCCCCAGAGGTGGGACTACAAACTGTTTAGACCAAAAGTCCCGGAGGACCGAATGGGCAAAAAGCCCGTCAAGGCAGTAGTGTTTGGTAAACGTGTGCAGAGAAGTCCACGTGGCTGCCTGACAAATGTCCAGAACTTGGATCCCGTGCACTAAGGCAGTGGTGGCAGCCTTGTCCCTGGTGGAATGGAATAGAGGAACAAGTTACTTACCTTCGGTAACGATATATCTGTAAGAAACATAGGTTAGTTATAGATTCCTTACCTTAGAATTACCCCCAGGCGTCAGACTGGATCCGGAACGTTTACCGTCAGCAGTACCCCTGCGCGTCGGAAGGTGGCGTCGGTCGACTCCGCGTTCGTCGTCGGCGTCGAGGTTGCCGGGATGACGTCGCGGTAGCTACATAGACGCCGCCCTCGTGTGCTGACGTCAGTTCTGTACACGACTTTCCACGCCAGAAGCGCAGAGCCATGCAAGACACTGACCACTGGTGCACAAAACTAGGGCCCTGAAAGGATGTCCTTAACCCTAGAAGTCAGTTCGCAGAACGGGGAGGATGGGTGGGGCGGTAAGGAATCTATAACTAACCTATGTTTCTTACAGATATATTGTTACCGAAGGTAAGTAACTTGTTCATCTGAAAGAAACAGTTAGTTATAGATTCCTTACCTTAGAATAGATACCCCAGCAATACCAACCCCGGAGGTGGGTCTGCGAACCAAGTTCACACCAGAAAGTCCTGGAGAACAGAACGGCCAAAGAAGCCGTCTCTCCGGACTTGGCTGTCCAGGCAGTAGTGTTTGGTAAATGTGTGCAACGATGCCCACGTAGCTGCCTGACAGATGTCATTGAGGGGGACTCCTCGTCCCAAAGCAGTGGTAGCTGCCGTCGCCCTGGTGGAACGGGCGCGCAGCCCCACTGGAGGCTCCATCTTAACCAAAGAATAGCAGGCTTTGATGCACAGAACGACCCACCTAGAGATGGTCCGTTTGTGCACGGCCTGACCTTTCTTAGCGCCCATGTAACCAACAAAGAGCTGGTCGTCCACCCGGAAGTGCTTTGTGCGATCCAAATAGAAAGAAACGCACGTTTTGGATCCAGACGGTGGAGCCTCTCTTCCTCTTTTGAAGGATGCGGAGCGGAAAGAAGGTGGGCAAAGTGATGGTTTGGCCAATGTGGAAAGAAGTAACCACCTTGGGAAGAAAGGAAGGTCTAGTTCTTAGGACGACCTTGTCCAGATGAACAGCCAGAAAAGGAGGCTTGGAAGAAAGTGCTTGGAGCTCACTCACCCTGCGAGCAGAGGTGATGGCCACCAGAAAGGCAGTTTTAAAAGTGAGAAGCCTGAGAGGACAGTTATGTAGTGGCTCAAAGGGAGCGCACATAAGATAGGTAAGAACCAAGTTAAAGTCCCACTGGGGCATTACGAAGGGAACAGGAGGAAAAAGATGAGTAATGCCCTTAAGGAATCTATTTACAACAGGGGACTTGAAAAGAGAAGGCAGATCAGGAAGCCTAAGAAAGGCTGAAATGACCGAGAGAACCTCAGAAAGAGGGGCGGAAAGGGGATCCACAGCCTTTGCTGTGCACCACGCCACAAATTTGTTCCATCGGCAGGTGTATACTGTCTTAGTGGAGGGACGCCTGGCTGCCAAGATAACATCGCAGACTTCGGGAGGCAGGTCAAACGACGTCAACTGCCGCCGCTGAATCTCCACGCAAGAAGGTGGAGGCTGGACAGGTTCGGGTGGAGGACCGTCCCCTGCTGCTGCGACAGAAGATCCTCCCGAAGAGGCAGTCGGATCGGAGGATCGATAGCCATGTTGAGCAGCTCGGGACACCAGACTCTTCGTGCCCAATCCGGAGCCACAAGAATGACTTGGGCCCGGTCGCACTTGATCTTCTTCAGCACTCTGGGCAGAAGTGGTATAGGCGGAAAGGCGTATAGAAGACCGCAACTCCACTCGCGACGAAAAGCGTCACCTAGCGAGTGCCGCCTTGAAAATTCCAATGCGCAGAATTGCTGACATTGCGCGTTCTCTTCGGTGGCAAATAGATCTAACCAAGGCTCTCTCCACTGCTGAAAGAGACCTTGCACCACCTCCGAGTGAAGACGCCATTCGTGATCCATCATGCACTTGCGGCTGAGTTCGCCCGCCCTGGCGTTCAAGGAACCTGCCAGGTGTTGAACCACCAGGGGAATGCCCTGATGTTCCAGCCATGTCCAGAGGCGGAGGGCCTCCTGACATAGGGTCCACAACCCCACCCCGCCTTGTTTGTTGCAGTACCACATGGCGGTGGTGTTGTCCGTGAACACCTTCACTACTCTTACCCGGACAGAGGGAAGGAGTGCCTTGAGTGCAAGACGAATCGCCCGAAGCTCCAGAAGGTTGATGTGGAGCCCGGACTCCGCCGGAGACCAGAGGCCTCTGATCTCCGCCTCCCCCATGTGGCCGCCCCATCCCAGAAGTGATGCGTCGGTCACCACTGTGAACTCTGGTTGAGGAAGGGAGAGGGATCTGCCGTCGACCCAATCCTGGTTCGTTAGCCACCACTGCAATTGGTGTGCAGTGCCCTCCAAGATCTGGACACAATCGGACAGATTCCCCTGATGCTGCCCCCACTGGAACTTCAGGTCCCACTGCACCTGGTATGATCTACCAGCAGGATGCAGGAGGCCATGAGGCCCAGCAGCCTCAGGGTCATCCTGACCGAAAACCGGGATAGAGGCTGAAAGATCGGAATCATAGCCGGAATATCCCGGACTCGCTGTTTGGGAGGATAAACCTGAAACTGCGTCGTGTCCAGAACCGCTCAGATGAAGAGGAGCTTCTGAGAGGGGGTCAGGTGTGACTTCGGCACGTTGATGGAGAACCCCAGTGAATGCAGGAGGTCGGCCGTAGTCTGGAGATGGGAGACGACAGCCTGGGGCGAGCCTGCCTTCAACAGCCAGTCGTCGAGATAGGGGAAGACTGGAACCCCTGATCTGCGCAGATGCGCTGCGACCACCGCCATCACTTTCATGAACACCCGAGGGGCACTGGTAAGGTCAAAGGGGAGCACGGTAAACTGAAAGTGCTCGTGGCCTACCGTGAACCGCAGGTAACGCTGGTGGGCCGGGGATGTGAAAGTAAGCGTCCTGCAAGTCCAACGCTACCATCCAGTCTCCAGGGTCGAGGGCAGACAAGACCTGAGCGAGCATCAACATTTTGAACTTCTCCTTCCGGAGGAAGCTGTTGACGTTCCGGAGATTTAAGATAGGACACAGGCCTTTGTCCTTCTTGGGCACCAGAAAGTAGTGGGAATAGCAACCACGACCTACTTCTGGGGCAGGAACGCGCTCAATGGCACCCTTGGCCAAGAGTGCCAAAACTTCCTGTTGGAGAAGGGCCAGGTGATCCTCCGACATGCGATGGTACTGAGGTGGCATGGAGGGAGGGGTAGTCTCGAAGGGGAGGGAGTAGCCCCTTCAGACTATTTGCAAAACCCACCTGTCTGATGTGATGGTGCGCCAGTGGGGAGGTGATGGCAGATCCTGCCGCCCACTGGCGTTTGGTGGCCCTGAAAGGTCAGACTAGGAAGGTTTGGAGGCTGCTGCAGAGGGGGTGGTGGTGGACTGGCCCGCTCGCTGGCCCCCGGAACCACGGCAGTGGTTCCCACGTCCCCGGCCGCGCTGGGGCTGAACAGCTTGCGCCGGCCTGTGGCTCTGGGCGGGACGTAGCGGGGCACCCCTTCCGTAGCCACGAAAGGGGAGAAAGGCAGACTGCACAGGGCGGGTGGTGGAGAGGCCCAAGGACCTGGCCGTAGCCCGAGAGTACTTAAAGCGCTCTAGTGCGTTGTCTGCCTTGTCGCCGAAAAGGCGACGGCCATCAAATGGCATGTCCATAAAGGTGGATTGGATATCTCCGGAAAAACCAGTCGAACGCAACCAAGGGTAGCGTCGAAGGGCTACTGACGTGTGGTGTTTACCAACCGCAGTCCCAAGCTGGCGGAAGAAAACATTTTCTTCCCAAGATGGTCCATGTAAGGAAGTGGGTTTCTGTTGCAGTAACCCCCCCACTTTTTGCCAAACTACTGATGCACTTTTTCTTGGTGTGCCCTGGGTCCCTGCCAATCAGGTTCCCAGGGACTGTGTTCTTTCTCCAAAACTAGCCCAATTGGCATCTCTGGCCACAGGTCAGCCCCTGGTAAATGGTACCACAGGTACCCAGGGCCCTGTGACCAGGGAAGACCTCTAAGGGCTGCAGCACTTATTGTGCCACCCTTAGAGGCCCTGCACCTTTTCACACACACACTGCCTTTGCAGGCTGCGTGTCTTGGTGCAGAACAAAGTGAAGAGTCGACAGGCACACATCCCTGTGTGCCCTGCCTAAACAACCCACTGCCCTGGCCTTGGTCGGTCACCCCTCCAGCTGGGTGCACTATGCCAGTGGTGAGGGTACAGGTGCATGAGCCCTGTACCCCTACAGTGCCCAAGTCCATTCTTGGGCATTGTAAGTGCAGTGCTGCCATTAAGAGTATATGGTGCTGGGGGTTTGTCATTACGAACTCCACAGTACCATAATGGCTACACTGAAGACTTGGAAGTTTTGTATCAAACTTCTCAGCACATTAAACCCACACTGATGCCAGTGTGGGATTTAATGAAAAATGCACACAGAGGGCATCTTTGAGATGCCCCCTGAAAAACGACCAGCCTCTGGTGGGTTCCCTGACTGGTACACACCAGCCTGCCACCACGAGACATGTTTCTGGACCCCTAGGGTGGGAGCCTACGCTCCCTGAGCCCAGAAACAAAGCCTTTCCTGGGCGGAGGTGTTCACACCTCCCCCAGGCCAGGAAGAGCCATCTGTGGCAGGGGAGCTTCAAAGGCCTGGCAGCCTTTGTAATACGACCCCAGCCTCTCCTGCTATCAGGAGCAGGCCCCCTTCCTGTCTCCCCTCCCTTTCGCGGGAAGACAGGCGGGAAAAACTAGCCAGCCCAGGAGGTGTGCCCACCTCTGCCAACTCCACCCCTCAGGTGGGGGAGACGAGGTGAAGCCCACTCTCCAGTGCTCGCCATCTTGCAGATGGCAGGCACTCCCCAATCAGGACTAGGGATTGTGCTCACTCCCCCACGTGGGGTGAGCACACCAAGGGTGTAGTCACCCTAAGGTCAGTAGTCTATTGGCTACTGACCTCAAGACCCCTAAAACGCCCCCTAAATACAGTATTTAGGGGGCAGCCCTGAACCAAGAACTCAAATTCCCACAACCTACGAAGAAGAAGGACAAAAGAAGACGCCCAGCAGAGAAGACTGCAGAGAACAACTGACTTGGCACCAGCCCTACCGGCCCGTCTGCAGTTTTCAGAGATCCTGCGCCAAAAGTCGCCTTGTCCTGCAGTCAGCGACCTCCAGAACCCCTGGGAGGACTGGCTGCCTTCAACAAAGACTGGATCTCCTGTGAACAGCAGTTCTGTTCAAAAGAGACTCCAAAGCAAGACTCGGAGCCTGCTGAGGACAAAGAAACTCGACGCCTGGAAACACCACTGCACCCGTCGCCTACGGCTCGAGTTCGAGTGGCCCACCGGTTCCAGCGAGGTCCCCCAGCGCCCTAGAGTCCGAGTCCACCGTGGGTTGACCCCTCCAGGACTCCCCGACGTCGCCTGCAGCCTCTGCACGGAGACCCCCAACCGTGAGTGGCCCGGTAAGGTGAAATCCGACCTCAAAAGACACCCCTGCATCCAGCCGCCCTGCGCCCTGGAGAAAAGAACCCGAGGTGCACCTACGTCCCCGAGCCCTCCAACTTACCTGCCCAGCTGTTGGTTCCTCCCGGAAGTCTTTCTGGACCGAGCCTGCAGCTAAAAACCAAAACCGAAAATCCCCATTGAAAACAACAGGGCACCCGACGCCAAAACAGCACTCTGCACCCGGCCGCCCCAGTGCCGCTGAGGGTGCCCCTTTTGTGCTGGCTTGTTTCCCAATTTGCCCTGAAGCACAAGTTACTAACTTGTGTAACGATATATCTGTAAGAGACAGTAGTTAGTGATAGATTCCTTACCTTAGAATATCCCCAGGCGTCAGGCTGGATCCGGAAAGTTTTGCGTAGCAGTACCCTTGCGCGTCGGTAGGCGGCGTCGTGCGGCTCCGCGTCCGTCGTCGGCGTCGTGATCGCCGGGATGACGTCGCGGGCAGTACTTAGACGCCGCCCCTGCGCGCTGACGTCAGTTCTGTACACGACTTTCCGCGCCAGGAACGCAGAGCCATGCAAGAAGCTGACACAGGTGTCTGAAAAATACTAGGGCCCTGAAAGGGATGTCCTTAACCCTAGAAATCAGTTCGCAGAACGGGGAGGATGGGTGGGGCGGTAAGGAATCTATCACTAACTACTGTCTCTTACAGATATATCGTTACACAAGTTAGTAACTTGTGCATCTGAAAGAGACACGTTAGTGATAGATTCCTTACCTTAGAATAGATACCCCAGCAATACCAACCCCGGTGGTGGGTCTGCGAACAAAGATCAGACAAGGAAGTCCTGGAGGACAGAACGGCCAAAGAAGCCGTCCCTCCGGACCTGACTGTCAAGGCAGTAATGCTTAGTAAACGTGTGCAGCGAGGCCCACGTAGCCGCCTGACAGATAACCGGCAGCGGAACACCGCGGCCCAAGGCCGTGGTAGCAGCCGTTGCCCTGGTGGAATGGGCACGCAGCCCAACAGGAGGCTCCTTCTTAGCCAAAGAATAGCAGGTCTTGATGCACAAGGTAACCCAGCGGGAGATCGTCCTCTTGTGCACCGCCCGACCTTTTTGGCGCCCACGTAGCCAACAAAGAGCTGGTCATCCACCCGGAAGTGTTTTGTGCGGTCGATATAGAAGGAGAGCGCACGTTTTGGGTCCAGACGGTGGAGCCTCTCTTCCTCTCTGGAAGGATGCGGAGGCGGAAAGAAGGTGGGCAAAGTGATGGTCTGCCCAATGTGGAAAGCAGTAACCACCTTTGGCAAGAAGGACGGACGCGTCCGAAGAACAACCTTGTCTGGATGAACAGACAGAAAGGGAGGTTTGCAAGAAAGAGCCTGGAGCTCACTCACCCGCCGAGCGGAGGTGATGGCCACCAGAAAGGCTGCCTTTAGAGTCAGAAGACGAAGAGGACAGTTATGCAGAGGCTCAAAGGGAGCGCACATTAAAAAGGTAAGAACCAAGTTCAAGTCCCACTGAGGCATTACAAACGGAACAGGAGGGAAGAGGTGAGTAAGGCCTTTTAAGAACCTGTTAACAACAGGGGACTTGAAAAGGGAGGGCTGATCAGGGAGCCTGAGGAAGGCCGAGATAGCACAAAGATAACCCTTGATGGTACCCAGGGCAGAACCCTGTTGGGCCAGAGAGAGAAGGAACAGAAGGACCTCAGAAAGAGGGGCAGAAAGGGGATCCACAGCCTTTGCTGTGCACCATGCCACAAATTTGTTCCACCTGCAGGCGTATACCACCTTAGTGGAGGGACGCCTGGCTGCCAGAATCACATCACAAACTCCGGGAGGCAAGTCGAAAGGAATCAACTGCCGCCGCTCAATCTCCACGCAAGCAGGTGTAGACTGGACAGGTTCGGGTGGAGGACCGTCCCCTGCTGCTGCGACAGAAGATCCTCCCGAAGAGGCAGACGGATCGGGGGATCTATGCTCATATTGAGTAGCTCGGGATACCAAACTCTTCGAGCCCAGTCCGGAGCCACAAGAATGACTTGGGCCCGGTCGTGCCGAATCTTCTTCAACACTCTGGGTAGAAGTGGTATAGGCGGAAAGGCGTACAACAGACCGCAACTCCACTCGCGACGAAAAGCGTCGCCGAGCGAGTGCCGCCTTGGAAATTCCAACGCGCAGAACTGATGACATTGCGCGTTCTCTTCGGTGGCGAATAGATCTAACCAAGGCTCTCCCCACTGTAGAAAGAGTCCTTGCGCCACTTCCGAGTGAAGACGCCATTCGTGATCCATCATGCACCTGCGGCTGAGTTCGTCCGCCCTGGCGTTCAGAGAACCTGCCAGGTGTTGAACCATCAGGAACATGCCCTGATGTTCCAGCCATGTCCAGAGGCGCAGAGCCTCCTGACAAGGGTCCAAGACCCCACCCCGCCCTGTTTGTTGCAGTACCACATGGCGGTGGTGTTGTCTGTGAACACCTGCACTACCTTCCCTTTGACAGAGGGAAGGAATGCCTTGAGTGCAAGCCGGATCGCCCGGAGCTCCAGAAGGTTGATATGGAGCCGGGACTCCGCCGGAGACCAGAGGCCTCTGATCTCCGCTCTCTCCCAAGTGACCGCCCCATCCCAGAAGGGACGCGTCCGTCACAACTGTATGCTCTGGCTGGGGAAGGGAGAGGGATCTGCCCATGACCCATTGCCGGTTCGAGAGCCACCACTGCAACTGTTTTGCAGTCCCCTCCGAGATCTGGACGTGATCGGACAGGTTGCCCTGGTGCTGCGCCCACTGGAACTTCAGGTCCCACTGCAGAGCCCGCATATGCCATCTGGCATGATTGACCAGCAGGATGCAGGAGGCCATGAGGCCCAGCAGCCTCAGGGTCATCCTTACCGAAACCCAGGATAAAGGCCGAAAGATCGGAATCATAGCCTGAATATCCCGGACTCGCCGTTCGGGAGGATAGGCCCGAAACTGCGTCGTGTCCAGAACTGCTCCGATGAAAAGGAGCTGTGGAGAAGGAATCAGATGCGACTTCGGCACATTGATGGAGAACCCCAGCGAGTGCAGGAGTTCGGCCGTAGTCTGGAGGTGGGAGACGACTGCCTGGGACGAGCCCGCCTTCAGCAGCCAGTCGTCGAGGTAGGGGAAGACTGAAACCCCTGCCCGGCGCAGATGAGCCGCGACCACCGCCATCACTTTCGTGAACACCCGAGGGGCACTTGTAAGGCCAAAGGGGAGCACGGTGAACTGAAAATGCTCGTGGCCTACCGTGAACCGAAGGTAACGCCGGTGGGCCGGCAGGACGGGGATGTGGAAATATGCGTCCTGCAAGTCCAACGCTACCAACCAGTCTCCAGGGTCGAGGGCAGTCAAGACCTGAGCTAGGGTGAGCATCTTGAACTTCTCCTTCCGGAGGAAGCGATTGACGTTCCGGAGGTCCAAGATAGGACGCATGTCCTCCTTGTCCTTTTTGGGCACCAGAAAGTAGTGGGAGTAGCAACCACGCCCTACTTCTGGGGTCGGAACATGCTCGATGGCCCTCTTGGTCAAGAGGGCCGTGACTTCCTTCTGTAGAAGCACCAAGTGATCCCCTGACATGCGGTGGAGTTGAGGTGGCATGGCTGGGGGTGGTCTCGAAGGGAGGGAGTAGCCCCTTCGGACAATGTCCAAGACCCACCTGTCCGAGGTGATGGTGCGCCAGTGGGGAAGGTGATGGCGGACCCTGCCCCTACTGGCGTGCCGTGCACCTGAAAGGAGGGACTAGGAGGGCTTGGAGGCCGCGGACGGGTTGGAGGTGGTGGCCTGACCCGCACGCTGGTTGCCCGATCCGCCACGGCGGAATCCACGTCCTCGGCCACGCGAAGACGCCTGCTGCGCGGGCCGGTGGCTGGGCTGCTGACGTGAAGGGCGCCCCTACCGTGGCCACGATAGGGGCGAAAAGCAGAAGGCAGCGGAGGGCGTGTAGCAGAAAGGCCCAGGGACTTGGCAGTAGCCCGTGAGTCCTTAAAGCGCTCCAACGCATGGTCTGCTTTGGACCCAAAAAGACCGACTCCATCAAAGGGCATGTCCATGAGAGTATTCTGGACATCCCCTGAAAAACCAGTGGTTCTCAGCCAGGCGTGGCGGCGGAGCGCCACCGTCGTTGCAATCGACCTGCCCAGCGAGTCGGCGGTGTCAAGGCCACAACGGATAGTGTATTTGGCCGCATCCCTTCCTTCCGCAATGGCGCGGGAAAGCAGTGCCTGGACCTCCTCAGGGCACTGGGGCAAAACATCCGCCACCGAATCCCACAGAGAGTGGGTATAGCGGCCCAAAAGACAAGCGGTGTTAACGGACCGCAAGCCAGCACTGGAGGAAGAAAAACCTTTCTTCCCAAACTGATCCAGGCGTTTGGATTCCCTATCCGGAGGAGCGGTAGGGAAGGCGGTTTGGGAAGCGGAGGCTTGGACAACCAAGCTCTCAGGAGTGGGGTGGACAGAAAGAAACAGGGGGTCGCCCGGAGCTGGGCGATGGCGTCGTGACACGTTCCGATCCACAGGAGCCCCTGTGTTGGGCTTGGACCAGGCGCCCAAAAGAACGTCTGTGAGGGCGTCGTTAAACGGCAGCACAGTCTCCGCAGAGGAGGCTGCCGGCTGAAGCACCTCTGTCAAGATGTTAGGCTTGACCGTCAAAGTAGGGAGCTGGAGACGTAAGGCCCCAGCAGCCCTACGCAACACCGTACCAAAATTGGCCCCCTCCTCCGTAGCCACGGGAGGAGACAGCATGCCAGTGTCAGGAGAAGTATCCAGACCACTGGCCTCCCCTAGACTCTCTGTCCAGTCCTCATCATACTGACAGTTGCGAGTCAGAGGGTCATCAGACCCCTCCCAGTCCTCCTGGTCCTCCTCTGGTTCAAAATAAGGAGGAGGAGGGACATTTGGGACCCAAGGGCCCATCGGCGCCGGAGCCGGCGTCGAGCGACGTCGCTCCGGGTCCATGTCCGGAGCCGGAAGGAACTGGGGACGACGCCGCCCGGAGCCCAGGGCGGCGTCGAGAACGGCACCGGAGACATCGGCGCCGGCGGAGGTGTCGTGAGGTCGACCGGCGTCGATGGGGGTTGTGGAGCCGGGATCGAGGCCGGGGCCGAAGCCGGAGCCGGGATCGAGGCTGGAGTCCCGGGCGACGCCGGGGCCGGAGCCGCCGGCGACGCCGGAGCAACCCCATCAGGGCCCGCGGGGCCCGAAGGCGCACCGGAGGGGCCTGAAGGCCCGAAGAGGCGGGCCATGGCCGACAGGAACTCCTGTACCTTGGCCGGATCCGCCCCGAACCCGGGAAGGGCGGGTAGGACGGGGCGACTCCACAGGCAAGTCCGGGGCCGCGGGGCGGGGACGGTGCCGGGAGGGGCCTCAGCCGAGTCGCGAGACCGGCGAGGCGAAGTCCGAGAGCGACGATGCTTCTTGGACTTCTTGTGCTTAGACTTACCGGACGAAGAAGACTTCGACGCCGACGACCGGTGTGCACTCCGCGAGCGACCCCTGGACCTCTCACGCGACCGGGGCCTCCGTGGAGCCGAATGCCGGGCCTCGAGGAGCTTTCGAGACCGCTCTCGCAAAGCTTTCGGGTTGAGGGCCTGGCATTCGGGACAAGACTCGGTGTCGTGGCCTCGGCCGAGGCAGAAGAGACACTCCCAATGCGGGTCGGTGACGGACATCATCCGCGCACAGGCGCCGCATCGCTTGAAGCCGGGCATCCCTACGACACCTTAAAGATGGAAAAAACAGTGAAAAAATCACCAAAAAGTATGGTCAAAAATTGACCAGGGCACTGCTCTTCCCGGATCTGCGCTTGCTGGCGCGGAAAAAGAAGAACTGACGTCAGCGCGCAGGGGCGGCGTCTAAGTACTGCCCGCGACGTCATCCCGGCGATCACGACGCCGACGACGGACGCGGAGCCGCACGACGCCGCCTACCGACGCGCAAGGGTACTGCTACGCAAAACTTTCCGGATCCAGCCTGACGCCTGGGGATATTCTAAGGTAAGGAATCTATCACTAACGTGTCTCTTTCAGATCTAAACCCTAGGAGCTTTGCTCCCACAGCCGTGTGGCCTGCTTGCCAGCAGCCACCAACCGGAGGCCCTCTATCCTGCATAGGATAACATTGGGCCTCGACACTCTGCACCCGGCCGCCCTAGTGCCGCTGAGGGTGAAACAAAAGTGCATCACTGACCCTGGGGGACCCCTGAGTCGAACCCCAGAACCTTAACTCCCACAGACGATTACTTACCTGTAAACCGATAACCTGTTTTTCCTCCATAGGATAACATTGACAATTTTTCTTCCAAAAACGACTAAGTGTGGAGTTTTGAAAACTAAAGATATTCTTTAAAAATCGTACAAATAACCAAAACGTGTTTTCTCACCTGTTTGCAGGAAATGTCCCAGTGCTGAATCTAGGTATCCAGCACTGAGTTAGAAAAGTAACGTGAAAAGTAACTTACCTGCGATTTACTGACAAAGCCTATTCATTTCAATGTACTGCTCCAAAACGTTTTTAAGTGTGGAGTTTTGAAATCTGAAAATATTCTTTAAAAATCGCACGAATAACAAAAACGCATTTACTCACCTGTTTTCAGGAAATGTCCCAGTGCTGAATCTAGGCATCCAGCACGGAGTTAGAAAAAGTAACGTAAAAGTAACTTACCTGCAATTTGTTGAAAAAGCCCATTCATTCCAATGTACTGTATTTGCTGAGTGTTGCAATCTACTGCATTATCTGTAAATCAAATCAAGTACAATTTCTACTGCATTTTAGAACTGTTTTTCAATCAAGTAACTTATTACTGCAAAGTATTTTATGCTTACCTGTGCCAGGCTTGCTTGGTTCTAGAAATAAAACAACAGTATATTTTTATATACAAAAACAATTGGCCTAGAGTTCAGTTCTTGAGTGTGTGAATTCATTTGCTGACTGAGTGTGTACATCAAATGCTTAACACTGTCCTCTGATACTGCCTTACTGCTCGACCACACTACCACAAAAAGAGAGTAAGGTTTTATCTAACTTTAACCTCTGCCTACCTTTGGGGACTCTTGGACTCTATACACACTGTACCTCACTTTGGTGCAGTATATATAGAGCCAGTTTCTTAAAGTCCAGCTTTTTGGATTCCCTATCCGGTGGTGCGGTAGGGAAGGCGCCTTTTGAAGTGGAGGCTTGGACCACCAAGCTCTCATGGGTGGGGTGTTGGGAGAGGAAAGTGGGGTCACCCGGGGCCGGGCGGTGGCGTCGGGCAATCATCCTGTCCACAGGAGCCCCTGTGTTGGGCCTGGACCACGTGCCCAAAAGGATGTCCGTGAGGGCTTCATTAAACGGCAGCAGGGGCTCTGAAGAGCTCGCTGCCGGTTGAAGGACCTCTGTCAGGAGGTTAGTCCTGACTGCCACCGTAGGTAGCTCGGGGTGGAGAGCCTCGGCCGCCCTATGCAACACCACTGCGTATGACGCTCCCTCCTCCATAGCCATGGTAGGAGGAGACAACATGCCAAGGTCTGGTGAGGTATCCAGACCACTGGCTTCCCCCAGTTCCTCTCGCCAGTCCTGTTCGTACACCAACTGGTCGGTCAAAGGGTCCCCAGACCCCTCCCAGTCCTCCTCACCCTGCTCTGGCTGCCAATCTGGTCTCAAAGAGCGAGGGTAGAACAGGGGCACAAAAGTACCCGCCGGCGTCGGATCCTGCGTCGGTTGACGCCGGTCCGACTCCGTGTCTACCTCGAGGTGGAGGCCGGGGTCGACGTCGGCTGGAGACACAGACGGCGCCGGTGGCGGACGTGGTGCCGGTGGAATCGGCGCCATGGGAGGCGTAACGAGGTCGACCGGCGCCGATCCGGATCTAGGCCTGGATCCAGGGGGACCCTGCAGCGCCAAGGCCGAAGCCGCCGACTGCGAAGGCCCAGGGCCCCCAGCCGAGTCCGCGGGGCCCGAAGGCGCGCCGGCGGAGTCGGGCTGCCCAAAGATGGTGTGCATCGCTTTGTAGAACTGTCGAAGCTGGGCAGGGGTCGCTCCCAGTCCCGGGAAGGAGGGGAACCCGGAGTCGACCCTACGGGCTCCACGCACGGAGCCGCAGGAGGTGCACTACCCGCATCCCTCGTCGCATCGGCCGACGGATAGGGAGAAGTCGAAGAGCGACGATGCTTCTTTAACTTCTTTTTGTGCTTCGACTTACCTGACCCCAAGTGCGAAGACTTCGACGAAGAATGGTGTTGGCTCCGCGATCGGTCCCTCGACCTCCTCCGCGACCGGGACCTCGAGCGATGCGGAGCTGACTGCCGGGACCGAGGAGCTTTCGGGACCGCTCCCGCCAAAGACTTCGGGCTATGGTCCGGCAGTCGGAGCACGACTTGGGGTCGTGGTCGAGCTCCAGGCAGTAGAGGAACGCGCGGTGCGGATCCGTCACCGACATCAGTCAGCTACAGGAACCGCAAGCCTTGAAGCCGGGCATCCCTCGTGCACCAGGAGTCGATGGACTCAAAAACAATGTCGACAAAAGTCGAGAAAAAGTCAGTCAAAAAGTGACTGGAGGTACGACGACGAACGTGGAGTCGACCGACGCCACCTTCAGCAGGGGTACTGCTGACAAAAAACTTTCCGGATCCAGTCTGACGCCTGGGGGTAATTCCAAGGTAAGGAATCTATAACTAACTGTTTCTTTCAGATGTTGTTTTTCGCCAGTGAGTAGCATATTTTGATACACAGCACAATACAGCGGGAGATGGTGCGGTTTCTGAACAGCCTTGCCCTTCTTCACCCCAGCAAACCCGATTAATAGCTGATCGTCGACCAAATGAGGTTTTGTACAAACAATATAAAAGAAGAGAGCTAGTTTAGGATCAAGCTAATGGAGTCTCTCTTCTTCTTTGGAAGGGTGAGGCGGGGCGTAGAAAGAATGCAGAGTAATGCTCTGGCTAAAATGGAAGGGGATAACCATCTTCGGAAGGGAAGAGGCCCAAGGTCTAAGGACCAGTTTGCTTAGAAAAAACGTAGTGTATGGAGGGTTTATCGAAAGAGCTTGAAGCTCACTGCCCCTCCTGGCACATGTAAGGGCCACCAGAAAGGCAGTTGTGATGGTAAGGAGCTGCAAAGGGCAATAATGGAGCGGCTAGAAGGGAAGCATAAGATCCAGATGCCATTGGGGTATGGCAAATGGGGCAGGAGGAGAGAGATGTTGCAAACATTTAAGGAACCTAGTCACAACCAGTGACTTAAAATAGGAGGGCTGATCTGCAAGAAGGGCAAAATGGACAACAAATAACCTTTGACAGTGCCCAGGGCAAGGGAAGAATGAATAGGAAAACCTCTGACACTGGTGCAGAAAGGTGATCCACTGGCAGTGTAGAACACCACACCACAAACTTCCCCCGATGGCAGGCGTAGCTAGATTTGGTACAAGGACGCCTGGCTGCCAAAACGACATCACAAACTTCGGGAGGGAGATAAACACTCTCAACTGTTGCTGCTCAATCTTCACACATGAAGTTGAAGGGCATGTAGGTTTGGGTGTAGCACCCTGCCCTGTTGCTGCAACAGGTCCTCCCAAAGGGGCAGCCTCAGTGGAGGAGCAATGCTCAGGCGATCTGGACACCACACTCTCCGACCCCACGACGGGGCCACTAGGATGACTTGGACCGGGTCCGAATCTTCTTGAGAACTCAGGGTCATAGTGGTATCGGCTGAAAGGCATACAGGAGTCCTGAACTCTACGCGAGACAAAACGCCCCCCGAGTGAGAGCCGCCTTGAGAACATCAACATGCAGAAATTATGACATTGTGCGTTTTCAGCGCTGGTGAAGAGATCAAGCCAAGTCTCGTCCAACTCTAGAAAAAGAGAGTGTACCACCACCGGATGCAGACGCCATTCATGGTCCGCCAGGCACCGCCAGCTGAGCTCGTCTGCCCTGGCGTTCAAAGAGCCCACCAGGTGCTGAACAACCAGAAAAATGTCCTGGTACTATAGCCAGTTCCCGAGACGCAGAGCCTCCTGGCACAGAGTCTACGACCTCACCCCACATGTTGCAATATCACATGGCAATGGTGTTGTCCGTGAACACCTGAATCAGCTTACATTTGATGGACAGAAGGAAGGCTTTCAGTGCCAGACGGATCACTTTAAACTCCAACAAGTTGATGTGGAGCTGGGACTCCGCCGGGGACCAGAGGCCTCTGATCTCCACCTCTCCCAGATGGCTGCCCCAGTCCAGAAGCAATGCATCTGTCACCACTGTGAGATACGGGTGGGGAAGGGAGAGGGGTCTGCCTCTGGCCCAATCATGGTTCATTAGCCACCACTGCAAGTCTTTTGCAGTGTCCTCTGATATCTGGACCAGGTCAGAGAGATTTCCCTGATGCTGCGCCCATTGGAACTTCAAGTTCCACTGCAGAACCCACATATGCCAACAGCATGTTTCACCAGCAGGGTGCAGGAGGCCATGAGGCCCAGCAGCCTCAGAGTCAGTCTCACTGAAATCAATGATAGAGGCTGAAACATCGGGTTCATAGCCTGAATATCCTGGACCCGCCTCTCTGGAGGATAGGTCTGAAACTACTGTGTCCAGAACGAGAGGGAGTCAGGTGCAACTTCGGCACGTTGATGGAAAACCCCAGCGAATGCAGCAGAACCACCATAATCTGGAGGTGGGAGTAGACTGCCTGTGGCGAGTCTGCCTTCAACAGCCAGTCATCGAGGTAGGAGAAGACTGGAACCACTGACCTCTACAGATGTGCTGCAACCACGGCCATCACCTTGGTGAACACCCGAGGAGCACTGGTGAGGCCAAAAGGGAGCACAGTGAACTGAAAGTGCTCGTGGCCCACTGTGAACGGCAAGTTATGTCTGTGGGCAGGCAGAACGGGGATATGAAAAGAAGCGTCCTCCAAGTCCAACACTACCAACCAGTCTCCAGGATTCAGGACAGAGAAAACCTGAGCCAACATCGGCATTTTCAACTTCTCCTTCGCAGGAAGTAACTGAGAGGGCGAAGGTCTAAGATCGGACGGAAGCCTCCATCCTTCTTCGGGATCAGAAAGTAGCAGGAATAACAACCACACCCTCCCTGGCATGGGCACCCTCTCGATGCCCCAAAAGAGTAGGGGGGGCTGCACTATCTGGAGCACTCTCCGGTACGAGGTGATGCTGGACCACTGCGGCAGACGATGTCTGGTTCTGCCTCCCACAGGTTGCGTGTGCTCACTGGAGGGCACACTAAGAGGTTTTTAAGCTGCAGCAGCTGGAGGGGTTGGGGACTGGGAGGCGATCTGGGCTCTGGGGCCCTGTCCCCGAAAGGACTGGGCAAGCTGTTGTACTGGGTAGGGCTGGTACTGAAGATGCACAAAATTGCCCCTGCCGTGGCCAGGACGAAGGGACTGCTGTTGCGGCCGGGTCGAAACAGAGAGACCCAAAGATCAGACAGTGACCCTGCTCTCGTGAAAGGGCTTGAGCACTGCAACAGCCTTCTCGAACAGGCAGGACTCATTGATGGACATGTCAATCAATGATGACTGAACATCTCTGAGAACCCAGTAGACTGTAACCAAGCATGGCAGCAAAGCACCACTGTAGAGGCCATGGCCCTACCAAGGTAAGTCTGTGTGTCCACTCCACACCGTATGGAGAACTTAGCTGCATCCCTGCCGTCCAGTAGAGCCTGTTTGAGGATGGCATGGCCTTCCTCGGGCAGTGTGCAAAGTAGCTGGGTAATCGAATCCCACAATGCATAGGAATAGAGGCCCAACAGGCATGCGGTGTTCCCTGACTGCAATGCAAGACTGATGGAAGAAAAGATGTGCATCATGAAGGTATGCAGCGTCTTGGATTCACTATACGGTGGTGTGGGAGGGAACAAGCTGGGGTTGATTTTGGCCGTGGAGGCCTGGAGCACCAAGCTGTCCGAGAAGGGGTACTGGGAAAAGAAGACTGGATCTCCTGGGGCGGGACGATGCCATCGGGCAATCATGCTGTGCACAGGAGCCCCTGTGCAGGCTTTAGCCCAGACCCCCAGGAGAGTTTTGGTGAGGGCTTCATTAAAGGCAGCAATGGTTCTAGGGCACCTGCCCCTACCTGAAGCACTTCAGTCAAGACAATTGACTTAACCTCGAGAGCGGGAAGCTGAAGGTCAAGGACCTCCGCAGCTCTGTGCATCATTGTGGAAAATTACGAGCCTTCCTCCGAGGCCTGGAGGGGACAACAGGTTAGTGTCTGGTGAGGTACATTAGGGCCACTGGCATCACCGGCTCCTCATACCAGTTGCCGTCATCAGCAGGGTCCTCACCAAAGGACCATACACCTCTACCTCATCGCCCCCATGGGGGTTATAGGGTGATTCAAGTGGAAGAAAGTCCAGGTGAAGGGGACAGGTGACGCTGGGTTTGGTGTTGAACAGTCCTGAGGCGGCACCAGACTGACATGGGGAATGCAGATGGGCTTGTCGTCAAGCGGCGCCAATAGCGCCATGGCAGGCAGCGTGTGAGCGATGCCGGGGTAGGTGGTGGTATCATAGGTGGCGGCGTTGGCATTGAGGACGAACGCGCCAGCAGTAACCTCTCAGCTCCATGGGGCCCGAAGGCACACCAGAGGGAGTCAGGGCCCCGAAGATGGCATGCACGGCATTGTAAAATTCTGTAGCTGGACAGGTGTTGCCCTAGCGTTGGAAAAGTTTGGGGTGGGCCCTGATACCAGCTCACCAGGTAGAGTCCAGGAGCGGGGCCTAGAAGCATGAGGTCGGATGGGGTAAGCCGAAGAACGCTTCGACGACTTCTTCTTGTGCTTATTGGCTTATTCGACTTCGACAAGGTGGTCTTGGATCTCGAAGAAGACTATCCGTGGGAACATCTCATCGACTGGCTCCGAGAGCGTCCACGAGATCGGGAATGATGCAGATTCTTCTGCTGCACCACCAAGGGCTTCTGCGCCCGCTCATGGATCGCCTTCAGGTGAATGGTCTTGCACTCGGTGCAGGCGTGGGGGTCATGCCCTGATCACAGGCACCAGAGACAGACCTGGTGGGGATCCGATAGCGACATCTGATCCTGACAATCTCCACAAGGCTTGAAACTAGAGGGTTTAGCAGGGGACATAGCACACTGGAAGCAAGCTCAAAAAAGAATGTCGACAAAAAGTCGAAAAAATTGACCAAAAAGTGGTCAAGGTACCCCTCTGGACCCGCACAAACAAAAGGAACTGATGTCAGCAAGCCCGGGTGGTGCTTGTGAAGGCATCATGACGTCACTTTCAACAAGGACGGCGTCAACAAGGAGCCGATCGACACCAGCTGTAGGTGTGCAGAGGTACTGCTCAAGATTTTCCGGATCCAGTATGACGCCTGGGGGATATTCTAGGGTGAAGAATCTGCGGTTAGGAGTCTCTATCAGATACAGCAGTCAGAGTCTTTTCCTTCGCTAGCCCAAGGTGCAGCAGGTGCAGTCCAACTTCGGTGCAGCCTCTCCTTCGCCAGGTTCTTGGAGCAGCAGGGCAGTCCTTCTTTGGTCCTCTTCTCTAGTCCAACGAGATCTGATTTCTGGGTGCCAGGGGTGCCCTTTTCATACCCACAAAGTGCCCTTAGAAGAGGTTGCGGTCACTAGCCAATGGGCTACCAGGGTCTCTCCTGTCTGATGACAACTTTTTGTAAAGTTTGGCATCTAGCTATCCCAGAGTGCTCTATTCTGCCCACTCTCAAGATGGCAGAACCCCTTTCTCAGTCTCAAGAGCTTGGCAGCCCACCCTAGGGGTGTGGCTACCACTGGGCTACACACTCAAGGGGAAACCGGTTTAGCAACTGTTTTATCCCTCTGTCCCCGCTGCGAGCCTGTCTGCCTACACAATAGGGCAGCCCTCCCACATGTTTGCTACTTGCCCTTCAAAGGCAGCTTCCCGTTTGAAGCTCTACTTTTGGGGCTAACACCCGTGTGGCTTCCTGCCAGGAGGAGGCAACACCTCCGCCTGTAGCAGGTTTCTACTGTTACCTTGCCTGGGATCATTCACACGACTCCCCAGGAGGGAAGAAAGCTGTCTGGTGGCCTGCCTCAGCAAATGACCACGGAAGACTTGGGTAACAGAGTGGCAACTTTCTAAAAGTTGCATGCAGCAACAAGTTAAATTAATTTTGACTTGGGCATGAAGTCAGGCCTACTGTAACTAGCTGTTTGATACCTGGAAGTATCAACTTTGGTCGTCCCATTCAGAAGTTAGCACAAATGAGTTGTCAGTGTAAAATCTGCACTTGCCAATGGGGCTACCAATCTCCCCCGCAGTAAAAACTAAAATTGAGGGGTTTTTACTGTTAGAACATGTTGAATATATCTTCTACTGTACTAATATGCTGCACCCTGCCTTAGGACTCGATAGGTCTGCTGTTGGGGTGACTTACATTAGGAAGGGATTTTGGGCTTTGCCATTGCTTAGAATGGGAAAGTAGAGTTAGCAGTTTAAAACTGCCCTTCCTGTCTGCAGTGGCAGACGGGGAGCCATGTTTTACCCTATCCCACTCATGGTGGCACAACAGGTGCTACGGTACCTGAGGAGACACTCTAACTTACAGGCCCTGAGTACCCCAGGTACCATATACTAAGGACTTACAAGTAAGTTAGTCTAACCCAAATTGGTATAAGCCATGTACCTATTTAGGGGTCAGAGCACATGCACGGAGTCCTGATTAGCAGGGCTCGGGGCATTTCAGGGTCATTACACCAGTGTCTTATTTGTCAAAATGGGGGCAATAAGTGGGGGTGAAACCTGAAAAAAGCCTGTTGCCTCACAGGCTCCAAGTATGTTTCTAAATGCTTCGGAAAGAGCAAATACAAGTTTCATCAGACCTATTGAACCATAATCTACCTGCGTCCTTTCTGTAGAGGGAGAATATCTTAATTTTTCTCACACCAGACTCTCATTTTACGTTCATTTTATCTAGATAGTCTTACTTCACTTTCTCGCAAAAGTTATCAGGGAAATTTAAAAAGGACAGAGAAAAATTGTAGTCATGGTCAAAGCACCTGGTTCAACAATGTTTAAAACTGAATTGGTCCAAAAGAGAAAAGGAAAATGCTACTTACCAGTATGCATCTGTTCTTGGCATGTAGAGCTGCAGATCCACACACTATGCATAGATCGCCATCTGGTGTTGGGCCCGGATGTTTGCACTTTGTTGTTATATTGGAATAAGTCTTTGGAAGTCATGAGATCGGTGACTCCTCCTTTGGACAATAGTGCGCATGGGCATTGACTCCATCTTCAGATTGTTTTTTCGCCAAGAAGGGAAATGATGGAGTTTTGTGAGAAACAGAAAGAGATGTCCATGTATGTTGTATCTAATTAAGATAATACTGGAACAGATAAAGGTAGCCGGGAGGTGGGTGGGCGTGTGTGGATCTGCAGCTCTACATGCCAAGAACAGATGCATACTGGTAAGTAGCATTTTCCGTTCGAGGCATATGAGCTGCAGATCACACACTATGCATAGATTGCATAGCAGTACTTCCCTTTAGCGGCGACCACCACTATCTGTTGCAGTAGTTTGAAATAGTGTTTTGAGTACAGCTTGGCCCACACTAGCTTGTTGTTTTGCCTGCACATCTACACAATAGTGTTTTGCGAATGTGTGCGGTGTAGACCATGTAGCTGCTTTGCAGATGTCATCTAAGGGAATGTTCCCTAAAAATGCCATGGAAGCCCCTATTTTGCGGGTAGAGTGGGCTTTAGGGGGAATAGATAGTGTACGCTTTGCTTTGTGGTAGCAAATTTGAATACATTTGACAATCCACCTTGCAATCCCAGACTTTGATATAGGATTGCCTTTATGTGGTGGTGAGAAGGATACAAAAAGTTGTTTTGTTTTGCGAAAAGGTTTTGTTCTGTCAATGTAGTAAAGGAGGGCTCTTTTCACGTCTAGTGTATGAAGAGCTCTTTCTGCTACTGTTTGTGGTTGCGAGAAGAATACTGGCAACTCCACAGATTGGTTGAGATGGAAGGGAGAAATAACTTTAGGAAGGAATTTGGGATTTGTCCGGAGAACCACTTTGTTATGATGGAGTTGTAAAAATGGTTCTTGAATAGTTAGTGCCTGCAACTCACTGACCCTTCTGAGAGATGTGATGGCTACAAGGAAAGCAACTTTCCATGTAAGAAATTGGAGCTCACATTTATGTAGAGGTTCGAATGGAGGGCCCATTAATCTAGTGAGGACGATGTTTAGATTCCACACTGGAGAGGGTGGTACCCTGGGAGGAATTATTCTTTTGAGGCCTTCCATAAATGCTTTAATGGCTGGTACCCTGAACAATGACAAATGTTGTCTATTTTGTAGGTAAGCTGCTATGGCAGCGAGATGCAATCTAATGGATGTGTATGCTAGATTACATCTTTGAAGATGCAGCAGGTAACATATGATGTGTTGAATGGACGCATCTAGAGGATTGATTGTGTTATTGGTACAGTATATAACAAATCTTTTCCACTTGGCTGCATAGCAGGCTCTAGTGGTGGGGCGCCTAGCCTCTTTGATAACGTTCATACAATCAGGTGGAAGATTGAGGTAACCAAATTCTAGGACTTCAGGAGCCAGATCGCTAGATTGAGCTGTGCTGGATCTGGATGTCTGATCTCTCCACGGTTCTGTGTTAAGAGATGTGGGGAGAGGTGTAGTTTTTGGTGCGGGACTACGGATAGTTCCAGCAATGTTGTGTACCATGGTTGTCTGGCCCATGTTGGAGCAACTAGAATCAGTGTTAGTGACTGTTGTTGCAGCTTGCGCACCACTAATGGAATGAGTGGGAGAGGCGGAAAAGCGTACGCAAATCTGCCTGACCAATTCATCCATATCGCATTGCCTTTGGACAATGGGTGTGGATATCTGGCGGCGGAGCTTGGGCATTTTGTGTTGTAATGTGTGGCGAAGAGATCTATCTCTGGATGCCCCCACATTTGGAAAAACGGTTGAAGAACCTGTGGGTGAAGTTCCCACTCGTGAATCTGTTGTGTTTGACGACTTAACAGATCTGCCATCTGATTCTGAATTCCTGGAAGGTGTTGGGCTAACAGGAATATGTTTTGAGGAATAGCCCACCTCCATATGGTCTGAGCTAGTTGAGAGAGCTGCTGAGAGTGCGTCCCCCCCTGTTTTTGTAAATAATACATTGCTGTGATATTGTCCGTCCGGACTAACACAGCTTTGCCTGATATGTGTTTCTGGAATGATTTTAGTGCCAGAAAGATTGCTAGTAACTCCAAATGATTGATGTGGAGTAGTTTTTGTTGAGGTGTCCATGCGCCCTGTATGGTGTGATGTAGTAGATGAGCTCCCCATCCGGTGAGCGATGCGTCTGCGGTTAATACAATCTGTGGAACTGGCTCTAGGAACGGTCGCCCTTTGGAAAGGTTTTGGGTGTTCCACCACTGCAGAGAGCGATGTGTGTGGCCGTCCACCAACACCAGATCTGTTAGCTGACCTAGAGCCTGGTTCCACTGACGTGCCAAGCATTCCTGTAAGGGGCGCATCTGGAGTCTTGCATGCGGTACTATGAATATGCAAGAGGCCATCATCCCTATTAGTTGCATAAACACTCGAGCTGGAAGTGAGTGTTGCGGCTGGAATTTTGTTATAAGGGCTTGCATGCTTGCTATCCTGGCTGGATTGGGATATGCAAGGCCTCTTAAGGTGTCTATTGTGGCACCTAGATATTGTTGGATGTGGGACGGTTGGAGGTGAGACTTTGTGAGGTTTATTGTGAACCCTAAGTTGTGAAGTAGTTGGATTGTGGTGTGTGTGTGATTTACACACTGGGTATGCGACTTGGCTTTTATGAGCGAGTCGTCCAAGTATGGGAAGACGTGAATTTGTTGTCTTCTTAAGTGGGCTGCTACGACTGCCAGACATTTTGTGAAGACCCTGGGTGCTGTGGTGACTCCGAATGGGAGCACCTTGAACTGATAATGTTGACCGTCCACCACAAATCGAAGATATTTTTTGTGAGCCGGGTGAATGGGAATGTGGAAGTAGGCGTCCTTGAGATCTAAGGTGGCAAGGAAATCGCCTTGTTTGAGTAGAGGAAGGAGTTGTTGAAGAGTGAAGATATGAAAATGGTCCGACTGTATGTAGAGGTTTAATGGTCTGAGGTCGAGGATGGGCCTCAGGGTTCCATCCTTCTTTGGAATGAGAAAATACAGTGAGTTGACCCCTGTGTTTTGCTGATGCAGGGGAACTGGTTCTATTGCATGTTTTTGTAGGAGGGAAAGTACCTCTTGTTTGAGAAGCGTTAAATGGTCTGCTGACAGTGGACGCTGTCTGGGTGGTATGTTTGGAGGAGTTGAAGTGAGTTCCAGGCAATAACCGGATTGGATGATTTGTCTCACCCACCTGTCCGTGGTAATGGTGTTCCAGACAGGTAGGAACTGTAGTAATCTTCCCCGACCGCAGTGGAATGGTCTGGGGGAGCGGAGGGAAGTCATTGTTTGGAGGTGGAGGCAGTACGGGTATTGACGGTTTTGCCTCTACCTTTGTTATTATCACCCCTGTAGCCTCCTCTGTAATAGCCTCTGGTAGTGGAGGTCTGGGTGGGACTTTTATAGGACGTGGAGGAGTTGTCCCTGGTAAAGCCTCTAGAGGCGCCCCTATAAGAGGAGCGACGAAAGGAACTTCTGGGAGTTTGGGATTGTAATGCTCCCATTGATTTGGCTGTGTCGGTGTCTTTTTTCATCTTTTCTAAAGATAAATCCACAGTAGGGCCAAATAAATGTTCTTGGTAAAACGGCTGATTTAATATGGCAGTTTGGACCTCGGGTTTGAACCCTGAAATACGGAGCCATGCATGTCTACGCAAAAAGACACTAGTATTAATGGCTCGTGAGGCTGTGTCTGCGGCATCCAGAGCACAGCGAATGGAGGTGTTTGTTATAGTCTTGCCTTCCTGTATGAGATCATTGGCTCTTTGTTTGTATTGATCTGGAAGGTGTTGCAGTAGGGTCTCCAGTTCATCATAATGTGCCCTATCGTACCTAGCCAGCAACGCCTGTGTGTTGGCAATTCGCCAAATGTTAGCTGCCTGGGACGCTGTTCTTTTACCTGTTGCGTCCAAGAGTTTTGACTCCTTATCAGGAGGTGGAGCATCGCCTGAGGTTTGGGAGTTGGCCCTTCTCCTGGCGTTAGAAACCACTAGGGAATCTAAGGGAAGTTGCCCTTTAATGTAAACAGGGTCAGCTGGGGCAGACTTATATTTCTTTTCTACCCTGGGGTTAATGACTTTAGCCCTTACAGGATCCTTAAAGACTTCAGGAGCGTGTTTGATTACCCCTTTCAACATTGGGAGAATAGAAGTGGACCTTTGAGATGGTGCGAAAGTGTCCATAAGAAAGTCTTTCTCTATAGGGTCTGTATGTAGATCTACACCGTGGTATTCTGCGGCTCTGTGTATGAGCTGAGTGAACCCTATAGTGTCCTCTGGCGGGGATGGTCTAGATGGGTAGACATCATCCTGTGGAGTGTCAGGAACATCTGGTGTGCCATAATCGTTCCATGAGTCAGTTGGGATATTAGGAGGGCTAGGTTCTCCTAAGGGTTGATCATCACCCTCGTACTCAGAAGGTTCCTCATCATCTTAAGGTGGAGGAGATTGTGAGGGTATTGGAGATGGAACAGGAGAGATGTGGTGTGGAGGAGGGGGTGGAGAAGGGATCCTGAGAGGAGAAGTGGCAATGTCTCTTTTCTTGAGAGGGAGTGGAGCTGGTGCAGGTTTGTCCAATTTCCTCTTCCTGGAAGGACTAACCACAAGGCGACCTGTATTTGGGTCTATTTCCAGGATTTGCTGGGTTGGATCGGGTTGGAAAAGCTCCTCCTGTGAAGTATGGTGTTTCGGCGCCGATTTTTTCGGGTCCAAATGTTTGTGTGGCACCGATTTTGGAGTTGTTTTGTACTCCCTAGGTTTGGAAACGGGAGTTTTTGTCGGTTCCGTTGGGGACTTTGTCGGCTCCGAAGGTTGCGTTCCAGCGCTTCTAGGAACTGGTTGTTTGTTCGATTCCGATGGCTTTTTGGGAGTCGAAGGCGCAGTGCCGGTGGGTTTCGGTGCCAAATGCGCCGATGTGGAACCTGGTTTTGGCGCGGGCGTAGACAGTGGCTTGTCTTTTGGTCTCGGTGCCGGGGATGGGGTTTCGGCACCGAGGGTAGGCTGGCTCGAGCGGCCTGAAGGCTTATTTGTCGACTTCTTGGCCGAGCCGGAAGGCGGGGCGTGAGAAGTTTTGTCCCGGTGTGCACCTAGGCCCGAAGGTGAAGGTGTTACCGAAGCCTTTGCCGGAATGGATGGTGGGGAGGGGTCGACGTCAGTACTTACGACCCGTTGCCCAGGAGTGATGTCTTCGACGTCGGAATCGTCGGCTTCGGAGGCGCTGATGAGGCCCTCTTCGAGGTGTTCCTGTTCCGGTACGACGCCTTCCTGGAAGATATCGTCTGGTATGGATGTCGACGATCGAGCCATGTTTCTTCGAGCTCGACGATCCCGTATGGTTTTCTTGGAGCGGAAAGAGGCGCAAGCTGGACAGTCTTTGGCCTCGTGCTCGGGCGAAAGGCAGAGGTTACACACCTCGTGAAGATCGGCGTGGGGAAACTTGGAGCCACATTGAGGACACTTTTTGAAGGGAGTCCTTTCCATTATCCAAGAAGGCCTGATGGCGCAGTTAGGCCCGAAGGCCTGCGTCGACGACCGGAATCGAAGGATTGGAGTTGTAGAGATGCGCGTCAAAAAGGGAAACGCGGTCGAAAACAATTCCGCCGAAAGGGTGAAGGATTGCGCGTCGAAAGTTAGAACGGTGGCGGCACCGAACGGGAGCGCAACAAACACATCCGAGCCCGTTGGCGGAAAAAAACAATCTGAAGATGGAGTCGATGCCCATGCGCACTATTGTCCAAAGGAGGAGTCACCGATCTCGTGACTTCCAAAGACTTATTCCAATACAACAACAAAGTGCAAACATCCGGGCCCAACACCAGATGGCGATCTATGCATAGTGTGTGATCTGCAGCTCATATGCCTCGAACAGAACATTTCGACAACTCTCTTTTTGTAAGATGTGAAAATGTCGGCATTTTTCGATTTATTTTGGAAAACCGAAAGGGTCTGTATTCTTACAGCTGCCTCGCTTTCCTTAACGTGATATGTTTTTCATGATCTCTTAAGTTAGTTTTAGGCTCTGCCACCTACTATTATTCTAGTCTCTCTTTCCTTTCTTCAAATGTTGGTTCTCTATTCCTATGATGTAATGCCAGTAATATGGTAACCAAGGGATAGCGATTAAAAGACAACCAGAGGACATATAATTGAAAAACACATCCGTATGCATATACATCTTTCTCAAAGTACAACAAAGATCTTCGGTTAAACTGATATAACATCTACTATATGATGCTCTTGCATGTATGTATGAATACAACGTTGGAAAATTTAAAAAAGATTTAGGCTGTCACTTTCCCATCCACTTTATTCCTTCCTTCCTCTGGAGGATATAGCGCTCTCTGATTCCCTAAGTCGCTAGCACACTTAAATGAATTTAGTGATGAATTTTCCATAGAACCCTGGAATATCTTTTGGATTTGTTCTCTAACCTCGCATTCTCTCGCTTTGCGAGTGCTATTTACATTTCTTCTGCTCTTGTATAGACTTTTGCCCCTTGCCTAGGTCAGTCCTGAAGAGTACAGTTTTGTGGAAAATATGATGTTGCCAATAAACTTTTCTTTGGTCTTACACTAGCATCAGGTGCAGAGAACGAGGAAGGAAGAAAGGTTTGCTTAACCTTTGTGTCTTTAAAAACAGAATGTATACTGGGAGTTCTGTGAAATCTGCAGACTCTTCAAGCTCAAGTGATGGCTACCAAGAAAGCACTTTTCAAGTAAGACAGCTTGAAATGTCAGGAACGATGTTGCATTAATGGAGTTACTATTTGATGGTGAGATTATAAATTCATGAGCCTTTCTACTGACAATTCGTCTGACATGCATCCTATTTTTTACACATTTAAGGGGATGCACCTGACCACCAACATCAAATATGTATACACCTATTTCCGCCTTCCAACATGGCTTTCAAAGGGCCACAGCATACCTGACCAATCCGTCTATACTATGACCTCAATACCATCAGTATTATGGATATACAGGCACCTGAGTCAGCAACTCCCTTCTAACTACACACATGGCCACCTACACTAAGATACGCTTAATACAAACTTCCTCCTCTCAACATGGCTGCTGAAACTGTCCACTCCTTGCCTGGACCTTACAAATACCAAACTGCTCTTTCCCACTATAGCTGTCCAACGAGCCCTCCCTCACCCTCGAGACCGTCGTAAAGACGCGCACCCATGCACATAAGGCAATGACCCCCTTCTGACAACTGAATAGGCGCAGAATGAGAGCCACAGTAGACAAGTTATGGAGCACTGTGAGAAAGCTTGTCAAGATCACATCAACACTTGCTCACTTTTAGACCTAATTGGGATGACTAGGGTAAGCATACATTGGGACGGCTTATCGCCCCGTACTATATCCACCTAATACACGTTACTTTCCGATGAATGCCATGTGCTCTCCAGATTGACCTATCTTCTCACTTATATTCATAGACGACTGACACATACAAGAGGTACATAATACATGGCTGGTGCTATAGTGAGCCCCATCTTTTCTGTATCAAACTTAACATATAGTAAATATTTCTCCCTCGCAAATACACGACCGCCATAAACGTAACAAGTTAGGATCATTTTAGACCAGTTCATACATTTACTGCCTTAAGCTTTTTTATACACATTTTACGCCTCATATTTCTTATTGCCTTTCTTCCCAGTAGGGCGCTCCCCTATTGCCTAGTGGAGAAGTGTGGCTCAATGGTTAGAGCGGCAGACCCTGATGCAGAGATCTGGCCCGGGACCAGGGTTCAATTCCCGCCTCGGCGGGTCTTGGGCTCAATTTCCTCGGACCTGATAATTCTCGCCTCGGTGCCTATTCTGATCATGGGTCCCACTCTGCAACTCTGGGCAATAGCTTGCTTAATCTCCACAACGGCCCCAACAGCGCTGGGATGCCTGGCTTCACCCTGGGGGTGCCCAGGAGTGGACATTTCACAGGGAAAAGCCAGGAAGGGTTCCACAGCGGTATGCGTACAGCGCCTGGACACCCCTTTGGGGGTATGGGTGCGCTTTACAAGTACAAATTTCATTTCATTTCATTGCCTCACATTTTCACAACACTAAGAGTGATTGTGAACGCTTTCAGTGCTTTCGCCTTATCCACAATAAATTCGATGGGAAATCCTGTGTGCTATAAACATTGCAAAAGTAACTTATTAGTTACTTACAGTGTTAAATTAACAGCCGTGCTAAGGGTGTGAATACCGCTGGTTTGTTCTAAAAGACCTGAACAACAGACTTGGTGTGGACTGTGCGCGATTCTTGCAGAAGACGTCTCCTTATGAGTTCCTGTCACACAAACACCTTTTCTGATGGATCCAAAACAAGGATCTGGTGTAGGAAGAAAGGTGCCAATACCAGTTGTCAGCAGTACTTCTGCTCTTTTAGGAAGATTCCTTTGTTTGTTAGCGAGCACCCTCACTCAGAGAAGAAGCTGCTCAGTATGCCCAAGAAGCCAACCTCATCTTGAGCTCTGGCACTGACGGAACTACAAACGAGACTCGTAAGAGGCAAAGCGGGCCGGTCTACCTCAACTGGACTCTTACGTAAGAAGAGGCTAGTGGTGATAAGAGGTGTTGCAACCACATCACCATGATCCAGGAACTGATCTTCCCTACAGTGGCATTGAGGGTGGTCACAGGCTCTCTGCCGCTTTTAGCTTGCACCCCTGCAAAATACCACCCCTACTCGTAGTGGCTGTTCATAACACCAACACACCTATGTGGCGTAAACAGGATATGTCTATTTCTAAATATCTTGAAGCTTTTGTTTGTTATATCTCTATTCATCACCACCCAACCTGTACATGGCCTTGTGTACTGAACTGCTGCTTTGTACAGCACATCTGTGTCTGAAGTGCTTCAATGGTCAATAAATACACATACTGATTCAGATGCACATTTACGGAAGCTCCAGAGAGGATGTTGTTGGAGGAGACAAACTGGCCGCAGAATGAAGATCATTGGAATAGCACAAGCACACCTGTAAAGCTGTTCTGAGGCTCTTGTGTGTGCAGCTCACCCAAATGAAAGATACAAGAGGCAGTGTGATCATCTTTAACATATGTGATGCAGAGTTTGTGATGTAGCTGGCGCTGAACAGCTCTACAGTGTGTGTATCTGCATTGGCACTTGACACTCCTGGGTATAAATATTTATAAGTATGGTCCGAGGAGACTGGATATTTGGGAAAGAACGGAATCTGCGTGCTGGGACTGCAGGTCTTAGGATATCACAACAAGGTACGGTGCCAGCGAGATGGAACAAAATCTCATAAGGAAGGCAGAAAACTAGACTTTAGTAAAGCGGTTAATCTTTTTAGAGTTCTATATAGCAGGGTTCTGTTTTGAGGGGAAAGCCATCCTTTATGGAAGAGGATGCCTCACACACATAATAGTGGCATGCTTCATCAACGGCATCCTCTCCCCACCCTAGTAGGATGGTACCACAAGGGCGGACTCAACCTCCTCGAAGACTTGGCGGAAGGAGGGAGTTCTTGAATAGAACTACTGGACAAAGAGGGATCTAGATCCAGATACTCTAAAAATACATTAGAGTGTCTCAGTTATCACATTTATTAATGAGGACTCTAGATATATCTAAAAACACCATATCGCAGGTCTTAACATCTTCACTGAGGCGGAAACACGAAAACCAAGTTGTCGAACCCCAGAAGATGCACATCTGCTGTAGTGAAGGTGGAAGTCATGAAGACCTCCCCTCATCACCTGACCTCCATGAAGCAGCCTGCATCCTTCAGCTGGCAGACTTAGGACAGCTCTGAACAGGCAGATCAATCGAAGAATACTAGCTTTCACAGCTTCATTCTCCAACCACTGACTTCTACAGCTCTGAGTCTGCAGTCATTAATGAGATCTCCTGGGTCCAGAACCAATGGTCCTTCAGACATGCTCAACAAACAGGTCTGGGCTGGATAAAGAGGATCATGTTTCAGGCAAAGGGGTTGAAGGTTCATCACCTGGATTGTCATTATCATATGCAGAACCAGCCAACCGAGCCTTCAAGAGAAACAAGAAGCATCCTCTCCGCAAACTGTGACACCTCCTCATGTAGAACCCTGCTTCGCCTCGGGACAGAACGCCTGATTGTGGTCAGACTCTCTGGCTCCCGTAGAGAAAAAATTCTGGCTTCTTAATCTGCGACTTCTGTTTTATGGGCAACCTGGCCTTCATAATTCAGTGGTTTGTGTAGCTCCAACGCCACCAAGATAGGTTCTCGCCTCGCGGTAGCATCCTGAGAAGAAGACATCGTTGTTTAGTACCAACAACTCTGTTGTTACAGCAGATACAACAGAGGCATGATGTGGAATGTTTGGTGCATCTGTGCTATGCACGGCCAACAGAGGGCCACCTAGAAAGATGAGTTCAAGCTCCTTCCCTCCACCTTCACACCTCTTCCACCAGGGCCAAGGCTGCACTCTAACTTACCTTGTTGCTGCTGGGCGCCGGGCTTTCCTTCATCAGCTCCCGGTAGCTGAAGGAGGAGATGCTACTGCTGTCGCCGGTCTGCGTGCGACTCGGAGAGCTGATGTCTGCCAGGACCAGGTCTTCAATTCCTGGGAGACAAGAAAGGTGCAAGATCAGAAGCTGCTCAAGGACCTGCAGGAAGAGGTCAGGTTCACATAACTGTACATAGTTTAGGCAGTACTGTGAAAACGAGGCTATGGGACTGCACGCTTGCACCACTGTGCATGCCCACAAATGGACTAGTTAACGCCAAGGTGTAAAGAAACCGTAAGATCGTCAAAAAATGAATAAAGATCTGGGTAACTCAGATTACGCGCAGCCTGAGAACTTCAATGACATGCTGAGATCCTGAAACTAAATTATTTCACCACAAAACTCATACAAGGGCTGAGCTACAGGGCACACTATTCTAATGACACTCCCTTCAGCCACCCAGTTCATGAGCTGTCAGTAGTGAACATTCCTCCAGCTTTAATTGTGCATCCAGCAGGCTGGAGTGCAGCAGGTAAAGGCACCCCCACCTTTCACAGCAATGTGAGACCCGAGGCAAAATCTGTACAATTCTAGTCACTGTGACAGGGAGATAGGCCATGGCAATGTCTCTGGTAAACCTGTGGTGGGGAGCTCTTCTACTTATTAGTCAGAGAGAGCTCGAGCCTTTCAAAGTGCAAGTCTAAGCCCACACCATGGTGAACAGTGAGCAGTGGAGCACGAGTTCCATTTCCACTCTTCCCAGTGATCTGGAAAGCCATAGGGAGGTGGTCATGGCAAGGTGGCGATTTAAAAAGTACAGCTCAGAAATGGGGGGCACAGCCCACCAGACAGCAGCTACATGTTCCACCCAACCAGTCTCACACCGATGCATCTACTCTTATCACATGCACACATCCACCCATCCTCACACCGATGCATCTACTCGTACATCAGTTCATGCACTCACACATGCACACATCCACCCACCCTTACACTGATGCACCTACTCACACACCAGTCCATGCTCTCACACACACATCCACTCACCCCTCATACAATGCATTCATCGTACAACAGTCCATGCTCTCACACACTCACACATCCACCCACCCTCACGCCAATGCATCTACTTGTACATCAGTCCATTCACTCACATATGCACACAACCACTCACCCTCACACCGATGCATCTACTCGTACATCAGTCCATGCATTAACACAAGCATACATCCACCCACTCTCACACCGATGCATCTACTCATACATCAGTCCATGCACTCACACATCCACCCACCCTCACACCGATGCATCTACTCGTACATCAGTCCATGCATTCACACATGCACACATCCACTCACCCTCACACCGATGCATCTACTCGCACATCAGTCCATGCACTCACACATGCACACATCCACTCACCCTCACACCGATGCATCTACTTGTACATCAATCCATGCACTCACATGCACACATCCACTCACCCTCACACTGATGCATTCATGGTACATCAGTCCATGCACTCACACATGCACACATCCACCCACTCACACACCGAGGCATCTACTCGTACTTCAGTCCATGCACTTACACATGAACACCTCCACCCTCAGACCGATGCATCTACTCGTACACCAGTCCATGCATGCACTCACACATCAACCCACTCTCAGACTGATGCATTTACTCCTACACCAGCCACACACTCGCCAACGCACACCCATGTACTCTCACCAACGGATCCACTCCTTCCCAGGTCCATGCGCTCACCGACGCAAACACCCACCCACCCTCACACCAATTAATCTACTCGCATACCAGCTCATGCACTCAGACACTCATACATCCATCCACACAATGCATCTACTTGTACCTGTCCATGCACTTGCAAACCTATCCACTCTCTCTTCAATGCATCTACTCATACACCAGCTCACCCACTCACACACATATGCACCCATTCTCACAGCGATGTATCTACATGTATACCAGTCCATTGACTTGCACACCAACACTCACACCGATGCATCTACTTGTACACCAGTCCATGCGCTCATACACCCTCCCCACTCACACCAATCCATGCACTCACGCACACATCCACTCACTCTCCCAACGATGCATGTACTCATGCACCAGCCCTTGCACTCACACAAGCACACATCCATCCACTCTTGCACTGATGAATCTACTCGTACAATAGGCAATGAACTCACATACATCCACGCACTCATACCAATGCATTTACTTGTACACTAGTCCATCCTTCAACCCACTCGTACATAGCACTTACAAATGCACACACCCTTCCACCCACTATCATGTTGCTCCATCCACTAACACACCGAAGCATCCATGCACTCATGCTGCTCCATCTGCTGACACAGACTCATCCCCATGCACTCCTATGCCAATCCATCCATTCAAACATCGAAACATCCATACACTCACACTGCACCATCCATTCACACAGAGTGCCTCATCTGAGCACTTTTACAAACACACCCGCCCACTCTTACACCGATTAATACACTGACAAATCCACCCATCGACTCAACAAACTCTCAGGTTCAGCCAGAAATAGAAGTCCTGTGATGGAAAGCTTTGCAATGTTGCTCATTCCTGTTTGTTTCGAAGGTTGTTTGGGCACAGATGCCACCTAAACAGCACAGTGCGGCTGAAACTGAAAAGGAGGGGAGGTGGAAGCACTTTAGCAGCTAAACGGTAAATAAAAATGAATTATATATCTGCCCTTGAAGGTACGAGGACTGAGCGGGGCTTAGGAGCCGGGACACTAGGCCCTGGCAGCCAGGCGAGAGCTGGCTCAGCCCTTTTCATACCTTGACAAGGCTTCCCTGGCAGCCACAGCTTCCTCTCCTGATCCATCAGGCCATCAAATATTAATGCTCTTCTCTGAAAATGGCCTCCTCCTAATGCCAACCCTCGAGGGAGGGAAAAAGGGACGCAGCCAGCTAAACCGACCTGAGGACTTTCCAAGCACTATTTCGAAGAGAAAAGATTAATAGAGAGGGGGTAACAGTCCAGGAGAGGCATACTTAGCTCTAATTAATGAGGGAACATTCAAGTCAAGACCCAGTCCAGGAGGTAGATGTGTCCACAGCTGCAGGACTACTCACCCAGCAGTAGCCATCATCCAAGGTCCACCACTGCATGTTTACCCATAATTCATGCAACACACAATGAGATCTTGTAAATCATCCCAGACCTGATTCCAACAGCAGCTCAGGCCTCATTTCAATCACTTCAACCTCAAGGGAGCACGAGGAACATGGATGATATACTGCACCATAAGCCCCAAGCGGCATAGATGTTTCACGCCATTAGGCCTAGAAAGTATAGGATGCACCACACCATGAGTCCCAGAAGGCATATCTGCACCATACCGTGAGGCCCAGAAGGCATAGCTACATGGCACAATTAGGCCCAGAAGACGTAGATGCACCAAACAGCGAGGGCCAGAAGGCATAGATGCTTCATACCATGAGGTCCAAACGGTACAGATGCATCACGCCATGAGGCCCAGAAGGTATAGATGCATCACGGCATGAGGCCGAGAAGGTATAGCTGCATCACGCCACAAGGCCAAGAAATCATGTTCACCATGCCATGAGGCCCAGAAGGCATAGCTGCATCACGCCATGAGGCCCAGAAGGTATAGCTGCATCACACCACGAGGCCCAGAAAGCATAGCTGCACTGCACAATGAGGCCCCCAGAATACGTAGATGCATCAAACAGTGAGGGCCAAAAGATATTGATGCATCATACCATGAGACCCAGAAAGTATAGATGCATCACAACAGGAGGCCCAGAAGGTATAGATGCATCACGACAGGAGGCCCAGAAGGTATAGATGCATCACGCCAAGAGGCCCAGAAGGTATAGCTGTATCACACCATAAGGCAGAGAAATCAGATTCATTATGCCATGAGGCCCAGAAGTTACAGATGCGTCATGCCATGAGGCCCAGAAGGTACAGCTGCATCACACCACGAGGCCGAGAAATCAGATGCATCACACCATGAGGCTCAGAAGGTATAGCTGCATCACGCCACGAGAAATCAGATGTATCACACCATGAGGCTCAGAAGGTATAGCTGCATCACGCCACGAGGACGAGAAATCAGATGCATCACAAGGCTCAGAAGGTATAGATGCATCACACCATGAGGCTCAGAAGGTATAGATGCATCACACCATGAGGCCCAGAAGGTACAGATGCATCACGCCATGAGGCCCAGAAGGTATAGATGCATTACGGCGTGCCGCCCAGAAGGTATAGATGCATCACACCATGAGGCCCAGAAGGTACAGATGCATCATACATACCATGAGGCCCAGAAGGTATAGATGCATCATACCATAAGGCACAGAAGGTATAGATGCATAATACCATAAGGCACAGAAGGTGCAGATGCATCATACCATGAGGGCCAGAAGGTTTAGATTCATAACGCCAAGAGGCCCAGAAGGTATAGATGCATCACGCCACAAGGCAGAGAAATCATAGATGGACTGCACAATAAGGCAAAGAAGGTATACATGCATCTGCCATGAGGCCCAGAAGGTCCAGATGCATCACACGAGGCCCACAAACATGGCTGCACAGTGAGGCACAGATGGCATAACTGCATCACGCCATGAGGCTCAGAAGGTCCAGATTCATCACACGAGGCTTACAAACATGGCTGCACAGTGAGGCACAGATGGCATAACTGCATCACGCCATGAGGCTTAGAAGGTATAGCAGTATCACACCACAAGGCCGAGAAATCATAGATTCATCACGCCATGAGGCTTAGAAGGCGAAGAAGCAACATAACTTTGATGTAAGGTGCAGTGAACGCATGCAATCACCTTCTAGTAGAAGTGGTGGAGCTCATCAGGAGTGCAGTCACTTAAGAGGTCAGGGATAGACCCTGAAGAGACATGTATTAAAAAAGCAACTACAGTGCTGAACCTGACAGGCAAGGTGAGCAACTGAGGGTACCAAAGGCATAAAGCTGGGATTTTCTTTTACAAATCATTGCTTTCCGGTGTGTTACATCAATTCAATCAGCTGATGTGCAACAGGACAACAACTGGCAGAATGCTTCAAGCTGCTAAATGGAAACCCAGGACTGCAACATCGTGTGCATAGTGACATGTAGTCCTCTGTTAACCTTAGCCGACGGCTCCGCCAGCGTCATCAGCACCATCGGCGTCTATGTTGCTAACCTTAGCCGACCGGCTCCGTTAGCGTCATCAGCACCATCGGCGTCTATGTTGCTGCCGCTGGCACCTGGACCACCGCTCAACAGGTAAGCAATGGTGGATGTTTTCAAGCTGCTGCAGGCATTTGTTTGGCGTTCCACAGGAAGAACCTGGTCGACCTGGCGATGAATAGTCATACCTCTGCCTGACCTCAAATTCCCCTGGCACCAGGCTCGAAAGAGAGAAGCGGAGGATTTGTCCATCAATGTCTGATGGTTCGTACACACTGCAGGCAGGTGTAGTGAGTACTAGAAGGATAGGAACAGTCTTCTTGCCTGTTCCTGCTTCCTTGGACCTCTCTCTCCCCTTACGTGTCCTCTCACTACCTACAAGCTCCATGTGCACCTTCATATAATGGTCATGTTGCCCCTTTCTAAAAGTATTTCTAACGCCACACCTCCAACACTGCAGTGATAAACGACCCTCCCTCTCCTTCTCCAAATCAAAGATAATACACACAGGTAGAATATATAGTGGGATACACATGGGACAGAGCAAGGCCAGTACAACTCCCACCACATCACGCAGTGGTGGCCACAACCTGACAGAGGAGCAGACACCTCCCCCCACAGCCGATACTGTGTACTGCCCGAGCAACGTAGTCTGAAATTTATATGTTCTGCCCGAATTGAGCATCTATCCGCTGTGCTGAACCTCCTTCCTACGGAGGGCCAAAAAGCATAGATGAGCATAGGTGTGCATGCAGAGTGACATGAAATGTCCATGACATGAAATAGAATAGTCCAGACAGCTCAGGTAAAATGTAACTACCATCGGACAACAGCAGTAAGCATTAGGAACATTATAGGAATATTCAAAATATGGTAAAATAGAAAGTCAAGAGCATTTTCAATCATTCTCCTCCACGGTGGAGGGCCCCAGATCTGGTCCACCATCGCCACCCTTCGCAGTACGAGGGCCAGGATAGTTTTGCAGTGCTTTCATTGCCTACTGTGGGTCCAAGAACGTACAACTTGCGTCTCCCAGTATAATTTGGAGTAAGGCAGGTACACCATAATGTAATCCATATTCATTGACTGAAGTTTCTTCTTGACAGGCAAAAACATTGCCCTGGCTTCTTGTACTTGGATAGTGAAATTGGAGAATAGGGAGGTATCAGAGCCGGTGTGTTACAAGACATGAAAGTCTCGTGCCCAGAGTTGAACTGTGTCTCCATCCCTACAGTTAAGTAGTCCAGCAGTGATTGGTCTAAGCAGGGATTATGGAATCGGCCATGGGGCCAGGAAGCAGGGTTCCCGCTCCACTACAAATAGTGCAGAAAAAGTGTTTCGTCCCAGCAGATACGGCAATAACTGCTCCACAAAGGAATCCATGTTGCCAGCAGTGTTGGACTCAAGCACCCCCACTACTCGGATCATATTTTGTCTTGATCCGGAATCCAAATCTTAATTTTTGTATTTCCCCCCCACTAGTTTCTTCTCAGTTCTCGTTTGAATGTCTGTTCCTGCCACAGCATCGTTCTCCACCTCGGAGACATGCCGCTCCACCATGTCCAATTGCACTGCATGCTTGTCCAGTGGCTCTGTCATGTGACCACCCACCAGGTCACAGCATCGATCCTGCTATCGATAGTTTCAAGGCTACACTTCATGTATTGAAAGATAAAACAAATATTGTCTGTGCTGGGTTCAGGACCAGCAAGGTCCTCGGCTGATTCTGTTGGACCATCACCGTCCCAGGTCCCAGCTTGTTTCCTAGAGTCAAAGTTAAGTTTAGGCTGTGAATAGTCCCTTTGTCCTATTGTACAGTTCCAGGCGGTTAACAGGCACTGCGTCAGAAGCGATATCCATGCCACTGCAGTTTCTGGAAAAGCCCCTCCTGGCTGTGCAGCTTCGCTTCAGATATGAGATAGCAAATGGTTTCTCCAACATGGATAAAGTGGTCATCTATTGAGTGTCCAACAGCCAGAACAAACCCACAGTAGTACATCAGCAGGCAGTGCGCCGGTGTAGAACAGTGTGTGAACTCTATTGCAGTGTTTAGCACAGAAGGCAATATAATAAGCCCCCCTTGTCCTTACAGCAATCCATTGCAGTTCCCCAACAGTGAGTGTAGGAGGCTCAGAACATGTACTCTGTGTGCAGGTTGACACACTTCACATGGGCCTCATTCACACTTAATAAAATGAATGTGCTGCTCTAATATCAGTCAACCCTAGCAGAGCATGAGTGAAAACAGGCACACTTTGGGCCAAGAAGAAAGCAGGGGTCAAGGGAGGCACTTCAACTCAGATAATGTGCAATAGGCAGTAGGCGGGGAGGATAGCGATAGTACAGCCGTCTACAAAGAGACATCGCAGTGCCACAGCCCAGGACGCAGCAAGCGCCCACCCGCTACTGGCTTCTCTAATCGTTCTCCAGGTTCTGGATATTCCCAGTGGTGACTGCGGGACTGTCCCTACAACGCACAGGGCCCTACCCTAGGCTGCTGCGCGGTGTTCACTATGTTTGAGCCCAAGCTTCTCCCTCGTTCAGTCGCCAAGACGAGAGGGAGCTCAAGGGCGCTATGTTGGTTAGGCACAGGGGCGGTCTTATCCTCTGGCTTCCTATCAGAACAAGACTTTACCTGGCAGCCGAGGGGTCATCAAGGACAGCAGGCATTAATTAACATTAATTAACAGCAGATAGCAGTGCTGCCACAGAGCAAATTATGACGGATCTGTGGTGCATCTGAAGGAGCCACACTAGCACGTGCCCATCTCCGAACTCCGTTATCTCTGCCCCCAAAAATACGTATTCCTAAATGCGCTCTGTGAGAAGTTGGCCTGGTATATGCTGTTCACTAATTAAAGTGGACACCTTGCACCAGGGCAAATCGACTCTTATGGTAGATAGGTTTAAGACAACCTTTTAAAGAAAGCTATCCTAGTGGTAGCTGTGGAGAGCAGCCTTCAGGCTAAGTCTCGGAGGAATGTAAAGCAGCTTGTTTTACCATATAATCTCTTGAATCACCAAATGAAAAGACACCACACAGGTATATATATCAAATATATATGTATTTATTTCTAAATAACTCTCTACTAATCTCTTTATGAGATTAGAAGACAAACATATGCACAAATCAACGTTTCACAATAAGTTAAGCACAAAATATGGCTGGGGCCCTAGGGGCGTACCAGACCATATACTAAGTAAGAGACTTAGAAACAACGACTTGCAAGGAGACAAGGCCTAGGGCCTTCAGAAGTGCTGGGGCCTCACGAAACCACCCAAGGCAGGTAAGTAAAGGACCCACGGGGACGCGTGCAGTGTGGATACACAGGCGCGAATCGCCGTTAACTTCAATGGGGCAAGTCGCGGTTGGAAATAAAGAGTTTTAGGATACTTCGGGAGAACCTACAAGCAAGTCACTTACAGGGTAAGTAGTTCTAGGGCCCACACCCACAGGAGCACCGTAGTGCTGGAGTTACCTCACCCAGGGAAGCCGGGTGCATAGGTGTCCTTTGGTGTCGGGTCGCGGCGTCGTTTTCAATGGCGAACAAAGAAGACTGGCTGCTTGCGGGAGCTGAAGAAGTGTCCGGTGGAATCCAAGCCTGGATTCTGAAGAAGGATGACCTGAAAGCAGAGGGGACAGTGTTCAAAGTCACTTGGCAGTGACCCGGGGCAAGGAAGATGGGTGCCCACCGTCGTCGGTCGCTTCAGGTCGGTTGCGGGTGCCTTGACTCTTCAGCCACGTGGTCCAGGAGGCGTCGACGACGACCAGGAGCTGGATTCGGTGTGTCCTCGACGTCTGCAGCTGACTGCGGTGTCGGCAACCTCGATCGGAGCCAACAAGCCTTGGCAGCCGCAAGTCTCGGGGAGATGAAGAAAAGTCGATGGCGCAGACCAGCAAGGTCTGAGGAACTCACCCAGCGAGGGTAAGTCAGGGCAGGCCTGGAGCAACCAGGGAGCCCTTTGGTTTCTTTAAGAAGTCTTCTGGGGACCTACAAGCCGGCGGGCAAGGGATCGCGAAGACACCTCGGGCGGAATCACTCAACAGGGGCCCACGGTCACTCGGGACGGTGTAGGCCTCTGATCTTCGGAGGATTCCTGCTGGAGGTCGGGACCACACGTGGTCCAAAGCACAGGTTCGTAGAACGTTGTGAAGGGGTTGCACTCGACAATAGTGCACGGTACCCAGGGGTCGCGGTTCCTCGTTACTCGTGGGGTCCACTTGCCTCAGCTTCGCTGGGGACTCACGATGGCCTGGGAGAGGTCAGGAAATCCACTTCTTGGGCTGCAGGGACTTCGGACTCCGGCGGGTGCGGCGTAGTTTGCGACCGTCGTTGTCGTTTTTGGTGCCTGCCAAGCAGGGGAGTCACTCCTTGACTCCAAGGGAGATTCTTCTGTCTTCCAAAGGTAGTGGAACGTCGAAGGGCCAGGATTCTTCTGTAGAGCGTCGTCCAGGGGTTATCTGCTTTGCAATGGCAAGGTTCCCCCTCTTATACTAAAAAGAGGGGATGGACTAGCTCTATGACCCCACCTATGGGAGGGTCAAGGGAGGGGTGGCTACACCCACTTCCCTTTGTCCAGTTTCGCGCCAGAGCAGGGGCAGGTAGCCCCTGAGCTGGTTTGAACTGGCATATGCACAGAGGAGCCTTCTGCTCCCCAGTGCAGGACTTCAAAGCACTCTAAGAGTGCACCCACCCAGCCCCAATACACTAAACCCTGTCTGGAAGGTGGTTACACCTCCCTGTGACAGGATGCCTATTGTTGGGCTTCCTCCACTGCGAGTTTCGGTCATCAGCAGGAGGGCAGCCCAGTGTCTGTGACTGGTGGCATCCATTTTGTGATGCCAGGGCTCTTTAGGATTCTACCGCGTTTCCACAGCAGGTACATGTCTTATCCCTCTAGAAGGGTGGAATGCTACCCCCGCCGCCAAGATTGGCGGGGGGTAGTATTCCAAGGTGTTTGACACCAAACACGACATGTTTTGATGCAGCCATTCCAAAGTTAGCATTTACCGCGAGGATATAATGCACTTAAGAGTATATGGTTTAACCGCATCCACAAACAGCACCAGAGAATAGACTCTGAGAGCTGCAGAGGGGCCCTGCTCAGGCAGAGGCACCCCCTCACATAGAAGCCAAGCACCCTGCCCTCAGGATTGATAGGGCCTGCCTTAGGGGTGACTGATAGGTTTATATGTGTGTGCAGGAGAGATATAGGAAACCTATATCTCAGTGAGGAGTGCTAGCACCACCTCACCCAGGCTGCAGTAGCAGGCCTGTGGTGTCAGATTTAGACTGCTTCCCAGGGGTGGCATAACACATGCTGCAGCCCCTGGTAGGCCTGTGAAGTACCTATGCCCTTGGCACCTAAGGTACCATATACTAGGGACTCATAAGGCACCACAGTATCCAATCACTAGTGCACCTAGAGTGCACTCCATGTCGTTTAGAGAGAACAGAGAGGCTGGGGCCCTGATTGGCAGGGACCCAGCCAGACTATAGCCAGAAACCAGTGCTAACATCAGAAAAAAAAGTGGGGGCAACATAAGAGGCAGATCCTACTCTCCTACACGCTCCCAGGTCAGGGCTCAAGCTTGTGTAGGGCTATAAATGGGAGCTGCAGCTTTGTCGTTGGTGCTACTAGGCTGCAGAACAAGTTACCCGAAACTCTCGGGAAAACCTTAGATTAAAGTTTTTTTCCTCTGGTAGGAAATCTGTCTCTTCTCTAACCACCTTGATCAGTGTTTGCATGCCTTGTAATTTATGTGTCTCTTAATTCTACTAGATGGTAAGAAGGGCAAACTTCACCTCCAGACTTGAACCTGCTACCTGTAGTGTCTCGCAAGGCTCAATCCTATCCCCATTACTCTTCAACCTTTAAATGGAACCCTTAACTACTGGAAAACAGAGGTATCAAACATGTCTATATGTGGGAGACATGCAATTCTACCTAAAATTCCCCTCACTCAATGAGATCGCACCCATCAAGGGGGGCTTGGAAAAGATTGACACTTGGGCGACAGACAACTCCCTGTAACTCAACTCTCACAAATCGAATTCCTGCTAATCTCCAGCAATTCCTACTAAAGGATCGAACCAACCCTAATTGCAATGCTAACAGGCTGTGGCTACACACCCCTCCGACTACTGCTAGACCGCTTGGATTTCTCATTGACAGCACCTCTCACTCCAACCACACATCAATTAATTATCCTAATCTGCCAATTTCCACTTGCGTCAACTGAAAAGAATAAAGCATCTACTCTCCAAGGATCAATTAAATACTGCTGCTCATGCACATGTGACCTCTAGTACAGGTGCAGGCGATGCTGTCCTAGCAGAACTCCCTATTAACACCCTACTTCCGCCAGTTTGTCAGATCGCGGACGAAAAAAGGATTCAACCCTGTCTCCCCATTACTTAGAGATATCTAATGAATCCCTCCCCAGGCCTGAATTAAATTCACAATATGCTACATTACATTCAATAGGCAGACCTAATTATCTATCTGATCTTGTAACAATTTCCTGTGGATCAAGAAACATAGCAAGGACTATCTCTTGCTCGAACCTCCTAAATTCAGAACATTGCTAGCTCAAAGACAAACTTTCTCTGGATCCACCCTCCCATCTCAAGTAAGACCGGCTCGAGACATGCTATCCTTCCGAACACTCGACTCTCCAGGTCACAAGATACCTTACGGATGGACACGCTGCACAGCTCTAATGATCTCCAGGAGACCAGGCCAATGCAATGTAGAGCCTGGCCTACAATCTACGCATCCCTATCCCGCCCCCAATTCTTTGGTCTGCTTGCGTCACAAAACTTTAACGCTTTACTCTAGTCTCTCTTCACATTGTCCTGTTCCTTACTCCTGACCCTGCACTTTGTTTGAATACTCTCTAGTTTGGCCTGCTCGCTTGTGTAGTTAATAGTTCTCTTTACAGCGCAGGTATGCCCTTTAAGTGAAATGGTGGTATAGACAAAAAACCCACATAAATAAATGCCTTCGGGTCTTTAGGTCTGCACAAGTGCATTTGGGCGGTCAGGGTTGCTATTCCAATTTAGAAGAGTTCTGTTTCAATCTTTATGTGTAGTCTAGGCGACAATTCCTAGGAAATGACTGGCAGAGGGATGAAAGAACTCAAATGAAGTAGGAATCCCTGTTGAAATGCAGCTCAGAGTTGTGCTGGACACTAGAGGGTCAAAGAAATGCAGGAAATGAAATGTCAAGTTAAAAAGCTCAATTTCCAAAGGTTCTCTTAGAACAATATTAAAAGAAAATGTATGCTTAAAGTAACGAGTCAGTGTGTTGGAGAAGGACCTTCCTGATAACAAGACACAGAATTAGAGGCTAAAACAGGGCAGGGACATTCCGACTCCTCACTAAAATACTGTCCATGACCACAAACCTCATGCCGATGTATCTTAAGTGTACTGAAGTCTGTGTCTGACTTGTGGGCAGCGTGGCTTGGCCCGCGCCGCGCTGACTCCCGTTGGGCCTGGCTCACTGGGCGTTGCCTGTGCTAACTTGGGAGCCTGAGTGGTGGCGTGGGGTGAGTTGGTCCTGAGCTGCCTTATCCTGCACCCCGCGTTCCAGCAGAGACGCGGGAGCTGGCTTTGGGGCTGCGGGTGTCACTCGGTCCGCGCCTGCTCTGGTGGCCTAGGTTGTGCACAGTCCAACACTCACTAACAGGAAGGCTTAGTGGATCCTCTCCCCCCGGCGAACTGACAAGGTGCTAGTCTTGCTACGTGCACAGTTGGGGCTCACATCAAACTACAGGAGCTGCGGGTTGATAAATCAGGCATGGAGAACAGCACCACAGTCATCAGCTAAGTCCATTATTACTGTGCTGGTATCCCACTTCGGCCTAGTACGGCGTGAGCCTACGGAACCAGGAATTGAGACTACTGTTGCCGATTGCCCTCAGCCTGCCTTGGGGAACCTAAGACTTACCTCTGATCCCCACCTGCTGATAGCGTGGTGGAGAAGTGTAACCCAGGTTGGCGAATCTGGCGAGCACCTCCTTGTGACACACGCCTGAAATCTCAGTTACCTTCTACAACACGCAAACTAGAACAGTAAATACAGCGACCTGTGCTATATACACACAAGGGGTAAAAACTATCACACTAGTGCTAATACCCTGCATAAGCCCTTTATCAACTACACTCTTCGGTGCTACTGCTTGGGTGTGTGACAGACATCGCAATGGGTAAGACAGACCCCAAACAGCCTAAGCTCCCTTTTGAGCATAAACGCCTGACTAGAACCAACGAAGCGGGACAGGAACTTGACAATGCCCAGGGCTCCAGTGTCCACGCAGAGCAACAGGAGGAAGATATCCGCACTATCTTGCTAGACGTGCGCTCCAGTATCAAAACAGTTGACAACAAGATAGACGCTCTTACCTCAAGACTAGATACGGTGAAGAAACGCGTAGATGCACATGAAGGCAGGTTGGACATCCTGGAGAACAGACTGTCGGACACCCAGGATTCTACTACAGAATCTAGAGCGCAAATCCTTAGTATGGAAAAAGTGTTAGACGTAATAAACGCGAAAAATGAGGATTGGGAGGCGTGGTCTAGACGCAACAACCTACGGATTACTGGGCTGCCGGAATCGACTGCTATTCAGAAAATGGAACCCTACATAGAAGACCTACTGCGTGACTTATTTGGGCCTGTACTCTCACATGTTATGATTGTCGAAAGGGCGCACCGCTCATTGGGCCCTAGACCGCCGCTGGGAGCTGCGGCACATCCAATTATCGCGCGCCTCTTGAACTATAGGGACCGAGACGCCATACTCAGAGCAGCCAGAGACAAGAGCCCCAAACTCATCAAGGCAACACTCTTTCCTTTTTCCCCCCCGACTACACGCCTGCTGTTCAGGCGGCACGCAGGGAATTCATTCCAGCGAAGCGTGTCTTGCAGAATGCTTCTGTCTCCTATGCAATGTTATATCCCGCCAAGCTTAAAATCACATTTGAGGGAAAGGCACAATTCTTTACTGACGCTAAATCGGCCCTTAAATATGCCAAACATACAGGTGCAAGGAAATCGCCCTCGCTTTCTTCACAACAAGTCGCTTCAGAACAGAACCTAAGTGACAATGATTAGAATCTTAATCAAATGGCCTTGCGTTGTATAACATAAGTGATTTACGCTTGCGTTCACTACTATAACGTTGTTTGCTAGTTCAATTGCAGTGACGTAGAGTTCGTGTCTTGTGGTATTATAAAACTGTAAAGTTTACTCTATTTTTGTTGCTAAACTTTGTACTACTTATACATGCCTGGCCACCCTGCCTCACGGCAGGTTGTCGCTGACGTCCCTAGCCCCACAGGGAGATCTCCAATGTGTTTCTGTTTTTTCCTAAGGGTTTTTCGGGAGGGGGTGGGTAGACATGCGTCACAACCTGTTTGGGAGGTTGATGTGGGAGGGGGGGGTAATGGGAATACGGTATACTCATGCGCATGGCCCTCAGCTGCACAGTATATGCTTGAAGTGCGAAGTGCACTGGTGTTGTCTAATGTCTATGTTACCTTTTTATTCTCACTACAAGTACAGCACGGCAATGTAATCTGTTTTCCAATATACAAAGTTTTAATGTCAGTTTATGCTACACTTTACAACTCCTGCACAACCCGCTCATTTTGCAACAAAATGACAGAGACCAAATTCTTAACCTGGAATATCCGTGGGCTTAATGATTTTAAGAAAGCACGACTGATCCACACATACTTGAGTAGACATCGTATAGATATTTGCTTTCTCCAAGAAACCCATCTGAAATATGACTCTAACCCTAAATTGAAAAATAGATATTGGAGGGAAATACATTCGGCTCCTTATTCAAATTACGCTAGGGGTGTCTCAATACTGATTAGGCGCGGCCTTGGCTGGTCAACGACACATATACAGACAGACCCTGAGGGACAGTTCATTATCCTAACGGGTACCCTTATGACAACTAAGGTTATTTTAGTAGCATTATATGGCCCAAATGAGGATGACCCACAGTTCTTTCTCACTGTATGGGCTAGGATAGCGGCATTGGGCGGAGATACGATCATTTGGGGGGGGGACTTCAATGCCACTCTCAATCATGAACTGGACAGAGTTGGGGCAGCTCGCAACCCACACGTCAGGGCAACTATGCAACTGAACAATATTATACGGGAGCACAACCTCACAGATATTTAACGAAGCAGAAATCCAACCCTGAGGGAGGGAACGTGTATTACCTCGCACCACAATGCATGGTCCATGATAGACTACTGGTTAGTCACATGCGATATTGCCGCGTGGACCTTAGAAACGACACACTTTGCACGTACACTATCGGACCATGCCCCGGTGCTTCTACACTGGAAGATACCGCACACGCTACCCCGTGCATTCAGCTGGCGCCTGCCTCCGCATGCGTTTCTAGATACCGTATTTTAGGAGATTAGAACTGATATTACGCAATACTTCTCCACTAATGAAGGGACGTGGACTCCTCATCGACGCTCTGGGAGGCGTTTAAGGTAGTGATACGTGGGGCTTGTATTTCCAAACAGTCAGGGGTGTTGCACTCTATTAGGACCACTATAGCTAAACTTGAACAGGAAATTAAAGCTGCGGAACAACTGTTCTTCCAGACTAGGGAATCGAGGCATTTAGCCACTGTGCGGGTGAAAATCTCTGAATTCGAGGTAGAGGCAGACAGGGAGACACGTTTTTTAGGAAAGCACTCTAGGGCACGCAGCTATGGGGAGGGTGACAGGCCTGGCAAAACCCTTGCTAATGCACTCAGACAGCGCACCTCTCCGGGCTTTATAGCTGAACTGCTAGATGAGGATGCATCCCTTGTCAGAGGTCAAGAAGCTATGCACACACACCTTACTAAATACTACTCCTCACTTTATACAGCGACACAGAAGGCACCCCACCCTGAACTAGAGGAATACTTCGAATCCATTGAACTACTGTGGGCTGAGTGATGCCCATATAGAATACATGGATGAACCTTTTTCAATCGAAGACATCACACAGGTTATTAATGGCTTACCTGGGGAGAAAGCGCCAGGGTTAGATGGCCTAACTACCACGTTTTATAAAACCTATGCGTAGGAGCTAGCACCTCGGCTGTTAGGTGTATATCAGGAATCGTTAGAAAGGGGAATTCTCCTGCCATGCGTGAGGCAGCCATCATCTCCCTTTTAAAGCCAGACAAAACGCCCAACCTATGTGACTCATATAAACCCCTGTCGTTGATAAATGTGGATGCAAAGGTCCTAGCAAAACTAATAGCTAATAGATTACAACCGTTGTTGCCACTTATTGCTAGGCCGGACCAGTCGGGTTTTATCCCGGGTAGGTCAACTGCCCACAATTTGCGCACTTTTTTCGCTGCAGTGCACCACATAGACCCCAAACTGCCCGCTGCTGCGGTGTTTCTTGATGCAACTAAGACGTTTGATTCCTTGGAGTGGCCCTTTTTATTCACTGTCCTACCTAGACTAGGATTTAGTCCCAATTTCATCAAACTGATAGGTTTGCTCTACACTAGACCCGCAGCTCGTCTCAGAACAAATGGCCTCATATCTGAACCATTTGATATAACCCGTGGAACAAGACAAGGATGCCCGCTCTAGCCACTGCTGTTTGCAGTGGCAATGGAGCCCTTGGCGGCAAGAATCCGACAGCACCACAACACACGGGGTTTGATCTTCACGGATAGGAGTCTCATAATTTCTATATATGCAGACGACATAACACTATATATTCGCAAACCAGATGACAAACTTCACCCTGTACTGAGGGAAGTCCTTCGCTATGGGGGATGTCTGGCATACAGATAAATTGGTCAAAATCCTCTATCTTACCCTTGATTGACGCCCCCTTGGAAACTCACTTAGAATTCCCGCTCAAATGGGCCGATAATGCAGTTAAGTATCTTGGGGTGTGGCTTAGCAGAGACTTACAAGAAATATGGCGACTGAATTTCGGAAACCTACTAAATTGGTTGGAACAAAAGGCGAAATTCTGGACTGCTCTGCCTCTATCGCTGGCCGGCAGAATTGCTATCACTAAAATGATAGTTCTCCCTACATTTTTATAGCTTTTTGTTAATATCCCCATACCACTGACTAAAGCCTTCTTTAATTCCCTGCGTTCTGCAGTGATTGCCCTGGTGTGGGCAGGTAGACAACCCAGAGTGAGCTGGGAACTGCTAACACGTCCACTATCCCGAGGAGGGATGGGGGCGCCCTACTTTGAACTATACGCGCTTTGTGCGCAAGCCCAATTCCTCCATTTTTGGATATATCCCATCCCATTTCAACCGCACGTGGCCATCAAAACGGATGTGGCTGATCCCACTCCCCTTCATGCGGCTGTATATACACCATACCGTAGATCGGTAAACAAAATTAACACTGTTGAAACCATTTTGCATGGGCGTGGGAAGTGTTAAGGAAACTGGTTGGGACTCCCCTGCTTTACGCGCCCTCCACCTCAGTCGCACATCACCCACATTTCCCCTTTCTTCATGACAGGGGTTCCATAGAGCGGGCGCGGAATATGGGAATCTCCACTTTAGGTGACCTATATCCGCAAGATACCTTTTTGGTTCAGCCGCTGGGACAGGCAGATGCTCAGTTACCCATCCTAGATTTACTCTTATACTTTCAGTTCTGAGAAACTTGCAAGAAAATGCACACAACGTTCCCGGCCCCCCCAGCTACTATGGAGCCTCTAGAACACCTACTAGCTACACCATCATCACGTAGATTAATCACTAGATTATATAAACACACGCAAACACACACCCCATGGGATGCCCCGAAAGCGCTCCCACAATGGAGAGCGGACCAAGACGAACTCCCCACGGACGAGCAATGGTCGTTTTGCTGCTCACAACTAAGATATTTATCTCCGAACTATAAATTAAGACTTATTCACTTCAAGTTCCTACATAGGATGTATCGCACTCCTATGCAATTATATAAACTAGGGCTGCGCCAAGACTCGCGTTGCTGGAAATGCAAAAGTGAAGCAGCTGCATTTCTACATATAGCGTGGAGTTGCCCACTAATTGCTGAATACTGGGAAGGTGTCTATGACACCATACAAGCTGTTACTGGGGTGTTGCTGGAATGTACTCCCATGGTGGCACTACTGGGTTATGTGGAGACAGTCCCACCTGAGATACGTCGCCTGGTGGCAATGATGTTACTACTTGCGAAACGTAGGCTGGCCATACACTAGGGTGCTCCCAGGGTCCCCCGGATTGCTGCTTGGGTGAAGGATATAACTTACTGCCAGGAACAGCTGGCAGCGCTCTGGGATCTTATGCCCGCAGCATCCCGCCCGCGGGACATATGGGAACCTTTCCACACCTGGCTTAGAAGCCGTGACGTTGATCTCCCAGATGATGCACATCCAGCACCTGTGACCTCCCCGTTGCGATCCACCCAATAGCCGCCTCAGCACTTGACACTTTGAATGACTGTTCCTCACATATATGGTCTGTCTGCTTGGTGGCGCCTGAGGCGGTCAGTCATGATCATCCCCCCACTCCCTATGTCAAGAGTCTACATTAAATAGTATATTTAGCCTATCAACGACACATTAATTTCTTGGTCATTGCAACTATTGGAAACAGATTGTTATAGAATATAAATGTTGTACTTCACTGTTGTATTTTACATCTTCATCTCCTTCAAAAGGTACAAGACGAAATGGAGAAATGTACTTGATCTTTATTGGACATTGTTATGTCATAGCTTCGATGTTGTGACACTTTCGAAAAGTAATCTGTTGCGTTACCATGTACTTACATCTGTGTTTCATGTATGCCTGAACAAACTTAATTAAAAAAAAGAAGAAAAAAAAGTCTGTGTCTGACTATCAACTGAACGCCTGACCTGGTGCAGGATGGGCACAGGACCCGCTCCCACAATGCAATACTCATTGGAGGAGTCCGAGACGTCAGAAGCAGCTCTGGGATTTAAACCAGTTGAGTACTGGCACTCATACAGAGCCAACATAGCTAGGAATCAAGAGTGATGTCAGTACACGTGCGACAAAGAATTACTAGGTACATAGGGTATGATATAAGACCACGTACATCAACGGAGAGGAATGAGCGATTCAAGATTACCATTACATAGGGTATGATACAAGACCACGTACATCAACGGAGAGGAATGACCGATTCAAGATTACCATTACATAGGGTATGATACAAGACCGCGTACATAAACGAAGAGGAAGGAGCGATTCAAGATTAACATTACATAGGGTATGATACAAGACCACGTACATAAATGGAGAGGATAGGGTATGATACAAGACTGCGTACATTAATGAAGTGGAAGGAGCGATTCAAGATTGCCATTACATACTGTCTGATACAAGACCGCGTACATAAATGGAGATGAGGGATCGATGCAAGATTACTATTACATAGGGTATGATACAAGACCGCGTGCATCAACGGAGAGGAAGGATCGATTCAAGATTACCATTACATAGGGTATGATACAAGACCCTGTACATAAATGGAGAGGAAGGAGCGATTCAAGATTACCATTACAGAGGGTAGGATACAAGACCGCGTACATAAACGAGAGGAAGGAGCGATTCAAGATTAACATTACATAGGGTATGATACAAGACCACCTACATAAATGGAGAGGAAGGAGCGATTCAAGATTACCATTACATAGGGTATGATACAAGACCGCGTTCATAAATGGAGAAGAAGGTGCGATTCAAGATTACCATTACATAGGATATAATACAAGACCGTGTGCATCAACGGAGAGGAAGGATATATTCAAGATTACCATTACATAGGGTATGATACAAGACACTGTACATAAATGGAGAGGAAGGAGCGATTCAAGATTACCATTACATAAGGTATGATACAAGACCCAGTACATAAATGAAGAGGAAGGATCGATGCAAGATTAACATTACATAGGGCATGATACAAGACCGCGTACATAAACGAAGAGGAAGGAGCGATTCAAGATTAACATTACATAGGGTATGAATGTATAATACAAGACCACCTACATAAATGGAGAGGATAGGGAATGATACAAGACCGCATACATAAATGAAGAGGAAGGAGCAATTCAAGATTACCATTACATAGGGTAGGATACAAGACCACATACATAAATGGAGAGGATAGGGAATGATACAAGACCATGTACATAAACGAAGACGAAGGAGGGATTCAAGATTACTATTACATAGGGTATGATACAAGACCGCGTACATAAATGGAGAAGAAGGTGCGATTCAAGATTACTATTACATAGGGTATCATACAAGACCGCGTGCATCAACGGAGAGGAAGGATCGATTCAAGATTACCATTACATAAGGTAGGATACAAGACCGCGTACATAAACGAAGAGAAAGGAGCGATTCAAGATTACCATTACATAGGGTATGATACAAGACCCTGTACATAAATGGAGAGGAGAAGGTATGATACAAGATTGCATACATAAACGAAGAGGAAGGAGCGATTCAAGATTACCATTACATAGGGTAGGATACAAGACCACATACATAAATGGAGAGGATAGGGTATGATACAAGACCACATACATAAACGAAGAGGAAGGAGCGATTCAAGATTACCATTACATAGGGTATGATACAAGACCGCGTACATAAATGGAGAGGAAGGATCGATGAAAGATTACCATTACATAGGGTATGATACAAGACCGCATACATAAATGGAGAAGAAGGAGCGATTCAAGATTACCATTACATAGGGTATTGTTAATATTGGGGGGCCCTTTTGTCTGTATATTTTAGCATTAGCGAAACCATCTTGTAATCTGGACGCCATTTTATTTGATAATCGAACCTGCTGCTTGGTTATTTTTGAGAAACGGCCCTTGGTAAGTTTCGTTTCCCACGGTTGAGCTTTTTCTTTCTATAATTGCAAGTGTCCTCGCTAGTGCATGCCTTTCTTGTTAGATGGAGCCTTTCTCCCACCTGTCTGGTAGGGAGGATAGGCCAGACGACCTTGGGCAGTAGATAGCCTGTGCCCGGCTGCAGAATCAAAACTTATGCTCTGTACCCCCATTGTATTACGACACCTGCTAATGTTTTTCCATAGTAGACGGGTCTTTGTGGACTTTGCAACGTACATAATGTAATTGTATGCTTACGGGGTTCAGTCCCTCGACAGCCATCCCAAGAGGCTGGTCAGACTGGGCTCTGCTGCAGTGTAATTTCAATAAATATCTGGTTTGTATTCTCTACTGTCTGACCGACTCTTCATTTGTAGGAAGGCAGAGAAGGTGGTCGTCAGTGACTCGAGTGGCCCCTTTCGGGTCACTTCCTCCAGGTGGTGCCCGAACAGGGACTCCATCGGGTGACTGCATCCTCGCCCGCGGACGGGTGAGGAGGACGGGGCCGCGTTGGGTCGGATAGGCGGATCGGGGGACACCTGCAAGATAGAGTTTCGCACTCGCAGCTGCCCCGCCTGTCTTATCGGGCGGTGCCCTGCCCAGTGGTCATCCCGACTGGGGTCCTGAATGGCGAAACCCTTGGATCTGACCGTTTGGTCCGAAGAGTCGGCAGTGGAGAATAAATTTGTTTGACCTGTGTGCACCAGGTGAGCTTATTTGGTTCTTTTGTTGTCATGACGTTTGTTTGACGGGTACTTTGGTTGGCCTAAGAATCAGTTTTTGACAAGCGCTTGCATTTGATTTTGAAGATTCTTTTTGAAACATGGTACCATTTTGTTAATTTGTGATTGATGCAGCCTGCGGAAGCGATTTTTGGTAAAGGTATGAGTACATTTTTGTGTGATTGTGTGGTGAATGTGTTTCTTTGTGTGAACAGAATGCCTTGTTGGAGTAAGTTGTGTTGTGTGAGGTGTCGTTGTTCTGCTGATGCTCGATTGGAGGAAAAACAGCCCGCACCTGCGGAAGGCACTCCAAATTATGAGATGTATGTCAAATACGGACTTGGCCCTATTATATTTAGTACATTAAGGCACAAATGTACCAGGGACAATGCTGAATTGCAGTGGCCATCTACAGGCACCTTTGATGAGCAGAAATGGAATTATTTGGAAGAAAAATTGTTTGCTAAACGTAGCAGGCAGTCGATGTTTGATTATCTTCAGGTGTGGCGGAAGGAAGCTAAACAGAGACGGCTGAGGGCGGAAAGGGAGGCACGGAGGAAGAGAACGCAGACACCGACTCAGAAAGCAGTGGCGCATGATAAAGAGAAAGTGGAGAAGGGTATAGAATGTGCAGATAGGAGGTTTCGATTGCAATGTGATAAGTCTTATGTTATTAGAGAGGAAGCAGACACTTTTATGGAAGAATTATTGGAAGACAGACCGCCTCCCCCTTATGCCCCGAATAGAATATATCCTGTTGTTCCACAGCCCTTGTCATCTGCCTCTGCCCCACCCTGTTCCTGCTGTTTCTGGTATTGATCAAAGTGCTTCGGTTCCGGCATCACCAACTTCTTCTTTGGCTCCGTCCCCCACAGTCACTGCGACTGCCAGTCCTCCTTTCACCCCTGTTGTTACGACGTCACTTTCTCCTTCACAGACACTTACTACTCAGCCGATGTTGACCTTGATGCCCCCCTCTTCGATCGCTATGTTGTCCCTTTTTCTTATTCCTACCCCTTGTTAGATGCCGAGACACCGGTGCGTGGTCAAGACAATGGGGCTGTTGCAAAGGAGGGATTGGGACGGGTGTTGATTCGGTCTGATGTGGGAGATATGGAGAAAAATATGGTGGCCAATCAGGCTGCCCAGTGGGCCCGTAGTCCTATTTATGGTGTTGAAAATGTTTGGAGTGTGTTAAAGGATTATGAGCCATTTGTCCAGCAGCATGCCCTTAAGCATATGTCAGCCACTTTGATTGGACTATGGGAACAGTGTTTTAAAGGTGTTGCACCCCAGGCTATTTACGATATTAGGGACCTAGTATATGCCGCGGGCATGGCTCCCAATGAAGTTTTTGCTAGTGTTACCACATTGATTGGATATCGAGGTAGATTGCATCAAAAATCCCCGACAACAATATCTCAGTTCCCGATGAGGGAAGTTCACCCCGTTTTTCACCCGGAGATACCAGAGTTACGTGATCAACATGATCAAGTGACTAGACAACGAGTAGAGGCCCGTTTTCAAGAACAATGGGTTTATACTCCATGGAAGAGGAGTGAAGTCCTCGCAATTAAGGCTCAGTTGCCTGACCCCAGGAAAAATCCTACTGCTTATTATAAAGAATTGACAGAGGCTGCTGCATCGACGGTAATGACGTTGGCAGATATTGAAATGTTTTTTGGCTTATTGGTACCAGTGGATATCTGGCGACAGGTGCATACTCAAAACCATGCCCTAGAATTGGGTGGTACTTGGGATGAGATTAAGGCGTGGGATAAGGAGAGGAAGCCTGGTGAAATGCCTAAGGCTGCGATCTTGGCTTTGCCAGATCGCATCATTACTTATTGGCACTCTTTTATTCCACCCTGGAAGGTGGATTGGGATAAGCTAGCCGCATGTCGTCAGAAGAAAGATGAGTGTGTCTGATTTTTTTACTCGGTTTGAAGGTGTGTTTTGGGATTTTAGTGGCCAGGATTTGTCCTTGGAAGGGGGTATAAGATTGTTTGTTAAAAGATTTGTCACAAATTTGTAACCAGAGATTGCAACACGGTTGCAGGCTGCCGAGAGCACGTGGACTACTTCTACCCCTTCAGTGATATTGAGTATGGCTCAATATTATGAGCATAGAGAGAATGAGGAGAAGGAGAAGGTGGAAAAGAAAACGAAGGAGTTGAAGACTAAGGTACTGATGCAGCAGGCAACCAGGGGGCAGGGACGGGGTCGAGGCATTGGACCGGCCAGGCAGCTTCCTCGTACGAGCCGGAGTGCTGTGCCTGTGGGCCCAAATCAATGTGCGTATTGCAAGGAGGAAGGGCACTGGCGCAGCGAGTACCTGGTTTTGCTGAAAAAGGTTGCAGCTCCGAGAGGACTGGGAGAGAGAGGGCGAGGACGTGGAGCAGCCAGTCAGGGTGGGTATCTGGCTACTGGAACGTCATTGGGCCGTACTGATCAGAATTATTTTGATGATGTGCGGAGCCGACAGTATTATCATGATGATTATGATTTGGATGAGGTGACGGGGATGTCTTCCATCTAGGACAGACAAGGACAGGGTAAGGGGCCAGTTCCGATACCTGTAGATCAGCATGGACCTTATATTAGTGTGGATTTGCAGGGCTCGGAGAAGAAATTTTTAGTGCCTACAGGAGCAATGAATAGTTCTGTTGCGAGGTCACTGGTCCCTGGGGCAGCCCTGTCTGGCCATAACAATGTTTCGGTTGGTTTTTCTGGTGTGCCGGTAGTAAGCCCCATCTCCAAACCCCTTGCTTTGACTATAGGCCCCTTTACCGTTGATTCGCCATTTTTACTAACATCAAATTGTGGAGAGAACCTGCAGGGATTAGATTTGTTGAAAAAGTTACATGCTACTATTTATTGTTCCCCGGATGGTGTCCATTTGACAATGGGTCCGAGTGTGGTTAGTACTACACAATGCTTGTCTAAAGATGCCCCCCTCCCAGTTGAGTGCAAGGATGTTCCATCTACGTTGTGGGCTACAAGTAATACAGATGTAGGACTTTTGCAAATACCTCCAATTTCTATTCAGGTCAAAGAAAACGCGATATTGCCTCATATCGTTCAGTATAAGATTTCGCACGCAGGTGAACAGGCATTGTTGTGTATAATACAAGATTTGATTCAGTCAGGAGTTGTTGAGGAGACAGCGGCGAATGTGTGCAATAGTCCCATCCTTCCTGTTCTCAAGAGGCCACCTTCGGGTTCTCCCGATGATGTTGCTGATGTTTATCGTTTTGTGATTGATCTGTGCGAAGTTAATAAAATAGTAGACCCTCAGTTCCCCGTGGTTCCGGACATTACTGCTCTTTTGACTATGATTCCTTCTTCTGCCAAATTCTTTTCTGTTATTGAATTGAAAAACGCTTTCTTTAGCATCCCTGTTCATCCAAATAGCAGGCATCTGTTCGGGTTCTCCCTGGCAGGTCGTAGTTTTAGATTTTGTCGGGTTCCTCAGGGCTATACTGAGAGTCCTAGTATATATAGCCAGGCTCTGAAGGGTTAATTGGACTCCCTTACCCTTCCCCCAGGTAATGTATTGCTACAGTATGTGGACGATCTTTTGATTGCGTCCGATACTGAAGAAGGATGTAAAGCAGCCACAGTCAAATTGTTGCTGCATTTGGCTCAACATGGACACAGGGTGTCCCTTTCCAAATTCCAATATTGTCGACAGGAGATCACCTACTTAGGTCACCTACTGTCGAAGGAGGGTCGGAAACTAACTCCTGAACGTATTAATGCCATAATTACCATGCCTGTTCCAAAGACCCAAAGGGATATACGAGCCTTCATTGGTATCACTTCCTATTGTCGTCATTGGATACCCAATTTTGCTTTATTAACGAAGCCCCTGCTATATCTAACAACTAAAGATGTGCATGAACCCTTGCCTTGGACGCCTGAATGTCAACAAGCTTTTGAGTAATTGAAGGTTGCACTTTGCTCGGCTCCTGTGCTTGGCACACCTGATTACAACAAGCCGTTTGTGTTCTATGTACACGAGTCGGCCAGTTGTGCGCTGTCTTAACACAGGCCTTTGGAGGTAAGCAGAGGCCGTGTGCGTATTTTTCTGCTGTGCTTGATCCCGTCGCGAAAGCCCTCCCGAGCTGTTTAAGAACGACCGTGGCCGTCTCTATTCGACAATCGGCAGGGATTGTTCTTGATACTGATCTAACAGTTATGGTACCTCATGCTGTGGATACGCTTTTGAACAGAACAAAGACACAGCACCTTACCAGTGCACGTCTGATTGGCTATGAGCTAACCCTTTTTGCACCACATATTACGATCAAACGATGTGCCACTCTGAATCCTGCCACGTTACTACCCCTCCCTTCGGAGAGTGAGGAGATAGACATACATGATTGTATGTTTCGAACCGAGGAGGAGACGAATGGACGGGTAGACTTGACTGATGCTCCCTTATTTGACCCCCAAGGGGAACTATATGTCGATGGTTCTTGTTTTAAATTACCAGACGGCACCACAACTGCTGCTTATGTGATCACAACACTGCACACGATAGTTGAGACATCACGAGTCCCCTATCAGTCGGCCCAAGCTGCAGAGCTGGCAGCTCTAATTCGGGCCTGTGAGTTGAGTCAGGGACTGGCGGTTAATATTTACACTGACAGCCAGTATGCCTTTGGAGTCGCTCATAATTTTGGGCGGCTCTGGGCAGAGAGAGGATTCCTTACCTCCCATGGCTCGAAGATTCAGCATGGCCCTTTGATAAATAGACTTTTGTCGGCGTTGACCCTGCCCAAGAAACTGGCAATAGTGAAGTGTAGCGCTCACAAAGCAATTACTGATGATGTGGGGAGGGGGAATGCTTTTGCGGACCAAACAGCTAAAGAGACGGCCCGATCTAAGATGAAAAAGATGTTTGTAGCAGGTCCTGCTAGATGGGTGCCAGAAGCTACGATGTTTGAGGACACACTAGATAGCGTGAAAGAAATCCAGAGCGAGGCGACGGTTGAGGAATTAGCAATATGGCAGGAAAGTACAGCGCAATTGGATGATGATGGGTGCTGGATAGATAAGTCAGGGAAACAGAGTTGGATGTTGCCAGATGCATATGTTCTCCCCATAGTTACTATGGCTCATGGACCAGCTCACATTAGTGCTAGGGGTATCTGTGAGTTGCTCGACCCGGTATGGCAGAATGATAATATTCCAAAGACGGCTGCCCATTTGGTAAAACATTGCATGGTGTGCATGCTGTATAATCCAGGGAAGGGCACACTTACACCTCCTGGTAATTTTGCACCCCCTTCTTTCCCTTTTGAAGTCCTGCAAATGGACTTCATTGAGATGGAACGGGTGAACAATTTGAAGTATGTGTTGGTGGTGGTTTGTGCATTCAGTAAATGGGTTGAGGCTTATCCTACCAAGGAGAATACAGCTCTGGCGACGGCGAAAGCTCTTTTGAAGGAGTTTTTCCCTCGCTTTGGTTTTCCCCGTTTGATTTGGAGTGACACCGGTAGTCATTTTAATTCGAAAGTCATTCAGTTAGTGTGCGATGGCTTACACATCAAGAAAAAGCTTCATGCTGCGAATCACCCCCAGTCAGCAGGTTTAGTTGAGAAGTACAATGGTACTCTCAAACTAAAGATGGCCAAAATTCAGGAGAGTACAGGGTTGAAGTGGCCAGATGCTTTACCATTGGCTTTGCTGTCGACGAGAGTTACAGCCCATACTAGAACAGGGTTGTCCCCCTATGAGTTTGTCTTTGGTAGGACCGCTAATGTCTGGGGAGTTCCAAGACCCCGTCACTTCTCCGAGATAGATCACCCGTTGTTGATAGATTATTTGTACGAATTGACTAAAAATTTGCGTTCTATTCATCAGCAGATTCAAGAGGCCTTGCCATCTGCTACAGAGGGACCCGGCCACGACCTTCGGCCTGGGGATTACATCTTGATTCGTCATTTTCAGCGCAAAGGCAGCCTGGAGCCCCGATGGAAGGGGCCTTTCCAGATCCTCCTTGCCACACGCACCGCAGTGAGAGTGGACGGCCGGAAGAATTGGATCCACTCCACACACTGTAAGAAGGTGCCACTCCCTCTGCCGTATGATCAGTGGAGGATCGACGGCATTGGGGACTCTGAGACGGAGAAGGTTCCCCGCTTCATTCCTTTCTCCGATGCCAGAATAACGCGGGCACCCTCTGAGGAGGAGAGTGATGCAGTTCTGAATGAAACAGTGCCACCTGAGGTTAAGGCCAGCCAAGAGCTCCAGTCAGCTGGCCCGTCTGTGTTTGAATCCGAATAAGTCAATACCGCTGAAAGTGAACGTTTGTTTCTTGAGCCCTCTGTTCCTAGAGTTGTTAAGTACAATTTGCGTCCCCGACGAAGGAACAGTGCACCAAAGGAAAAGTCAGATTAGTAGGGATGGACTTCATGGATGAAGAATAGGGACAATAGAGCAGGGACAGGGAGATTGGTGCATTGTTCGAGACACTGGACAGGATAAGTTTGGGGTGTTTTCCCAGGAGGGAGGGTACCCTATCATGAAAGAAGTGGGTTTTCCTCTGCAAGGGCTGCAATCGTGTAGCTCCAACGAGAAGTGCTCAATAGCACCACCGTGGATGAACAATAGGAGCCTGCCAGCAAGGCTCACAGGAGAAGAAAAACGGACGCTGGAAAGAAGATTGTTTGTTTGGTTTCATTAAGGCTATATTAATAGTACCTTTTCATTCTGCTATCATGCATCTTTTTGGCAGGCCAATGATTGATGAAAAACAGCCATTGGGTTTTGTTGTTTTACCCCGATCATCATGGGTGAAGCAGCGGAGAGTGCTATTCCTTCTTTTTGCTATTCTGCTGATGATTATTTTTGTGGGGTTCTTTGGGCGTTAGAATATGCAAGTAACTCGCCTACTCCTGACAATGATATCTTTTTCACACGAAGACGAAAAAGAATTATTTCTAATAATGTCTTTCTATTTACTCATAAGAGATTTTTTGGTAATGGTGTTGCTTGTTATCCTACTGAATCTGTAACTAGCCTATGGACTGCTTACCCTTTGTCTTTGATAAATTATACATACTCTAAGCCGACAAATTTTGTTGAGGTAAAAGGGAGTTTGGTTTTGGCTACCCAGGGCCATGCTTGTACCATCGTAAGCCCACAGGAACAGGTTACCCCAGTTGCGACAATAATACGTATTGTGATAACTTCTATTTGGAAGAGCAAAATATTACGTTGGTGGGTTGGCATTATAAAGAAGTGACGGCTCCCCGAAAAGCTGGCTATTAGACTGCTTGTTGCCCCATCATAAATAGTACTGATACCATATTGTATATCAATTGCTCTGGGGTGATCATATCCAAAGAGACATTCCCTTTGAAAGGCTCAAAGGGTTCTGACACCATTACAGGTAATTCTCGCTATTCAGCTGTGAACTATGACAGGCCAATATATGCCCATCCTGGGTTCTTCTTTTTAACTAATGGAACGTACTCAAATGTTCATAAAGGCACCAATGATGTAGCTCTTGGGATGGTGCTGCCCCTGGGGGTCCCTTGCAAATATGCCCACAGACAGGTAAAATGGGTGAAGAGAACACTTACAAAGGAATTTTGCGAAGGAGTGACGGATATTGAGATCAATAGTTACAGTAATGGTATTACTTTTGGTTATATCCTGTCTGCTATTTTCACATTAGGGGGAATGGCTATGAGTAGGACTGAAAAGGCACGGGAATATTTTGGCTGTAAATTGCAGATATTGTCAAATACCACAGTAGCAGCATTACGTGACATCACCATTCAATTAGAGAGTATGAGGATCTATTCTGAACAAACCAGGTATGCAGTGGATTTTATTTTAGCAGAAAATGGTGGTGCATGTGCAGTTATTGGCGATCAGTGCGTAGTGGGCATAACGAATATGGAAAATTATAACACCAAGCATATCTTGGACATTATTGAGAATGTCAAAGGTATGGAACCAGGTAATTGGAGTTGGTCCCTTTTTGGAACATGGGGGTGGCTAATAGAACAAGCATTGGCATAGCCAATAGGTCTCGCCTTTGGGACCTTATAAGTGTTTAGCCATGCAACAGTTGATGTTGTTGCACCAAGGATATTGTGCTGGATAACTAAACACTTATAAGGTCCCAAAGGCGAGACCTATTGGCTATGCCAATGCTTGTTAGCTCTCTTAACAACACGGGGACCTCCCAGCCTGCTTCATCCACCAACCGTCTCTGAAGCTGTGCTGTCCGCTCCCTAGAACGCAAAGCTGCCTTTCAAGAATGCCACGACAACGCCCTCGAGACCGCTGTGGTTACATAGGGCAGGCTGCAATTACACAGGTCACAACAGAAACTCTGTCCTATTACTACACAGTGGCAACCACCATTGTATAATATATGCACACAAGCATGCATGCTCAGATTGAAACATGTTAAGTAAACTACACTGCTGTGCAATGGAGGGTAGCTGGACAAATTAATATGTGTCACAAGATGTAGTGTTTATTTTCTGCCTTGCCTCCTGGCACGTTTGATAGTTTTGGTGATGGTGGGTCACAAGGTGGGGGGCAGGAATGCTAGAGCTGGACCCTCTAGAGATGCCATTGACTTGGAGAGACACACTGAAAGAGGTAGAAGGAGAGGATGTAGCCTAACGGCTAGAGCTGTCGACCCTGAAGCTCGGGAACCAGGCTAGAGTCTTTGCACTCAACATCCTGTGATTCTGGGCAAATCACTTAATCGCCCCGTGCCTAACAAAATGAATGTGTCCCTCTGTGACACAACTGGTGCTCATGTAAAGCGCACTGATACCTTCGCGTCGTGTTCGCGCTATATAAAACTCCCCAAGAAATAAGTCTGGGGGAGGCAGATTGAAGAAGACCGTAGGAGGAAGAGTGAAACAAACTGAAAGAGGCAGAGTGAAAGAGACGAAAAGAGGGAGCGAGGAAGAGGCTGGAAGTGGCAGAGTGAAACAGACTGGGAGGCAGAGATTACGACTAAACCGCGGGATTCGAGGAACTGTACAGGAAGAGACACTTTCTGCAAGAGAGCAAAAGGCACAAGACAGAGTAAGGTGGTGCGCGAAGAGAGATGACAGAAAATAGACAAAGGAGCCAGAACAATTTATTTTATTTATTTATTTATTTACTAATTTTGTACAGCGCATAGCTGCCCCAGCGACGGGCGTCCCAGCGCTACCCAAGGACACAGACAGGGGACGGAAGGAAGATGTCAAAAGGAGCTAACCCGAAAAAGCCAGGTCTTTATGGCTTTCCTGAACTCTAGATAGTTCTGCAGTTCTCTGATCCCAAAGGAAGGGAGTTCCAAAGCCTAGCTGCTAACACCTTAAACGAACGGCCCCCGGCTCTGGCTCTAAAAACTCGGGGGATACAAACTAGCCTTTTATCTGTGGAGCGGAGAGATAGAGTTGGAATGTACGGCACTAGCAGATTCGCAAGGACCTTCGGGGCTCGATGGTTCAGAATTTTATGGGCCACACATAAGGTCTTAAACTGGATTCTTCTATCCACTGGCAGCCAGTGAAGCCTGGACAGAGAGCTAGACACTGAGCAGGATCTTGGAAGTGCCAGCAAGGTACGAGCGGCTGCATTTTGTACTCTTTGAAGTCGCCGGATACAAGATTTATTGACCCCCAAATACAGGGAATTTCCATAGTCCAATCTTGACAGGATCGTGGCCTGCAGGATGGTCTGGCGGACAGAGGGGTTGAAGAAGCCCAGCAAGGGTTTAAGACCTCTCAAAAGCCCAAAGCAGGTCCCTGCCACAGACTTAGCTTGTAGATCAAAGGACAAACTACTGTCAAACCAAAAACCCAAATTCTTGACCACCTCCTTTGGTATCGGGGCTGGTTTGAGTTCCTCCGGCCACCACTGCTCGGACCACAGATCCCGGTCTTTACCCAACAGAAGAATTTCGACTTACTGGCGTTAAGCTGCAGGAAGTTGACTGTCATCCAGTTAGCAACTGCCTGCATATCGTCCTTAAATTTCGCAAGATTGAGATTGCACTTCTTAGAGAAGGCAATCACTAATTGGGTATCGTCCGCGTAAGACACCAAAGACAGCCCTCTGCTCCTGGCCACCACTGCCAGAGGTTGAACGTAGATGTTAAACAGCAGGGGGCTCAGGATCGAGCCTTGCGGTACCCCATGTTTAGTGGCGTGCACCTGGGATTGAAAAGGTGGCACCGTGACCTGGAAAGTTCTTTCCTCCAAAAAGGAGCGGAACCAGGTCAGAGCCAGACCCCCAATCCCAATTTCCTCCAGCCTGTGCAAGAGTATCGCATGAGACACCGTATCAAACGCGGCGCTTAGGTCAAGGAGAATCAGAGCCGCTGAACTACCTTCATCAAGACTGCCGCGGATCTCTTCGGTCACTGCCATCAGCGCAGTCTCGGTGCTGTGACGGGACCTAAAGCCATTTTGGGAGGCATCCAAAATGTCGTTACACTCTACGAACTCAGTGAGAAGTGAGTTAACATAAGATTCGTTGGCTTTAGCTAAAAAAGGGAGCTGGGAAATGGGGCGAAAATTGCCCGGGTCAGAAGGAGCAAGAGAAGGTTTCTTCAGAAGGGGGATAACTTTCGCATGCTTCCAAGCCACAGGTAGGGACGCTGAAGACAAGGATAGATTAATCAAGTCCCGTGCCATAGGGAGGAGAGCATTATGCAGTTGGCGAAATTGGGCTGGTCTCAAGGGGTCATCTGCAGAGCCGGATTTGATCTTTCCACATACAGATTCAGTCTGAGCCAGAGATAGTGATGGAAAGGTGCACAGGGAATTATTGCCCACAGAGAGTCTTTTGACGGCACAATGTTCTACCTCATCTAAGACAGGACTAAGAGTAAAACTAGGGGTAAAACTATCATAAATTTTATCCACTTTGTCCACAAAGTAATTAGCCAGCTCATCACAAGATACAGGTTGCAAAATATATACTTGTTAAACGACAGGAGGACGGGTAATGACAGACGGGAGCCGAATGGAGAGAAAGGAAAGGCTTTACATGGAAAGCAGGCCGCCTTCTCTCTTTGCACTGCAGGCCGCCTTCTCTCTTTGCACCGTAGGCCCCCTTCCCTCCGCTGTCAGGGTAGCCCTGCGTGAGTGCGTAGCGCCAGCATCCTCACACATAACCTTGCCTCAGCTGCATTTCGAGCGCCCGACCTTTCCCGGATTAGTATGCAAAAAGCAGAGTGAATGAGGGCAGCGAAAGCATATTAACGAGGGGGAATATGGAGCTGGCAACACAGCCAAGCGAGAGGCTATTAAGAGATAATGAGCAATGTCTCACTTAAAAGATTCATCTGCATTGTTTGCACGGCCTCTGCCAAGCGCTCCCGATAGACCCAGCGTGGAAGAGACAAACCACAGGAGAAATCTTGGACTCTTCCATCAGGAGGGCTCCTCGTGCTGCGGCTGATAAAGCGGCGCGCGCCAGATAACCTGTAATTGGACAGGCGCGCGAGGCCACCGTTCCACACATGCAGCGCCCAAGGAACTTTCGCTAAAGACAAGGAGAACAAACTTCCCTCTAAAACAAGTGCGCGCGCCGAGGCAGCGGTGGGGGGGGTGGAGAGAGGAGGGGGCCTGCGCCGCGCGCTGAAAGTTAAAAGCAGCAGGGTGAGGGGAGAGAGGAGGGGGCCTTTCCCTTGCGGGAGCGAGCAGGAACCATCTGTTAGTAATTAAAAGATGGTTTGAAAGCTCGCTCCCGCAAGGGAATCGCCAAACGTGCACGCGTTGCCATTCAAAGCAATGCAACGCGTGCACGTTTTTGCCCGCAAAGCTGTGCCGATTACTAAAGGTCTTTTTCCTATGCAGCGCATGCGCGCTGCGTAGGCGAGACCTAAAAAGCAATATATTTTGTTGCTATATTGATACTTTGCTGTGCCCTTATTCAATGTCTTCCACTGTGCTGCACATATTGTATCTCTGTATTGACTCCAAAGAGGAAGATATCGATTCATGACCCTAATGCTGCAATAATGTTACAGAAAGAAATAGATGACATCATGGCCATAGATGAGGGTGTCTTCGAAACATCTTCTCTTCTCTTGGAATATACTCCCACTGTTGACAACATGACATGTGCATAAAACAGCTATGTGCTTTATTATTCCTTTATGTTTTTGCTTTGATTTTCGATTGTAGATGGTTAGCTCATGCTAACAGGAGGGTTTGCTAATATTGGGGGGCCCTTTTGTCTGTATATTTAAGCATTCGCGAAACCATCTTGTAATCTGGACGCCATTTTGTATTATAATCGAAACTGCTGCTTGGTTATTTTCGAGAAACGGTCCTTGGTAAGTTTCGTTTCCCAAGGTTGAGCTTTTTCTTTCTATAGTTGCAAGTGTTCTCGTTAGTGCATGCCTTTCCCGTTAGATAAAGTCCTTCTCCCACCTGTCTGGTAGGGAGGATAGGCCAGACGACCTTGGGCAGTAGATAGACTGTGCCCGGCTGCACAATCGAAACTTATGCTCTGTACCCCCATTGTATTACGACACCTGCTAGTGTTTTTCCATAGTAGGCGGGCCTTTATGGACTTTGCAACGTACATAATGTAATTGTATGCTTACGGGGTTCAGTCCCTCGACAGCCATCCCAAGAGGCTGGTCAGACTGGGATCCACTGCAGTGTAATTTCAATAAATATCTGGTTTGTATTCTCTACTGTCTGACCGACTCTTCATTTGTAGGAAGGAAGAGAAGGTGGTCTTGAGTGACCCGAGTGGCCCCTTTCTGGTCACTTCCTTCAGTATGATACAAGACCGCGTACATAAATGGAGAGGAAGGAGCGATTCAAGATCGCATACATAATGGGTAGGAGGGAGCCACTGAACACTATACGTACGAGGAGAGAAGGAGCAATTCAAGACTATGAATATAAGAGGCAAAGGGGGGATGATTGAAGATTGTGTCCATAACTGGACGAGGGGTGAGTCAAGATCATGCACATAAAGGGGTAGGAGGAATTATTGAAGCGGGTGTATAAAAGCAGTGAGGAGGGAATGGTTGAAGGTTGTGTACATCATCGGGGAGCAGGGAAAGATTAGAGATCGTGTACATAAGGGATTGATCAAGATTGTGTCACTCAGTGGGGAGCTGAGAAGGATCAGAGATCGTGTACAAAAGAAGTCACGACTGAAGATTGTGTACATCATCGCGGAGCAGGAAAGGAATAGAGATCGTGTACATAAGGAATGACTCAAGATCTCATACATTAGCGGGGAGGAGGGAATAATTCGAGATAGTGTACATAAGAAGGAATGACTCAAGATCTCATACCTTAGCAGGTAGGAGGGAATGATTTAATATTGTGTATAGAAGGAGGAATGACTCAAGATCGTGTACATCAGCAGAGAGGAGGGAATGATTCGATATTGTGTACATGAGGGAGAAGAGTGTAGGAGAGTAGGATCTGCTTCTTAGTTACCCCCACTTTTTGCTGATGTTTCACTGTTTTTCGACTTAGCCAGACTGTGGCCCTGCTAATCAGGACCCCAGTCTATCTGCTTTCTACTCTAAATTGATTGTATGTACTTTAGGTACACTCCAGATTGGATTCTGGGGTACCCTTGTGAGCCCCTAGTATATGGTATACTATGTACCCAGGGCATAGGTACCCCAGAGGCCTACCAGGGGCTGCAGCATGTATTATGCCACCCCTGGGAAGCTTTGTAAAATGACACAACAGGTATGCTACAGCAGCCTGTGTAAGGTGGTGTATCCACCCCTTACTGAGATATAGGTTCCCTCTATCTCTCCATATCACTGCACATGTAAACCTATCAGTCACCCCTATGGCAGGCCTTAACGATCCTGAAGGCAGGGTGCTGGGTTTCATGTGAGAGGGTACCCATGCATGAGCAGAGCCCCTCTGCAGCTGTCGGAATCTTTATTCCGGGGTTGTTTGTGATGCAGCCAGACCATATACTCTTAAGTGCATTATAACCAAACGGTAAATGCTAACTTTGGAGTGGCTGCATGGAAAACTATCGTGTTTTGTGTCAAACACCTTGGAATCATACCCCCACACCAGTAACTGGTGTGGGAGTATGATCCCACCCTTCTAGAGGGAGAGACATGGCAGCACCGGTATACCCGGTACCAGCTAACAGAGCCCTGGCATCACAAAATGGATGCTGCAGCCACAGACACGAGTCTGCCCTCCTGTTGCTGGACGAAACTCCGGCAGGGGAGGCCTGGACAATAGGTTTCCGGTCACAGGGAGGTGTGACCACCTCCCAGACAGGCTTTAGTGTATTGGGGCTGGGTGGGTGCAATCTCAGAGTGCTTTGAAGACTGCACTGGGGGCACATTTGGTGTCCCTGTGCATAGTCCAGCTCAAACCGGTTGCAGGGGCACTCAGCCCCTGCTCTGGCGCGAAACTGGCCAAAGGAAATGGGTGTAGCCACCCCTCTTTCCTGACCCTCCCATAGGTGGGTCCCCAGAGTTTGTCCAACCCCTTCCTTGGGTATAAAGTAGGAAACCCTGACTACAGGAATTAAGATTACACCTGGACTGAACTCTGATACCAGAAACCAAGTACTTCGACGATATGCACGACGCTGGACGACTGAAGAATCTCCCTTGGAGTAAAGGAGTTACTCCCCTGCAAGGCAGGCACCTTTAACACAACTGACCGGTTGGCATCTCCAACGGACTCCGAAGAATATTGCCACACAGGAGGTGGGTTTTCCGAGGTCTCTGAGGTCGATCTGTGCCCACAGCAAGTCTGAGGCCCGTATCCCTCGTGGAGACCGTGCAACCCGAACCCCTGGACACCGCGACCATTTGCAGAAGCATCAGCTTTCCGGCGACCCCTGAGGCTGAGCTTTGGGTTACTTGTAGCCCTGACCCCGAGCAGTAATTGCACCGAAGATTGCAGGCCTACACTCAACGAGTGTTCTGTGGGCCGCCATTTTGTGATTCCTCTCAAGGTCCCTTCGCGATCCCTGGTCCGTTGACCTGTGGGTCCCCAAGAAGGCAACTCTAACTTTTATTGGGCTTCCCTGGTTGCTCCAGACGTGCCCTGACTCTCCAATGCTTGGGGAGTCCCCAGGACCTTGCTGGTCCGCACAGAAGCATCTTTTCTCTTCCTGCGTGGGTTGCTGTTGCCAAGGCTTGTTGTGGTCAATCCGATCACCGACACCCCAGCACTCGACATCCTTCGTGGGACAGCTCGAATCGGGCTCCTGGTCGTCGTCGACGTCTCAAGGGACCCCGTGGCTGCAGAGTCAAGCTTCACCTCTTCGCACCTGAAGCACCCGACATCGGTGGGCATTCGATTGCTCCGCTCCTGGTCACTGGCTAGTGACCCAGACTCTGTCCCCTCTGCTTTCAGGTTCTTCACATCTTCGATCCAGGCTTGGATCACACCGAACACTTTTCTCCTTCACGGTAGAGGCACTTTGCAGCAGATCGCCATTGAAAACGACGACGATTCCCGACACCTATGCACCCGGCTTCCCTGGGTGAGGTAACTCGAGTACTCCGGTGCTCCCGTGGGTGTTGGCCCTAGAACCCCTTAAGTCTAAAGGGGTTTGCTCAAAGTCCTCTCCTAAGTGTCCTTTATCTTTAAAATTCCAACCGCGACTTTCCGCATTGAATCCTACGGCGCTCGCGGCTGTGTTCTCACACTGCACACGTCCCCCATGGGTCTCCTGTGTCACTACCTTGGGTGGTTCATTGGGGTCCCAGCGATTCTACGTGCTCTAGGCACTGTGTCTAGTCAAGTCGTGGTTCTTATACCACTTTCTTAGTATATGGTTTGGTCTCCCCCTGGAGCCCACTGTGTATTGTGCTATTTACTGTCGTTTTAATACTGTGATACTGTGTATCTTGAACTCTAATCTCATAAAGGGATTAGTAGTTAGTGTTTAGAAATAAATACATATATTTTATATATATCTTGTGTGGTTCTCCTTTCATTTAGTTATTCAAGAGGTTATAATCTGGTAAACCAAGCTGCTTTACACTCCTTCAAGACTTAGCCTGAAGGCTGCTCTCCATAGCTACCACTAGGATAGCTTTCAATAAAGGTTGTCTTTAAACCTATCATCAATAAAGGTCGTTTGGACTGGTGCAAGGTGCCCACTATAACTAGTGGACAGCATATGCCAGGCCAATTTCTCACAAAAAGGAAATCTCTTCGTTTGTGGGCCCCCGATGCTAAAGGAGTTGGACGGCTCCTTATAGGGGGCATACAAAGTGCTGCTTGAAAAAAAGTGTTTTCAGCGCTTTCAGAAGTGCCAGGGTGAAGGTCAGAGCCTAGTCTGTGCTGGGATGTTGTCCCACATCTGGGGTGCAGACCTCCCGGAGACCTCTCTTCTGGTCTTTTCTGTTTTGCAGTTCTTGATTTTCAGTCTGGCAATGTGAAGTGCAGACCTCCTAGGACGGTTAGTTTCACAGGCAGGGAGGGTTGTGTTCTGGTTGTTACTACCTTGTAAGAGAGGCAGCAGGTCACTGACACTGGGTGCATTTTCAGCACCACTTTCCTATCCCTCTGTTGAGTTGAGCTAGATTACTGTAGTTATTGGAAGACGCCTCGTACATCTAACACCTTTCTATGATGCTGGTTCTCACAGTTGCTGCGCAATGTTAGACATAGCATTGTCAGGGCACATCTCTATCCCTCACACGCGACACTCAACTTTCCACATAAGAACACAATGCTTCGATGCATCTTCCAACACTACCAGCAATATCCGCCCTGCAAATCATCAGACAAGACAGCCTAAGAGAAAACAGGCACCTCTGCATTTAAAACCCCCGTCTCAGGCACTGACAGGGCCACCGCGGCACAAATAGAGGACATCCCGGGCCCTCAAACAAGCCCTCCAACTCACCAAATTTAGGACATGTAACCTCATTTCACCTTTAATCCATACATCCAATCTCCATGTGGTATTCCTCTGAAAAAGGCAATGCATTGAAAGCACAACAAGCCACAGCAATCCAACACACCTTTCTAGGGCCCTGGATTGCCCAGATGTTGCCAACTCAGCCACGGCACGGTCAGACACACCTCTTGAACTCAAACATGACACCGAACTCTTCATATTTAGGACATGCCTAACCCATGCAACTTCCAGACATACATGGCTCCTGCATCCTCCAATCCTTCACACAAGGCGAGAGAGCTTCACAACCACACTCTGGCAGCAGCAGACTGTGCAAAGGACAAGGACAAAGAATCATCACTCATAAGGCAGGGAAGCTGGCCAGCCTTAGGAATCAACAGAGAAGAGGCTGGTTCACCGCTCAGACCCTGGCCAGCAGACAACCCTTACTAACCTGAAGCACACCCTGCAGAACCGAGGCCAGCCTTAGGAACCGACAGAGAAGAGGCTGGTTCACCGCTCTGACCCTGGCCAGCACAGAACTCTTACTAACCTGAAGCACACCCTGCAGAACCGATGCTGGCCAGCCTTAGGAATCAACAGAGAAGAGGCAGGCTCACCGCTCAGACCCTGGCCAGCAGACAACCCTTACTAACCTGAAGCACACCCTGCAGAACCGAGGCCAGCCTTAGGAACCGACAGAGAAGAGGCTAGTTCACCGCTCTGACCCTGGTCAGCACAGAACCCTTACTAACATGAAGCACACCCTGCAGAACCAATGCTGGCCAGCCTTAGGAACCGACAGAGAAGAGGCAGGTTCACCGCTCTGAACCTGGTCAGCAGACAACCCTTACTAACCTGAAGCACACCTTACAGAGCCGAGGCCAGCCTTAGGAATCAACAGAGAAGAGGCAGGTTCACCGCTCAGACCCTGGTTAGCAGACAACCCTTACTAACCTGAAGCACACCCTGCAGAACCGAGGCCAGCCTTAGGAATCAACAGAGAAGAGGCAGGTTCACCGCTCTGACCCTGGCCAGCACAGAACCCTTACTAACCTGAAGCACACCCTGCAGAACCAATGCTGGCCAGCCTTAGGAACCGACAGAGAAGAGGCAGGTTCACCGCTCAGACCCTGGTTAGCAGACAACCCTTACTAACCTGAAGCACACCCTGCAGAACCGAGGCCAGCCTTAGGAATCAACAGAGAAGAGGCAGGTTCACCGCTCTGACCCTGGCCAGCACAGAACCCTTACTAACCTGAAGCACACCCTGCAGAACCGATGCTGGCCAGCCTTAGGAATCAACAGAGAAGAGACAGGTTCACCGCTCTGACCCTGGCCAGCACAGAACCCTTACTAACCTGAAGCACACCCTGCAGAACCGATGCTGGCCAGCCTTAGGAACCAACAGAGAAGAGGCAGGTTCACCGCTCTGACCCTGGCCAGCAGGCAACCCTTACTAACCTGAAGAACACCGTGCAGAACCGAGGCCAGCCTTAGGAACCGACAGAGAAGAGGCTGGTTCACCGCTCTGACCCTGGTCAGCAGACAACCCTTACTAACCTGAAGCACACCCTGCAGAACCGATGCTGGCCAGCCTTAGGCACCGACAGAGAAGAGACAGGTTCACCGCTCTGAACCTGGTCAGCAGACAACCCTTACTAACCTGAAGCACACCTTACAGAGCCGAGGCCAGCCTTAGGAATCAACAGAGAAGAGGCAGGTTCACAGCTCTGACCCTGGCCAGCAGACAACCCTTACTAACCTGAAGCACACCCTGCAGAACCGAGGCCAGCCTTAGGAACCGACAGAGAAGAGGCTGGTTCACCGCTCTGACCCTGGTCAGCAGACAACCCTTACTAACCTGAAGCTCACCCTGCAGAACCGATGCTGGCCAGCCTTAGGAACCGACAGAGAAGAGGCACGTTCACCGCTCTGACCCTGGTCAGCAGACAACCCTTACTAACCTGAAGCACACCCTGCAGAACCGAGGCGCCTTAGGAACCGACAGAGAAGAGGCTGGTTCACCGCTCTGACTCTGGTCAGCAGACAACCCTTACTAACCTGAAGCACACCCTGCAGAACCGAGGCCAGCCTTAGGAATCAACAGAGAAGAGGCAGGTTCACCGCTCTGACCCTGGCCAGCACAGAACCCTTACTAACCTGAAGCACACCCTGCAGAACCAATGCTGGCCAGCCTTAGGAACCGACAGAGAAGAGGCAGGTTCACCGCTCTGAACCTGGTCGGCAGACAACCCTTACTAACCTGAAGCACACCTTACAGAGCCGAGGCCAGCCTTAGGAATCAACAGAGAAGAGGCAGGTTCACCGCTCTGACCCTGGTCAGCAGACAACCCTTACTAACCTGAAGCACACCCTGCAGAACCGATGCTGGCCAGCCTTAGGAACCGACAGAGAAGAGGTAGGTTCACCGCTCTGACCCTGGTCAGCAGACAACCCTTACTAACCTGAAGAACACCTTACAGAGCCGAGGCCAGCCTGAGGAACCAACAGAGGAGAGGCAGGTTCACCGCTCTGACCCTGGCCAGCAGACAACCCTTACTAACCTGAAGAACACTGTGCAGAACCGATGCTGGCCAGCCTTAGGAACCGACAGAGAAGAGGCTGATTCACCGCTCTGACCCTGGTCAGCAGACAACCCTTACTAACCTGAAGCACACCCTGCAGGACCTGCTCTCTGAAGGGAGTGAGCGGACAAGAACAACAACAAGTAAGAGAAACAGCTCTACTCCTAAAGATACCACCAAAAGCTCTCGAATTGTGGTCGGTCTTGCTCGACTAGAGAATTGCAGATTAAAGATTTTACCACATCAGTGACTCTTGCACAACTGCTGTAATGTGGGCATGGGCGCTAACTCCCAGCAGTGATAGAGTTGGATTTTGTAAATTCATTTGGATAAACTTTATAATTAAATGCAAATCTGAGAAATTATGCATTGGTTCTAGTTATATGTCCGAAAAAAGAAACCAAAAGTTGTGAGATGAAAAAAAATAGTAATGTTAATGTGTTTCGCTTACAAAATATTGTATAACATATTTTATTACACGGGTTCTTTTACATGATGACCTACTGCATTTTCTGTTTTTTTAATATTAAGTTGGGGGAGAGGACTGCCCATGCCACCCTCTAATAAAGGCACAGTTGTTTTGCATGTTTCCAAGTTCAAGTTGGTTAATTTTCAGGTGTTAATTTTCTGTGCCCTTTTTGTTTTACTGATATTATTTTTACTTTTTTATAACTTAAAAGCAAATTTTCTTTACTTTTTTTTTACCTTGCTGTTTTTTACGTTTTTTGTTCATTTCTTGCATTTCTGATCATTTAAAGACGTCCTGAGTGTTTTACTGGCTACCTTCTCTCATTTGTTCTTCTTCTGTAATTCTGAAAGCATAATTTTGTTTCAAGAAACCATGTACATATTTGTCTCCACTTCCAGATGTGTTGTTTTAAGATTCCGCTATTTTCAGCACATTCTTCAAATTTCAGCCATTTTGGTGTTGGGGGTTTTACTGTGCGTGGTCCAGGTAATCCTACAAGATATATAAATGACTGTACCCGCTTCTGATTTTTGTCTTTGTACACAATTAACGAGGCGGCTCGTGATCTATCATTCTGACTGCAGCACGCGTGACTCCCCGGCCCCTGCACGGCTTATCTTCCTGTGAACAACATCTAAATCCAATAGCCGGGGGTTGTTTCGCATTATCAGAGGTTGTTTAAACTCATTAGCTCCAGATAGTATATTCTGTAACATGTTTAAGGCTATCTCCTTCTCGCTTTTGTTCATTAGCAGTCATCTGTTTCCCTGCTTCACCCTTTCGCTGCCAGGCTCTCTCTTCGGGGGCACACGGGGGCCTCTGTGCCAGGCTGTGAGTATTCCACACGGGATGGTTTTGAAGACGCGCGGCCTGGCTTCTTGGCATTAATAATAGACGCGAGAGAAGTTGCCTTTCTTTATATTCTGTTAATGGACAGCTCTGGTACTTCTTGCCAGCAGCTCCTCTCGGAGTGACGGCTGCCCCCGCCGCCCCCCACCGCTGCAGCGCTATCTGTGTCACTTTATATTACTCAGATAATTACAGACACCTGGCCTCGACCGTGCCCTCGCTGCGGGGATTGCTGGCTGGCACACAGGCAGGGCGAGCTTTCAGGGACTGGCAGGAGAGATGCCAGTACAGCCTGGCACGGGCACCACTGCTCAAGGCACGAAGCGTGAGGCCCACGCTTCTAGGGCAGGGGGGCACACAGGAGTGGGATTCACAAGGCCGGCACTGGCACAATGCAAGTTCGCACTTGGCCTCTATTCCACTTTCAACTCATTGTTACTTGATTCTGCTACGTTCAATTATGTGGTTAATGCGGTGGTTTCCGAGCTGCCTGTAGGTGGCACGTACTAAAGGAATCCGTGGGGCCCTACGGGAAGGGGTCGGGATGGGCCCTAATGCCAAGCAAGGCTGGCGGCCTGAGCCCCACCACAAGCGAAAACCCACTTTCACAAACACAACGGCCGAGGGAATGGGTCTCCCTCAGTGCCAGGGGCAGGTGCCACCCATCAGCCTTCCGTCCTTGTACCGTGCCAAGAAGCCCTCGCTTTTGGTTATCCTACGATATGTAAAGTACTGCACCCGTTCCAGTTATCTGTCTTTTTAGACAATTAACGCATCTCAAAGGATGGGCACTAGTGAATGGATATGCACTGTACTGAATGGGTGGGCACTGAATGGGTGGGCACTAGTGAATGGGTAGGCACTGTACTGAATGGGTGGGTAACGTACTGAATGGGTGGGTAACGTACTGAATGGGTGGGCACTGTACTGAATGGGTGGGTACTGTACTGAATGGGTGGGTACTGTACAGAATGGGTGGCCACTGTAAAGAATGGGTGGGCACTGTACTCCTGCCCTGCCACCCATCACTATGCCAAAGGACAGCCTTTGAATCCACTGGGATCCTATACCAGGGCACTCGGGAGGCCACTAGAAGCCGTCCCGGGCGGGGGCCTGACCCGGCAGTGATCCATTGATGAGGGGGAAGGGGCCGGGGGGGCGCTGCCCAGACAAAGATCCACCTAGGAGCGGGGGGATCCTCGGCGGGGGGCAGCCAGGCAGCCTGGGAGGGCTCACCCGCAGGTATGGAGACGCACATGTGGAGCAGGGTGCTAGCCGGGGTGGGGGGCAGTCCAGGCCGGTGGGGCCCAGGCACCGAGGGCCATAGAGTCCGGGACCGCCGTCCATGCACGGCCCTGCCGGGTGGGGTGCCCTCCCTGGTGCCTTCCCCTCCCCGCACTGACTCCCCCCTGTCCCCGCCGGCTCCTGACACCGCCTGCCTCGGCTCTCCCGGAGCCATCTTCAGGCCCGTCCCTAAGCGCTGCTGGCAGCCGCCCCCGGCGCTGTGCGCGGAGGACGCAGCCGCGTCTTGACGGAAATTGAAAACCTGCTCCCCTGGAATGAAGAAGGTGATGACTGAGCCCCCCGTCCACGGAGCTCCAGCGCCCCCACCCCGCGCAGGGGAGGCGGGCACAGCCGGGTGAGCAAACCGCGCTCCAGATACAACCAGAGGCGTGCAGAGCACCAGGGGCGGGCCCCACGCACTGCCCGCTGGAGGGGAGGGCACCGAGAGGCCAGCCTCACCCACTGCACGGTGCCAGCTGGAGGGGAGGGCACCGAGAGGCCAGCCTCACCCACTGCACGCTGCCAGCTGGAGGGAGGGCACCGAGAGGCCAGCCTCACCCACTGCACGGTGCCAGCTGGAGGGGAGGGCACCGAGAGGCCAGCCTCACCCACTGCACGCTGCCAGCTGGAGGGGAGGGCACCAAGGGGTGAGCCTCACCCACTGCACGGTGCCAGCTGGAGGGGAGGGCACCGAGAGGCCAGCCTCACCCACTGCACGGTGCCAGCTGGAGGGGAGGGCACCAAGGGGTGAGCCTCACCCACTGCACGCTGCCAGCTGGAGGGCAGGGCCAGGCTGTGCCCGTGAGTGTAGGAGACTGAAGTGTGAAACTCACTGCGAGGCTGTGTTAATGAGGAGTGTACCACACCAGGAGTGACTCCACTGCGCACTGCCAGGCTGTGTCCGTGAGTATAGGAGACTGAATTGTGAAACTCACTGCGAGGCTGTGTTTATGAGTGTACCACACCGAGGAGTGACAACACTGCGCAATGCCAGGCTGTGCCCGTGAGTGTAGGAGACTGAAGTGTGAAACGCACTGCGAGGCTGTGTTTATGAGGAGTGTACCACACCGAGGAGTGACTCCCAGCTCTGCGGGCTGACCGACACGTCCCCGCAGGGGACCCTCATAAGAGGGCGGCCCCTTTAGTGCCACAGGATGGCACACTTGACAGCCTAGTGTCCGGTGACCCCTTCGGGGTCCCGTGCATAACGTCCGGCCGAGGTGGGGGAAGGGGAGAGGTATATATGCCTCCCCCGCACACCTGGCGGCCTCTTTGTCCCTCACCCTGACGCCGTTTGGGTCGTCGGTCGCATTGTCGTGCCGTAGGCCTGGTGGACGCGCGGTCGTTGCTCGTCGTGCGAGGTGAGTGCATCGCCTGCCCCTGCCCGACCCCGAGGCTTCCCCCGTGGGGGCCCGTCCCTGCGGCACATCAGGTCCGGCACTAGTAGTAGGCCCGCTCTTGGCTGGGCCGGCCCGTGCATGGGGCGTTAGCGGAACGGGGGCAGAGCATCAGGGACCTGGTTTCCCCTGCCTCACACCAATTGTCACCGTGCAGCACGATGATGTAGGAGCGGCAAGAGCGCCATCCGACAGCCTCGATGGGGAGCTACGCCCCGCATGTCAGAAGGCATAGGCCGGGGGTGTTTTAGGTGCGAGTGAGGGATACTAGTGCCCCGCTGGTTTCAGACTGGACGTACCTCCTATCTCTTACACCCCCCCCCAGTAAGGCCACCGCCATGCGTGACGGCAGCGTACGGGGGCGGCGCCGATCGCAGGCGAGTGGGGGGGGGGAGCCCTTGCCAGTATGGGAGCCTGGGGGGCTAATCACTATCACGGAACGAACTTGGGACGGGGCACGGCGCCTTAAACTTGCGGCGTTAAGAGGGCTACACCCGCTAGATAGCTCGGTTGGCAAGAGCTGTTATGTTATGTTAAAAGGTTTCTAAAGCGCTCGAATACCCATAGGTGTCTTGGTGCTATTTGAATGGCAGTAAGGTGATGGTAGTTAGGTGGTGAGAAATGACTAAACACCTAACCATTAAAAAGCCAATTTTTTATTAGCTTCCTGAAACCCAGCAATGTTGGTGCTGCCTTGATGTGTATAGGTAGACTGTTCCACAGGGCAGGGGCTTCGGTGGTAAAACAACTGCCTCCCCATTTTAATCTCTTGAACCTGGGGCAGTGCACTGTCAAGGTATTTTTAGAACGAAGTTCTCTATTTGGGACATACCATGAAAGAGATTTTTTTAAATAACAAGGACCTACATCGTGCAGGGCTTTGAAAATGAGGCATAATGCCTTGAATTTAATACGGTTAGATACCGTCAGCCAATGTAGTTCCCTGATAGCCGATGAAACTGGGTGGAATTTGGGCAGGTTGAAAACCAGCCTGGCTGCCGCATTTTGCACACTCTGAAGTTTCTTTATATGTTGTTTTGAAGCTTAGCAAAAAGGCCATTACAGTAGTCCAATTTTGATAAAATTAATAAAGAGACAACTGTTTTTCTGGTGGTTAAAGGAATAAAAGAAAGAATCTTTCTGATAATCCTTAGGGTATTAAAACTGGCCGAGACAACCGAGCTGATATGTTTATTAAAACTTAATTGGTTGTCTATTATTACTCCCAGATTTCTAGCTTTTTTTACAGGAATTGGGAGAGTTCCCATCTCTGTTGGCCAACAAGCCGGGTTCCAAAAAGAGGGGTTATTGCCAAAGAGTATAACCTCGGTTTTCTCAGCATTTAGCTTAAGACAGTGCGTTTCCATCCAGCCACTGACTGCTCTCATACAGTTGTAGAACTGAGAGGTAGTTGTTTCTATGTTATTCGAGGCTGCCACCACAATTTGGGTGTCGTCTGCATAAGACGTAGGGAAAAAACCGAAAGATCTAATCAGAGGGGCTAGTTCTGAAACATAAACATTAAAAAGCAGCGGACTCAATGAAGATCCCTGTGGGACACCACAAGGGAGTAGAAAGTAATCAGAAGAAAAATTCTCTAACATAACTGAATGGTTTCGGTTAGTCAGAAATGATTGGAGTAAAGCCAAGGCTTTGTCGGCAATGCCCAGTTTACTGAGACGGTTGACAAGGGTGACATGGTCAACCGTATCAAAGGCTGCCGACAAATCCAGAAGAATGAGTGCTGCAGAGCCCCCCTTATCCAGGATAGTTCTTAACTCATCCGTTGTTTTTATTAGAGCCGCCTGATAACGCTGAGGTGCGTGTTCTACCCCTGCGGGGGGCGCACCGTTTTGGGCCGGACGTTAGTGCCACGCGACCCCCCCCTCTGAGGGGCCCAGGAGCAGATGGGGTTATAGGGCCTGTCACGCGTGGTGCCCCTGGGATCACTGCGGCGTTGGGGGGCTAAGTCTTAGGCAGAGTGCTCATCGAGGGGGGATGATCCAGGTCCGGCGGCGCAGGATTAGCCCCCGGGGCGCCTGCTCCCAATGGCGTTGCAGCCGTTTGCCCCCGGCTCGGGTGGCATTGCCCAGGTCGTCTAGGGGTCTTTGGTGGGTGCTCGTGGTTGCATACAGGTATGGACTAACTGCGCATTAGTTGACGCCTGTTGGCAAAAGGAACCACGGTGGGGGTTGGTGCTACCAGTCCGCGACGGTCATCTCGCCCTAACAAACCATTGCTGGAGGGGAGGAGAGCTGATGGTCTGCCCCTTCAGTGTCCTGGTGTTCCCTGAGCTGCACGTTTTCAATCGTGCCATCATGCGCCAGAGCTCTGCCTTTTCACTTTTCGGTTGGTCTCGAAGAATGGGCGAGTAATCTCAGTCTACAGCGCATGTAGTTGTTTCCCAGGATATTGCGCAGTATAGTTCTTTTGGCCATACGGAGCGGGTATGCAGTTCGGCTGGCGGTGCATTGTTTGGGCGCTCATGTACGGTTCCGGGAGTGGGTGGTTGCTTGCTTTGTCCTGGGGGAGGCCTCGGGTGTTTCTCGGCACAGTTACCTACCCGGTTGGAACACTGTTCATTAATTTATTGTGTTCCGATTTCCCAAATAATGAGCATGGGTAGCGGGGTTCGGGTGCACAATGCTCCCGCCCTGCACCGCGGTTATGTTTCACGATTTTGGATTGGTTTGAGGCATGCTTGGTCCCTTGGGGAGGCCGCGTGCGTTTCTCTTCAGGCGGCGGTGAATCCGACTTGGTTCGGAGCACAGTGTTTTAAAATTAAAAGTTAGGTTCCTTTACAAATCCGCCGTTTATGGCTCTATCACTCATTTGGAGCATCATGGAGTCGCTGGTAAATTATCTGCTACGCACTCTGGGAGCTCCCAGCCGAGCTGGGCCCTAGTACAACACTGTCACGAAGGGTGCTTTGTGGCGCACCAGCGAGGCCAGGGGGTCGAGGCCTGTGACACGATACTGGGGAACGTTTCTCCGGCACAGAGGGGAAGGTGCTGCACGCTGGGCCTCAATGGGCCTCCTTTTGTTGGCAGCTGGAAGTGTCACTGTCGTTTGCAGGCGCCAGGCTCCAGCCCAAATATGCAGGGGCCGGGACTGCGGTTGGCGCCGTTTCCCCCCAACTAGAGTGCAGCCGGATTATGCTAGCAATAAAGTGTCATTCATAGTCTTTTAAATGTCATTCATAGTTGCACGGAGATGAAAATGTCACACATAGCAATCTGAAACTTGGGCAGCTATGGGTGGGGGCGTCTAGCTCTTGGTTGGCTATGCGACAAAGCTATAATTGGGGCTTATTTATCTTATGCAACTAATAAGCATTGACTAAGCCAACAGATGGGCCTATGTAGGTGCAGGCTCCTTTGGTAGTAAAGATAGGGATGCAATGATATAGCGGCTAAATAGCGGGCAAGGCACAGCCTTCCCCAGCACGCGTGGGGGGCTCTGACGCTTTAAGAACACAGCATCTTGAAGGTTTGAGGTCAGGAGTGCATTTACTAATAGTGAACAGCATATGCTGTAGTACTACCAGCTGCCCTGGGCCTAATTATTGGGGGCACCAGCCTGGAGCAGCTTGAATTGATACAGTGCAGTTCTTACATGCCCACTGTGAGGAAGGTTACTGACAGTGTACGTAATTGGCACTAAGGCTTTAGACCTCTATTCCGTCCCACGAGTCCTAGTAGTGCCCCCACTAAGTCGGACGCTGTTGAGAAGTGGGAAACATGGTGACTAGCATCGGCACAATCGCCGAACCTCACGTGCGCCTTTCAAATCCTGGTTCAGCAGCATAGGTACTAGTGGAGAAATCCCGGCAGAAGTAATTTGTTGGCCACATAGGCGAGAACTGGGGCAGCTAGTATTAAGACCATCCCTTCGTGAGGGGGCCGCCCACTCAGCATTTCATCCTCCTGGGGAGGAAATGAGTACCACCAATGGGGGTAGCAAGAAACATCCATGGGATATATTTGCTGGAGGTGTGCAGTTTGAATGGGCAAAGATTATGCCAGAGGGCAAGTAGTTTAAGTGGATGCACAGTACGGTCAAGCTTACAGCTCTGTAAAGTTTTGTAAATGTGCCATTGTCTATTATAATATCTATACCTGGTTTAGTATCCAGGCTAAGGGGGGGGCTGAAGGACACTGGTGTTTTGTGGTGGTCAGCTGGCTGGCAGGCCTTCTAGCGGGAGGTTTCCAACTCGAGCCTATCCAAGTAAAGGGTCAAGTGCCAGAAGTGGGTGTAGCAAGCGAGTGATTTGACACAATTTCCATAAGCCTGAAGGGTGGCGCAAGCACAAGTTTAACTTGGGCAGGAGCAGTGTGGAATATGAACTGTCTGGACTGTGCTGTTTGTCCTCAAAAAGTTTTGCATTTATGAACAACTGAGGCCCCATCCACTGAGGGAAGGGTAGATGCACAGATAACTGTAGCGTATTTGGAAATCCCATGAAGGTACTACTCCCTTGGCACAGTCTGAATGGTGGAATTTTGATGTTCTTACACGATAGTTACAGTTGTTGCTAATTACCTTATGCAATTACCTAACAGCGACAAAGTCAATAGTCCTGGCTGGCCACAGCTCCTAGGTGACAGGACAAGTAACCACATGGGTAGAATGGTAGAAGACTTGTCTGGTCCTCATTGTGGGCTACATGGAGGACTTCTCATGAAGTTATCTTCAGATCAGTATATGTGACATACAATGGTTTTGTACACTGCAGGGAGAGGGGCCCTTACATTTTCTCCCCGTCTAGTTAGTCACGGGGTGCGCACTTGTCAAATTTGTACCTTGTTTAAACCCACAAGGTGAGAAAGTCAAGTCTGGACTTCCGGAAGTGCGGCAATGGCCCACCACTGCTATTTTCAGCAGCAAGTTCACCGGTGCTAAATCTGACTGGGTGGTTTTTCTGCTGCGCGGCACCGTCACTCAATTGTCACCACCGGCGCCTCTAACAGTCTGCCACTAGGTGGCACTGTCTGGCTTTCAGAGAGGACCACTACAACAGGCACCGAGTAAGTCAAGATCTTTGTTGACTATTGCCTTCTGCCCAAGCCATCCTTTTAGCCTTGGGGAGGGGGGGGCCTGGATTGCCTCATTTGTCACACTTCGAGTTCAAGTTAAATGAGGCTTGTCAGCTCTGTAATTTCGATTGCCACGTTGCTGCGCTTCAAGGACAGAGGTTGAATGTCTCCGGACAAGTTCTGCTTGCATTCTAGGTTTACATTGGGTTTGTGATTACATTATCCTTTCACTTGCGGTCAGAGAAAGAAGATAATCTGGTTGGATATAGCAGTGCATGATCTGGGACACTTAGCAGTAAAGCCGGTAAACAGGAAGCACATAGATCGTCATCCGGAAGGGGGATGCAGATGTGTCAGTTCAGGGCCAGGTTGAAGCAGGTTGGGGGATCTGCTTGGTTTACATCCGAGGGGCTGCTCTAGGACATGTTGGTCCTTTTGAAATCGAGGGCTGCTCGGGCAGTCGAAGTCTCTGGCATTTTGCCTGTCTGACGTCATCCAAGGGCGTTACCTCAGAGACATTTAGGTATGTCCTTGGTTCAGTGCACGGCTTATTATGTTTTCATGGCTAGGGACATCCAATGCTCTTGGCCACTTGCTCCGAAGTGCATCTAAGCGGGGCAGGCATGTAGCATAGGGGACAGTCACAAACTTATTATCCACTAAGTGAGTTAGGCATGGTGCAGGCCAGGAGGTATGCCAGTAGTAACTGATACAGCATTGGTAGAGCGTGGTATGGGGAAGGCAGTAGTTGGTGCCAACCAGTAGAAGGTAAATACCCAGGGGGTGGGAGGGGTCCTCCCCCCCCCCCAAAGTGGTCGCACACTGGACCCGGGGCCATGTTACAGGCTGCATGTTGCCATGTCCATTATTAAAGTGAAGGCAGGTAGCCATACTTAGGGGGCCCCCCGGTCCCCATCATCTTGTCCGCGACCGGGTTCGCATTGGCGAGGCTTGGAAGTCCGATCTGGCGCGAGTAGGGGACATCATCCTGGTATCACAGCAGTTATCACCGCAGGCGGAAGGTGAAGGGCTAGCAAGCATTATGGCCATGTTTCTAGCAGGTTGCGGGGGTCAGGTGGGATACCAGGACATTACACTGGCTATACAGGTGCAGAAGGATATAGTGCCAGGAGCAGCGTTTCCTCTGCTCGCAATGGGCTATCAGGGGTTGTCTTTCCAGATATGGGTGTGCTGCGTCGCCTAGGAGGCCGGGCCCTCGCTCTCCAAGAGAGGGTATTTTCAGTTGCATGCTGACAGCTCGCCTCTTACCTTGGTTCAGGTAGAGCAGATATTGAGGCATCATTACAGTGTCAGGCATTGAGAGTTATGGCAAGCTATCTGTAGTCACTATTCCTGGATGGGCAGCGTCTGCAGCATGCAAGTGGGACTGGGTATCCCAAAGTTTAACGGTACTTCAGTTCGTAAGCCACCCAGGGAGAGAATCATGTTCAGGGTGAATTCTGAGTTACCGAGGGCAACCCTGTGAGGCTTCGGGGTTTGGCGTGGTGCAGTGTCAGTGTGTGAATTTACGGGCAACCTGAGTAGTGGGATACAACGGGGAGCTCTGCTTCAGTAAACGCGTTTGGCAACCCGGAATTTCTTGTTTGGCCAGGATCATACGTCTGGACGAATGGCTTTCCTGCGCTTTGTGGCAGAAGGTATCATGCAGGTGGGACGATGGGGAGTCCCAAGGTGTTAAGTAATAGATTCGTCCATGAGCCACGCGAAGAAAGGGGGCCTGTGGACATGGAAAGTCTTGGAGTTACTGGCAATCGTTGAATGTACCTGGGGGGACCCAGTGCGGCACCAGATTCTTGGGGGGCCGGTTGTGACGTGTGTAATAAGGTGCAATTTAGCTGTGTAGTGTTTTGCGTGCCGTGCTTCTATAAAAGTTTTGCAACACTACATTTCGTTATTTGCCAGAAGCAAAGGTCTGGGTGATTGGACATTCGAACACCTTGAGAGCGGCACAGTGTGCAGAAACATGGTAATGAAGGCACGGTTTCCGCCACCGAAATCAGTTGGCTGGGACACTCCGGCACGCGCTGGAGCTGCTTGCTGGGGAATCAGCACCAGAGACTGGGGAGGGGGGGGGGGGGTCTCTACTCCAAACGTCCTGGTCTTACACCTGGGAGGGAATGATTTGACTTCCCTGGGGAAGAGAGCCCTGCTGCACAGAATGAAGTCCACTGTGCGAGTTAAGGAACCAATTAGGGACTTGTGAACTAGGGCGGTCGGAGATCTCCCCCCCCCCCGCCTGGTGTAGAAGCGCTATGCGTAAATTCCCTGAGCAGAAGGGGTTTTGCGTTGTTAGACATGGTTTTGCTCGCCATATCCACAGGGTGTTTTGAGGAAGTACCAAGGAGCTACGCTCAAGGGTAAGCCGGTGCCTCTGGTGGCACAGGCTCACACAGGAAGAGGACTTTGCTTCAAGAAATGAGGACCACAAGGTGCAAACTAAGCATCAAGTTGGGGACAGGGGAACCTTGGTGGTCAGAGATTCTCCCCCCGGCTCTTGTGGCATGGAGCTAGGTCAGGGGAGGCCATTGGGGCTGCGCGCAGGAGGGTCAACTACGCTGAGTTAACGATGCCATGCACAGAGTCACGGAACAATGGGGGTTCTGTTGATCAGGCATGGCTTGCGGCATGCCGAAGTCCACAGGGAGTCTTTATGAGGATGGGGTGCACCTGTCCAGTGTGGGACTTGCTCTTGCTGGACCTGTAGGAGGCCTATAACACCTGTAGTTATACACCTGGGGGGTAACGACCTGATGGCCCTGGGCAAAAGGACATTGCTTCAAAACATGAAGGCCACATTTAGCAAATTAAGCAACCAGTTAGGGGCATGTGAACTGTGGTGGTCCGAGATCACTCCCCGGCTCCTGTGGCAGGGAGCCCGATCAGGGGAAGCAATGGAGGCTGCGCGCAGGAGAGTCAATAGCGCGATGCGTAAATTCACCGAACAAATGGGGTTTGGCTTCATAAGACACGGGTTGCTTCATGCCAAATCCACAGGGTGTTTCGAGGACGATGGGGTACATCTCTCCAGAATAGGCATGGCCTTGTTCCTCCTGGATCTAGGGGAGGCCCTGGAAGTAGCGGGATGTAAGTAGGAGCGCCGGCCTTGGTGGGGGGCCCTGGCTGCGACGGTCGCCACACCCAGGGCTGTGGCGGAGTTACAGGGCGATCCAGAGGCGGAAAGGTACTCGGGGGTACCCTCTTCAGGAGCACAAAGGGTGCTGAGGCCTAATATCCCCAGGAAGTCTGTGCGGTGGACCCTGGCGTGCGACAGCGCCCCGTCTGTCCTACGGGCGGTTGGAAACCTGTACAACCGGGGGTTGCTTGAACGCTCCGCCCCTCGTAGGGGGGGGGGCATGAGTAATAGGGTGGACCGATGGTTCACCGGAAGTGGGAGGGGCTATCCCCTCACCACAACCGCTAAGCACCGATTGGCTAAGGCCACGATGCAAGTTGGCCCATCAGGTGGTAGGCCGCGAGGGGCGGCTTGCCTTTGGATCGCCTGTAAGATAACCCACCATGTTGGCATATTTGGTATGCTAATAAACCTGCAGCAATTTTTCCCACCAAAAAGTTGTCTTGTCTGCTTATTTATGTTACATGTATGTTGCTGCGGGAGGGCTGGTGAGTGTGGCCGATATTGGCACTATGCGGGCTGACCGACACGTCCCCGCAGGGGACCCTCATAAGAGGGCGGCCCCTTTAGTGCCACAGGATGGCACACTGGACAGCCTAGTGTCCGGTGACCCCTTTGGGGTCCCGTGCGTAACTTCCGGCGGAGGTGGGGGAAGGGGAGAGGTATATATGCCTCCCCCGCACACCTGGCGGCCTCTTTGTCCCTCACCCTGACGCCGTTTCCTCCCTACCGCTTACCCGGCGTAATCAGGGTGGGGGAGGTTCTTCTAATCCTCTTTATTTGTGTTGCAGGCGGAGTTACAGGGCGATCCAGAGGCGGAAAGGTACTCAGGGGTACCCTCTTCAGGAGCACAAAGGGTGCTGAGGCCTAATATCCCCAGGAAGTCTGTGCGGTGGACCCTGGGGTGCGACGGCGCCCCGTCTGTCCTACGGGCGGTTGGAAACCTGTACAACCGGGGGTCGCTGAACGCTCCGCCCCTTGTAGGGGGGGGCGTGAGTAATAGGGTGGACCGATGGTTCACCGGAAGTGGGAGGGGCTATCCCCTCACCACAACCGCTAAGCACCGATTGGCTAAGGCCACGATGCAAGTTGGCCCATCAGGTGGTAGGCAGCGAGGGGCGGCTTGCCTTTGGATCGCCTGTAAGATAACCCACCATGTTGGCATATTTGGTATGCTAATAAACCTGCAGCAATTTTTCCCACCAAAAAGTTGTCTTGTCTGCTTATTTATGTTACATGTATGTTGCTGCGGGAGGGCCGGTGAGTGTGGCCGATATTGGCACTATGTCAGTGCACCTCAGCGCCGCCGACATCCCACTTTCGCCTGTGGCAATAGTCAGACGGGTTCAGGGTTCACAGGTGACCCCTCCCGTCAGTCATGGACTCTTCTGCACGTCACCTAATAAGGGGCGTTAATTAGTCCCCCCGCGAAAGAAGCCATTTGCGAGGAATGTGCAGGAAGATGAGAGATTAACAGGGGGCCAAAGGCGCTGGAATCCGGAAGCGAGGATGAGGAAGGGGGAGGAAGATCTCTTTCATTCTGCCACCCACAGAATGCCAAGGCTGGGGCAGAACAACACAAGAGCTCCTGGGCGGACTCCAGCACGGATGTGCTAGCAGAACAACACACACAGGAAGGACGGAGGGGCGGAAGGCAGGGGGGAGGGGGTGGTGGAGAGAAAGGATACTGGAGAGGAAAACGGGGGAGGAAGAGGGGATTAAAAAGAATTAACAGAAGAGAAGAGAGAGAGGAGGGAGTAGAAGGAATGGGGTGAGAAGAATGTATAAGGAAGAGGCGATGGAGAAAGAAGAGGGGATGGAGAAGGAAGAGGGGATGGAGAAGGAAGAGGCGATGGAGAAGGAAGAGGGGATGGAGAAGGAAGAGGGGATGGAGAAGGAAGAGGGGATGGAGAAGGAAGAGGGGATGGAGAAGGAAGAGGCGATGGAGAAGGAAGAGGCGATGGAGAAGGAAGAGGGGATGGAGAAGGAAGAGGGGATGGAGAAGGAAGAGGGGATGGAGAAGGAAGAGGGGATGGAGAAGGAAGAGGCGATGGAGAAGGAAGAGGAGATGGAGAAGGAAGAGGCGAAGGAGAAGGAAGAGGCGATGGAGAAGGAAGAGGCGATGGAGAAGGAAGAGGGGATGGAGAAGGAAGAGGGGATGGAGAAGGAAGAGGGGATGGAGAAGGAAGAGGCGATGGAGAAGAATGGATGAGGAAGAGGTAATAAAGAAGTATAGGGGGGAGAAGAGGGGATGAGGAAGAGGGGATGAAGAAGAAGTGATGGAGAAGAATAGGGGTTGCAAAAGAAGGGATGAGGAAGAAATGATGGAGAAGGAATATGGGATGGACAAGAGGGGATGAAGAATAGGTGATGGAGAAGGAATTGGGTGGAAGGGATGAGGAAGAGGTGATGGAGAAGAAATAGATGAGGAGAAGAGATGAGGAAGGGGTAATGGAGAAGTATATGGGGTGGAGAAGAGGGGATGAGGAACAAATGATGGAGAAGGAATAGGGGATGGGGAAGAGGTGATGGAGAAGGAAATGGGTAGAAGGAATAGATGAGAAGAGATGAGGAAGAAGTAATGGAGAAGTATAGGGGATGGAGAAGAGGGGATGAGGAAGGTGTGATGGAGAAGGATAGGGGTGGAGAAAGTGGCGATGGAGAAGAATAGGGGATGCAAAAGAAGGGATGAGAAAGAAATGAAGAAGAAGGTAGTAGGAAGAGGAGATGGAAAAGGAGTTGGGAATGGGGTAGAAGGGATGAGGAAGAGGTGATGGAAATGGAACAGGGGATGGATAAGGGATGAGGAAGAATTGACGGAGAAAGAATAGATGAGAAGAAGGGATGAGGAAGAGGGAATGGAGAAGTATAGGGGGTGGGGAAGAAGGGATGAGGAAGGCTTGATGAAGAAGGCTTAGGGCATGGAGAATGAAAGGATGAGGAAGGGTGATGGAAAAGGAATGGGAGACGAGAAGAAGGGAAGATAAAGAGGGGATGGAGTAGAGGGGATGGAGAAGATGGGAGGAGGAGGAAAGGTGATGGAGAAGGAATAGGGGATGAGAAGAAGGGATAAGGAAGAGGTGATGGAGAAGAGGTGATGGAAAAGAAAAGGAGCTAGAAAAGAAGGGATGAAGAAGAAGTGATGGAGAAGGAATAGGGGACGGAGAAGAGGTGAGGAATAAGAGGTGATGGAGAAGGAACGGGGGATGAAGAGGAGGTGATGGAGAAGGAATTGGGGATGAAGATGGGATAAAGAGGAGGTGATGGAGAAGAAATAGGTGATGAAGAAGAAATAGGGGAAGAGGGAATAGGGGAAGAGAAGAAGGGATGAAGAGGAGGTAATGGAGAAGGAAGAGGAGGTAATGGAGAAGGAATAGGGGATGGAGAAGAAAGGATGAGGAAGGGTGATAGAGAAAGAATAGGGGAAGAGAAGAAGGGATGAAGAGGAGGTGATGGAGAAGGAATAGAGGATGGAGAAGAAGGGATGAAAAGGAGATGATGGAGAAGGAGTAGGGGATGGAGAAGTGAGGAGGAGGTAATGGATAAGGAAAAGGGAATGGAGATGAGGGCATGAGGAAGAGGTAATGGAGCTGAAATAGGGGACGGAAAAGGGACGAAGAAGAGGTAATGGAGAAGGAGAAGTGAATGTGAAGAATGATTGAAGAAGTAGTTCCAAACAATACAACATAGCAGCTAGGACGCTAGGTCCTACAACTCGTACCTCCCACGCTGTCCCTCAATGTTAAATCTGGTGCACACTCTATATAGTATCAGCTGCCAGATATACTTCTGCTAAGCAGTTAAACATATGATTGTAATAATAGTGGTGCACCCAGAAAACTAAAACACTAAGTCCAATAGTGTTAGTCAGAATTCCTTTATCTTCTTTATTTCATTCCAAAACGTCTTTTATTTAATGTAAAACCAATTACAGCCAACGCGTTTCGTTCAAAAATGAACTTCTTCAGGGCCTTTCAATTCAAATGAGATATGTATCCTCTGGGTATCCATTTAGAGAGATAATTTATGTCTAGCACAGTCACATCCTCCTTTTCACATCTCAATTTCTTATTTGTTAGCCCAGGGTCTACGTTTTATAGAAGCGTCATAGGCAGCAGTATCAGACAGGGCAAGCAGCGCTCCCCAACTCAATAGTCACAATAGGGCTTTGGCACAACACATGTAGACACCAGAATCCGTGTCCCTGACACGGATCCTGGCAGGAACACGGCCAGGCACTCAGCATTTTAGCGAATAGAGAAGATGATGTCGAGAGCACAAAAGAAGGGACCTAAGAGTAGCCGAACAAGGAAGGACCACAGGAGCAAGCTTAATGGGGCCACATGCCATGCCAACCATACAAAACAAAGCGAAGAACATCAAACAATACCTTTCAGAGGAGGAAGCCACACAAAGCCAAGGCCTATAGGTGCAACAGGGAAGGACTACAGGAACAAGCTTAATGGGGCAACATGCCAGGCCAACCACGCAAAGCGAAGAACACCAAACAATACCTTTCAGAGGAGGAAGCCACACAAAGCAAGGCCTATAGGAGCAACAGGGAAGGACTACAGGAACAAGCACACCAAGCCAGGCCAACCACCCAAAACAAAGCGAAGAGCACCAAACAATACCTTTCAGAGGAGGAAGCCACACAAAGCAAGGCCTATAGGAGCAACAGGGAAGGACTACAGGAACAAGCACAACAAGCCAGGCCACCCACAACAAAGCGAAGAGCACCAAACAATACCTTTCAGAGGAGGAAGCCATACAAAGCAAGGCCTATAGGAGCAACAGGGAAGGACTACAGGAACAAGCACACCAAGCCAGGCCAACCACCCAAAACAAAGCGAAGAGCACCAAACAATACCTTTCAGAGGAGGAAGCCACACAAAGCAAGGCCTATAGGAGCAACAGGGAAGGACTACAGGAACAAGCATAACAAGCCAGGCCACCCACCCAAAACAAAGCGAAGAGCACCAAACAATACCTTTCAGAGGAGGAAGCCACACAAAGCAAGGCCTATAGGAGCAACAGGGAAGGACCACAGGAACAAGCACAACAAGCCAGGCCACCCACCCAAAACAAAGCGAAGAGCACCAAACAATACCTTTCAGAGGAGGAAGCCACACAAAGCAAGGCCTATAGGAGCAACAGGGAAGGACTACAGTAACAAGCATAATGGGACAACAAGCCAGGCAGCCACACAAAACAAAACATACAGGAGCAGGAAACTACCCCAAGAGCCTAAAACACCACCTATCAGAAGGGGAGACCACATCCAGAGGACAAAAACTCCTCAGACGAGAGAGGAAGGCCATGCTGCTATGTTATAAGTTGTGTTATAAGGAACTTCTATAGTGCACGTTCACCAATAGGTTTCATGGCGCTGACAGCACTAGAAGCGGAGTGAAGAGGCAGTTGTTCAAGGGGTTGTCTAAAGCCATGTTTTTAACAGGGTTCTGAAATGCTCTCCCGGAGGTAGCGGCTCTTATGTTGTCCGGGAGAGACCTCCAGATACCGGGAGCCAGCACGGAGAGCCTGGTTCCCCCCAGTCTCTTCCTATGCTCATAGTAAAAACTGCCTCGCAGAGCAGCAGACAAACCAGAGCACAAAACAAACCAGATTCAAATGCAATAAGGAGAATGAAACTCCTCTTAGAGAGGAAAATAATGGCAAGAGCACAAAACAAGGCATACACAAGCAGCTGGGCATGGAAGGAACACAGAACAAGCCTAATGGGGCAACAAACCATCAGCACAAAACAAAGCTAATCAGAGCAGACGACCAGTAATCAGCAGACAACCAATCATCAGCACAAAACAAGGCTAATCAGACAGCGGACTGGTTATCAGCACAAAACAAGGCGAATCAGAACAGACGACCAGTAATCAGCAGACAACCAATCATCAGCACAAAACAAGGCTAATCAGAGCAGTGGACTGGTTATCAGCACAAAACAAGGCGAATCAGAACAGACGACCAGTAATCAGCACAAAACAAGGCTAAAAAGAGCATACAACCGATCATCAGCACAAAACAAGGCTAATCAGAACAGACGACCAGTAATCAGCACACAACAAGGCTAATCAGCAGACAACCAATCACCAGCACAAAACAAGGCTAATCAGAGCAGCGGACTGCTTATCAGCACAAAACCAAGCTAATCACAACAGACAACCAGTAATCAGCACAAAACAAGGCTAAAAAGAGCAGACAACCAATAATCAGCACAAAACAAGGCTAATCAGAACAGACGACCAGTAATCAGCACACAACAAGGCTAATCAGCAGACAACCAATCACCAGCACAAAACAAGGCTAATCAGAGCAGCGGACTGCTTATCAGCACAAAACAAGGCTAATCACAACAGACAACCAGTAATCAGCACAAAACAAGGCTAAAAAGAGCAGACAACCAATAATCAGCACAAAACAAGGCTAAAAAGACCATACAACCAATCATCAGCACAAAACAAGGCTAATCAGAGCAGACAACCAATCAATCAATCAATCAGGGAATTGTAAGCGCGCTACTCACCCGTGAGGGTCTCAAGGCGCTGGGGGGGGGTCCGCAGATCTGTTTAGCCGAAGAGCCAGGTCTTGAGGGTCTTCCTGAAGGTGTTCAGGGAGGGGGCGTCTGATGTCTGCCGGTAACTCGTTCCAGGTCTTGGCTGCAATGTGAGAGAAGGATCTTCCGCCTGCTCTGGCTCTGTGGATGTGCGGGGTTTCGGCCAGTGCGAGGTTGGAAGATCGGAGGTTTCTTTTGGGTACGTGGAAGTTGATTCTATCGTTGAGGTATTTGGGTCCGTTGTTGTGTAGGCATTTGTAGGCGTGAGTGATGATTTTGAAAGTGACTCTTTTCTCCACGGGGAGCCAGTGGAGACTTCGTAGGTGTTGGCTGATGTGTTCGTGTCGGGGGATGCCGAGGACGAGTCTGGCGGCGGTGTTCTGTATTGTCTGGAGTTTGCGGAGTAGGGACTTGTTGATGCCGGTGTAGAGTGCGTTTCCATAGTCCAGTCTGCTGGTGATGAGTGCGTGGGTGACTGTCTTCCTTGACTCAGGGGGGATCCACTTGAAGGTCTTGCGGAGGATGCGGAGGGTGTTGAAGCAGCTGGAGGTGACGGCGTTGACATGTCGGTTCATGGTGAGTGATGAGTCGAGTACGATGCCGAGGTTCTTGGCGTGGTCTAAGGGGGTAGGTGGGCTTCCGAGGGCGGTCGGCGCCCAGGTGCTGTCCCATGCAGAAGGGGTGGTACCGAGGACGAGGACTTCTGTCTTCTCAGCGTTGAGCTTCAGGCAGCTGTTGGTCATCCAGACTGCGACGTCTTGCATTCCTTTCTGGAAGTTGAGTTTGGCAGTGGTGGGGTCTTTGGTGAGGGAGAGGATGAGCTGGGTGTCGTCGGCGTAGGATACGATGTTGAGGCCGTGTTGTCGGACGATGGCTGCGAGGGGGGCCATGTAGATGTTGAAGAGGGTGGGACTCAGTGATAAACCCTGTGGGACTCCGCAGGTGATTTTCGTGGGGTCGGAGAGGAAGGGTGGGAGTCTGATCCTTTGGCTTCTTCCGGTGAGGAATGATTGGATCCAGTCCAGGGCTGTTCCTTGTATGCCTGCGTCGTGTAGTCTGGCGACTAGTGTGCGGTGGGAGACGGTGTCGAAGGCCGCTGATAGGTCGAGTAGGATGAGGGCTGCAGAGTGGCCTTGGTCCAGGAGGGTGTGGATGTCGTCTGTGGCGGCGAGTAGGGCGGTCTCTGTGCTGTGGTTGCTTCGGAATCCGGATTGGGACGGGTCGAGGACGGCGTTCTCTTCAATGAATCGTGTCAGTTTCCTGTTGACTGTTTTCTCTGCAACTTTGGCTGCGAAGGGGAGGAGCGAGATGGGCCGATAGTTCTTGAAGTCGGTGGGGTCAGCTGTGGGCTTCTTGAGCAGGGGTCTGACTTCTGCGCGCTTCCAGTCGTCTGGGAAGGTGCCTGTTTTGAAGGTGGTGTTGATGGTGCATTGTAGTTCGGGTGCGATGGCGGCCACAGCTCTGTGGTAGATGTGAGGGGGGCAGGGGTCGGTGGGGCCTCCCCCCCCACGAGTGGATGCTTTTAATGGTCGAGGCGGTGTCTTCGGCCGTGATCGGTGTCCAGTTGGAGATGGTGGGCTGGCTGGTGTTTCTGGGGGGCGGGGGGCCGTCTGTGGCGCCTGGTGGATGGTCGATGAAGTTGTCGTAGAGGTTTTTGATCTTGAGGTGGAAATAGGTTCCAAGCTTGTCGCAGAGGCCTTGGGATGGGGTGATGTCTGTGGCTTCGCTGCGTGGGTTGGTGAATTCTTGAATGACACTGAAAAGTTCCTTGGAGTTGGCCAGGATTTTGTTGTGGATGAAGTTCCTCTTGGTGGCTCTGATCTGGTTGTGGTAGTCCGTCATGGCGTCCTTGTAGGTGGTGTGCAAAACAAGGTTAATCGCCAGACAACCAATCATCAGCACAAAACAAGGCTCATCAGCAGACAACCAATCATCAGTACAAAACAAGGCTCATCAGAGCAGCAATAGACTAGTGGCCAGCACCCAGTGGCAGTGGTGGTACAGCCTGGGCGGAGATCACAGGGTGCGCAAAGTGTGGCAGGGAGACCTAGTGGGCGGTCAGAGTATGGCGCCGTCGGAGGTCGGGGAGGAAGCTGAGAGTACAGTAGTGACATCCAGTGACAGTCATGGTAGGGCCATGGCTGAGTTTACTGAGGGAGCAGACAGTGTGGCAGTGACACTTAGTGGGCAGAGTAGGGCACGGGCTGACGTCAGAGAGGGAGCAGGCAGTGTGGCAGTGACACTCAGTGGGCAGAGTAGGGCACGGGGTGACGTCACAGAGGGAGCAGGCAGTGTGGCAGTGGCACTCAGTGGGCAGAGTAGGGCACGGGCTGACGTCACAGAGGGAGCAGCAGCGTGACAGTGACACCCAGTGAGGCAGTGGCACTCAGTGGGCAGAGTAGGGCACGGCCTGACGTCACAGAGGGAGCAGCAGCGTGACAGTGACACCCAGTGGGAAGAGTAGGGCACGGCCTGACGTCACAGAGGGAGCTGGCAGTGTGGCAGTGACACTCAGTGGGCAGAGTAGGGCACGGGCTGACGTCAGAGAGGGAGCAGGCAGTGTGGCAGTGACACTCAGTGGGCAGAGTAGGGCACGGGCTGACGTCACAGAGGGAGCAGGCAGTGTGGCAGTGACACTCAGTGGGCAGAGTAGGGCACGGGCTGACATCAGAGAGGGAGCAGGCAGTGTGGCAGTGACACTCAGTGGGCAGAGTAGGGCACGGGCTGACGTCACAGAGGGAGCAGGCAGTGTGGCAGTGGCACTCAGTGGGCAGTGTAGGGCACGGGCTGACGTCAGAGAGGGAGCAGGCAGTGTGGCAGTGACACTCAGTGGGCAGAGTAGGGCACGGGCTGACGTCAGAGAGGGAGCAGGCAGTGTGGCAGTGACACTCAGTGGGCAGAGTAGGGCACGGGCTGACGTCACAGAGGGAGCAGGCAGTGTGGCAGTGACACCCAGTGGGCAGACCGAGCACGCCACCCCAGGCTCTGGGGTGAGCAGGCAGTGAATGGTAATAGACGCCCGGGACATGTGGTGGTCCCGGAGCCCAGGGGCAGCCCAGTGAATAAGAGCCCCGCAGCCCCCACCCCCGAAGCCCATCTCCATAAAATAGTAATGAAGAGTCGCGCAGGCCCATAAACACCGCGGCTCCCTCACACTGCAGCCCGCCCGCGGAGGCTGCTGGGAATTTATGTCCTGTCATTGACAGGCCTCGGTGTTATGCAAATCTGTTTCACGGCCTCCCTTGTCCTTTACGGGAAGAGCAGCGGCACTCGGCATTGGGGGGGGGGGGGCATCCTCCTCCCAGGCGGGGGGCATGCTACTGCCAGCCGAGGGAGAGCACAGTATCACAGAGAGAGTGCACCGCACTGCACTCGGGGTCAGACGAGAGACATCCTCCTGCAGCTGAGGGGAGCAGTCAGCATGGAGCACAGTGTCTCAGAGAGAGTGCACCGCACTGCACTCGGGGTCAGACGAGAGACATCCTCCTGCAGCTGAGGGGAGCAGTCAGCATGGAGCACAGTGTCTCAGAGAGAGTGCACCGCACTGCACTCTGGGTCAGACGAGAGACATCCTCCTGCAGCTGAGAGGAGCAGTCAGCATGGAGCACAGTGTCTCAGAGAGAGTGCACCGCACTGCACTCTGGGTCAGAAGAGAGACAGCCTCTTGCAGCTGAGGGGGAACAGCCAGCATGGAGCACGTTACCCCAGAAAAAATACACTCCACTGCACTCAGACGCAGCCATCACACTCTCTGCATCTCAGAGAGTGAGCTGCATCCAGGTGCAGCCATCCGACTCACAACATCTCACAAAAAGTACTGCAATCCTCCTCCTCACTGCATTTCAGACAGTGCACTGCACTTCGCTGCAAAGCATCTCACAGAGAGCACTGGAGTCATCCTCCTTACAGCATCTCACAGAAAGAATTGCAATCTTCCTCATCACTGCATCTCAAAGAGAGTGCACTACACTGAGCTGCTACCCATTCACATCACAGAGAGAAAAAACACTGCAGTCAGCAGCAGCCTTCTACCTCACAGCATCTCACAAAAAGCACTGCAGCCATCCACCTCACAGAAAGCACTGCAGCCATTCACCACACAACATCTCAGAAAGTGCACTACACTCAGCTGCAACTCATCCACACCAGGGAGAGAAACACCGCCTTTGGCTGCAATGAGGTACCTCCCAGCATCGGAGAGCCCTGCATCCATCCACCTCACAGTCCCTCACAAAGAGCACTGTAGCCTCTCCCTCACACCATCTCACAGAAAGCACTGCAGCCACTCCCTCCCATCACAGCATCTCACAGAAAGCACTGCAGCCATCCCCCTCACAGATTCTCACAATAAAGCACTGCAGCCACCCCCTCCCATCGCAGCATCTCACAGAAAGCACTGCAGCCACTCCCTTCCATCACAGCATCTCACAGAAAGCACTGCAGCCATCCCCCTCACAGATTCTCACAATAAAGCACTGCAGCCACCCCCTCCCATCGCAGCATCTCACAGAAAGCACTGCAGCCAGCCCCTCCCATCCCAGCATCTCACAGAAAGCACTGCAGCCAGCCCTTCCCATCCCAGCATCTCACAGAAAGCGCTGCAGCCACCCCCTCACAGCATCTCACAGAAAGCACTGCAGCCACCCCCTCCCATTCCAGCATCTCACAGAAAGCGCTGCAGCCATCCCCCTCACAGCATCTCACAGAAAGCACTGCAGCCAGCCCCTCCCATCCCAGCATCTCACAGAAAGCGCTGCAGTCACCCCCTCACAGCATCTCACAAAAAGCGATGCAGCCATCCCCCTCACAGCATCTCACAGAAAGCACTGCAGCCACCCCCTCACAGCATCTCACAGAACGAGCTGCAGCCAGCCCCCATCCCAGCATCTCACAGAAAGCACTGCAGCCACCCCTCCCATCACCGCATCTCACAGAAAGCGCTGCAGTCACCCCCTCACAGCATCTCACAGAAAGCGCTGCAGACATCCCCCTCACAGCATCTCACAGAAAGCACTGCAACCACCCCCCTCACAGCATCTCACAGAACGAGCTGCAGCCAGCCCCCCATCCCAGCATCTCACAGAAAGCACTGCAGCCACCCCTCCCATCACAGCATCTCACAGAAAGCGCTGCAGCCACCCCCTCACAGCATCTCACAGAAAGCGCTGCAGCCATCCCCCTCACAGCATCTCACAGAAAACACTGCAGCCACCCCCCTCACAGCACCTCACAGAACGAGCTGCAGCCAGCCCCCCATCCCAGCATCTCACAGAAAGCACTGCTGCCACACTCTCACAGCATCTCACAGAAAGCACTGCAGCCACCCTCCTCACAGCATCTCACAGAAAGCACTGCAGCCCCCCCCTCCCATCACAGCATCTCACAGAAAGCACTGCAGCCATCCCCCTCACAGCATCTCACAGAAAGCAATGCAGCCACCCCTCCCATCATCTCACAGAAAGCACTGCAGCCACCCCTCCCATCAAGGCATCTCACAGAAAGCACTGCAGCCACCCCATCACAGCATCTCACAGAAAGCACTGCAGCCACCCCCCTCACAGCATCTCACAGAAAGAGCTGCAGCTATCCATCTCACAGTATCTCAGAGAGACTACAATGCACTGAGCTGAAACACGTCCACTACGCAGAGAAATAACACTGCATGCAGTTGCAGCCATCCACCTCACAGCATCTCAGAGAACCCTGGAGCCAGGCACCTCACAGCATCTCAGAGAACCCTGTAGCCATCCACATCACAGCATCTCAGAGAAATCACTGCAGCCACCCCCTCACAGCACCTCATAGAACCCTGTAGCCAGGCACCTCACAGCATGTCAGAGAACCCTGTAGCCAGGCACCTCACAGCATCTCAGAAAACCCTATAACCAAGCACCTCACAGCATCTCAGAGAACCCTGTAGCCAGCCACCTCACAGCATCCCAGAGAACCCTGTAGCCAGCCTCCTCACAGCATCTCAGAGAACCTAATAGCCACCCACCCCACTGCATCTCAGAGAACCTTATAGCCAGCCACCCCACCGCATCTCAGAGAACCTTATAGCCAGCCACCCCACCGCATCTCAGAAAACCTCATAGCCAGCCACCCCACTGCATCTCAGAGAACCTTGTGCCCATCCACATCACATCATCTCAGAAAAGCCTGTAGTCAGCCACCTCACAGCATCTCAGAGTGTGCACTGCACTCAGCTGCAACCCATCCATGTCCAATAGAGAAAAGGCACTGCAGTCAGCTGCAGCCATCTGCTTCACAACATTTCACACAGCACTGCAGCCATACACAACATAACATCTCAGAGCGCAATGGACTCAACTGAAGCTATTCACCTCGCAAAATCTCAGAGAGTACTCTGCACTAGGGTGCAGCCACCCACCTCATAGCATCATAGCGAGACCACACAGCAGTTCAGCGTCCACCACACAGCATCTTAGAGACAGGCAGCTACCACCCTCCCCACAGCATCTCACAGAGAGAACAAATGTAGCAATTAAACTCACCTACTCTTGGTTTTTAAAGGCTGGCTCTAAAAACTCAGCTACCCTTTAATTTGGGGAAAACATACAAGTGGGTTTACAACAAGTAAAGGTGACGCTACGTAAATTACTAGCAGAGCTTGTATAGCGCTCATACAGTTAGGAGGAGGCTTCAGAGCACCCCTTAAACCTGAACATGGTTACTACTCTCAGATCCCTTGATAAAAGCCTGCACTTCCTTTAATGTATCTCGAATACATGGATCGGATGCAATGCCCCAACATTGACACTAACCTGAGGCGGCTCATGTGTATTGAGGCCCACATACAGAGGATGATAGCGCAGGAGTGTGTACTGAGGTCCACACACTTAGGATACTGGTGCAGGAGCGTGCACTAATGTCCACATATAGATGATACAAGCGCAGGAGCGTGTACGGAGGTCCACATACAGAGGATACTAGTGCAGGAGCGTGTACGGAGGTCCACATACAGAGGATACTAGTCAGGGTTGGATTGGGATTAACAATCGGCTAGGGCACACTTAAAAAAAAAAAAAGTGGCCCTCATTTGCATATTGCCTTTCCGCTAACACCGCAGGTTTTCTTAACTTTGTTTAGATAAAAAAAAAATGCACGGATTAGTTAGTAAGTAAGTCCGTTTTTATATAGCGCAGCTACTCACCCTTACGGGTCTCAAGGCGCTGGGGGCCGTCGTGGAAATTAAGTGAGCTATTGCCCAGAGTCACATGGTGCTGAGCTGCCGCCGGAGCCGGGGATCGAACCGTGAACCCTGTGCTCCGAAGTCAGCTGCCCTGGCACACTGGTTAAACACACCTGAAAACAAGTGAGGCCACATCTGCTCAGGCCCCTTGCCCCCCCCCCCCACGCTCAATATGCATACATTAATGGGCCGACCCAGCGAGAGAAAGGGAGTGACACCTCTGCCCCGTTGGTAAAAGGGAGGTAATGGACGCCCATCTACCTCCAAAAAGGCCACTCGGGCACCCACTGGGCCGCTGGCGCCATCCGAACACAGACACCGCCCAAATCGACGCCCCCAGGCTGCCCAAAAAAGCAGCCCAGAGCTGGAACTCGGATACCAGCCCCTCGGGCATTGCCCGAGTGCCCGCCTTACGAATCCGACCCTGATACTAGTGCAGGAGCGTGTATTGAGGTCCACATACAGAGGATACTAGTGCAGGAGCGTGTATTGAGGTCCACATACAGAGGATACTAGTGCAGGAGCGTGTACTGAGGTCCACATACAGAGGATACTAGTGCAGGAGCGTGTACTGAGGTCCACATATAGAGGATACTAGCGCAGGAGCGTGTATCGTGGTCGACATACAGAGGATACTAGTGCAGGAGCGTGTATTGAGGGCCACATACAGAGGATACTAGTGCAGGAGCGTGTACTGAGGCCCACATACTGAGGATACTAGTGCAAGAGCGTGTATCGAGGTCCACATACAGAGGATACTAGTGCAGGAGCGTGTATTGAGGTCCACATACAGAGGATACTAGTGCAGGAGCGTGTACTGAGGTCCACATACAGAGGATACTAGTGCAGGAGCGTGTACTGAGGTCCACATATAGAGGATACTAGCGCAGGAGCGTGTATCGTGGTCCACATACAGAGGATACTAGTGCAGGAGCGTGTACTGAGGTCCACATACAGAGGATACTAGTGCAAGAGCGTGTATTGAGGTCCACATACAGAGGATACTAGTGCAGGAGCGTGTATTGAGGTCCACATACAGAGGATACTAGTGCAGGAGCGTGTACTGAGGTCCACATACAGAGGATACTAGTGCAGGAGCGTGTACTGAGGTCCACATATAGAGGATACTAGTGCAGGAGCGTGTACTGAGGTCCACATATAGAGGATACTAGTGCAGGAGCGTGTACTGAGGTCCACATACAGAGGATACTAGTGCAAGAGCGTGTATTGAGGTCCACATACAGAGGATACTAGTGCAGGAGCGTGTATTGAGGTCCACATACAGAGGATACTAGTGCAGGAGCGTGTACTGAGGTCCACATACAGAGGATACTAGTGCAGGAGCGTGTACTGAGGTCCACATATAGAGGATACTAGCGCAGGAGCGTGTATCGTGGTCGACATACAGAGGATACTAGTGCAGGAGCGTGTATTGAGGGCCACATACAGAGGATACTAGTGCAGGAGCGTGTACTGAGGCCCACATACTGAGGATACTAGTGCAGGAGCATGTACTGAGGTCCGCATACTGAGGATACTAGTGCAAGAGCGTGTACTGAGGTCCACATACAGAGGATACTAGCGCAGGAGCGTGTACTGAGGTCCACATACAGAGGTCCACATACAGAGGATACTAGCGAAGGAGCGTGTACTGAGGGCCACATACAAAGGATACTAGCGCAGGAGCGTGTACTGAGGTCCACATACAGAGGATACTAGCGCAGGAGCGTGTACTGAGGTCCACATACAGAGGATACTAGCGCAGGAGCGTGTACTGAGGTCCACATACAGAGGATACTAGTGAGGGAGCGTGTACTGAGGTCCACATATAGAGGATACTAGCGCAGGAGCGTGTATCGTGGTCGACATACAGAGGATACTAGTGCAGGAGCGTGTATTGAGGGCCACATACAGAGGATACTAGTGCAGGAGCGTGTACTGAGGCCCACATACTGAGGATACTAGTGCAGGAGCATGTACTGAAGTCCGCATACTGAGGATACTAGTGCAAGAGCGTGTACTGAGGTCCACATACAGAGGATACTAGCGCAGGAGCGTGTACTGAGGTCCACATACAGAGGTCCACATACAGAGGATACTAGCGAAGGAGCGTGTACTGAGGGCCACATACAGAGGATACTAGCGCAGGAGCGTGTACTGAGGTCCACATACAGAGGATACTAGCGCAGGAGCGTGTACTGAGGTCCACATACAGAGGATACTAGCGCAGGAGCGTGTACTGAGGTCCACATACAGAGGATACTAGCGCAGGAGCGTGTACTGAGGTCCACATAATGAGGATACTAGTGCAGTAGCGTCTACTGAGGGCCACATACAAAGGATACTAGAGCAGGAGCATGCACTGAGGTCCACATACAGAGGATACTAGTGCAGGAGCGTGTACTGAGGGCCACATACAGAGGATACTAGAGCAGGAGCATGTATTGAGGCCCACATACATAGGATACTAGTGCAGGAGCGTGTATTGAGGGCCACATACAGAGGATACTAGTGCAGGAGCATGTACAGAGGTCCACATACTGAGGTAACTAGTGCAGGAGCGTGTATCGAGGTCCACATACAGAGGATACTAGCGCAGGAGCGTGTACTGAGGTCCACATACAGAGGATACTAGCGCAGGAGCGTGTACTGAGGTCCACATACAGAGGATACTAGCGCAGGAGCGTGTACTGAGGTCCACATAATGAGGATACTAGTGCAGTAGCGTCTACTGAGGGCCACATACAAAGGATACTAGAGCAGGAGCATGCACTGAGGTCCACATACAGAGGATACTAGTGCAGGAGCGTGTACTGAGGGCCACATACAGAGGATACTAGAGCAGGAGCATGTATTGAGGCCCACATACATAGGATACTAGTGCAGGAGCGTGTATTGAGGGCCACATACAGAGGATACTAGTGCAGGAGCATGTACAGAGGTCCACATACTGAGGTAACTAGTGCAGGAGCGTGTATCGAGGTCGACATACAGAGGATACTAGTGCAGGAGCGTGTATTGAGCTCCACATACTGAGGATACTAGTGCAGAAGCGTGTACGGAGGTCCACATACTGAGGATACTAGTGCAGGAGTGTGTACGGAGGTCCACATACAGAGGATACTAGCACAGAGCGTGTATTGAGGTCCACATACAGAGGATACTAGTGCAGGAGCGTGTATTGAGGGCCACATACAGAGGATACTAGTGCAGGAGCGTGTACTGAGGCCCACATACTGAGGATACTAGTGCAGGAGCATGTACTGAGGTCCGCATACTGAGGATACTAGTGCAAGAGCGTGTACTGAGGTCCACATACAGAGGATACTAGTGCAGGAGCGTGTACTGAGGGCCACATACAGAGGATACTAGTGCAGGAGCGTGTACTGAGGTCCACATACAGAGGATACTAGTGCAGGAGCGTGTACTGATTGATCCCCATACTGAGGATACTAGTGCAAGAGCGTGTATTGAGGCCCACATACAGAGGATACTAGTGCAGGAGCAGGTACTGAGGTCCACACACAGAGGATACTAGTGCAGGAGCAGGTACTGAGGACCACATATAGATGATACAAGCGCAGGAGCGTGTACTGAGGTCCACATACAGAGGATACTAGTGCAGGAGCGTGTACTGAGGTCCACATACTGAGGATACTAGTGCAGGAGCATGTACTGAGGTCCACATACAGAGGATACTAGCGCAGGAGCGTGTACTGAGGTCCACATACAGAGGATACTGGTGCAAGAGCGTGTACTGAGGCCCACATACAGAGGATACTAGTGCAGGAGCGTGTACTGAGGTCCACATACAGAGGATACTAGTGCAAGAGCGTGTATTGAGGTCCACATATAGAGGATACTAGCGCAGGAGCGTATATTGTGGGCCACATACAGAGGATACTAATGCAGGAGCGTGTATTGAGTTCCACATACAGAGGATACTAGTGCAAGAGCATGTATTGAGGTCCACATACAGAGGATACTAGTGCAGGAGCGTGTATTGAGGTCCACATACAGAGGATACTAGTGCAGGAGCATGTACTGAGGGCCACATACAAAGGATACTAGTGCAAGAGCGTGTATCGAGGTCCACATACAGAGGATACTAGTGCAGGAGCATGTACTGAGGCCTACATACAAAGGATACTAGTGCAAGAGCGTGTATCGAGGTCCACATACAGAGGATAGTATTGCAGGAGCGTGTATTGAGGTCCACATGCACAGGATACCAGCGCAGGAGCGTGTATTTGCTGACGCAACTTCTGCAACCCATGATGACAGGTATACTGCATTGTATGATTGAATATTTATACATTTGTGCATAATTTTTTTTAATGTAGTCTCCTGCATCGCTTCAGACATTAACTGCTGCTTTACAGTGACAGACCCATCAATAAACATGAATGTGTGATTTGTATAAGTTATCTTGCCTGTTGTACACATTCCTAAATGCTCCTTGTATACGTGTTTTTCACTGAAAAACATAGGTTAACGTGAAATTATGGTTAGTTTTGGTTGTACCAAATGTAATGCATGTTTACAAAACCCTCTGAAATTCACTTAGAAACACAATTAAAATACAGTTGTGGTTACAAAAAAAATTAAAAAACCACGGAAATTTGAAAGTTATGGTTGGACTGCAATCCATAACTCACTCAAACGCCACGCAAAACATAACTTGCACACCAAATGCAAGTCATGACCTCACTTCTGGTGAGATAGACAAAATTATAAAAGTTGTAAACAATCTTACACATGAGAATACATATCACATCACCCTTGATCCTATGAAAGAGACCATTATGAATGTAATATTATTTACTAGTTTGAGTCTGTCCTGTTATTTAATTTTGCTGTACTTGTACGTATTGTTACTTGTTGTTATAAACAGCGTGAGGTCATAAGCATTGAGTTTGTCTGTCTGTTCTAAGAGACGGGCAGCCTCTGGGATACCGGCAGCTCTCGGGAGACTGTCACCATCTAAGCCAGTGGTTCTTAAACTTTTGACTACAGTGGACCCCCATTTAATCATTACTGGAATCCAGGGACCACCATTGAATCATTATTGGAATCCAGGGACTCCCACTGAGCCATTTCTGGAAGCTGGGGACCACGGCCTAAGCAATTTTGTTGATTTGAATCTCAAAACAACACATAAAAAAACAGAAACAAGCATTCATCAAGCAAATACACAAATGATAAAATATTGTATTTAATTCACTAACAAATATTTTAAAAAATCAACATTTTAATATGTTGGAGCTTTTCTAAATTCAATTGAGGCCACTCTTCGTCCATACTGTATTCTGTTTGATGCACTTGCACTGTTCCCACTAATCAATCTGAGGCTACCAACTTCCTCTTTACCCCAGGAGGTTCCCGGGCTACATGTTAAGAACCGCTGATCTAAGTGGCAGCCTCTAGAGACTCGCAACCTCAAGGAGACCAGTACCCTCCCAGACACCGGGCAGCTTCTAGAGATGGGCAGCTTACAAGAGACAGCCAACTTCTAGAGACTGGCAGCCTCTAGAAACTGGCAGCTCACAATAGACTGGCAAGCTCTGGACGACCTGTAGCCTCCAGGAGACCGGGCTGTCTCTAGAGACTGGCAACCCCTGGGGGGCTGGCAGCCTCTACAGACTGGCAGCCTCTGGGAGGTCGGTACCCTCCCAAACACCAAGCAGCTTCAAGAGATGGACAGCTTATAAGAGACACGCAACCTCTAGGAGACTGGTAGTCTCTAAGAGGCCAGGCAGCCTCCAGAAACTGGCAGCTTACAATAGACTGGCAAGCTCTGGGAGGCCTGTCGGTTCCGAGAGACCAGGCTAACTCTAGAGACTGGCAGCCTCTAGAGATTGGCAGCTCACAATAGACTGACAAGCTCTGGATGACCCATGGCCTCCAGGAGACCGGGCTGCCTCTAGAGATGGGCAGCTTATAAGAGGCTAGCAACCCCTGGGGGACCGGCAGCCTCTAGAGTCGGCAGCTTACAATAGACTGGCAAATCTCTGGGAGACCAGCAGCCTTCAAGAGGCCGCTAACATCCAAGGCTTGTTATCAAGGGTCAGTCACTGCACGGTGTAAATAACTTTAGCTACCCAGGAGTTATTTTTAGTACTTCGGGGTCCTGGCAGCCCCAGCTGAACAGTACATGTCTTAAGATGAGGAGATCAGTTGGGACAATGTTCAACCTGCTATGCACATGCGGAAGGGGAACCATCTGGCCACTGATTAAAGTATATAACGCACAGTGTGTCCCAGGTGCCACGTATGAGGCGGGGCTTGGGGATGCCACAAGAGTGCCCTTCTTCAGTTAAAGGAACATCGTATATGCCGGAGGCTTTCACACTTGCCACCCAAAGCCTCATGTCATATTATGCACCTGGAGCTAAACCAGCGATACACATCCGACAGGGTTCAGTTAGCCCCACTATTATTGTGGGTCAGCGTGTGGGCCAATCGCACGCTCAACTTTGTAGAGACATCATCTTGGACTGTCTCAGTTTGGATAAATGGAGCACCGCTCCTTGGTTAAATTACATCTCGTGCACATTTCGGGAGCTGGGGTTGGCTTCTCTTTTTTTGCCCCCGAAGAGTATTAAAAAAGATGATAAATTGTTGGTCAAGAGCCACTTTTAGGATTTTTATGGAACCAGAAGGCTGCAAACTGAGTTAACGAAAAACACGGTGTTGGTTTTATACAGACACTTCGCTAGCGCAAAGCCCATTTTTCATTTGACACTTTGCCTCACTCTATGAGAGAGATCTCTCCTTTTCCGTTTTAGGGCTGGAACGGTTTGGCGGCTCATGAGCGCAGGTAACCCAACAGATATGTTAGGGAGACATATTTTAACTTGTTCTTGCAGTGGGGTCTCTGAACAATCGCTATTACACTATATGTTTTTCTGCAACTTTTTTAGATATCATCGCAGACTTTTGCTCAAACCTCTTTTAAAATCATTGGGCCATCGCAAATGTAGAGCGGCTTTGTTCCATTTGTAACTAACTATTCATTACATCTGCTATTTGCTTCAGGGTTTGCTCTTTTCTAAAAGCTGCAGTTAGAACTAGGAAAACCATGGAGGGCCCACTCTGTTGAAACAATATTCATCTGTTTGTCGCTTTTTAAATTCGGTATTTTACGCTTTTATCATGGTTTAACATTTTTTACCTATTTTACTTGGCACCTTGCACTTTATAAAAATGTTGTCTAATGTCAGATTGCTTTGTGTCTTTTATGGCCAAAAATTGGTCGAATTTTAGATTCATTGAATTGAATTGACCGTCAAGCCCTGGAAGACCTGTAGCCTCCGAAAGACCAGGCTATGGAAGGCCTGTAGCTTATGGGGCACCAGGCAGCCTCTGGGAGACCGGTACCCTCCCAGACACTGGGCAGCTTCTAGAGATGGGCAGCCTATAAGAGACCGGCAACCTCTAGAGACCGGCAACCTCTAGAGACCGGCAACCTCTGGAGACCGGCAACCTCCGGAGACCGGCAACCTCCGGAGACCGGCAACCTCCGGAGACCGGCAACCTCCGGAGACCCGCAGTCTCCGGAGACCCGCAGTCTCCGGAGACCCGCAGCCTCCGGAGACCCGCAGCCTCCGGAGACCCGCAGCCTCCGGAGACCCGCAGCCTCCGGAGACCCGCAGCCTCTGGAGACCGGCAACCTCTGGAGACCGGCAACCTCTGGAGACAGGCAACCTCTGGAGACAGGCAACCTCTGGAGACAGGCAACCTCTGGAGACAGCAACCTCTAGAGACAGGCAGCCTCTAGAGACCGGCAGCCTCTAGAGACCGGCAGCCTCTAGAGACCGGCAGCCTCTAGAGACAGGCAGCCTCTAGAGACCGGCAGGAGCGGCAGCCTCTAGAGACCGGCAGCCTCTAGAGACCGGCAGCCTCTAGAGCAGGGGTCTTCAATCTGTGGGGCGCGACCCCCAGGGGGGGGCGTGGAGACATACAAAGGGGGTCGCGCATTCCCGGTCGCACTCCTGCATTGAACTGCCTGGATCCGGAATCCAAAACGTTTGCTCTTCGTTTTGAATTCAGAATAGTGCATTTCAATGTGCTCTCTGATTGGAGGACATCGTAAAAGAATACAACGTCATCCACGACTGTCCTCCAATCAGAGAGACTGCAGGATGAACATCAGGAAATGCCGGGAACTGAGGCCATAAATATGCACCTGTGGAATGCTCTGGAGTGCTTCGATATTATTTTGTCCCTGCTTCCTTGCACTCCGTCCTGTTGCCTTTTCTGGTCTTCCTCGTTGCTGCTGCTGCGTTTTTTCAGCTGGTGTCCTTTTCGTGCTTCTTCCTCGTGGCTGCCTTTGCAATCCTCTCTAAGCTGTTTCCATGTTGCCAAGGCAACCGAAGCTTCGTAGCCTCATCCACCATGCCCTGGCTTTTCACCCCGCAGACATACACGCACACGCGTTCTTATCTATAAGAATTTTCCTGCCTGAAACTGTTTCCCACAATACTTTCTTCCTCCTTGAATATTCTCTCATTTATGTTTTTTTGATTAGGTAGAATATTACGTAGGCCAGGCAGGCTGTTTTAATAAGGCATGTGTATATTAGCCTCGGGCCTGTTTTGGTTGCTAAATTTCAAGGCCTCTCATATTATTTTGTATATTTTTTTGAAGCGCAGTTAAGGCTCCGAAGAGTGTCAAAGCGCTGCACGAGGAGACACACAGAGGCAAACATGGAGCCAGACTTTGTAATTTCTATTCTGCTTTATTGCTTATATTGTATCCTATGAACCATAACAACAAAAAAGCTCGAGGACAATCTGGATTAAAGGGTTACTTTTCACCAAAACTTGCGAAGTGCCTCTCAAACTTTGCATAAGGAGTTAGTGAAAAATAAGGGCAAATACTTGGAAGATGATGTATAACGATGAAATAGGAATAAACAGACAGCTATATTAGAAAACCAAACATACTGTGCCTATACATACAGAAGAAATAATGGTGCACAACACGTACCATAATATGTTATGAATGCGGATGGGAGATGGGTCTATGCGAGGCCGACTGGAAGGCAAGGAGAGAGGTGCGGAGCGAGAGGCAGGATGCGGGTATGAGAGGGGACTGGAGAGAAGGGGTGGATGATGTGAGTGAAGTGAGCAGACGCAAGGTGAGAGACGTGAAAGAGTGAGAGGAGACAGCCGAGAGAGGTGACGAGGGCGGCAAGGGAGGGAGAGAATTCGATTTAAGAGGTCAGGGATGAGGAGAATTGTGAAGTGGCGAAGGAAGTGCGGAAACGCAAGAGGAGAGGTGAGGGCAGAGTGGAGGGCTACTGTTGAAGGGTGAGAGAAGATAGCTGAGAGGTGATCTATGAGGTAAAAAGAAAATTTGATGCGACATGGGTGAGGGAGAGCAGCAATAGGGGAAGAGAGGGAATACTGTGGTGGGTGCTGGTTCAAGAAGGTGTGGGAGATCAAAGGGGAGATATGAAAGATGAATTGGTCGACTGGAGAGGTGTAAGATACAAATAGATAGAAATTTGAAGGGTGAGATTTAAGGTGAATGAGAAGTGCTGAGGGGTGAAAGAGGTGACGGGGCCAGAGAGGCCATGAGATAAATGCAAGAGACTGTTAGAGATGAGAGGAGTGAAAAGACAGAACAGCAAGAGGTGATTAAAGGTGAAGTGAGAGGAATGGGGAGAGTTCAGAAGATGTAAAAAGGGGTGAAAGAAAATGGCCTGCAAAGTGAGAGGGATCCGAGGTTGGGAGAGGTGAGAGGGATGTAAGGATGGGGGTGGGAGGAAAGAGGCATGGGTGAACTGCTTAACTCAACACAGGACCGGCAGGGTTTTAAGGGGGAGCCCTGCTGCTCCCAAACCAGGGCCAGGTGAGATTCGGATATTTATTATCAAAAGTGTAAATCTGCAGCACCTCCAGGTCACTGGGTGACCCAGTCTCAGGATTTCTTTTTTGGCGTGGACATTGATGCCAGCGGAAACAAGAGGGGTGCTTGGTGCGTCTCGCCCCTTCCCATGGTTGAGTGTGCGTTTGTGCTCTGTCTTAGTTCAGCGTGCCTCTCTCTCTTAATCAGTGGACTCTTTCGTACCACTCTCTCGTGACTGTCGTCAATCTTCATCTCACACGCTCTCTTTTTAAATATTTTGCCCGAACATTTGTCCTTTTCCTTCTGTTTAGAAAGTCTGGACCAGAAATCAGTTTCACATAACATTCATTCAAAAACACAGCATTGTTAAAAAGATTTGTCCTGACACCAAAGCAGAATTTTACTGGGTATGTGGATGTTGCTGCAGGCAGAAAAACAAATACTGCTACTATGAAAACAAGCATTTTCAATTATAGTTGTTTTGATGTTTATATATTTTGAAACGTTGTTCGCAGCATTGAGTAATTGGGGCTTCATTTAAAGGTGTGGAGAGGAGTGCAGGGTCCAAAGGATGGGGAGCAGCGCAGTGTCCAGAGGGCAGAGTGCCATGCAGGCTTGGTAGGGAACAGTGAATGGGCCTGGTTGAGCAGTGATGGTTAGGCTCAGACTGCCCTGGTTATAGGCAGGGAGGGACACTAGAATTATGCAATTTTGCTGTTGCTGTGTATTCTGCATAGCTATAGATTTGGCGATGCACATTCCACACAGCACGTTCCACACAGCTATAGATTAGCCTCAATTTGTGAAGAACATTAATGTTTGTCAAAAATTGCAGTCTAGGCTCTTCTGTCTTTTAGCCATCGTATTTATGTGAGATTGGGTTCTCAGCATTGGCAGTATTAAAGACGAAGTACAGTTCAAGACTTGAGGTGGAGCACAGAATACATCCACAAATTGACCGTTTCTCTGGAGAAAAACCGGCACACCCACACATTAGTTCAGAAATGTGTAATTATCCAAATAAGCTGTGCCAAATTATGTTGTGTTTGGGAAAAATAAAGTGCGTTTTGGGTAATTCTTTTGGAGACTTTTTCTTTGAACTGTGTATTAAGCCTCCGACTCCGAACCACAGTCACCCACAAACCTTTGATTTGTTAAACCCGGTTTAATAATATTTCCCCACAGTAAACATGATTTGCCATGGGAACTGAGGGTGTTTATGGTTGTCGATGATGAAGAGTACCAAGTCTGAATTTTTTTGTCAGGAGGGGTCCTTACGTCTGAAAATTTTGACAGGGGGGTCTCGGCATCCAAAAGTTTGAAGACCTCTGCTCTAGAGACAGGCAGCTTACAACAGACTGGCAGCTTACAACAGACTGGCAAGCTATGGAAGACCAGCAGCCTTCAGGAGACCGCTAAAATCCACGGCAGAGCCTCCAGTGGGCGAGCACCCCATCTGTGCCTTAGTGGAAGGGTCGTCTCTAGGGGATCAAGTCTTGTGGAGAGGCCGCCAGCCTCCCTGGGGGGCGGGCTACACCTGTCCGGGTCGAGGCCTCCTCTGTAGGGAAACGGGCTGCCGCTATAGAGGTGTCGGTGGCCTCAAGGGGGAAGGGATTCCTTGAGAGAATGGAAGACTGGCTGTCTCTCCTTCTGCTGATCATGCTGCCTCTACTGCAGTCTTCCATCCCTCTTACCATTTCGCTGGACACCAAACTGATGCTGAATCTAAAGTGTGGGCATCCAGTGAGATCTCCAGCAAACCCTCCCGCGTCCATGGGTAGTCACACAGCACCTCCCAGTGGTGCCTGGTGGTAACACAGTGCACAGAAAGGTCAGACTACAATGAGAGCCAGATGCAGGGGCGTAGGAGACACAAAATTTCTGGGGGGGACAGGGACATCCTTGTGGACTTTCCAGTGACCCTATAGAAATCGCCCATTACATGAGACCGTACGCCCGTTAAACGGATGCAATCGGATAGTTTTGAAGTGAAATATTGAGAAAGGCAGGCATGTAGTCACAGTTTGCAAGTATGCATTATTGTTAATTGCATTCACAAAGTAATTAGACCAAATGTGGAAAAATCATGTATACTTTTTTATAGTGCTACTCATAGTTGACTCAGTTCTGTGATCTGCATGGTACACGTTCTTTGCAGCAGGCACATCAACCCTCCGGGCTACTTTATGATGAGCCAAAACTTCCACTAGACAAAATTTCGAACTCTCACTAGTAGGAACATTAATCACCAGAGTTATCTTGACATTTTTATGGTTGCCTGTAATCTGTCTGATTCACAAAGAAGTTCATGCGCTTTTAAACCAAAAATTATTTTTAAACACAGTGCCCCCTTCCAAAGTCAATGCCAGGTGCGGCTGCACCGGTTGCACCGCCCTAAAGCAAGTCCTGCTCCCAGCAATGGGGCAGGACAAGCATTTCCAAAAATGGGGTCAGAGCTAACATCATAGCCATTATATGAGGAAAAAGATCTATGTAATTGGTGGGGTGTGATACTTACCCCAAACTCCAGCACGCAAAACAAGTTAACAGATTTCTTGCAGATGATTTAAGGGAGAGTAGACTTCTCCCATGAGAATTTTAAAAACATTTTTAGATCAAATTTCTAAAACGCAGTAGACCTTATGGGTCATTCATGAAATATTCCAGTACTTTCATGGTGCACCAGGAAGCCTGGCTTTTCCTAGGATTAAATCAGATTTTTTTAAAATGTCTTACGTCAGAAATAGCTTCCACTATGCTAAGGTCCTCATTTTTCATGGGTGAGTACATTCAATATGACAGTGACAGAAATGTACCATGGATACCGCAGCCACAGTCATGGGTAACTCTAATAATTCCCCCGATATACACGGGTTAGAATTTTGCCATTGACATCCCCGATGAAATGATTACAGGAAATCTTATGACAAAAGTGACCTCAAATATCAGTTCCAACATTTTGCTATGGATCCACCCCATATGCTAAGAATTACGTGCATCATGTCAGGGCCTACGGCCAGGCGTGGTGACGCGCGTTCTGTGTCCCTGCCGCTGGATATGACTGGGTTGGCGGCTTTCTCAGTTAGACTGTTCGAGACCCCACAGCCAATGATGGTGTCTTCACAGAAGCATATCAGGGCCTGCAGATTGCCATAGGTAACACCCCCATCCATAAGCTGTTAGTGCCCTTGTCCATAAGGCAAGACTAACCTCCAGTATGCCAGACCAGCACCACACTTGCACTCATAACAAGCATACACACGCATTTTCACTATATCTCTTGCACTCATTCGTACCTTTGTACTTTGTCACACACACACGCACACACACTGACACTCACACTTCCATTAGGAAATTTGCTATTATTGTGTCAGAAAAGCTTGCCCTGCTGCTTTACCTGCCTTGCCTTTTAGTGAAACTTAATAAAAACAGATTCTCTATATGTTTTTCAAAATAATAATATATTTCCTTGTCAATGTTTGTTACAAGTATGATGTGAATGAAAAATGCACTTCCTTAAAATAGCTGTGTGGGGCTTATATTTGGGTTCATGTGTGGATCAAGCAATTACAGTATTGGAAATGAACTAATACACATTCTAACATGTAGCATCACAGCATCCAACTGACCCGATGAAATGCTTGACTTCTTCGGCAACCATGGATTTCATCCAGTAACACATTACATTTTGGAGTTTTTGAGAGTCAACTTGCAATGTAAAAGAAAACTACATGTCTCACGATGAAGCATTGTGGTGAATGGAAAGCCAGGAATGGCTGAATCTGACACACGTTCTTCAATCCACCACCATACCCCAAAGCCTCCGCCCTAGTCTCCCTCCTCGCGCCATCCCACATTCTCAGTCCACTTTCCCTTCTTGCACCAGCCCCGTTGTTGCAGATGGAATTAAGTATGATTCTATTACCACTGAAAGCACAGGTATTTTTATGGGTGTCTTTGTAGAAATGTGTAGATTCATGAGAGTTGAGCAATTTTTATATGTGCACAGTAAGAGGTGTGCTCATGTAAGTGCTGGATGATGGTGAATAGTGTGAGGTAATGCAGCATTAGTGATGCGAGTGTAGGGTGTAAAATGTGCTAATGTGAGTGTCGGGTGAGCTGCATGAATGCAACGTGAGAGGAGGGCCCATGTGAGTGCCAAGTGAGAGGAGTGCATGCAGAGTGAGAGGAGCAAGTGCAATGTGGTGTGAGCTGTGTAAATGCAGGATGAGTGGTGTGCCTGTGTGTGGTGCAGGGTGAATGGCAAGAATGAAGGGTGATCTGTGAGAGTGACTGGTGAGAGGAGTTAGTGGCGTGTTCCTATGAGTTCCGACAGACTGTTGTCCCTGTGTGCAGGCAGGATGAACAGGGTGTCTGTATGAATGCAGGCTGAGGAGTTTGTCCATGTGAGTGCAAGGTGAAAGGAGGAAGTGAAGAGTAAATGGTGTGACTCCAGGGTGAGTGCTGTGCTTGTTTGTGTGATATGAGTGCAGGGTGAGTGTTGTGCCCATGTGAGTGAAGATGTGTGTGAAGATGTGAGTCAAGTGTGAGCTGTGTGAGTGACAGGAGTGCCAATGTGAATGCACAGTGAGCAATGTGACAGTGGGAGAGTAGGGTGAGAGGAGTGACTGTAGGGTGAGTGATGTGACTTATGAGTTTGGGTGCAGGTGAAAGTGCAGAATGAGAGAAATTAATGCATGGTGAGAAATGTGCTTGCTTGAGTGAGACTGCAAAGTGAGCAGTGAGAGTGACGGGTGAGTAAAGTGGCACATGAGTGCAGGGTGAGTGGTGAGCTTGTGTAAGTGCAGGGTGAAAAGCGTGAGTGCATGGTGAGTGGTGTGAGTGCGGTGTGATCACTGTGAGTGCAGGGTGAGCAGTGTGCTGATGTGACTAAAGGGTAAGTAGAGGGAGAACGGGGTGAGTTCATGGCGAGGGACGAGTGCATTGTGGTTGCTGTGAGTTCAAGGTGAGCGGTGTGTGCTCGTGTGAGTGCAGGGTAAGAGGAGGAAGAATGGTGTGAGTGTGCCAGCTCCAGACGCTGTAGCCCCTGCACTAGACAACTGCAAAGCTGAAGAGGAGTTCAAGCATCAATTGCAAGATGGTCACCACTGTGGTAAACTACAAAAACATGGATTCAGGTTCACAACTGCCCATCTGCAGCCTAGGAAAATCTTTGGTCTATAAAGTTTTCCACTTTGAATTTACAAAATGCAAGCCTTGCTGGCAACAGATATCAGCCACATAAAACGTGCTGCACATAACAAAGTAATCAAACTCGTTTCAAAGAAGAATGTTCCACATGTCTATACCTGCTGAACAAAATATTTTCTGGTTTTGTAGAATTTTTTAACACTGCTCACACATGCTTGTGCTCACTTCTGAGCAATTGCCAACAACAAAGTGTGACTGAAGTTAAAAATAACTAATCTTAACAGAGTTCAACAATGTGAGAATTTATTCAGATTTTAGCTCATATAATTGCTGAATCTGTCCAGTTTCTCACCCCTAGATTTCAAACTTTGAGACCGATGAGTTATCCTACAGAATTTCAAATTATTGGGGTATTGCCAGAGGTTCATTGGCCAGGGTATGAACTCCAAGCTGTAAATCCCACAGAGAATGCCCCACCATCCTTAAACTGGATTGTCTATAAGGCACTGAACACCAGCATAAAATGTGTCAGCAGTTTGCATGTGGAAGAACAGGTGCTTTAACAGCTGAGCACTGATTTTGAGGCTACGCAATAATGTTCACAGTATGCAAGTGCAACAAAAGCTTGTACATCTGTAAAACAGTTAAAATTGCATTCAACGCTTAAAAGTTAATGCCCCCAAAGGAAAATAGTTGTTCAGGTTTAAAAGATTCCAACAAAGCAGTATGTCATAGCTCTGGGAAACCAACATTAATGACTAAATTATAACAAAAATGAAAATTAAGTAACAATATATATTCGTAACAAAATGTTCTCTTGCAGATTCTGTAAACATAAACAAATGGGGAAATGTGTAGTCCCTACTTGTGAGATGCCTTTTCACTACATGCATTCCCCCACTGGGGCAGTAAAAATAAAATAAAAAGTAAGAAATAGCTAATAGGCAGAGTGGGGACACATGGGATACTGGAATCAGTCAACAAAACAACAAAACCTCCTTAACCAGTTCCAAAGGAATGTAAATGCTCTTTTGAAGACCTGTGAAAAACGTGTGTGTGTCGGAGATAAGACGCCAGAAACAGCAGCTCAAGCTGCAGCAGCAGCCCGGGCTCAGACACAGAAGGGAGGAGGGATCGGAGGGGCAGGGGTGTTAAATTCCTTTTAGCCCCGTCAAGCGTGCAGCCTGATCACAGGTATCTGGAGGCAAGTCACAGGGCAAGTGCAGGGTCATTATGCATAGCGCTTTCGCGCGCTAATGGCCTTGTTAATCACAGAAGGGAGAGGGAATTTCCTTTGTCCCCTCGTCCCCCCCACTCTTGTCCCCCCATGTCCCCCGCACTCCAAACTCTGGGGGGGATATATCCCCCTCGTCCCCCACACGTCCTACGCCCATGGCCAGATGCCCTTCAAAGGAAGACTCGAATACTTTGTCTTTCACCCAAGCACAAGAGCATTCTACCTCTCCACCAACTACAGGGTGTCTCAGCAGTCCACGGGCAAGATGGTCCAGTGAGTTGGACGCTCGCCACTGAAACGTACAGTGATCTGCAGGTCGCAAATGTGAATTCCGGCAGGGCCCACTCAGGCTTCCATTCTTCAGAGGTCGGGAACAGGAGTGCCATTGCGCAGGGTAACAGTAACACCTGTAATCTGCAACTCTTAGAAACGGAAAAAATCTCATACACCCCCGTCCTCACCACGCACGCGCTCGCCGCCAAAATGAGGATCACAAGCAGCGCAAAAGCCTGTTTTTTTAGGGCACAGGTTTGGGTAGCAAGAAGGAGGGTGCGGGGGGAGGGGAAATAACGCAGCGGGAGCGATTGTGGGGGGGAAGCAACGTGGGGGAGGTGGGCGGGGTCAACATCAAAAGCATGGGTGGGAGGAAAAACAACGGGCAAGAGCGTAGGAGAGAGTAGGGAAGCATCACAGGTGAAGGGAGACGCAGCATTGAGGGCGCGAGAAGGAGGGCGCGGGGGATGCAACCAGGATGGTGGACGTGAAGAGAAGCACATGGGGGAAATCAACAAGGCAAAGTGCTAGAGGGAGACGCAACATGGAGGGGAGATGCACACGGGCGGCAGAGACCAAAAGGAATGTGACGGGAGAGAAGTACACGGAGGGAGACAGCTGGAAAACACATGCACTCTCATGGAGTGCTGAACTCAGAAGAAAAAAAAAAGAGTGCTTGAAAAGCAAGCAATGGAAGCACAGAAGCCAGCCAAACAGAAGAGCTGGTAAAGGGGCTATGCTCCATGGGAGCGCCAAACACTAGATTGACAAGCTAGGTCACGAATAAGAAACAGGCAAATGAGAGTGACAGGAAAGCCACCCAATGGTAAGCAATAGGCGGGCTCCAACCCCCTGTATGTTCTTGGTAAGCCAACAGTATGCCTTTCGTAACCAGACATCTCTGCTGTCTGGTTATGACACAGCTTAACCCCTCCTCTTCTACACTCCTGAGCAATGTACCAAAAGCAAACATATCTCATGACCCCCTACCAAAGGCAACCACAGCCACTCTGCCTACACCTGTAGTGTGAACAACTTGCTACTGGGCACCTCCTGCTGCCCCTCGCCTTCTCCAAGACCTACTTCCTTTCCACTTGTACAGGGCGAGACTTTCCCACCAGGTCACTATTAGGCTGGCCACCAGCTCCCCTCCCTTTCAATGAAGTAAAAAGTGGGCAAAGAATCAAAAAGGAGTGGAGCCCTGAGGCCTCGAGGGATCTTGATAAGAAACAGTAAAGGTGCCCCCCCCCCCCCATAACATACGAGTGGTCTTACAGACCCAAATGACATCATGTAGGTACGTTTCCATGGCAGCTCACGACAATGCTGTCAGAATACGGTCACCGTTTAATCCACTGGACCACGCCACGGACCTGTGGCCTATTCAGCGTAATACCTAATTTACGCAGGACCTAAAACATCCTGCTTGCCGTAAACTGAACTCAAAATCTTAGCTTCCTCTTCTAAAAGTACAATGATGCGAAAAAGCATAGATTTACATTTTAATATATATGTGATGTTCATCTGTTCCTAACTGTAGCTGAGCACAACGTCAGATTATACTTTATGATACTTTTTTTTAACCAAAAAATTAGGTGGGTGTCAGGGTCAGGTGGGTGTCAGGTCGGTGTCAGCAGGTGGGTGTCAGGTGGGTGTCAGGTAGGTGTCAGGTGGGTGGGTGTCAGGTAGGTGTCAGGTGGGTGGGTGTCAGGTGGGTGTCGGGTGGGTGTCAGGTAGGGGTCAGGTAGGGGTCAGGTAGGGGTCAGGTAGGGGTCAGGTAGGGGTCAGGTAGGGGTCAGGTAGGTGGGTATCAGGTGGGTGTCAGGTAGGTGGGTATCAGGTGGGTGTCAGGTAGGTGTCAGGTAGGTGGGTGTCAGGTAGGTGGGTGTCAGGTAGGTGGGTGTCAGTTAGGTGGGTGTCAGTTAGGTGGGTGTCAGTTGGGTGGGTGTCAGGTGGGTGGGTGTCAGGTGGGTGGGTGACAGGTGGGTGACAGGTGGGTGACAGTTGGGTGACAGGTGGGGGTGGGTGTCAGGTGGGCCTTTACTGCTTCCATACAATGGGATCCTGCGAGACAAGAGCGCATGAGTATTTCGTCATCAGGAAGGGCTTTTTTTTAACCAAAAAATTAGGTGGGTGTCAGGGTCAGGTGGGGGTCAGGTGAGTGTCAGGTGAGTGTCAGGTGAGTGTCAGGTGAGTGTCAGGTGAGTGCCAGGTGAGTGCCAGGTGGGTGTAGGTGTCAGGTGGGTGGCAGGTGGGTGTAGGTGGCAGGTGGGTGGCAGGTGGGTGTAGGTGTCAGGTGGGTGTCAGGTGAGTGTCAGGTGGGTGCCAGGTGGGTGCCAGGTGGGTGCCAGGTGGATGCCAGGTGGATGTCAGGTAGGTATCAGGTGGGTGTAGGTGTCAGGTGGGTGTCTAGTGGGTGTCAGAGGGGTGCCAGGTGGGTGTCAGGTGAGTGTCAGGTGGGTGCCAGGTGGGTGTAGGTGTCAGGTGGGTGTCAGGTGGGTGTAGGTGTCAGGTGGGTGTCAGGTGGGTGTAGGTGTCAGGTGGGTGTCAGGTGGGTGCTAGGTGGGTGTCAGGTGGGTGTAGGTGTCAGGTGGGTGGCAGGTGGGTGTAGGTGTCAGGTGGGTGTCAGGTGGGTGTCAGGTGAGTGTCAGGTGGGTGTCAGGTGGGTGTCAGGTGGGTGCCAGGTGGGTGCCAGGTGGGTGCCAGGTGGGTGCCAGGTGGGTGCCAGGTGTATGCCAGGTGGATGTCAGGCAGGTATCAGGTGGGTGGCAGGTGGGTGTAGGTGTCAGGTGTGTGTCTAGTGGGTGTCAGGGGGGTGCCAGGTGGGTGTCAGGTGGGTGCCTGGTGAGTGTCAGGTGGGTGTAGGTGTCAGGTGGGTGTAGGTGTCAGGTGGGTGCCAGGTGGGTGTCAGGTGGGTGCCAGGTGGGTGTCAGGTGGGCCTTTACTGCTTTCATACAAAGGGTAATGGAATCAGATCCTGCGAGACAAGAGCGCATGAGTATTTCATCATAGGAAGGGCTGCCAGCGGTCAGGGTGGTCTGCAGAGGTCATGTTGGGATGTTTTGTTAGACAAGATGCCTTACTCGAATGAATGGACAGTGGCACAGGAAATTCAGCCCTACTAGTGATGTTAATAAATACGCAAATACTGAACGCCTGGAGATTGTGGTAGCGTGAAATTTCTATCCCAGAATTTTAATAGCTTAAAGAATAGATCAGGAGAGGGGTGGCAGTAAAGATGTTGCTAAGACACAGGCCTGACATCATTTTACAGGAAACTCCTCTGGCCGGCACCAAATGTAACTTTACTGGACGATGAAAATGTAGTCATGTAATCCATGCTGGTTTCATACAGGTACCAGAGGCGTTGCAATACTGATGTGAAACTCTGCCCCCTTTGAGGTACACCGCGCTTGGTTGGATGCTCGGGGTTGCTCTGCGGCCGTAGTGGGCACATGGGATGGAGAAGGGGTGGTGGGACCGTCTGTATACTCACCGCCTAGACTTCAGCAAACTACCCTAGCCAGGCTGGGTGCACCCTTAATGCATACGCAGGAGGTGACCCTGATCACAGGCTGGGATTTTTATTCGACAACGAACCTGAAGATGGATGGTAGCGCAAGCGAGAAGCATCTCTAGGGGTCTTTGGCTTGGAGGGATTCACAGAGAGAGCGCAGGCAAGACTTGTTCCATTCAAATCATAACATGTCATTTCCCAGGCTGGATTATCTGTTCATCCCTCAACTGCATAGCCCTAGATGTGGGGATACTTTATGTCTGGAAAAGGGGAATTTTGGATCATTGAACCCATATGTCAGTAGTAAACCCCAGGGCATGGTGGCGGGAGCGGATGGATGGAAGAGGCCTGGGAACAGAGACGTTTTAAGGCATGGGCAAAGTGGGCCCTGGCCCAGGGCCCCAGCCTTTCATGGGGCCCCCTGATAGAGCCAGCTCTGTTCTGCAGAGTCTTGCCCCGATCACCTTGAATATTTCTTAAAGGGAATGTTTTAAATACTGTTGTCCTTTGATTTATTTTTCATGCCAGTGATGTGTGAGAGTCTGTTGCAGACAAATGTTCGTTTTTCATGCAGCAGCCATAAAATAAAGTTTCTTTTAGATCAAAACAGGACCTCACTTATGAGAAATGGGAGGGTGTCAGAGAGATTATTTGCAGTAATATTAGTGAGCTGCTGCTGTGTTATAATATTGAAAGCACATCATTATCGCTGAATATTAGATGTAGTAAACACATTTAGGATTTGGATGAGTGTTCCTGTGCAGTGTCAGTGACCTGGCCAAGAGAGGGCTTGAAAGAGCTGGAACAGCATCATATATTCAGAGCTGTTGCGAACAGGGGGACCCAAAATTCGTTTGGCCCAGGGCCCCCAAAAACCTTAGGACGTCCCTGCCTGGGAACAGAGAGAATAAGAAACCGGATGCTCAACAGCCAATCTCTTTTGGAAACCCTTCGAAATGGTGCGGATTGATCTGATCCTGTAGCAAGGAAAAGACACAGATAATCCAAGAAACAGAGGCGCAGCTTTTTCAACTAGAGTTTAACTATCTGACAAACCAAAGAATACATACCCAAATACGTATATCAACTCTAAAGGAGGAATATCTTAATACTGCACAGAATGAAGTCAGAGAGTATTTGTGGTAGCACACAACACCGCCTACAAGAGGTAGGCATGAAAGCTAGTCAATGAATTGCTTGGCCGAGCAAACATGAGAACGTTTGCAGATGGATAGTACAGATTACGGACGAGAGGGCGGTTGTAGAGTATTACTACTCACTATTTAAGTATCGAGCAGTGGGGCTGGAGGAAGAAGTAGAAGGGTTTGTGGGAGAGCTACCAGTTCCACGAAAGAGTACTGAAGATAGGGAGGCTCTGGAAGTGGACGTGACGGTGGATGAAATACAACAGGCAGCTACCAAGACAACTTCAAAGGGGGAGGCTCGGTGACCAAATGGGGTTCCCGCAAAGGTATGCAAGTGATTCCCTAATAAGCTCTCTGAACATATCCTGCGTATGTTTGAGGAGGCTAGTTCACTGAGATATCTGATGGCATATCTCTGCATGGCTACAAGAACAGATTCATAAGGAAGAGAAAATACCTGAGGCATGTACACAGGTAGGCCAATACCCCTTCTAAACTGAAGGTAAACATTGTGACAAAGGTGCTAACCAACCAAATGTATGGGGTGGCAAGTTGACAGACCCATCCAAATTACTCACGACTTATGTCACATAGATTAATTAGCAATACACAACCTACGCAGACTACAATGTCTGGAACACGCCAAGAGAGTCAAGGAATCGATGGTCCTGTTACCATTTGAAGCAGAAAAGGCATCCGATTTGGTGAAATTGCGCTTTTTGTTTGCGATATTCAGGCAGATGGGACTGAAGTGTCTCTCATGGGTGAAACGTCTACAGAGGGCTCAAAGAGCCGGGGTGAGGTCAGTGGCAAGTGATTCCCACCATTTAACCCGAGACGCGGAATAGCCTAAGGTTGTCCCTGGTCCCTTCTGCTCTTTGCTCCGACACTGGAACAGGCAGCGCGTTGGGTGAGAAGTATACCCTGGTTAGGGCACTCTGGTGGGATGGGAGATGGGATGATGGGTTCATCTTATGTGTGGACCATCGTTTCTACGTGTGGGAGATCCTCACTCCTCAATCCCAAGGGTACCGCTTCGAGTCAAATTAAATTGAGATCAATCCCCTCTCTTTCGCATCAGACAAGGACCCTCCTCGTGAGTTGGAGTGCCCATTTCAGGGGACCAGGGACGGTCTCAGATATCTGAGCGTTTACATTATTGAAGACAACAGTCCGCGTGTTGAGGGGAGCTTGGAAGAAGCGCTGAGAGGATTTCAGACCGATGTGACATGTTGCAGAAAACCCAGATTCTGATAATATTATTGTTAGGCTGGGTCGCATTGTATAACATGATTTTCTTAGCTATATTTCTATACCTCGTGAAAAATGCAACATTCCTTCTAGAGGAAGAGCTTTGTTTTTTAGGAAGTGACCATGGTGTTCCGCTCGCTGCTTTGAGGGAGGCACAGTGAGTTAGCACTGGTCACAATAGACAGGATTTCTTATGATGGAAGCATGGCTCATCCCAAGGTGAGAAGGTTTTTTGACACAACAGTTGATGGTGGGGGTTGGCACCACAGGAGAGCCATCCACGCCCACTGAGAGACATGCAATGGGCGCCAGAGGGTAATTTAGAGTATGTGTGTGAAAAGAATGGGGATTGGCCGTCCAAGGCCCAAAGTGATGCTACTGGTGTGGATAAAGGTCTTGGAACTTATCTGCTTGAAGGGAAGAATGCCACGGAGACCCACTCCTTGTGGGACAGGGAGCGGGGATCTTCTCCCGATTCAGGAAATGAGCCACAATAGGTACAGATAGGGTAGGGGATGTTTGGGTTATAAGAGAAATAAAACCTCTTGCGACTCTGAAAGCAAAGTTCTGCCTCCTGGATTCTCAACGCCAAAAAGATGTACTATTAGAGCATACCATGCAAGGCTATAAAGAGAGACGGAGAGATGTCCAGAGCAGTTCTCCACTGGAATAGAGGGGGTTATCAGATCACTACGGACTAAATCAGTATCCATAATATACAAAACAATAATTCACGATGTCTCTGATATGCTGGGGAGATCAGGAGCCGCGTGGGAAGCAGAGGTTAGGCAGACTGGAGGATACGGACTGGAGAGCTCTAAGCATCCGTGGGAGGTAGCAATGCAAGCGCTTCAGTCGGGTAGGGCTGCAAAGGGTGGATGCTTCGGGGATGTGGGGGCAAGGGAATCTTTATCCCTTCGATATGGGATGGCCATCAGGTTGTGGCCTTCTAGAACAGAGTTGGAAAGTAACCGTTTGAGGTGCTTCAAAGCTCAGTAGATCTGATGGCACAGCTGTCACTTTTAGGAGTTTGGAAGGATGATATCCCACCAAAATATGGTAAAAAGTGACATGATCATGATATTGCAAGAATGCGGGGTGCGCAAGGGGCGCCAAGCTTCGATACTCTGTGTGAGAACATGGATTACTGCCTGAGGCTCGAAAGGGTCTTCTATGAAGGCCGAGGAGGCCTGAAGATATCTGCAAAGATTAGGGGTGGATGGGAAGCCGGCCAGGGATGGTAGAGGGGTCCTATACTATATGATGTATATCACCATAAACAAACTGTGCCAGCATATGGGTGGGATGAGGATAGGGAGGGAAGATGCAAACAGATGGGGATACCCTGTGTAGAGGTTACAATGTTGCTAATGAGGCTGATGGTAAATGTATCTCCAGAGATAGCTGACATGATGGCTCACATATGATATCATGAAATCTAATCTTGTAGTACTCAGCGTTATTTCTGAATGCTGGAAAATTAATAAAAAATACTTGGAAGAAAAATGATGCCAGTGAAATTTGTGTGCGTCATATGTCGCACAAGTTAAGGTTTATCAGCTCTTAGGACTTCTGGACAAGATGAAGGTCAGATATGGCTTAATAGGTAAAACCATAGAATCTTAAGAGGACATACTTTATGTTTACATCAATGTGAGTCTGTCAAGCCGTTGAGTAACAACTCACTTTTTATATAGCACCTCATACCACATGTCTGCTTCTTCTAAGCGCTGTAGATATCAAACGTTTCTACTATCCAGTTTAACAGTACCCCTTTACTAACCTTAGAAGCATGGAAGGCTGAGACAGCCCAACAAGGAATCAAACTCAAGAACTGAAGAGCTCCGCATAACTGCACAGCGAATGTGCAATCACTAAGCAAGTCGACAGACTCATCAATATTTCTGATCACAACCCACTCAGACGAGTAATTTACTATCAACACCATACTTAACCCCCTTACATCTAACACTCGGATGGGTCCCAATCCACAAGGTTTGAGGAAACCCCCCAAAGGTGTTGATGGGGTAGTTTCATTGAATTTAGTTTGTAGCTAACTGCACAGGCAAAACAATCCTCAAATACTGCTTCTAAGAGGGAAACCATCGACAGCCACCACGTAGCCTCCTTTTGTTATATTACAACTCTATGTCCTCAATGCACCAGTGTATAACAAGCTTCTGCAATGTACACCTGGATCTATCTATCCCCTCTTAACTTCCCAACTTCCTCTCCCGGTCACCTCGTGTCAGACTCCCAGCTCGGTACCTGGTCCATTAGTTGATGGATAGTCATCGTTTTCCATTCATACTCATTCGACCCAAATCATTTCCCATCCCTCATGACATCACTCAACTCGTCCATCTCATCCACTATTTCCTTGGAAGCCACGACACGCAGTTCCCCACCACATTTCACAAAGCCTTGACATCCTGCACGGTGAAACTATATTCAGCCCTAGCCCATTATCACGTAGACATCATTAGATGGTACAGCCCAGATTCCACCTTCACTCCTGAACACATCATCATTAACAGTAAACGCCACAGTTAAAACCGATATACACAACGCCTTCGCGTTCCAGGAAAGAATAACTGCATCCTCTTTCCCTCATGCTGCAATCCTTTTACATTCAAAGGTCAAGGAAACATCATCAGTCAATGTATGATCAGTTTGCATTCCATCAACTTCCTTTTCCTCCTTTCTCCGGTTTCACCTCAAACTTTCATAATCATGCAGTACCACAATCTCCATGTTCTAAACCAAGTTCAGTCAACAAATAGCCAGAGAAGTATGTGTCTGTTCTCATTAATGCCAAAAGTGTTTCTTTCCCATCTACCACCTGGGCCAAAGCTGTTCCAAAACATTCAAAGGCAAAAAGAAATGGGCTGTTCCCATGAGGAGCAGGGTCACAACTGATTTGCATATGGCTTGGTCCAAACTGGAGTGGTGAGCAAAAAAACGATGGATTAAGCCCAGATCTTTGTGGCTGGGGGTGAATGTTTGCATTGGTCAGCATTCCGTCCATCATTTGTTCTTTTCCCTTTTGTCGCCCTAAGTTGGAAGGGTATGCTCAGACGTGGGTCCTGTGCTCACTACACCACTGGATTCAAGCTAGCCTTGCTGATGAGGGGTGATACCCCGAAATCGGTCCCAAGATGCTTGTTTCCGGTCCAGGGAGGACCTGGCTTGGCAGTTCGGGCTGGACTGTTCCCATGAGGTGCAGAGTCAAGACTGATTTGCATATGGCTGGGTTCAAACTGGGGTGGAGTGGTGAGCAAAAAAACGATGGATTAAACCCAGATCTTTGTGGCTGGGGGTGAATATTTGCATTGTTCAGCATTACGCCCATTATTTGTTCTTTTTGCTTTTTTCCAAAACATTCAAAAGGTAGGTTTTTCAAACTGCATTAATACGAGTCAGAGCAAGTACATTCTTTCGTGCTCAAATGCACTGTGACAATTCTAGATCCACCAAACCGCACATTATTGTTAATGAATATTCCTAATGGTTCTACCATATCAGTAAATGTCGTATTTAAGTTTGGCAACATTCAACAAGTTTTAGAGACCTTAACTGCCATTGTTCTTAGGGTCTGGTGCATTTATGATCATATCCTCCACCCAAGCCTTAGGTTTAATGCCGTTTTCTTAAAAGACAGCCCCCAGATGTCAAACTTCCATCACTCCTGACACATTTTATTGCCATTCCACACTTCTTCAGACGCATCACTTCACAAAGAACTTTGAAATGCTCTTTGCGGTTTTTCCCCTGATCAAACCATCAATGCTAAAAGCACAATACAATACTAGTGTCCTTGATATGTTCTGCACAAACTTCAACAAAAAAAAAGCTACAGTTGATTTCAACCCAAGAGGCATTTTATAAAAACAGTAAGCCTCTCAGTGGTGTCACAATGGATGTTAAAAGTTTTAACTCAACCTGTAAGTTAATTTACTGGTACAATGATAACATAACCAAAACACTCTTACTTCCCCAGGAGTGGTCATCTCAGATATACTTTGCAAGGTATTGCCATAAATCCACTTGCACAAATCAAGCATGCACAAATCCACACACATACAAATCTTGCCTTCTCTTTTTGGCACTAACATCTGTGGGGAAAGCTACTCCATACACCAGACTTAGTACTTTCAATACGTGCCTCCTACAATCAGCGACTGATTGATACTATTCTCGAAAGGCACCTTCATCAAATGTCATTCCTGACTCACTCTATGTAACACAGATACTGCTTTTGTACTTTATTTGTTCTGGGAGTAAAACACTTGAAAAGACATGCCGAGGGACATTGTATCCGATAAATCAGGATACCCCTACGTTTCGAATTTATTAGGTGCCATGAATTCCACTTTTCATGAGTTTTGCCATGAAAATGGGGCATGACATGCAAATTCTAGTGCTTACAGTACCAAAATCCCAATGGTCTCTTATTTATCGGGGCCTGAAGGATGCAAATATTAGCACACCCAGTAATTACCTGATGTGATAAACACTGGACCATTAATAACTGTGATATTTGCACAAATAGGTTTTGTGCAAAGATCACAGTTTTCCAGTGCACTCATAACCAGGAATCTTGACTGTAAAAAAGTCTTGGGGAATTTTACATAAATTTATATTTCTTATGGTGATTGTCCCATTACCATGACAGGATTGAGAGCATTGGGATCTTGTTGAAATGGAGTTCTTATTAGTATTATCAGACCAAGAAATCTGGGTATACTTTACCTTCAATTATCTCTCCCTTAAATTCAATATTAATTCCTTTCATCCAAAGAGGCCACTCAGAGGACGACAACACAAATCTGTGCATATTTCAGTAGGTAACAATTCTTATAATGTTCCCTTCACACATTCAATAGATAGTTCTCTCTCAACTGCCACTGCTGGAAATCATGAACACTTCAACCAATCATGTGAACACTGTAGTGCCACTTACTTAAATGTCTGGAGAATTCTACTTGTAACTGCACACGTCAACGTTCTCACGTCTGACTTCCTTCAAATCCTTGCAATCTTTTATGTGCATGCTCGTGCAAAATGTCCTGTTCTTGCACGTGCTCTACAGAATGCACTTCTTGTTGCACTAGATTGGCTGCATGCTCTACATTCATGTAACCCCACCTGTCACATTTCACTTTGGAATCACCCACCACAGCTAACTGGTTGCCACATTCACCGGTTTCTCTTCCTTTGCTATGGTCTAGGGTTTCCACTTAACTCTCCCTACATCTGCTCACAATTCTCACCCTTCAGAATATGCAGCCTCAATATCTACATGTCATCAGGCCCAGGATTAGCTGCACACCTAAGCAATTGATCCTTCATTAACAAACCAGTTAGAGTACCACACTCACATAAAAAATCTGTGCAAGGTATCCCCACCGCGTTCTCATCTTGTCCTTAGATCCACCTAAAAAGTGTGTCTTTCCAAAACACTAACTTTGAGGGGAAAAATGCTTCTAAAGGATTTCCAATGACTCCTCACTCACATCCGCAGGCTCCCTTTGCCCACCACCCACTTGTGTCTTAAGTAGTTCTTCATGCGCTGGCCTGCCTTCAACCCCTAAATTATGTAAATCAGCAGCAGGCTTCCAAAGACTGCAAACCCTTTCCCTCCTAGGGCTATTAAATAAGTCATGAATATTTTCTTCCTAAGCTTCCAGTGCACGGGTTCATTCCCAGGTGACATTTGTGGTCAAGATACATTTTGAGCAGACCCAATAGTACAAAACCAAAACAAAGTAACAAAATAAAGTAATAAAATACATTCAAACAACCAGTTTAAAATACTTCAGTAGCCAGTGTAACCATTTCAACAATTCTAGAACTTGTCAGCCAATCTTTGGATATGTGAAGAACCACAAAAACAGTGCGTTCAATACAGAATTGTTTCAGTGTCTTGTTGGAAAGAGGAAAATGATAATATTCCACGTCTGTCGTCAGGCATGGATTAAAAATCCGGTTGTGTCTTGGTCCAGCACTAGCAATGTCTTTCCCACAACTAGATCTGAATAACCAATGTGGCTGTATATTAGTCCTTTCTCCAGTTCCATAACTGAGGCTTCTCACAACAAGGCGTGAATCGAAGCAGAGTTTAATGTAGTAGAACTTGCGCCACAGCCCCCAAGCGCGGTCCTTCAGTGCTGGTAAGCATTCCCTGGGCGAGCTAGATCCTGGGCACACAAAGTACCAACACATCATTCCTACACAAGTAACACAGCTCATTTTGTAGCCAAAATAAAATCAAATGTCTCCAAAATGGAATGATTTATGATCATGGTCAGCGTGTATCTGGGCTAGAAACCTGGGTTTATGCAGGTGCTTCGCAAACCCTGCTTTCCTTGACTGTGGTATGAATGAACGATGGGTGTTTTGGGGAGCGCACGGCTACTCCTGGGAGTGTCCCAGCGCTGAGGTATGAACCCCTTTGATAGCAGCTATGAGCGGGTCTCTCACCCCGCACCATCGAGAAATGCAATGCTGCCTAGGACTCAGCATATGCTTTATCCACCATGCTTTCCTTAAGGGTGCTCTGACCCCTTTAGCTACTCTGGGTTTTCACTCTCCCACACTGTGGTGCAAGATAACTGGTGTGCAGGCTGGTCCAGGGGTGCAGAATATTTGCTGCAACAAAGAAAATGTAATGCTAGCAATGCTGAGGGTAAAATCAAGGCAAATGAATGTGGTAGAGACACACGGTAAACCTCGCTTGACTTGATCATTTGAACTACACCTGGAAATGGAGGCGTGTTCTACGAGAGAGGAGTGCTACATCGGCCAACCTACCTGTACGCGTCTTGCTGTTGGTCAGGATCTCCTGCAGGCGCTCCTGAAGCTTATCTGCTCGCTTGCGTTCCAGCTGCAGCTGCCGCTTCAGGTCCTTCAGCTGAAAAGACAATTGAGAAGACAGTGAGTGAGAGGAGAGGCCTTCCCTCCTTAAGAGACCAGGACCAGCCTGCTCCCACAAGCTCTAACTTCGCAAAGGTCTGGATGAATGACTGACAAGACATTGCTTCATGGCATCGTGCAAGAGTCCGTCATTTGGGTGGGGGGCCCTTTAAGTTTTTAATGGTTGTCAATGACTAAACATTCAATTAATTACAGTCTATCTTATATTGAAATGGCAATCTCCCACGGTGCATGAGTTGCAGCTAATGAGATCTTTGACATGTCTTTTTGTGCTTATTGAGTGTTCATATTCCTAATGCAAAACCTGCAGTGTAAGCCCTTTTATTGCAATCAGTTCTCCATTTCATTGGTGGTCTGTATACAGCGATGGGGGCGCAGTCGCACATAGATGGGGGTTGTCAAAGCTGGATCCTCACCCTACAGCTTCCTCCTTGAATGACGAGGTCCCTGGCTACCTGTGTCCGTGTAGGGTCCGTGCTACCTTTCCTGACTGAGAAGGGTTCTTCCTACCCCCGGCCATGTCAGGGAGGTTTCTTGTGACCTGGGCTCTGTCTGGAAGAATTTTTGCAGCCTGTACCCCTATCTATACAGGTCTTATATTGCTGACTGGTTAAGTCCTTGAGACCATATCCTGAACTGGGACAGCTTCGAGTCACACAGACACCACAGGACCTGGGGTACATGTAAGGAACACTGAATGTGAGGACTCTGCAGGAAGATTATGTAGCAGCCAGATAAATTGTTATCGAAGTTAAGTACCCTTTTATTCTAAAGAATACATCTTCCCCAAGATTCCTCACCTTATGAATGAGCCCCAAAGCAATACCCTGGTGAGAAGGAGTAGCGCTGGTTAACCAAGGAAGTCATGCAACAAAGGTTGGGCATAATATCCATCACTGTATGCCTGAGACGTGAGGCAAACATATATAAGGCTGACCACGTAGCCGCCTGGCAGATGTCAGGAACCTGAAGGACTCTGTAGAGTTTGATCAGGAAGACACATTAAGGTAGACAAGGCAGCCAGAATGCCCTTAACCGTAGACGCCACCAGACCCTTCTGTACAAGAGACAATGAAAATGGCAAGATGTCAGAAATACGAGATTTAGGGAGGGTTGAGGTTTTCAAGCAATCTACAAAATTGGATTTAATAGACGGCTTCCTGGTTGCCAGGATGATGTCTGCAACCTCATCTGAAAGGAGAAAAAGTATTTGAGTTGGTATAGCTCAACCTCCATGCATGCAGCTGCAGCATTTTAGGATTTGGGCAGAGGATCTGACCATCCTCCCGCAATAGCAGGTCCTGATAATGCATTGACTATCAGCTCCTCCTCACCCAATATGAAGCAGTCAGAATCAGCTATAAATGGCTTTTTATGTGGTGTGACGAGCTAATCACTGTAAGTTTCACCAACTCCCATCAGGCATGAACATATCGGCCCAGGCGACCTGTGGCACTAGCAGTGAGAAAGCCCAAGCCACCAGAAGTAAATACTTTTCTACCCAAAGAGTCAAGTGTATTCAGCTCTATCAAGAGGTGCAGTGGGAAAGAAATATAGGTTCTGCTTTGAGGAAGAAGTTTGGACTGCTAGACTTTCCATAAAGGGGTAAGGAGAACAAAAGTGAGGGTTGTACTCAGGCTAGCTGACTGTGGACTTCTAAACCTGAAAAGGGGGCTATTTATTCATGCAACCATGACACGATTCAAGACTGCCTCAGTCAGTGGGTGTGAGGGCTCCACTACAGAAGCGGGTTGGAAAATCTTAGTCAAAATATTAGACTTCACCTCCACAGAAGGCAGGGTGAATTTCAAGGCTTTAGCTGCTTCTCGTACCACAGCTGTAAATCAGGACATTTCTTCTGACGCAGGGCTGGAGGGGTATGTGTTGTCCCTTTCTTGCGAAGTGTTAATGCCACTCACATGTTGTAAGTCCTGATATAAGCCAGAACCACTATTAGAAGGAGGTTACCAGCCTCCAAACCATTGTCTTCTGTGAAGCCATAGTCCTTAACAGGCATTGCAAGGGCAATAGAGTTGGAGTTGAACTCCTACGCTTGGGTGAAACTCTGGGCCCTAAAAAGGTGCTCTGCTAGGGGAACATCACTGAAGTTCACCTTAACCTTTTCTTTCATCATACAAATAATTACTTCAGATGGCAGTGCCATAGTCACCTCTGTGGGTGGCGTCTACATCAGCGCTAAAGGAGACTCTGACTGAATGGAGGACAGCGCCTCGGCAGACTTGAACTTCTTCTTGGGTGTCAGGGCCACAACCAATGGAGGCACGGCTATGGTGTCAAGCCCGCTGAAACGTGTCCCCCTTGGGTGGTGGAGGAGCCTTATACAGTAGGGAAGCCATCCTGAACAGATCCAGCATCACCATTCAGAAGGCCTCAACCAGTGCAGCATCAGCCGATGGACCTGAAAACTTTGGTCTCATCTTTTTCAGGTCACTGGATCTTAAAAGACGACGAGGAAGAATCCAGCTTCGGGGAACAGTGCCGAGACCAAGCAGGACCATTTCCTGAAAGTAGAAAAGGACATCTCCTTCCTATGGTCCTTTTTGTACTTTTTATGGTAAGATCTTTTAGGAGATCTTTACCAAACAGGTGGCATATCTGGGGGCAAAGGAGATTACTTTGGCATCTTATTAAGGTCTTAGGCAAAAACAACTTGGCTTTCCACTCCTAAATGGCATAAGAATCGTTGGCCACTGTGTCGTGCTCCTATCCCAGAAATCAAATGTGGATATAATGTGAATCGGAAAGGAAAAGCATCTTCTGGCATCTGCGACAAGGGCTAAAGCCTGAAACTTTTGGGAAAGACATCCAAGCTGGTTGCTGTTGAAATGCTGAGTAATTTCACTGTTGAGACAACCAGACAGAGCTCCGGACTCACGTCTATGAGGCGCAGCTAAACAGCAACTGCAGCCAGAAAGCCGGCAGGCACCTCATATACTTTGGTGTTGTCATGTCCAGACTTGGAGTCATGACTGAAGCCCCACGGCAGTGCTTTAGAGAAGGCTGGGAAAACGTTTTCCCCTGACCAGTATGAATCATGGAATGATAATTCATAAGGTGAGGAGTCTGCAGGAAAATGTATCTATTAGAAAGACACTCCTGCCACATTCTTGTCCCACAAGAAAAAGCGGGTCACAAATACAATAATGTTTGAGGCAAGTGTCATTACATGAACACAGCAAAAAGCATGGAGTGGGTCGAGACAGGTGTGCAGAACCCGAGCTGCATAAACATCCCTCTTCCCGCAGCAGCCATACAAACTGGGGGAGCTATCACCTACCCTCTCACTCACTCACATAGATAGGCCTTAAGACGATCCAGATTACCTATTGTGCAAGCACATATGTACTCGTAATCTGCCTCAAAGCACCTTCAGGCAACCAGTAACTCCTTTCACAAGAATGAACCCACTAGAACCCAAGGTTACTGAGTGACATGGTCAAAGGCCATCTTCATGGGGAATAGCAGAGCAGCTTGGCTCCTTGAGTCGCTGTCTAGCGGGTGAGACCTTCCTTTCTCGCGCTTAGTGTGACCATGAGGGTCAGGATTTAGTAAACCCACACCCAGTGCCCCTCAGGCCTCCAGGATACCATACACTCAGGAGTAATACATAGAGAGATCTGCCTCTCAGGCAGAGAAGCTGTCACTTGTGTGCCAGCAAGCCTCAGACTGCTCAATTTCAGGTTAGTGGAGTGCTAACAAGAACATTCGGCACAGCACAAATCAAGAGCGCCTTGCAGAGTTCTCCTGGCCTTCAAATTACTTCACTGCTAGTTGTGACCTGGTTTCATAGCGAGTCCTTAAGGAAACATGATGGGCTCAGTGGGGTGCATGTAGTGTGGGTGTCAAGTGGTTTCAGCTACATTGTCTCTCTCCTGCCTGCAGTGACACTCCATACAATCGCTTCAGTGGTGACCTGACACCTGCAACAGCAAGACACCCACTGAAATATGATGCAGGGGGCTCAGAGCCTTGAATCAATGCCTGCACTAGTCTACCCTGATCAACCTTCCTCCAAGCCCAGGAGAACAGCAGGCCTCCGCCACACACAAAGCCCATCAGATGTGCAGCATCGCTCTGATAAGATGAACCTCTATACCTTCACTACGCTTTTCACGAATCCCTGGGCAGGTCTCTTTTCCAAAGGTAAAGGACCCACACCTCCTTCCTTCTCAGTCTTCTGAACAGCAGACGCAAGCTCTCAACCAATCAGAGCCCTGCGCACCAAAATGGTCTTGATTTTACCACTACTTTTTCATAGATATTTTTCTGGAAATTCGAAAGTTGTTTCTATTCCAGATCTTCAAGACTTTGGAACTTGGTGAAATGTCTTCATTTAGTTAGCGTTGTGACTGCTTAGCACCAGGCAAGAAGACTGCCCCAGAATCAGTGACTTTTCGCTTAGTTAGACAAAGCACGGTTTGATTGGTTTTTTTCTTTTATCGTCCATTTTTTGCTGAACTGATGGTTAACATGTGTTTCAAAATAATTTTGCTATTAAATAACACTCAAGATTTATGACATTTAAACTCCTTGTGATGTATTCATGCACTTGAAAGGGCCGGTCTTACACTACAGATACTCACAGTCCAAGATCAATGCAGCCTTTGAAAATTACTACAAGGGGGTCTACGTGGGGAATGTGGAGATAGCAGCAGACACAGCCGACATGTACTTAACAAGGATATGAACCCCCACTATTGACCCCCTGCACAGACAAGAACTGGGTAGCCCATTGACCTTGGAGGTAGTAAAAGTATTGATTGTGCATGGGAAGTTAGTGGGCACTGATGGGTTCCCAAATGAATTTTATGTTCATTATCGGGCCACACTGGTGACCATGTTGATGAAAGTGTATAAGGAGGCCCTGTTCCGGGGGCATCTCTCAGCCTGCATGAGGGAGGCAGTGATAGAAGTACTCCCTAAACCCTGCCAGGACCCCCTGAACTTGACGTCCTATCGTCCCTTATCACTGCTCAATTTAGATTATAAAGTGCTTGGTAAGATCTTGGCCACTTGCCTGACAAGGGTGGTGGGAACACTGGTACACCCCGATCACAATGATTTCATACCAGGGAGGAACACGTTCCTCAACCCGAAGCGTCTCTTTCACACCATGGACTGGGCGAGACGCACGGAGGCGAAAGGATGGGTGGCATCTCTGGACGTGGAAAAGGCATTTGACACCTTCGGGTGGCCTTACCTCACAGCAGTTTTGCGGCACATGGGCATGGACCTGCTATTTCTCAAATTGGTGGTGCTGCTATACACTGACCACGTGGCATGGGTACACACAAGGGGAGTCATATCAAATCCATCTCCCGTTGCCAGGGGGACGAGACAGGGGTGCCCTTTGTCCCCACTCCTATTCGCTCTGGCAGTGGAACCTCTGGCGTGTTTGAGTGTGCTACATGCACTGGGTGGGGGACCGCTTCTCCACAGACTACTGGATGTCACCCCCCCCCACCGGGATGCCAGATGGTATACTGCTAAGGGTTGTTATAGGCATCTGGAGACGTTATACCCGTGGTGGTGCGCGGTTCACGCACTGTCCCCCTCGTTTCCCACTATGGGCAATGCCAGACTGTACGGGCTTATGAGCAGCATATAGGTCTCGAGATTAGTACTGCGCACTTTGAGGAATTGACAATGGAATATGGGCTGGGACCAGAGCAGTTCCTGCTCTACTCTGCCCTCCGAGGAGTGATGAGGAGAACGAGGGCTTCTGACAGAGAGCCACCACCACTGGGGGCCCCGTTAGATGCAGTACTGACCGGGGGAGCGGGGGACTGCTCTGGGGCGGTCACCTACCTTAATACCGCACCGCAGCATCACTCCGACAGGGAGACTGTCACACTGAGAGACTGGTGGAGGATTGTGTTGGCCTTCGTCATCCCCGACAAGGTGTGGTCCCGCTGTCTACAAGCAGTTAGGCAGGTGAAGCGGAATGCAAGGTTTCGGCTAATCCAGTTCCAATATCTACACCATGCATATTTAAAACGAAAAAGGATCAGCCAAATGTACCCAGGGGTGACTGAGAAGTGCCCCAGGTGTGGGGCGGCGGAGGCAGACTTCGTACACATGATATGGTCATGTGCGGTGTTGGTTCCTGTTTGGCTGCACATCACGGGGATGGTGACTGAGATAACAGTCTGTTTGTTCCCCCAGACCCGCAGCGGTGCATTCGAGATGCAGGGACCATCACAAAAAAAAATGAGGGGCATGATAAGGTTCCAGAGTTTGGCATTGATCTTAGTTAAGTGCTGCATCACAATGACGTGGCAATCATCTGTAGCACCTCAGCTGCACAGGTGGCAAGCTGAACTGTGCAAATGGGCAGCAGCTGAATTGGCAGTACACAAGAGGTTCTGCACTAGGGGACGAAGGAAGTACCAGCTACACCACTTAGATACTTCCTTGGAAAAATATGAGGCACACTAGGATGACGGCCCCACATGACACTGTAAAGACGTCACGTATATAACTGGACATAATGGGGGTTACGCTACCACACCCAACCGTATGTTATACACTGAGATACAGGGGTGGGTCACAGCGGGAACTTGGGGATACTGTGTGATATACCGCTGGGAGAGACAGACATAAGGTCATACTGATATCTGACTGGGACCCCACCCTGGACCCGAAGGATGCTTAAGGGGAGGGGGGGGGGGGGCAGGACTGAGCCAGCACACACATGATTATGGTTGTTGCTTCTTTGTGTTATTTACTGTACCATGTATATTGATCCATGACACTGTACAGACTTCTCTCCTCCAACACAGTGTTATTAATATATGTGAAATGTGGGCCTGTTTTATGTAAGAAAACCTAATAAACACATTTAACAAAAAAAAGCTACGAAGAAGTCCGAAATGCACCGTGCTACCAACAAGCGCAATATGAAGCATGTTACCAAGAGTGATAGACTGCCTGACGTTAAAGAGAGTCACAAATTTCTGGAGAGAGGTCATTCTAGACTTCAGCGCCAGCTTGTCTGGAAAGGTGGTGTAGGGTGACTGGGCTGGCAGAGCTTGAAGAGTACTAAGGTGACATGCTGAGGTTATCGAGAAAGACCGCCTTCAGTGCTAGGTGACGTATGAGACGGCTCTGCAACAACTGAAAAGGAGTAGAATTAAAGAAAGTATGAACCAAATAAAGGTCCCACTGTGGCATCACAAAAGGTGTAGAGGGAAAGATGTGCACAAAACCTTTGAGAAAACACATCGCAACAGGTGATTTGAATAGGGACGTTTGGTCTGGTAAAATCAAAAAGGCCAAAAGGGCAGACAAATAACCTCTAGGTGCCCACTGCAAGTCCTTGCGGGGCCAAACACAGAACAAACAGTAGGACACTCTGCCGTTTAGTATGCAATGGGTTACAGGTACATACGAGGCCACAAACGTGTCTCAGCATCCAGCATAAACATAATCTGAGGGACACCTGCACCCCAGGATGGCATCTACTACTTCTGAGGTAGATCGAATGCAGTCAACTGCTGCCGCTTGATCTCCACGCAGGTAGGTATAGACTGCAGAGGCCGAAGTGCACGACCTTGCCCTGCTTCAGTGACATAAGATCCTCCCAAAGTGGCAGCTTGATCAGAGGACAGAGGCTCATGCCCAAAAGTTACCACAAAGGTACCACACTCTCCTGGCCCAGAGCCATTAGGATGGCCCGGGGCTGGTTATTCTTGCTCTTCTTCCGAGCTCGAGGTAGGGGAGGCAGCTGCGAGAAGGCATACAGTGGTGCCAGGGCTGGGCTGGCTGTAGCAGACACCGAGTATTTTCCCGGTGGGCCGGAGGGGTGGGGGCTGGTAATGTGCCCGTGGGGGCCAAGTTTGTCACTGGGGGCCGAGTTTGCAGCAGTGCTGCAATATCGGTCCCCTGTAACAAAAGCGGGAGCAGTGCTTCTTGCTTGCTCTCCCTCCCCCCCCCCTCCCAAGGCAGGTTGAGCAGCAATCTGTCAGGGCTGGTTGCTGTTCCCAGTCCGGCCCTGAGTGGTACCATGCTTCATTCCAGACAGAATGAATTTCGTAGAGAGAACCTTCTTGGAACTATCACACAGGTGTTGACAATGCCCGTTTCTTGACTGTGGCAAAGAGATTGAGCCAGGGCTCTCCCCATTGCTGGAAGAGGCCCTGTGCCACCTACAGGTGCAGCTGCAATTCGTGATGCGCTAGGTGTTGCTAGCTGAGTTTGTCAGCCCTGCCGTTTAAAGGTCCTGCTAGGTGCGGTATTATCAGGAAGATGCCCTGATGATTCAGCCAGCAGTGGCTCTTGGCACAGAGCCAGCCAAGACCCCACTCCGGCCTGCTTATAGCAATACCACATGGAGGTGGCTCTAGCTAGTGCTATATAAAACTCTTAAATAAATAAACCTGAACCAGCTTCTCCTTGATGGGCGGCAGGAAGGCTTTCAATGCCGACCAAATGGCCGGCAACTCCAGCAGGTTGATTTGGAGGCGGGTCTCCACTAGAGACCAACGTTCTCAGATCTCCAACTCTCTTAGATGACCTCCCAACTCAGCAGTGACGGATCCTTCACGACCATGATCTCTTGGTGGGGTAGGGAGAAGGGTCTGTCGCAGGTCCAACTGAAGTCGAGCAGCCACCAACTGCAGTCACCACTGCAGATCTTCTGCAGTCCCCTCGGAAACCAGGGTGGAGTCGGACATGTTCCTTTGGTGCTGGAACCGCAGAGAATTCAAATCACATGCACATGCCACCTGGTATGGTTGATGAGTAGGATACAGGAGGCCAGTGGGCAAAGAAGCCTCAGAAGCATCCTCACTGAGACTCAGGACTGAGACTGAAATATCAGGATCGTATCCTAGATGTCCTGCACTGTTGTACTGGAGGGAAGACCAGAAAGTGCATTGTATACAAGTTGGCTCAGATGCAATGAAGTAAGGTGTTATTTCAGCACACTGATCATGAAGCTCAATGATGTAAGGAGGTTCACCATCATCTGGAGGTGGTTCATGACGGAGTGTGCCAAACTCGCCTTCAACAGCCAGTCGTTGATGTAGGGGAAGACTTGAACCCCAACCTTTGAATGTACGCTGCAATGACCGCCATCATCTTTGTGAACAACCAAGGACACTGGTGAAGCTAAAATAGAGCACTGCCCACCTTGAACCGCAGCTGACGGCTTTGGATCTGCAGGACAAGGATATGAAAATAGGCCTCCTCTAGGTTCAGCCCCACCATTCAGTCTCCTGCATCCAGGGCAGATGGAACCAGGGCTAGCGTGAGCATTCTAAGGTGCCGGTTATTGGGACAGTGGGCCTAAACACTGTCTGAAGACAAAACCTCTAGCGATATCTCAAAACGGGCAACATTTTGGGGGATTCCGACTTGCGGGTGTGAAAACGTCGCAGGAGCACGCAGTAGCTCTACTCTCTTTAAACACATACCAATGGCTCAACATCACCCGAGAAGCCCGCCAGGTCACTATCCTAGTGGCGACCTCTCTGCCTAAGTAGTCTGTGTGTCCAGGCATGAACAGAAGACATACTTGGCCGCATCCTACCCATCTTGAATGGTCTGTGCCAAATTGTTGAGAGAACCTTCCAAGACTGCTGGGAAGATCTCCCATAATGCATGGAAATATCTTATCAGCAAACAGCTGGCATTGACTAATCTAAGGGCAAGGCTAATGGTTGAAAACATCCTCTTCCCAAATACCTCAAATCTTTTCTACTCTTTGTCTGAGGGGGTGTTTAACCTGCTAGTAGAGGCTTGTGCTACCAGGCTCACAGGAGTAGGGTGCTGCGTTAGGAAAGCAGCTGGTATGTGTTGACGTACCACCTGTCTGTTTATGGATGGCAAGAGTATGTTGGTACGAGTGCCCATGAAGGTGTCAGTCAGGGCCTCAGATAAGGATTGTCCAGGTTGTAAAACTTCCATGAGGATGTTGGTTTTTACCTCAACAGAAGGCAATTGCAGACCCAAGACTTTGGCCGCCTTACTAATGGCCATGACGAATGAAGCAGACTGTTCTGTGGAAGGGCCGGAGGGATGAGGAGACCATGTCAGGGGAAGTGTCCAGCCCACTGGTCTCATATAGATCCATATAAAAATTATCACTATATTGTGGAGGGAATTTGTCCTCACCATCAGCAAAAGCTTGTCTGCTCTGTAAAGAGTCAGATCTCAACAGCTGATGGAGCACCGGCAGGCAGCTCCTAGCCAAAGGCATCGTCGTCTTACCAGAATCAGAATGCATGGGGGCTGGGCGCATACGCCGAGGTAAAAAATGGATGCAGCTCAGACTTTGATAGAGCTATGGGATTGACGTCCTGCTCTGGTATTGGTGGAGTCAGTGCTGGCGTCAACAAGGCAGAAACCGGCATGGACATTTGTGGCTGGGCGTGCTGTTTGCTCCGGAGTCGGAGCTCAACCAGTAGCGAATTCAGGAGGCATAGACAGCGCCAAGGGCGGACCACCCGGACTGGAGACCTCCATGGATCCACAGGCCCCAAAGGTGCACCAGAGGGAGTTGGAAGGATGCCACAACTTCTCAAATGGAGAGTGGCGAGCTGGGACGGGGCCTGCTTGGGCTTCATATGTTTCTTTTGAAAATTTAGACGTACCCGAAGAATTGGATCGTGATGATGACCTGTTGCAGGACCACCACTGAGAGTGGGAACAGATCTGTGTCCTTGACTTTGAGCGGGAGCAGCCCTTATGCGATTCCTTTGGTGGCAAAGCAAAATCCAGCTTGGCTTTGAAGTCCTGGATCACCTTTGGGTGCATCAGGGCACACTCACTGCACAACTAGGAGTCATGGACCAACCCAAATACCAGAGACACACCTCGTGGGGCTCCGTCACAGACATTTATTTCTGACAGCCGCTACAAGGCCTAAACTCTGTAGTTTTAGGAGGGGACATATATTTTTATGCACACTAGAAAGAAATTGTGTGAGAAAAAACTCGTCAACTGATGAGAAAAAAAGGGGCTAGCTCCGGATCTATGTACGAAAGGGCAGAAAGAAAGCAACTGACGTCCACCCAATTGAGGGTGCCTATATGGAGCTCCAGTTGTAACTTCCAGGAAGGAACAGAGTCAATGTGGAAGCACGCCACGCCATTTACTGGTGTGAAGGGGCTATGCTAATCCATTCTGGCATATGGCATAAACTACAGGTGAGGACTCTGTGGTTAGAAGTATCCATCAGAATATTCATATTTAAGAATAGAAAGAAACGTTAATGTAGTTCATAAATCTACCTAAAAAAGTTTTTCAAACAGTGCAATTAGGGGTACAGGTAGAATTCTCTCTGTCCCAAGATGCCTAAATAGGGGCACAAGTAAACGAGTATTGAAGAAGCAGGCAAAAATATGATTTCAGTCTATCTATGGCTCTATTTCCTGACCCGCAGTATTAACAGTTGTGTTTGGATTTCTGCAATTTAAATTAGCACAGATTAATTATGATGCAATTCAGAAAATGTTTGGATTGTGACGGAATTAAGACGGAGAACACCCCAAGCACTGATCTGGAGTGTGGTACAATGTCTGTGGAAATAAAAAAAGGATGAATACTTGCTGAGACGTTTGTTAAAACTTCACTGTCCGCGACCAGTACACTTCTTCTAAGCATGCCCTTTTGTGGTCAGAAACAATCCTGCAGAGAAAGGGAGAGTGCATTATACACCTCTCAGCCATGCTGGACAACTACCAGTTGCATGATACCCGGAGGAAGGAGAATAAAACTGAATTATTATAAGCCCACCTTACAAAGCGACCCAGCAACAGCCTCCTCTTGTGCTAGGACATAAGATTCGGCCTCGAAAGAACATGAATCGGAGGGAAGCAAGTGTAATCCAGTAGGTCCGAACATGAGATGTTGCTCCCTCAGTCCAGTGTCATCACGATCATGTCTATTGGGTAGAATCTCTGCTTCCTCAGAAGCATAGAAAGAATGGGAACTGCGTGGGAGGGGTGTACCACGAAGACAATAGTTTGTCAAATAGGAACACATCCATCAGCAACTCCTTGTGCTGTATTTCTCTGGGCCAAAACTGTCGGTACTTGTTTATATGTGAGGCAAAAAAAAAAATGATGGCATTCCAACAGGAGAAGAGACACCACAACCAACTTGTTGAGCTCCCGTTCTTGTGAATAGACTGCAACCTGCAATGCCCACGCCGGCTAGGTGAGCCACACTGAAAAATACAATATGAGCATTCACCTAACAGAGTCAGGGCATTCCTGCAAGACTGGCAGGAGCCTATACATCCCCATATGTTGATTCAGCGAGAGACAGAGGAGAGGCCCATTAGGACCAGTGCCAAGGGGATGTACACCGTGAGAAGGAATGCTGGCAGAGCGAAGCGGATCACCTCAAGCTGCAGGAGACTGATATGGTACTGACTCTCCCTGTGTGTCCAAAAGCCACTGATAGACAGGCCCTTGCCAACAGAACTCACTAAGCAGAAATGTGGTGCCCAGTGGCCATGATTGGTCTTCCATGTTTCACCACTGTAAGTCAACGTATAAATGTAAGGAAACATGAATCAAATTCAGCAATTTCCCCAAGGAAAGTCTCCTCCGGTGATGCTCTAACCTGCACTTCACTGCTAGAACCTTGTCCTTGGGCATAGCTAAAGAACATAGGATCCTGAGGCCCAACAAGCAGAAAATAGAGGAATTGTAGTCCACTTGTGGATGGAAAAGGCAGAATGAGTACAGGATGGCATACAGTTGTTCTTAGGGGGTTAGAAGCCTACCCTGAATTGTGCAAAGGGCTGCTTCAATAAATTGGAGCCTTCAGCAAGGTACCAATGGTGAGTCCACTGATTACGAACCCCAGTGGGTGAAGCTGAGCACACACCCGGTGAAGACAACCAGCGACCAGAACCGGAGAATGTGCCTTTAACAACCAATCATCCAGGTGAAGGTGTTTGATTGATGGTAGATGAAGACACCTGACTGATCCAGATGTGCTACCACCACCAGCCAACTGTCGTGACCCAGGTGAAGGTACTGCAGACAGATGTCAGGCCAAAGGACGAGATGGTGAACTGGCAGCACCCCTCAGCCCCAGCAAGGAAGAGTTTTGTGTTGCAGGGTTGGAAACAGACATCCTGTATGTCCAGAGATACCAACTGGCCTTAGGGATCCAAACCCTAATCTCTGAGCAAGAGTTACTGCTTTGTATTTGTTCTTCCGCAACAAGATAGATAACAGAGGCATGCGGGTATGGGATGTGAGGTGGCTTTATGAGAAAGGAAAGGGAGTAACCCCAGTAGATTGTCTGCACATCACACTGGCCTAAGGTCACTTCTTCCCAAAATAAAAAAAATAAAAAAAGAGGGTGTGAGGGTCTACCAGCAAGTAGAAGGCGGTTGCTCTCATTGTTCACTTCCTCCCAAATGGCCCCGAAAAACATCAATGCACTTGTAAGACATCTGCCTGGATGAATACAACATCAGACATGACAGTCCTTGCCATTCTTTGGCTATTTACGCACTTCTAGGACCAGCTCAGAGTTAGTCACTGTCTGCCGCATTGACTCAGAACAGCATATGATGCTGCCTGAAAAGCTTCATGGAAGGTGCAGCATAAAAAACCCTGACATACAGCAGGGACTTGGAGGTTTTACATTTGTTGGCCCCGAAACCACATGGTCTTACAACAAGAGTGGAAATTTGTTCAGGCATTCAAGCAGGGAGCACCTGAAGACAATGCAAAAGGACTGTGGATTCCTGAAATCCGCGAAACATTACACCCCAATAAGATCAAAAGGTTTACTTTCATGGTAGCATCCGAGGAGTAGATATCAAACAATTTAGGTCTCAGATTCAACCTTGTGGCAATACTTTTGCTCATGCTCGGGACCAGTGGAGATGCTTCTTTTTTCTTTGTGGTCCTCACAGGGATCAGGGGAAGCGGGGGAATCCCTCTTCTCATCTGTCTTGCACTATAGTTTGAAATGGCACTCAGTTTAGCATCGCTCATCCTCTGGGCTTCGGTGTGCAACTAGTACTATGCGGAGCGTGCCTCGAAATCATGGCGAGTCCTAGACACTACATGCATTTATTATGTGAGTTGGTTACCAACATCCCAGTTCTGCTTTTGACACTTTACCAGAAGCCAAAATTATGCTGCAACATTTTGCAGATGCATAAGAAGAAACACGCCAGAATTACTGCCCAATACTGAAGGAAAAAGAACAGAGAATGGGACGATTGTTGGATCCTAGCATTAGTAGCACAACTAACACCATTGCCATTGGGTGAGGCCATTTAATCACACTGGCGATGTGCTGGTGCAACCCGAATTATTCTAGATGTCAGACCAATGGGCCTCGAAAAACAATTGAATGGGATAAGCCCTCGCCCTTCTTAGAAAGCTGCCTTTAATCCTCCAGCTAATTCCATTGCTACCACTCCCATCTGGAAATTAAAGAGAAATGCTTCAAAAGTGCAGTCCGCAAACAGAAAGGTTGACTGCCTCTACACATTTTCTTTTAAAAGTGACTGAGGGTAACTTGAAATTAGAGAGCTCAGGTGACGGAACTGGTTTATCTCAGTTCTTTTTCCCAGTTCAATGAGAACAGGACCTAGAACTAAGCCTAGTACAAGGGCTTCTGGATCTAGCCTGCCACCTGAGGATATTTCAGTAAAGGGCTATGACTGCAAAACAAGGCAGCCATTAGGGCAGTAGATCACTTGAAGTGCTGGGGAGCTCATGAAAGGACATGCTGGCAGAGGATGATGAAGGCACAGAAATGCTCTGGAGGGGGTGAGTTCATGGTATTCACATATCACTCACTCGTCACCTTGTTCCCCGTCTAGTCCTTTCCTACAGCACTGGGGACTCATCCCTCAGGGAAGGGAAAAGCTGCATTGGTATGCTGTGCAGCCCTGCACCCTAGGGTGCAATGCAAGGGAGGCGGCCTGGCTGCAATAAATATTGGGCCTTGCAGAAGCGATACATCACATGCAGCAGCCACAGTGCAGAGCCCTCTTATCACTGTGCGGCTTTTCCAGTAATGGGGCCATCCCTCTCAGTTGACGCGGTGTCGTGGAATTAGCGAACAGGAACCAAATGACATGCAGCCTGAGTGGAGAGCCAGTGATCAGTTGTGAGCAGCAGAAAGAACTCTGAACTGAAAATAACTTTTGGGAGCGGTGCAGCACCTTCCTGCACAGGCACAGAACACATCTTTCGGTCAGCGCAGTCACTACGGCATAGCTTCACCTGGTACCTCACTTCACCAAAGGTGGCCAAAGCTTATCACTCAAACAGAAAATGTAGGACTTCTTTAAGACATATCGGAGGCTCTCACATTAGACCATACAAACATCTGTAAGGGGAATATTGCGACTCTCAGACAGCAGAGCTATCGCTGTTGTAGCACAAGATAGGGGCTCTCCTCCTAGGGAGCACAGCAGTCACTCAGGTTACATACTGTGACTCAGTCAAGACAGCAGAGCCAACTCTCAGAATATGTAACCTTCCGGATACGCGCGTGTGTTGGCTCTCAGACAGCAGCGCTAACCCTCAGGACACACAGATTTTAAGCTCTGAGGCAACAGCAATATCCCTCAGGGTACAGGATTTGGGGATCTCTCCTTATGTACGCAATATAAGCTCAAAGTGAAACAAATGTTTTCAATATTACATGAAGTGCACAATTGCAGCTCATTCTGGGAGTGTTTAATGCACATTAGAGTCTGCCGCTTGGACTGCAATACCCTGGCACACAGAGGCACCTCGCTCAAGCTGAGTGCGCCAACCCCGGCTTCTCTAGCAGAGTCTGCAGGCAGAAGGACACTATCACCAAGTCTCTGCAACGGCCCTAGATGGTAGCAGCAGCAGATATTTCCTGACATCCCAAAATAAACGTACCTTTTCATCAAAACTGGGAGTATGTTTTGGATTCGCTGCATCTTCCTCTACCGCGCCCTTAAACTCACTGTGCTGACCCATCAGAATCCCCTATGAGTAAGTCTGAGTGTTCGCAACGGGGCTACTGACGAGTCTGCTAAATGGATCAAGGCAGCGGTACAACCACAGGCAAAAAAAGTAATGCAAAGAGCAGGTTTTCAGACAGAGGGTGAATGTGTTGCATTACTGCCCTCATAAGGGGAGCTTCCATGCAGTCAAAAACAAGGGCCTGATTTAGATCTCGGCGGACAGGATATCCATCGCCGTTGTGAAGGAGTAACCCGTCCGCTGAGATCCAAATCAGGCCCAAAGTCAGCCGCTTCTGAAGATTGTGCATAAATGCCTTCCTCCTCTCCAAACCTCACTCTGGAAAATATTTAGAAACTATTTTGTTTCTCCCTATGTCCTGAAAAAGTTTCTTTTTAACCTGTACATAGGAATTCCACCTGATGACCTCCTCACCCGCTGAACAGGCTGCAAAGCTTCTGATACAGAGAAGAGTATTTGATGTACATGTACATGTACGGCTGGTGCAGCGTCATCACAGTATTGGGGAGTGCGGCACAGCATTAACATATGCCCAGCTTTGTGATTGGATGGGATTGGGCGAGAGGATGTAGCCTTGCGGCTAGAGCGGTCAACCTCGAAGCTGGGGAACCGGGTTCGAGTCTCGGCAGCGACGCTCAACATCCTGTGATTCTGGGCAAATCACTTAATCTCCCCGTGCCTAACAAAAATGAATGTGTCCTCATGTAACGAAACTGGTGCTCCTGTAAAGCGCTCTGATACCCGATGTTTCGGGTCTAGTTCGTGCTATATAAAACTCTAAAAAAAAAAAAAATGGTGTAGGCGCCTGGCATTATGAACAAACAAGGGTCCCTGGAGCTGGAGTATAACTCCACACCTCTTTTGCAGAGTCCCAGCCAAGGTTATGAAGGCACAGTACAATTTCTATGCTGCAGATGGGCATCAGATGCTGGACCAAAAATCGGACCCCTGAATCATTCAGGGAGGGGGGGGGGTGACTTGTGTGTGCATTGTTTTTATACACAGATGCATAAGGTGCGATAGGAGCTTCAATAACATTACACAGATGTAAAAAGTGCAGGAAACCACAGAAAGCTCTTCATGAGCTAAAGCTGCTAGTCAAGATGCTACCCTGGTGCATATATACCAGGCATTCTGTCATTGTGTGTGCTCTTAGGCTATGGAGCCACCTACATGAAAACATCAGACTCAATACCAACCTACTATCTGTGTAGAAAGACCTAAAGACAGGTAAGTTCTATTCCATTCTTATGAGTAAAGTGCTCCACTGACAGCGTGGCGATGTCCACGCTACCTAAGGATAATGTTACTTACCCAGTAAGCATCAGTTCTTGGCATGTAGAGCTGCAGATTCACATGCTTTGCATACTCCTGCCATCTAGTGTTGGGTCCGGATGTTTGCAAGTTGTTTTCCTTCGAAGAAGTCTTTCCAGTCACGAGGTAAGGTGACTCCTCCTTTCGGTGATAGTGCGCATGGGCATCAACTCCATTGTTAGATTGTTTTCCCGCAGAGGGTGAGAATGGAGTTAGTAAGAATAGAATAGAGATGTCCATGCGTATGTATGTGAACTGAGAAACTGCAACAACTACAGGAGACCGGGGAGGCGGGTGGGCGCATGTGAAGAAAACAAGTTACTTACCTGTAACTTTGGTTCTCCAGTATTGGAAGCTTTCATAGATTCCCATGTTTGGAATCATTCCCCGTCGTCGAGATGGGAGCCTCGGTAAATATATATATATATATATAACAGTAGTAAATAACCATTACAAAAGAGAAACAGGCCTAGGCCTAATCCCATTTTGTAGTCAGACCATGTCTTTTTGTAAAAGAGACCAAAAAGACTCATTAGCCAATCAGAGCCGCCTCACCTTAGAACCCTGGTGAAAGAACCTCAGCTCCTCAGATTTTCGTATACGTTGTGACAACATACACAGAGATAGGCTGAGCTTTCCCAGGGGAGGAGGGTGTTTAGCATGGGAATCTATGAAAGCTTCCAATACTGGAGAACCAAAGTTACAGGTAAGTAACTTGTTTTCTTACTCCAGTATTGGAGCTTTCATAGATTCCTCATGCTTGGAATCAGAGTAGCTAGCAGTAAGGATACACATTTTCCATAAGACATTACCTGTCTGAAAAAACATTCTCCAAATACATCTTTTAAAACCAGCCAAAGGCATGGATAAGTTAGTGCATTTATAAACAAGAGAAAATGTGTATAAAGCAGACAAAAGAAGGAAGGAGGGAAGCAAGGGAAAGCTCACCACTCATTGGAAGAGGTTCCTCAGGACTGCCTGTCCAACCGCCGCGTCTTCTTGAAGTGATGACTCCAGGCAGTAATGCTTTGTAAAGGTGTGAGTGCTGCTCCAAGTTGCAGCCCTACAAATGTCCTTGATCTGGACCCCAGCAAACAAGGCCACTGAAGATGCCATAGATCTTGTCGAATGTGCTCGGACAACACCCTCCAGGGGTTTGCCCGCTGCTGTGTGACAGTATCGAATTGCGCTCACAACCCAGCGAGATATCCCCTGTTTGGAAATGGGAAATCCCTTGCGGGGAGCGCTATATGATACAAAAAGCTGTGAAGATTTGCGGAAGGACTTAGTTCGATCCAAGTAAAATTTTAAACATCTTTGTAGATCCAGAGAGTGAAGAGCTCTCTCGGCCGGTGAAGTAGGCTGAGGAAAAAAGCTTTAAGGATCACTGGTTCGTTGAGATGAAAAGAAGAAGGTACTTTAGGAATAAATCTTGGATTAGTTCTCAAGATGACAGTATTTCCCTTGAACTGAAGGAAGGGTTCCTGAATTGTAAGAGCTTGTAATTCTCCTATCCTCCTGGCTGAAGTGAGGGCCAACAACAGAGCGACCTTCCAGGAGAGAAACTTGAGATCTGACCGATGAATCGGTTCGAACGGATGCCTCATAAGTTGAGAAAGAACCAAATTTAGTTGCCACGAAGGCGGTGGAGGCTTCACTGGCGGAAACACCCTGAAGAGGCCCTTAAGAAACTGTTTGACAATTCTGCTTGACCAAAGAGAAGGCCCAGATGACGTGCGTCGAAAACGAGAAATTGCTGCTAAGTGCACCTTAATGGAGGAATGAGCCAAACCTGCCCTAGCCAAGGCCAGGAAATACGGAAGGACCTGGTGTGGTTGTGATAAGAAAGGATCCAAATTATTGCTTAGACACCATATGCTAAAACGCTTCCATTTTAAGCGGTAGGTCTTGTTCGTGGAAGGAGCTCTTGCCTGTGAAAGAACATCTTTAACCTCCTCTGGAAGATTTAAGTGAAGAAATTCCCGCTCTTCAGGAGCCATGCTGTGAGCTGTAACGAGCGAGGATCTGGGTGTAGTATCTGACCCTGAGACATTGTAAGAAGGTGAGGAATTGGTCGCAGTGGAAGAGGATGGTCCAAGGAGAGAAGGTGAAGTTCGGTGAACCAAAACTGCCGCGGCCAGGCAGGAGCTATTAGGATCATCTTGCATCCTTCCACTTTCATCTTCTTGAGTACTCTGGGAATTAGCGGAATGGGGGAAAGGCGTAGACAAATGCGCCTGACCAGGCTATCGAAAGCGCATTCCCCAGTGACCCTCGATGGTGCAGCTTGCTGGCGTAGCACTGGCATTTCCTGTTTTCTGGTGTGGCAAACAGGTCTATGGAAGGTCTGCCCCACTGGCGAAAAACCCTCTCCAGCGTTGTCTGATCCAGTTCCCATTCGTGTGTGACAGACTTCAGCCTGCTGAGTCTGTCCGCCTTGTCGTTCAGTACTCCTGGCAAATGTTCTGCCTTCAGAGAAATTCCCTGACAGATCGCCCACTCCCAGATTATTTGGGCTTCTTGTGACAATGGCAGAGACCTGGTGCCGCCCTCCTTGTTGATGTAGTGCATAGCTGTGGTGTTGTCCGTCCGGACAAGTACCGACAGACCCTGCAACCTTGGAAGAAAAGCTTGAAGAGCTAAACGAATCGCTGTCAACTCTAAGAGGTTGATGTGAAGGAGGCGATGTTCTGGAAGCCAGTGACCACTGACCTGCAGATCCTGCAAAACTGCGCCCCAGCCCTCCAGTGACGCATCCGTAGTTACCACTTGAGGTGTTGGAGCGGTTACGAAGGATAGACCTTGGGACAAATGCTCTTGTTTTGTCCACCATCGAATGGCCTGGCGCATGTCCTGAGTGATCCGAATCTTGTCGTTGAAGGATCCGCTCACTTGTTTCCACTGTAAATCCAGAAGCTCCTGCAGGGGACGCATTCGCAATCTGCAGTGAGGTATCAATGGAATGCAGGAGGACATCATACCCAGCAGGGACTTGTAGAGGCGAACAGAAAGATACTTTTTTCTTCGCACTAGGTGGCCCATCGAGAAAGACTTGGAAATGATGTTTCCTGAGAAATGCCGCTACCGGTGCAAGCACCTTGGAGAAGACTCTCGGAGCTGAGCGAAGGCCAAATGGAAGCACCTTGAATTGAAAATGGCTCTTGGCGACTGTAAATCGAAGAAACCTTCTGTGCGCCCGATGGATGGGTATATGGAAATACGCATCCTCGAGATCGAGAGTGGCCATAAAATCCCCAGTGTTGAGAAGACGCAGAATGTCCTGGAGAGATACCATCCGAAAGGATTGTTTTGTGAGATAAGTGTTGAGCTCCCTGAGGTCGAGAATCGGCCGCCATTTTTCCAATGTCTTCCTTACCAGGAAAAACCTGGAATAGAAACCCTTGCTCCTCTGAGAGAAAGGAACTGGCTCTACTGCCCCTTTGATCAGCAGTTGATGAACTTCGAGCCGGAGAAGACGCAGATGTTTCATGGAGGAGGCGGGAGGAGCTCTGGATGGTGGTAGGTGAATGAACTCCAGGGTGTGGCCACTCTGAATGATGTTTAGGACCCAACGGTCTGATGTAATCCGTTGCCAGTTTTGAAGGTAAAGAGAAACCCTGCCTCCTACAGATGTCTTCGAGGAGGAGGAGGGCACAGCGCAAAGAGCCAGGTCGCCGCTACTGCCTCTTAGAGGCGCCTCGTCCCCTGACGATTCTGTCTTCCCCTATAATTGGATCTGGAGAAAGATGACGTCTGGCCTTGTTGCCGCTGGTTGTAAGAAGGCCGGTAAGATTGGGATGCGGGAGCATACGAGGAATATCGCTGTTGCTGATAGGATCCTCTATATGAGGGAGAACCCCTGCCTCTTGCTCCCCGAAAAGGGACATTCCGATACTGAAGGGTCCCCAATGACCTAGCCGTCTCAGTGTCTTTTAATGTCTTGGAGAGCATCATCTATGTGCTTCCCAAACAAAGCTTCCCCATCAAATGGGAGGTCCAGGATCTTATTCTGAACCTCTGGCCGGAACCAAGTTGCTTTGAGCCAACCTTGTCGACGAAGCACAGCTGCCCCTGCCAAAGAGCGGAAAGATGTCGTAGCTATGTCCATCGCACAGTCTATAATCTCTGCTGATGTTAGCTCTCCTTCATGCAGGATCTTTTCGCTTCAGACTTAGCTGTATCAGGCAATTGATCAAGGTAAGGCGAAAGGTCGCACCACAATTGGCGGTCGTATCGGCCAAGTATCGCTAATGCATTAGCAGCCCTAATAACCAGACTCGCCATAGAGGAAAATCGTTTCCCTGCATTGTTCTAGGCGTCTGCCTTCCTTGTCCGGTGGTGTGGTCAGAGGTACTGAAGGATTCTTAGATTTCCTCTGCGCTGCCTGGGAAATCACTGAATCTGGCTTTGGTTGACCAGTCAACGAGGCTGGGCTGTCCTCAGAAGCTTTATATTTTTTGTCTAGCCGTGGTAGGACTGGGACCACTGTAGCTGGATTCTTCATGGTCCTTATCCCCTCTTCCCATACATGATTTACAATGGGAATGGAACGTATCATCCTCCTACCCGGCTCCTTAAAATCATATAGGAAACACTCCGTTTGAACAGATGGCATAGGAAGTTCAAAACGTAACGAAGCCCTTTCCATTAGCTTGTGAAAACCCCCTATATCAGCCGGAGGGGAATCCACAGGAGCAGGAATTGGAGAAGCAGGATCAGGGATCACGTAATCGTCCCACTCCTCTCCCTGATCCGTTTGCACAAGCTCACCTTCTTCCTCATCAGAAGAAACATCCTGAAGTTGAGGGACTGCCTCCGTTTGAATTTGTGGATGAGTCATTGGAGGTGGTGAAACTATCACCATGGGTTGAGGAGTATGCACAGTTTGTGGTAGGAGAATAGGTTGCGGAGGAAGCGAAGACAACCTCTGACGATAGTCAAGGAGCATCCCCTGTAAGTCTGATAACAGAGAGGTGGGAACAGAAACCATCTGTTGCTGAACATCCTCCTGCTGTGGATATTGATGATGTATAGAAACTTGTTCCTGGCAGTATTCACCCTCAGAATCAGTTTCTTGACATTTCACTAGAAGCTGAGATGGGCTGTTAGCATAGCCAAATTGACTGTCCTCACCATAAGAGTCCTCTTCCTCCTCCAATAATAATGCAGGTGGTAAAGGATCCACTCTCCTGGGTGAAAGCCTCTCCGGCGCAACCCCTTTTCTTTTTATGGAAATTGAAATTTTCCCCGTCGACGACGTCGTCGACGGTCTCGTCGACGTGGAGGTCAAAACCGTCGTCGACGGTCTCGTCGGCGTGGAGGTCAAAACCGTCTGTCGGTGACATCATCGTCGACGGGGGCACCGTCGGCGAGAAAGTTACTGGAACCAGCGTCGACATCCTCGATGACGAGCTGATCGTCGAGCGAGACGATGGGCGTCGTCGAACCTGTCGTCGACGAGATAAGGCACACCCCTGCTGATGTCGTCATCACTGTTGCAGTCGTCATCGTCGACACTCTGGTCGTCGACGCCACAGTGGTAGACGAAACTGTAGACGCCGTCTTCGTCGACACCGCCGTCGACGGTGCTGTAGATGTGCTCGTCGCGACGAGCCCGTCGACACTGGGAAAAGAGACGGAGTCGACACAGGAACATTTTTAACCTGTGATTTTTGCGTTTTTCGTCGACGAGGGTTTATGCTTTGTAGACGAATGGTCCGAAGAATGTGAAGAAGACTTCTTCAAAGGTTTCTCCTTGCCAGGGAGAGTCGCAGATGCAGATAATGGTTCTTCCCTCTCCTTTACACCGCAGTGAGGAGATTTCATGGAACCTTGGCCCTCAGACTCCTTTGGAATCTTCTTTGAGGCCTTAGAGGGTGACCCAGAGATGATGAAGGGAACCCCTACCCCTCTTGACTGACCTTCTTGAAGAAACTGCGGAAGAAGCGTCCTCACTGTCACTGGACACCGACTCTTTCCTTGACTTTAACTTGTGAAGCCAGGTAAGTAGACGACCCTCACGATCCCGGAGAGTCTTAGTCGAAAAAGTGCGGCAAATCTTGCACTCCGCAGCCTTGTGGTCCGGGTATAGGCAGTATATACAGTCCTTGTGCCTATCCTCCACATAGAGCCTCTTTTTCCACAAGTGGAACAGGCCTTAAATAACCCTTTCTTTCCTTTCTCAGACATTTCACCAAGAAAACCTGAATAAAACAGCTGAAAAGTGTAAGAAATAGTCGAAATAGAGCAGAGCTCCAGGAGACTCCCTTCTGCACAACGTGCGGTAGAAAATCTGAGGAGCTGAGGTTCTTTCACCAGGGTTCTAAGGGGTGAGGCGGCTCTGATTGGCTAATGAGTCTTTTGGTCTCTTTTACAAAAAGACATGGTCTGACTACAAAATGGGATTAGGCCTAGGCCTGTTTCTCTTTGTAATGGTTATTTACTACTGTTATATATATATATATATATATATATTTACCGAGGCTCCCATCTCGACGACGGGGAATGATTCCAAGCATGGGAATCTATGAAAGCTCCAATACTGGAGTAATCAGCAGCTATACATGCCAAGAACAGATGCTTACTGGGTAAATAACATTATCCATTCGAGGCATGTGAGCTGTAGATCACATGCTTTGCATAGACTATACAGCAGTATACTCCCAAAGCGGTGGCTAACCTGTAGTTGTTGTAGTTGTCTGAAACAGTGTTTTAAGTACTGCTTGGCCTACATTAGCTTGTTGCCTCGCTAACACATCTACACAATAGTGTTTGCTGAATGTGTGCAGTGTAGACCATTCCCTAAGAAGGCCATAGTAGCCCCTATTTTGTGAGTGGAATGCGCTTTAGGGGGTATTAGCAAAGTTCTTTTTGCTTTCTAATAACATGTCTGGATACTTTTTACGATCCATCTTGCTATGCCTGATTTAGCTATGGGATTGCCTTTGTGTGGTGGAGAAAAAGAAACAAAAAGTTGTTTTGTTTTGCGAAATTCTTTTGTTCTTTCAATGTAATATAGTAAAGCTCTTCTAACATCAAGGGTGTGTAGAGCTCGTCCTGCTATAGAATCAGGTTGAGGAAAGAACACAGGTAACTCAACCGATTGATTGATATGAAAGGCAGAAACTACTTTAGGGAGAAATTTAGGATTGGTGCGAAGACCCACTTTGTCTCTATGAAGCTGAAAGAAAGGCTCTTGTATAGTTAATGCCTGGAGTTCACCAACTCTTCTCAGTGAAGTTATTGCGATGAGGAAAGCAACCTTCCATGAGAGGAATTGTAATTGGCACCTGTGCATTGGTTCAAATGGTGGACCCATTAGCCTTGTAAGTACTATGTTTAGGTTCCACACTAGTGCAGGTGGGACTCTTGGTGGTATCACTCTTTTTAAATCTTCTAGAAAGGCTTTAATCATTGGTACTCGAAACAGACATAAGTGTTGTCTGTTTTGTAAGTATGCAGCTACTGCTGCTAGATGTAAGTGAATGGATGTGTAGGCTAGTCCAGATTGCTGTAAATGTAACAGGTAGCATGATGTTCTGCACAGAAGCATCAAGAGGATTGATATTATTGTTACAATAGAGAACAAATCGCTTCCATTTTGCTGCATAACATGCCCTAGTAGTATGCTTTCTAGCTTCTTTTAGGATATTCATACAGTCTGGTGGTAAGCGTAAATAACCAAACTCTATGACTTCAGGAGCCAGAACGAAAGGTTGAATTGCTTGGGATTTGGATGCCTGTTTTCTCCACGACTCTGAGTGAGGAGACTGGAGGTGAGATGCAGCTTTTGGTGTGGAACTATTGACAGCTCCAACAGGGTGGTGAACCAGGGTTGACGTGCCCATGTTGGAGCTATAAGAATTAGTGTGAGGGATGTTTGCCCCAGTTTCCGAACTACCAGTGGAATGAGTGGGAGAGGCGGAAAAGCGAAGGCAAATATCCCTGACCAGTTCATCCATAGGGCATTGCCTTTGGAGAGCGGGTATGGGAACCTGGAGGCGAAGCTTGGGCATTTTACGTTTTCTGCTGTGGCGAACAGGTCTACCTGAGGAAATCCCCATTTCTAAAGGTAGGGGAGGAGAACTTGGGGATGAAGTTCCCACTTGTGGATTTGCTGTCTCTGTCTGCTGAGAAGGTCTGCAATCTGATTGTTTACTCCTGGAAGATGTTCTGCGAGGAGATAAATCTTGTGGTGTATAGCCCATTTCCAAATGGCTTGTGCTAGGCGTGACAGTTGGAGAGAGTGCCCCCCCCCCCGTTTCTGTATTTAGTACATAGCTGTCATGTTGTCTGTGCGGACTAGGACAGCTTTGCCTATGAGGTGAATTTGAAAAGCTCTGAGCGCTAGAAACACTGCTAGTAGCTCTAGGTGATTTATATGGAGACTCTTGTACTTTAGACTTCACAACCCTTGGATTGTGTGATTGTGTAGGTGAGCACCCCAACCAGTGAGCGATGTGTCTGCTGTTAGCACTGTCTGTGGAATAGGGTCGATGAAGGGCCACTCTTTGGATACATTTTGTGGGTTCCACCACTGCAGAGAGCGATGGGTGCGGCCGTTGTAGGAAGCTGGCTCTGTATATACTATACCAAAGTGAGGTATAGTGTGCACAGAGTCCAGTGGAACCCCAAAGGTAGGCAGAGGTAAAGTTAGATAGAACCTTACTCTCCATTTGTGGTAGTGTGGTCGAGCAGTAAGGCAGTATCAGAGGACAGTGTTAAGCATTTGTTGTACACACTCAGTCAGCAAATGAATTCACACACTCAAAGACTGAACTTCAGACCAATTGTTTTTGTATAAAAATATTCTCTTAGTTATTTTATTTCTAGAACCAAGCAAGCCTGGCACAGGTAAGCAATAAATACTTTACAGTAGTAAATGCTGATTGTAAAACAGTTCAATTGCAATTGTGAATGTACTGTGGCTTGACTTACAGTATTGTTTCAGAGAAATGCAATCACTTATAAATACAGTACATTGACTTGAATGGGATTTGCAGTAAAATAGCAGGTAAGTTACTTTTGGATTACTTTTCTTACTCAGTGCTGTATACCTAGATGTAGCACTGGGACATTTCCTGTAAACAGGTGAGTAAAAGCGTTTTCGTTAAATTGTACAATTTTAAAGAATTTCTTTAGGTTTCAAAACTCCACACTTAGAAACTTTTTCAGGAAAAAGTGTCAATGTTATCCTATGGAGGAAAATATGGTTATCGGTTTTTAGGTAAGTATTCAGTAGTGGGAGTTGAGGTTCTGAGGGTAGACTCAGGGGTCCCCCAGGGTCAGTGATGCACTCTTGTTACACCCTCAGCGGCACTAGGGCGGCCGGGTGCAGAGTGTTGAGGTCCAATGTTATCCAGTGGGGGATAGGGGGCCTCCGGTTGGTGGCTGTTGGCAAGTAGGCCACTGGGTTGTGGGAGCAAAGCTCCTGGACTTTAGCTCAGGGCAAATGGGGAAACAGATTAGCACCAAAGGTGCACCCTCAGCTGCACTAGGGCGGCCGGGTGCGGGGTGCTATTTCGACATCGGATGCCCTGTTGTTTCCAATAAAGAGCCTCCGGTTTGCAAAAGCACTGCAGGCAGGGAGACGAAGGACTTCTGGGTGCGACCACCACTTCGAGAGGTAAGTTGGGAAGTTAGGGGTTGGTTAGGCACCGTTGGTTTGGGCACACAAGGCCGTGGGGCGTCGGGTGCAGGGGTGCCTTTCGGGGTCGGATCTTCTTACCAGCTCCTGGTAGCGGTTGGGGGGCCATCTGGATTTAGACAGCAGGCGTCGGCTTGAGGCAGGTCAGGGGTCGCCGGATCTCGGTTCAGGATGGCCGGGGTGACCTCCTCGTGGTGTTTGCTCGCTCGAGCTCGGGCCATGGACGACGGGTGCAGAGTGGGGCGGATTCGCGGTCTCCGGCTGCTGCCAGAGGTTGCAGTTGAACAAATCCGGTGTTCACGGGAGAAGCAGTCTTTGGAAGTGAAGGCAGGCAGGTCCTCCGGGGTTTTTCAGGTTGCTGGCTGCAGGACACACTGGGATTTCGCAGGAGCAGGTTCGAGGGGGAGACAGGCCGGTAGGTCTGGGGCCAAGTCAGTGGGCGTCTTCCTCTTGTTAGCTGCTGCACGGCTGTTCGGTCCTTCTTCTTTTCTTCTTGTTTCTTGTCTGGATCTGAGGAAGCAAGGTTCAGGGTGCCCCTAAATACTAGATTATGGGGTGTTACAGGTAGGTAAAAGGCAGGGACCAATGGGTCCCTTCCCTGGGGTGGGTACACCCCCTATTATGCCACCCTCCAGTGGGAGGGGGACATGTGCCTGTCCCTGGTTGGCTGAGTCCCCCCATCTTCAAGATGGCGTGGAATGAGAGTTGTGCTTCACCTCGCCTCCCCCACCTGAGGGGTGGAGTTGGCAGAGGTGGGCACACCTCTCTTCCTCACTTGTTTTTCCAGCCGGTTCTCCCGCCCAAGTGGGGGTCAGAACCAGTGGGGACCAGTTGCTGAAAGCAGCAATTGGCCTGGGGAAGCTCACAAAGGCGCCAAGCCTTTGAAGCTTCCCCTTCGTGAACCCTACCCATCCTGGGGGAGGAGGCTTGGCACCTCGTCCCAGGATGTGCATTGTTTCAGGCCCCAGAAAGCAGCAGGCTCTCGACCCAGGGGTCCAGAAACATGTCTGGTGGTGGCAGCTGAAAGCAGCCACTCAGCCTGGACACTAGTGGTGGGTTAGTTTTCAGGGGCATCTCTAAGATGCCCTCTGTGTGCATTTTTCATTAAATCCCACACTGGCATCAGTGTGGGTTTAATGTGCTGAGAAGTTTGATACCAAACTTCTCAGTTTTCAGTGTAGCCATTATGTTATGTTATAACGGCTTATAAAGCGCACGGGTGCCCCAGCAAAGGGGCGTCCCGGCGCTGAAGGCAGAAAACTGCACAGCTAGTGGCCAAAAGGCAACTTACAACGGAGGGAAGAGGAATGTTTTGACAGCTTTACGGAAAGGCAGATAGGTCTTTATACTGCGGATAGAAGTGGGGAGCGCGTTCCAGAGTTTCGAGGCCAGCACACGGAAAGAGCGCCCTCCGGCACGAACCCTCCTCACCCTAGGGACAGCCACAAGATTCTGTCCCATAGAACCAAGTTGGCGGGAGGGGACGTAGAAAGTATGCAGATTGGCCAGGATACATGGAGATGAAAAATTCAGGATTTTGAACGTAATGCAGAGGGCCTTGAACTCTATGCGCTTGGCCACAGGCAGCCAATGGAGGCGACGAATGGCATTAGAAGTAGTACACCTCCTAGGCAGGCCCAGGAGAGCTTGAGACGCCGCATTCTGAACCCTTTGTAGTCTGACAATTTCGGGCTGGTTGGCCCCGAAATAAAGGGGACTGGCATAGTCTAGTTTTGACATGATCAAAGCCTGGACGATAACCTGCCTGATAGTTGGATCGAAGAAACCCAACAGTGGTTTGAGCCCCCGCAATAGCCCAAAACAAGTCCCTGCCACCTTCTTGGTTTGGGTACGAAAGCTAAGGGCGGTGTCAATCCAAACCCCCAGGTTTTTTACCACCTGTTTAGGGGCAGGTGCCAGCCCCAGCGTGGCAGGCCACCAGAGCTCACTCCACAGCTCCGAGTCTCTCCCCACCAGCAGTATCTCAGACTTGCTGGCGTTGAGCTGGAGACAGTTGTCAGTCATCCACTCAGCGACGGCCTCAAGATCGCTCCGGAACTTACAAGCGTCCCGAGTGATGTCGTCGGAGAGTGTGACTACCAACTGAGTATCGTCTGCATACGATACTACCGTGAGCCCTCTGTTATTAGCCACCGTCGCCAGTGGTTGAACATACAGGTTAAAGAGGGTAGGGCTCAAAGCTGAGCCCTGCAGCACCCCCTGCTTGGTGGCATAAACTCTGGAGACAAAGGGAGGGGCGGCTACCTGGAAGGACCTCTTAGAAAGAAAGGAGGCAAACCAATCCAGGGCGGAGCCCACTATACCCACCTCCTCCAGACGCCTCAGCAGAATCTGGTGGGAGACCGTGTCGAACGCGGCACTGAGATCGAGCAGAATCAGTGCCGAGGTACGACCCTCATCCAGAGCCCATCTCAGATGTTCGGTAACAGCAAGAAGAGCAGATTCCGTGCTGTGCCCAGGACGAAAACCATTCTGAGAGGGGTCTAGTATGTTATTATCCTCCAGATGCCCCGTCAAGATGGTATTGACGTAGGCCTCGGAGATCTTAGAGACCCAGGGCAGGAGGGAGATGGGATGGAAATTCTCTGGTTTAGCAGCATCCAGGTTAGGTTTTTTTAACAGGGGGACCACCCTAGCATGTTTCCAGGTGCTCGGAACAGCAGCCGTAGCGAGAGATAGGTTAATCACAGTACTCAACGGAGGGATGAGCGTAGATAAAATTTTCATCGAATAAGCCGGCTTAAGAGGATCAGTCGGAGAACCAGACTTGACTTTGCTACATAGCACGGACAGCTTCTCTTGGGAGATGGCAGGGAGAGTGGTCAGGGTGCATGAAATAGGAGGACGAGACACGGGGTCGGAACCTGACGCGACCTGAGGGAAGGATTTATAGATCTTCTCTACCTTCTCAACAAAGAACGAGGCTAGAGCGTCGCATTGCTCGTCTGATAATATCAAAGTAGCAGTCAGGGCAGTCGATGATTTCAGATCTTTCAGTATCGAAAATATACTTTTAGATGGATTTGCACTGCTCTTAATCTATTTACCCATGTCAGCATCCTGAGGATTGTCCAGATGCAAATTCAAATCCCCAAAGATACTGAATTTTGCCGCTCCCATGGCTAAAGGTCCTACAGCATCGATAAGAGCAGTTCTAAACTCTTTGGAAGGCCCAGGCGGGAGGTAGATCAATAGGCCCGACAGGGTGTAGTTGGCATTAAATGAGATCCTAAAGTGCGCAGCTTCGCACCCCGCAAGGGACTCCCTCACAAAGTTGCAAAAATAGGACGATTTAACAATAACTGCAATGCCACCCCCTCTAGACCCTCTTTTGAGTGTCTTAATGCTAAAACCCGGGGGGAGCGCCAGACCCGGTTCAGCCACATTATCATCAGACAGCCATGTCTCGGTTAGGAAGAGGGCATCCGGGGCTTCATCCTGCATCAGGTCGTAAACATCTGCGTGGTGTTTAACTAGGGAACGGCAATTGAGACTGAGAATTTTTATTTTGGGGCTAGTGCTAAGAACGGGACCGGGGGGGGACAGGGGACGCCCAGGAGTTGAAACCACAGTGTAGACAGCAAAAGGGCCCCTCTGGAGTGGTATATGGAGGATGTCTACAGGGGCGTAGACCTCTCCGAATAGCGAAAAGATCCGCTACAGAATAGGTGACCATACCTCCGATGAAAGCATCAGCGTGTCTGGCGTCTGGCGACGGCCTGGCGCGGACGGGCGCAGACGGGCTTGCCTTTGGCGCGCCCGCTGCACGCGTCCGCTGCGCGCTCGCCAGGGCATTGGATTAAATGGTGACACAACCCGGAAATGCCTCAAGTGCGCGCCCGACCAACTGACCCTGTAGACACGCCCTCCGCACAATCGGCACACAGCCGTGACGGAACGGGGCGGAGACCAGGGGAGAGTGAGGATATCCCCCGGCAACAGTGAAAGTAAAATGTACAGCCCCGAAAATGAAGGGTCTCCCCAGACGGATCCCCAACCCCTCTTAGGTGCACACAAGGAGGCAGAATAAGCGGGAGCAACAAGTAACAATAAATCCAAGTGAAATCAGTGAATTTAAAAGCTGAGAACAACAGACCTCAGCGCTATCCGCTGCGCGCTCGCCAGGGCATTGGGTTAAATGGTGACACAACCCGGAAATGCCTCAAGTGCGCACCCGACCAGCTGACCCTGTAGACACGCCCTCAGCACAATCGGCACACAGCCGTGACGGAACGGGGCGGAGACCAGGGGAGAGTGAGGATATCCCCCGGCAACAGTGAAAGTAAAATGTACAGCCCCGAAAATGAAGGGTCTCCCCAGACGGACCCCCAACCCCTCTTAGGTGCACACAAGGAGGCAGAATAAGCGGGAGCTGTGGAGTTCGTAATGACAAGCTCCCAGCACCATATACTCTTAATGGTAGCACTGCACTTACAATGTCTAAGAAAGGACTTAGACACTGTAGGGGTTCAGGGCTCATGCACCTGTACCCTCACCACTGGCATAGGGCACCCAGCTAGAGGGGTGACTGATCTATGACAGGGCAGTGGGTTGTAGGCATGGCACACAGGGATGTGTACTACATTTTCAATAATTGTTGATGTGTGCCATGTCGACTCTTCACTTTGTTCTGCACCAAAACACGCAGCCTGCAAAGGCAGTGTGTGTGTGTAAAGGTACATGGCCTCTAAGGGTGGCACAATAAGTGCTGCAGCCCTTGAAGGTCTTCCCTGGTCACAGTGCCCTTGGTACCTGTGGTACCATTTACCAGGGGCTGACCTGTGGCCAGTGATGCCAATTGGGTTAGTTTTGGGGAAAGAACACAGGCCCTGGGAACCTGATTGGCAGGGACCCAGGGTACATCAAGTGAAAGTGCATCAGTAGTCTGGCAAAAAGTGGGGGGGGTTACTGCAACAGAAACCCACTTTCCTACAGCCATCTACCAACACTAGATTGGTTAATTGACCCAGCGACTGCTTCCATTGACTTGCTAAGCCTTCTTGAAGGGGATGCATGTGAAGTCTTGCATGGGGTACGATTATGATGCAAGAGGCCATCATTCCCAGCAGTTGCATGAATACTCTGGCTGGTAATGAGTGGTTGGGCTGAAACTGAGTGAGAAGAGACTGAATACTGTGAATTCTGACTGCATTGGGAGAGACTAGAGCTTTTTGAGTGTCTATGGTGGCTCCTTAATAAGTCTGTGTGTTTGAAGGCTGCAGATGGGACTTCAGCGCATTCACTGCAAACCGTAGTAGGTGTAGTAAGTGAATTGTGGCTTGAGTGTGTTGGAGACACTTCTGGTAAGTGCTGGCTTTGATGAGCCAGTCGTCCAGATAGGGGAAGACGTGGATATGCTGTCTTCTCAGATGAGCTGCGACTACTGCCAGGCATTTGGTAAATACTCTGGGAGCAGTGGTGACTCCAAACGGTAGTACTTTGAATTAGCAATGTTGACCCGCTATCACAAATCTGAGATATTTGCGATGAGCGGGGTGAATTGGAATGTGGAAATATGCGTCCTTTAAGGCAAGAGTAGACATAAAGTTGTCCTGTGGTAAAAGTGGGAGCACTTGTTGAAGTGTCACCATGTGGAAATGTTCTGGCAGTGTGTAGAGGTTCAGTTCTCTGAGGTCCAGAATAGGTCTTAACGAGCCATCCTTTTTGGGAATTAAAAAATACAGAGAGTAAACGCCTGACCCTTGATATTGTAATGGTACCGGCTCTATGGCTCCTTTTAGCAAGAGAGACTGGGCTTCCTGTTTGAGGAGGTGCAAATGTTCTGGTGACAGTTTGTGAGAACGAGGTGGAATGTTTGTTGGATTGGTGGTAAGCTCCAGGCATTACCCATGTTGGATAATTCCTAGCACTCATTTGTCTGTTGTTATAGATTGGCAAATGGGGAGGAAATGTAGAAGACATCCCCCGACAGGTGTTAAATGATCAGGGGGAAGGGTAGGTAAGTCACTGCTTGTTAGAGGAAGGGGAGTTATGGGGTGTGGAACCCTTTCCTCTACCCTTGCCGTTGTTTCCTCTATATCCTCCTCTAAAGAAACCTCTTGTGGAGGAAGATTGATTGTTGCCTTTATAGGAGGAAACATTGGTGTCTGAGGATGTGGTCTTAGACCCCCCCGAGATAAAAGGAGCGACGAAAGGAGCCCCGTTTTGAAGGAGACTGTAGAGCTCCCATAGACTTTGCTACCTCAGTGTCTTTTTTCATTTTCTCCAATGCCTGATCAACTTCAGGCCCGAAAAGATGCTTTTTATCAAATGAAGTGCCAAGATGAATTGCTGGACTTCAGGTTTGAAACCGGAAATCCTTAACCAGGCGTGTCTCCTGAGTAACACACTAGTGTTAATCTCTCGAGCTGCAGTGTCGGCAGCATCTAAGGCACATCTAATAGAGGAATTGGAGATGAGCTTTCCTTCTTGGACTAAATCCTGTGCTTTAGCTTTTTGCTCATCTGGGAGATATTGGAGCAATTGCTCCATTTAGTCCCAGTGCGCTCTATCATACCTGGCTAAGAGGGCCTCGTTGTTGGCAATGCGCCAATGATTCGCTGCCTGGGCAGCTATTCGTTTGCCAGAGGCTTCTACTAATTTTGACTCCTTGTCCGGAGGTGGGGCATCCCCAGAGGTTTGTGAATTAGCCCATTTACGGGCATTAGAGACAACAAGGGAGTCTAGGTGTAACTGCCCTATAATGAAGACTGGATCAGAGGGAGCAGGCTTATACTTTTTATCTATTCTGGGAGTCCGAATGCGAGCACGAACAGGGTCTTTGAAGATGTCATCGGCATGTCTCATCATGCCTTTGAGCATAGGGAGAGTCTGACTAGATCTGTGTGTACTACTCAAGGTTTCGAATAAGAAATCTTCTTCTAGGGATTCTTTCTGTAGTTGTACCCAGTGATATTGTGCAGCTCTAGCAAACAACTCTAAATAACCTACATTGTCGTCAGCTGGGGAAGGCTTTGCAGGGTAAAGGTCTGGGTCATTATCTGTAGGTGGATCAATAGTGTAGTCTTTCCAGGGATCTACAGGTAACTGAATATCTTCATCATCTCCATCATCATCATCATCAGGCTGTGAGGGTGGAGAATTGTGTGGTGTGATAAGTAAATGTTCCAATACAGGAGAAGGTGGTGAAGGTGTAGGGGAACGTGGTGGAGGAGGAGAAGGGTTAGTACTGACATTCTTCTTTTTTAAAGGAATCTTATATTGTATGTCCTCTGGCTCAGGTTTGCGTTTGTGAGGCAGTTTGGTAAGAAGATGTCCTGTTTCAGGGTTAATGTAAAGTTCCTTTTGTTTAGGATTCGATTTGGGGGGTGGTAAGTCGAGAATCGGATCTTGCGGCTTGGAAGGAGCATTTTTCGGTTTCGGCGCCGACGACTTCGGTGCCGGGATGGAATGACTTTTTGGCATGGAAGGTTTGGGCTCCGAAGCCGTTTTGAATTTCGGCATCGAGGGTTTCGGCTCCGAAGCAGTCTTCGGCTTTGACCTCGAAGGTTTCGGCTCAGTGCCGGACTCTGGCCGACTCGATCCCGAGCCGGAAGGCTTGACAATGGGTTTCGGTGCTGAGCCGAGAGGCGGGGCGTCAGAAACATCGTTTCGGTGCCGACCTTCACCCGGAGGTGGGCCTGAAGCCTTTTGCTTAGTTTGAGTTGGATTTCGGGGCAAGGGGTATTCGGTACTCACGGGACCTTGGCCCTGCGGTATGGCCTCTTCCATCTCCGAGTCTGATTCAGGAATCGATAATGGCTGTTTTTCCTGTTTCTCTTCGGCCCCTTGTGCATCGAATTCTACTTGCTCGGATCCTTCACCGAAGATGTAGCCTTTCACCACCATGAGGACAGAGCTTTGGGCGCCTCTCCCGGTCCAACAAAACTGCAATCTGTGAGGCAGACCTATGTCATGGCGAACACACACATGTCCCGTGTTCGCCTATGGGTAAAAAAATCAGCATCATTGATCCAGATACCATTGCAGCTGGGGCACACAGGGCAGGGGTGTACGTACTTCACCATCAAGGGACTTTCCATCCCAACAGTTACTTTCCAGTCATGTTAGCTTTACAGACACTTTCAGTTTAAGATGACTGAACCTGACTGCTGGAATTTGGAGACAGATGTAAAAGATGCAGAAGGTTCCCAAGATTCATTAAGGGGTGGTGTTACAGATGGTCTCCGTTTGTACGTCTGTTTTCAAAATGGGCCCACTCACTGGGGGAAACGCCTTGTAGTCTCTAAATCAACTATATGAGGGCATGTGCTACAAAAGTTTTGAGATATCTCAAAACAATATGGTTTTGCAAGAGACCAGTTTTCCAAATCTGTGACATTTCTTTCAAATCAACTCAGACAACACCTGAACCTTTCACACACCATCCATTGCTGATTTTGTTCATGATGCTTCCCAGCTAGGCACTGACAGGGTATGCTGCTTTACAGAGTGTCTCGAATAGCGAACTCAAAAATACAGGTGGAAAATAGTCTAACTGGTTACATCATCCGGTCACTGGTGGCACATGGGCAAAGTCTTTGAAGATGATGCAGATGATGCATAGCACTACTGGTATCGATAAGTGCAAATTACAATACTACAGGACTAAACATGTCTTTTATAAAGCCTGGCAAAGGCACAAACCTTGACTGGTTGGTAGAAGCCCCTGATGTCAGGACTTGGCTGCAGTCAGAGTGCCTATATAATATACACAACACACTCAAGAATACGTAAAATTTTCATCTGCCTACATGGATGTCTGGATAGGAACCGGGCTGCGTTTGTTGTTACTATCATGACTGTGTTGAAGGAAGATTATAATAATGGTCTTCTATTCTTCCGGAGGATGGTAGTGAGACTGATCATAGCACGTGACTGGTACAGAAGTAGGCCAACTACTGTGGAAATATATGCTATCAAGAACCACCTGAGAGATATCTGTCCTGAAAGGTCGGGTTGAAAGAGATATAGAGAGTCTTTAATCTGTGTCTCTGTTTGTAGTATATTTTGTCATGCTTTAATATTAACTAAGCTCTCCGCTTACCAGGTTCGCCTAATTTTTGTATTTGTAATAAATAATGTTTTATGCATACACGCAAACATAGTCTCTTTATACATTGTCAATGTTTTGTATATCTCTTTGGATGATTTGCTTGAACAAAACAGTTAAAAAAAACATTACTCAGATGCCAGAGAACCCCCGTACTCACTGCAGCACTGCCCTTCTTCTCAAGAATCCGCTGACCATCGACCGTGTCCTTTATTTCCTGAAAACAAGAAAAAATGGCATTTGTGGCGAAGTGGTGTATCCTGACAGCATGTAGTAGGATTGTAAGAGGAACATTTATAGGAGGGTTGGCTTCGCAAAATCCCTTGTCCCTGACCAAGGAACATAACCCACACCCATCCCAATCAAGCAGAGAACACTGTGCTTCAGCTGCTGCTGTTATTACAATCTGGCAAAGCTGCTACATTTTTTTTGTACATCGGATTCAAGGACGGTGGCGGTGCTTCCAGCTGCAGTGGTTGTAGATGCCCTCCCTCCAAGCCTATTTGTTCTTCCTTTAGAAACTCAACAATCATTCAGATGCACAGTGAAGCAGGAGCGCCACTCTAGAAAAAAAGCAGCAACCGCATCGTGGTTTAGAAACATCCATCCATCCCAATGCAGGAACACCTACAGCTGGTGAAGCAGGGTGCTGCGTATCTACAGCGGCAGTGACTGCGCTTTCTAGATCGCGTAGTGATCATGTTGTCTTTTGCCATCTAACAAGAGGTGTGCATGAGATGCTGCGGTGCTCAGGCCTCACCTGACGCAGGCGGTTCATTGTCTCCAGGTGCTCATCATTCTGTCGCTGCGCCTCTGCCAACTGCATCTTCTCGGTCTCGATATCCTGATCCTTCCTCTGCAGCACAAGAGGGAAAGCAGGAGTTAAGATGGCCAGAGCTTCATCACGTTCTAGCACTTGGTCCTCTTTCTCTCAAACTTCATCCCTCTATACAAGAGGCCGAAGGGAGCTCAGCACTGAAGCAACTGCAGGACCTGCAGGAGGGGTAACTCTAAGATGCATACAGTATGGTCGAGCAGGAGTAACAGTCTCAAGAGTGCGCTGGAGGAGACTGAGGTACCTGTCCCTGAGTGCTTGTGCACACTGCGCTACAGAAACAACCAATTAGATTCTTCGTTAATGGTTAAAATATCCTGAATTACTGGAGGAATTAAAGTAGTACCAGGAGATATGTTGTCCTACACTAGAGGCTAGTGCTGGTATTAAGTGTCAGCTTTGAGCACCACAGTGCCCCAAACTACAGCCCAGAGAAGAAGAGTACGACAGTTTTGAGTGCAATCTGTTCCACACCATGGGACAGGACTGTAGGAATTGCATGTGTAGAGAATTATGGTGCCCTACACTATAGGCGAGGGCTAGTGGGACTGTGTTCTTGGAGTGCTGTTGTGTTGTACACTTCAGGCCCTGCGAGAACGATAGTCCGCTTTGAGTACTACAATGACCTCAGGTGCTACAGGTCATGGCTGGAGGTGTTACTTGTTCTCAGTGCCACAGTGTTCTGCACTACATGCCAGGGCTGCGGAACTTACGTCTCATGGAGCTCTACACTACAGGGCTAGAGGAATCCTGATTTATAATGCTAGGGCATCCAACACTAAAGACCAGGGCTGAAGTTCTACACTACAGACAGGGGCGAGAGGAATCCTGATTTATAATGCTAGGGCGTCCAACACTAAAGACCAGGGCTGAAGTTCTACACTACAGACAGGGGCGAGAGGAATCCTGATTTATAATGCTAGGGCATCCAACACTAAAGACCAGGGCAAAAGTTCTACACTACAGACAGGGGCGAGAGGAATCCTGATTTATAATGCTAGGGCGTCCAACACTAAAGACCAGGGCTAAAGTTCTACACTACAGGGCTAGAGGAATCCTGATTTATAATGCTAGGGCATCCAACACTAAAGACCAGGGCTGAAGTTCTACACTACAGACAGGGGCGAGAGGAATCCTGATTTAGAATGCTAGGGTGTTCAACACTATAGGCCAGGGCTGGAGTTCTTTTTCTGACGCTATGAAAATCTGCTCCAGAGCTGGTGTGGTAAAGCCAGGAAGCTACAGGGGTCTTCGGAGTTGTCCAGAAAGATGTTCATCTCCTGCTTAGAAACACACTGCTCCAAAGCAGTACTCCCATCCACACACCCCAGTCACTGCGATGGACCCTACCTGCAGGTCTATCGTATGCAGATCCCTGATGTGTTGGACGTTCTCTGCGTGCTCGCCCTGGTTTTTCTCAATTGTTTCCTGTGGAGAGAGAAGGAGATGGATGAGTGTTAGATGATCTTAGCACTTGGTGTTAATGTTGGATGACATATGGCAAAATGGAGGGCTAAGGAAGAAGGCCTGAGAGAGTTAAGTGCCCTCTCTCCAGAGCTTCCACTGCGCTAGGCTGAATGTGATTATCAACACAGTGGAAGGAGAAAACCCAGTGACATTTGGCATCTAGCGAGACAACAACTACACAGAACATACAAGGCTTGGGTTTAACCTGGTAGAGCTGTTCAGAGGGCAGACGTCCTCTCATGAGATGCACAGCTTTGGTAGCCTAAGGTGATTAGGTCCATTCTGGTGTACAGAAGCCTGCACAGGAGATGCACAGCTAGGCAGTAAGATGCAGGGGAAGGTTCTGGGAGTAAGCAGCATATGCAGAAAATGCAAGACTTGGTTTCAAGAAGCATGGCTTGGGTCTGAAGTTATAGGAACTCATCCTGCGGATCAACAGACTACGCAGAATATGCTGGGCTTGGGAGTTGTTAAGACTCATTTTAGGATGTAGAAGACCACTCAGTGTATTGATCCTAAGGTAGTTCACGCTCATTCTGAGGAACAACAGCCTGCCCAAGAGATGCAAGTGAATATGGCGTGGAGTTCCTCATAGGGAAAAACAGTCTCCATGGGAGAGGATACTTGGGTGTTAGGTGGTAGGTGCTCGTTCTACTGGTCAAAAGCCTGTTCCGGAGATGTACACCTCCAGTATAAGCCAGTACAGGGTTATCCTGAGAGACAGCAGCCTGATCACAAGCTATAAGGCTTTGAACGAAAGTAGAATAGACTCATTGTCTCGCAGGTGAGAGTGCTCAAGGACAAATCCATCATTGACATGGGAACGGATGTCAAGCTGTGAAGAAGGACTTCTCTGTCCTGCGCCTCTGAACATTAATCCTGTAGGGAAAGGCAACGTTCTTTAAAGCTTTAGCTGGTGTCATAATTATGGGTCCAGGGGAAAAGGGTTAAATGCAGAGCACAAATTAAGTGGCATATTAGCCACTAGCCATGAGCCATTAGAGAGATTTCCAACACAATGTAAAACATAGGAGATCTTTACAATCAGAAGAAAGGTCTGGGTAACAGTATAAAAATTCCTTCTCTGAAAATAAACTGCACTAGGAGAAATCTCAGGCGCAGCACTAACACGTGGCCCAATCCGCATGAATTGATCCTGCGTAGACAACATCCCTTGATTCAGAAGTGCGATCACTCAAAGGCCACAGTAACCTTTGAGTGATGGCTTTTGAGTGAAGGCACACCAACCTCCTGTCTCTTCTCCTACCTTGACCACTCTTTCTACCATCCTACACCGCTCGCCCTGACTTCAAGACATTCAGGGCCTAATTTAAGAGTTTAGCGGACAGGCACTCCGTCACAAACCTGACAGACAGCCCATCTGCCTTATTACAAGTGCATTATGGTCAAGAGTATGGTGGACAGGTATGCCGTCACAAACATGACACACACACCGCCAGTCTTATTATAAGTGCATTATGGTCAAGAGTATGGTGGACAGGTATGCTGTCACAAACATGACACACACACCGCCAGCCTTATTATAAGTGCATTATGGTCAAGAGTATGGTGGACAGGTATGCTGTCACAAACATGACACACACACCGCCAGCCTTATTATAAGTGCATTATGGTCAAGAGTATGGTGGACAGGTATGCTGTCACAAACATGACACACACACCGCCAGCCTTATTATAAGTGCATTATGGTCAAGAGTATGGTGGACAGGTATGCTGTCACAAACATGACACACACAATGCCAGCCTTATTATAAGTGCATTATGGTCAAGAGTATGGTGGACAGGTATGCTGTCACAAACATGACACACACAATGCCAGCCTTATTATAAGTGCATTATGGTCAAGAGTATGGTGGACAGGTATGCTGTCACAAACATGACACACACAATGCCAGCCTTATTATAAGTGCATTATGGTCAAGAGTATGGTGGACAGGTATGCTGTCACAAACATGACACACACAATGCCAGCCTTATTATAAGTGCATTATGGTCAAGAGTATGGTGGACAGGTATGCCGTCACAAACATGACACACACACCGCCAGCCTTATTATAAGTGCATTATGGTCAAGAGTATGGTGGACAGGTATGCTGTCACAAACATGACACACACACCGCCAGCCTTATTATAAGTGCATTATGGTCAAGAGTATGGTGGACAGGTATGCTGTCACAAACATGACACACACAATGCCAGCCTTATTATAAGTGCATTATGGTCAAGAGTATGGTGGACAGGTATGCTGTCACAAACATGACACACACAATGCCAGCCTTATTATAAGTGCATTATGGTCAAGAGTATGGTGGACAGGTATGCCGTCACAAACATGACACACACACCGCCAGCCTTATTATAAGTGCATTATGGTCAAGAGTATGGTGGACAGGTATGCTGTCACAAACATGACACACACAATGCCAGCCTTATTATAAGTGCATTATGGTCAAGAGTATGGTGGACAGGTATGCCGTCACAAACATGACACACACACGCCAGCCTTATTATAAGTGCATTATGGTCAAGAGTATGGTGGACAGGTATGCTGTCACAAACATGACACACACACCGCCAGCCTTATTATAAGTGCATTATGGTCAAGAGTATGGTGGACAGGTATGCTGTCACAAACATGACACACACACCGCCAGCCTTATTATAAGTGCATTATGGTCAAGAGTATGGTGGACAGGTATGCTGTCACAAACATGACACACACAATGCCAGCCTTATTATAAGTGCATTATGGTCAAGAGTATGGTGGACAGGTATGCCGTCACAAACATGACACACACACCGCCAGCCTTATTATAAGTGCATTATGGTCAAGAGTATGGTGGACAGGTATGCTGTCACAAACATGACACACACACCGCCAGCCTTATTATAAGTGCATTATGGTCAAGAGTATGGTGGACAGGTATGCTGTCACAAACATGACACACACACCGCCAGCCTTATTATAAGTGCATTATGGTCAAGAGTATGGTGGACAGGTATGCCGTCACAAACATGACACACACACCGCCAGCCTTATTAGAAGTGCATTAGATCCTAATGTATGTGTCATAAGGAATTTGGTATCTCTATCACGATTGGGAAGGAGTAGACATCTGCCAAACTTTAAAACAGACCCTCAATCCCTTGGATACCCTGTCCATCCATCCATAAACCTCTCATATCCTTAAGGCCTTCTCGCATCCCTTTGCACCCATCATTTCAGCCACTATACACAACCCTTTCCTTTCTACTTAAATAATTCTATATTATCTTTTTCAATTTGCCCACTTGTTCCCAATCATGATTTCACCTCAATTCCCAGCCCCTTTTCACTCTTCTGGTCCGGTGCAGCGCTTCGAAGCAGTCTCAAGGAAGCATTAGGTTCTAAGCCTGCATTCTGAATGGAACAACAGATATGTCAGTAGCAAACTGTGAGTAGCAGTTTACGTATCCGCCCTGGAAAACACAAACCAAAGCCTGGACACCTCCCTGCAGAAGCCACCCGTGTACATCATTTAGGGCTAGCAGAAGCTACCACTGGCTTCACACTGCTAACCTGTGTCTTAGGGGTCATGAAGGTAACATCAGGAACAGAAAGTAAACAGGGTTTATTTCTGCAGATTCTACCCTTTGCCCTAACACGTCAGCAGCAGATAAAAGACAGCTGAGCACTTGAGGGTAGGATAACAGATCACCAGTGTAATGTCATCAGGGGGTGAAGAGGTGTTTGATGTCACTTCTGCCACTTGTGCATTTATATGAATGAACTTTCACAAAGTGACTACTTTACTTTCTTCAAAGAATGTAACATGGCTTCGAAAAGACATTGGGTCAGGGGCCATTCGCTTCAAAGAATATTCGAATAAATATAAACTACACCAGGGTGCATTGTTCCAGTAAAGTAAGTGCAAGGCTTTCACAGGACACAGGTCATCAGGAGAAGGGTTTCAGTATAATTTCCATTCTCATTTATGAAAAGCTTGCTTGAGGCGTTTAGGTTATTTTTATACAAGAGTGCACAAGAGAAGTCTGCCTATTCATCGTTTCTCTTAGTGACTGTGCACTACAGACATATGTAAATAAATAAAGAGGCTGGTGCAAACAAATCAAGGTTGATGTACTGCATGGAAAGACTAATTCCGTCATAATATTTAGCACCCAGAGTGGAATGTTGGGAGCTGGCCAGCTAATCAGAATGCTCCCTTTCCTGGCACTATCTAACATGACAGGCCCACAAAGGGAGCTCCCAGTGTCCCACGGGTGTGCTGCGTGAGCCACGTCTGGTTTACATGTTTGCATTTCGACTGCATGGAGAGAACGAGATCATATCAATTGCTGCAGCCCAGATCCGGCTTTTGTTATGCCAGTTACCAGATCACACTGTGCCAACTACTTTCCTTCCTTTAATAAGGGGAACTGTAAGTTTTAACAAACCGTTGGGTGCAGAAAAAATAGACTAACTTAAATGTTCGTTTATGTGTTTCACTTAAGTGAAAAAAGGGGAAGGGCTGGCACAAAGCAATTGAGAGACAATTACGATGAAAGCGAGCGAGAGGTGAGACCCTGTGGTGAAGGAGAGGAGACCTTCCTCCAATTGAAACACTGCTGAGGGGAAGTTATCCCAGGAGACTTGAGAGTGGCAACAGCCTTCTTGCCTCCTTATCTGTAAGGCAATGACTGCTTTTCATCACCCTCCCCTTATCATAGACCTTCGCCTGTGGCTCACAACTGCGTAAGGAAATTTTACTTCCACTTCTGCATTGTAGGATCCTCCCTGAAGCCTTAAAAGTAGAATATTCCTGCCAACAAGCGGGGGCCAGAAACACTTTATTCTTACAGTATTGTAGAAAAAAATCTTTATTGGAGGCAGATGTTTCATCAATATCTCTTCTAGCATACCCTGTGAAAACTCTGGAACGCTTCGTTAGTAAAACATTATCTCGCCATCTGGAAGTTAACCAGATTATGGAGGAAGAGCAATTCGGGTTTCGTCCAGGTCATGGAACTGACACAGCTTTGCTCAATCTTATGGGCGAGCTTAGAATGCGAGCAGATAACAGTCACTCAGTGGTATTGATCTTATTTGATCTTTCTGCCGCTTTCGATACGGTCAACCATAACATCCTCTTGGCCAGGCTATCCTCGATTGGAGTCGAGGGCTCAGTGACAAAGTGGCTGCACTCCTATCTGTCTGATTGACAGGAGGCAGTGTCACCCCCCCCGACCCCCCTTTATGCTCTGAGTATAGGTCTATTAAACATGGTGTCCCGCACGGGTCATCAATCAATTAGTCCTATACACTTCAATATTTACATGAGCCCACTGATCTCACGTATCAAATCGCACAAGGTTAATTTGGTTAACTACGCAGATGACACTCAATTTACTCAATTAATGTCATCATTGGAAGGAGATCGATCGATGTCACTTGACACATTTCATGATTGCATGAACGATATTACAGTCTGGCTTAAATCCAACTCCTTGAAGTTTGATGGCGACAAGGCAGAGTTCCTGTGCTGTCCATCATGTAAGGTCCCGGTTTCGCTCGCATCTAACTTCTGGGCAGTGCCCTCTGGTAAGGTCCCCGTAAACTCAGAGGCTGTCAGAAATAGAGGGGTAATTATCGACAGGAAGCTTAGCTTGGAGGCTCAAGTCAACAAGACGGTAGGGACATGTTTCTCCTTAATCAGAGCACTTCACAAGATTCTCCCACTGCTTCCTATTTCATCTAGAGCATTGGTGGTACGCAGTGTGGTCCTAAGCAGACTGGACTATTGCAATGCCCTACTGCTAGGAGCTCCGGATTACCTAATCAAGCAGCTTCAGAGAGTTCAAGCAGCAGCAGCAGCCAAATTGGCCCTGAACAGGCCGAGAAGATCCTCGGTATCCCTGTCCTTGAAAGATTTACACTGGCTACCATTAATACAAAGAATAATGTTTAAGTCTCTTTGCATCGTTTTTAAATCCCTTCATGGCTTTGGTCCGGTTCTCCTGCAGAAGAGACTAAAATGGCACGCCCCCAGCAGGAGCTCACGCTTCTCTTCAGCCAAGATGGCCAGGTTTAGAAAAACCACACAAGAGGGGCGAGCCTTCATGATCGAAGCAGCTCGGCTATGGAATCAACTTCCGGTTGCAATGAGATTCTATGTCGATCTATTACACTTTTACACTTCAGAAAGGGTCTCAAAACATGGCTTTTCTCTAAAAGTTAGAGCTCTTCTTAGGAATTTAACTCAGTATTATATTGTTGAGTCCTTCACACTGTCCGGAACTTCTCTCCTTTTCCCACCAGTAGGTTAAATAGCGCCAGGATATCTGTTAGGTGGCAGTCGCGCTTTGCAAGTGAGATAGATAAATAAAATTAATTAGTCATCAAATGCCACCTAAGAGAGCTGAGCGGGAAGGCTTTTACTGAGGTTTTTCTAATTGGACTAGTCTATTAAGGAACAGCTCAAAAGACTACATTACAGCACCTATATGAAAAATGTTAGCTTCCTAGGCTAAAAAGTATGTATAACCCTGCATTTCAGTGTAGAAAAAAAAGAAGAAAAAGAATGCCTGCTAAGGCCACTGCTCCTTTAAGGTCTGAGAAACTTCCCTCTCCCAGCATCTTCCCTCTCCCAGCATGCACTGTACAGGCATCTTGCCTCACAGCCTCTGGTTTTTGCTAGTTTGCGCTGACAGGATTCTAGAACACTTCCAGGAAACTTTTGACCAAATTCTTGAGGTTTTTTAACTTCAAAACCAATTATTTTTCACGTCACTCGATGTCTTTTACAGCCCTTCATTATGATCACATGTTTTTCCCACATGTGGGGTATTTTTTTCTCACAATACCTTTCGCTTTTTGTGGAGTGTCCTTGTGGGAGGATAAAGGCTGCCACGGATCCCCACTCGGTTTGTGTAGTGTATATTTCAGCAACACATTCAGTACACACCAGTGGGTTCTGCCAAAAGGAGTCCAAAAGAACCATTAAAGACAGGGGAGGTATTCGATTAAGGGGGCAACTAGAAAATCTGAGGGTGGAAGCAGGAGAGAAGTAGAAACAGGAGGCAGGTCAGTGATGGTAAGTCCTCTACTGAACCTATGCATTTCCCAAGAAAAGACTCATTGGAGTGGAGCTCTAAGGAGGAAACAAAGACAGATTACACATTGCCTTGCCGAACTATCTCGACCATGAAATTTGTGACTCATCTTTCCACTTTTTCACATATCAAGTTTGTCTGTGAACTTTTCTGTCCCTTTGTTACTCTGAAGCCAAATTTTCACTGAAACACATTCCTTAATAGTTATAACAAAGAGAACAACAAACTGGTCCAAAAGTCATACACAAAGGGGTAAACTCTTTGCATCTTAGATTAAAAAAGGACCGCTTTCGTGCTCCCCCTTGCAAGTTCCGCGTCAGCTGAGACTTGATGTAAGTGCATGGAAGCCGCTGAGCGTGTTTGTGGCTCTGCCTAGCTGCTGCTTGCTACTTTCGTGTTCTATGCATTGACCACCATTTGTTACAAACACTCTGCTTTTCTAAGGCCTTCTTTGAGTGTTGAACTCCAACCATTGGGCTATCTAATATAATTATGTCATCAGCATACTTCAGAATCCCTATATGTCATGCATCAATTTTGGAGGGAAAAGGTACATGTCTTTAAAGCTTTCACGAAAACCGCCAAACACAAAACTGAATAACCCCTCAAGAAATGGTTAAGATAGGTCTATTTTGAGCAAAACTGCAATGGCCATGAAAGTGGGGGGTCACATGGATCTAAAACAGACACAGTCCTCCAAGATTGGCTAGCATGATGTTTGTGGCCTTTAAGCTCCAGTCTAAAAAAAAGGGAAAAAAAGACACTAAAAGAGACACTGACCAGTCCAAAGCACCAGCAGCACAAATGACATTTAGAGTCAATGTACAGCCCACACCGCAAGCATAAAACAACCGGAATTATTTAAGGCCATGCTGGCTAAGAAAGTCTCGCAGAGAGGCTTCACAGGAAGGGTTGCACCAATCAACTAAACCATCTACAGAAAGTCTCTTGATGTCCTCTCCGAGAGGGAAACTTATCAAGTCCAAGTTATTGTCGGATAGATTAACTTTATTATCGGGGGAGTGAATGCAATATAGGAACTCGCAGATTTTGTAGCAGACGTTAGAGCCTAAGCACCAAGATATTCAAAAGTCAAATATTGAAGCTCAGAATCAGTATATTTTCCAGTAAATAACAGCTGGCTGATTTCAAATCTAGCAAAGTGAGGACTAGCCACTGGGTTACAAAATATCTAGGTCAGGGGCAGAGCGATCAGTGAAGCAGGGCTCTGCTCTAAATTATATTCTGCAGCAGGATGAGAGACGAATAAGCAAAAGTTTAGCAACAAACATTCAAATTCCGGCTCACAGGTTCTTCCAACTTGCTGCGCAGAGTCCAAGGATTCCCTTGCACATTACCTGTGGCTGACAGGTAATTAGAAAATGTAGCCATGTGAACAGGAAAATTCTGTTCATTTATACCTAAAACTGCAAAAGAAAGTACATTTTTGAGGTTTTAACACTATGGGTAAGATAAGCCTGCAGCTCAAAGGGCACATTGATGTCAAGTTATGTCAGGCCGGTGACTTAGTTCACAGTCATGATGGTCAAAGTTAACCTGATATCAGGTGTCAGCATGTGATCCGCTGCAGGCTATCTACTCCGGAACAGTCGGCAGTGCCAAATGAACTTCCTATGCCACTGGTAGACCGAACAACCCCACACGCTCTGCAAAGAATGGTTCTCTTCATCAAAAAACCTTTGGAGCGCATCAAGGCAGGGCTCTCAGCAACACACCTGTGCCCATTCCACGTGCTGTTGTACTAACACGATCGAGTGTGGAACGCAATGCAAGTTCAGTAACTTTAACGGCATCGGATGGAAGAAGCCCCAGAGCTCCCTGTGTGCTTTGGCAGATGAGCAGTATCCATTCTAGCCATCTCCCACAAGGCATGCAAGTCATCTCTTCAAGAGTCAAGAGCCAATGACTCTCATGCCATGCCAGGCACTCTGAAGGGAAAACCTTGCCGCCCCAGGTGTCCATTACTGTGACCACCTGCCAGGGTGGACTGAAAGGAAGGCCTTAGCTGAAGAGACCTTGATGGACTCCTGCAATGTAATTGTCTGTCTTTTGTAAAAGCCAAACACTGTTTCACTTCCACCATCTCAGTCAGGCAGAATTCTTCTAATCCTGTCCACGGTGGGATCAGACCTTCTGTCAGAGGGGCAGGATCTGATCTTGAAGATACAGGAATTTGTAAACTGTAAGCTATGGTAGACGAGAATGAGACAGAAGGACATAAAGGAAACATGGAAATGAAGCAGTGAGAATTAACAGAGAACGGGTAGTCCATGATTTGCATTGTTGAAATCTCTCTATGATGATAAAGGGATGGTTTCTCACATCAAGGAGCAGATCAGTGATATTGTGGCACACTGTCGTCTAAAGCGCCTGCTGAACTCTCCAGGGTTCATGGCTTAGAGGGACACGTTCATGTGGTTTGTCCAGCTGCCACCTTGTACTCTCCAAGCGTTAGGTAATATTCCAATATAATATGGTGTGGGATGAGATCTACAGATTTGTCACATCCACAGCTGGGAAAGGAGGAGCACAGTTTTTCCACATTTCCTCCCTGATCATCACAAGTGTTAATCTCTTTATCCAGACTTTATGAGGGCGCAGCTGCAGCCCTGTGCCTTGTCACTGGAAATCTGAAACAACCATCACAGCCAGATCCGGTGCACTTCCATCACAAAGGCTGGTTTGTGCTAGGGTGTCTCTGTAGACATTTGTTAGATTCCTTCATGGATTATCAGGAGATACAATAACCTGTGATCATGTTCCATGCCCTCTCCTTCTCAGATTAATGTTCATTTACTATGCTGATTAATTGGGGATAGCTGGGAGTGTAGCAAAGGGGTGCTCACGGGGATAGGAATGCTGATTAAGCAAAGGCTGCAACTAAATGAGGAACATTACAATGCCAACCTCTCTTCAAATGCAAGTGTCATTTTTTAGAGAGAAAACAGGAGACAAATTGACCTTTTCTGCACAAACTGAGTGTAGATCTCTCAGAAATGAAGAGGGACGAAATGAGAATTTAGGAATACCAACACCGAGCCTGCATGACATACCAAGGAAAGAGGAGGGCTGGTTGTGAACATGCACTCCTTGAAGACATAAGGCGAGGTTTAGTAAAAGAACAGCATCAGGGGGTCAATAGTGCCCCCAGGATCATTCCACAATTGAATATGTGCCCAACACATTCCACACACAGGGAACAAGGGGTGGCTGGAATGTACGCTGTGTGGCTCCGTAGACGTTCTCGAAACTACTAGACCCAAAGTAGATTTCCAACTTCCTAACTGGAAAGCTCTTTATAGTTGTTCTGCATTTACTCACCTCCCAAAGACATGTCACAAATAAAATCCAGAGAAAAGTTCAAATGCTTGCCTCCTGCTACTGAATCAGTTTCAGCAATACCACATGAATGGCATTTCTCTAGAGGAGATTTACTGCTAGCAATTATTCTGTTATTTCTTGTCAGCATCACCTGACCTCAAATAGCAAATTGGCATCTAAGTGAACTTACATTATACAGAACTCAACCCATCAGTCTACTGAAGTTGAACACTCTGACATGATCCTACAAAATCCAAAAGCAAAACACCAGATCAAAGAAAGGCTTAAACGCTGGGAATATATCACTCAAAAAAACAGAACTGACTGCTTCTAATGCCCCATATTCACAAGTAAGCACACACACTCCAGATTAAGCAAGGTCTCATCATGGTTATAAATCCTGCTTACAAGACATCAGCAGAGTAAAGAGTGTGGCAGATGGTTAGTAGAGAACCAGAGAAAGAACATTTAAAGCACACATCTGTCTATCAAAGGTAGACGGCCCACCTCGGCGTCTCGGAGCCGCCGCTCAAACCATCCCTTGGCGCCCTCCAGGGACTGAATCTGCAGTCGGAGCTCCTCCACCGTCTGCTGTAGGCTCTCCAGCTCCCGGCTACGTGCCTGCAACAAGGAAATGGAGAAGTCAGGGGAACTGTCTTAGCAGACGATGCAGCAACCTACTTCAGGATCTGGGTGCAGGAGGGCAGAGACTCAGCCATTGCATACTCTCAGTATAAGCAACTGCCTGCACACAAAATTAAGAGCAGGCACTGTGACTATATCTATGTGAACTGTGTTAAGTGAAAAGTGCTAAGGCGAGAGCTCTGTGGCATAAAACATTCCCAGAGCTTTTGCAGTGGGACAGCCGCAGAGCATGCCTCCCTGCACCAACTCCACCAGGCCCGTTGGTGCTTCGGAAGCATCTCTTCTGCAGCACCCTCACGCAAGTCAGGCATCTCCAGTCCTGATGGCACGGGATGCTCACCTCGAGATGGAGTGGCACCAGCAGCTCCATTCAGAGTCTGAGACTAATAGTGGAAAAACCTTGCCAGTGTCAGTAGACTCCACTCGCCCACCCACTTGAGATGCCCCATACCTGTTTCACCATACCAGCGCCACATTCTTAACCTGGCCCTCACTTTCTCCTCACTGTACCTGCTCACTCTACATCTGGCCTTCAATCGCTTTCCGTTTACCTTCTCAGCCTTCAGCGGGCTTTTGGTCTCTTTGAATTGATTAGCAATTTTTGCTCCCTGTACTTTCTCACCCTGTTTCAGTCCTCATTCCCCACTCCACTTGCTTTCTTACCTGACCCTTCTTACGGTCTCTCCTCCCCAGACTTTCTAACACTGGGCTACCTGAAAGCATCTTTTACCTGTATAATATCATCCGGTTGTCAGCACCCTGTCTCTCCACCTTGCACCGGCTCTCGATCTGACCTGGCCGCACAGCATCTCCTTCCTTCACATTCTCTTTGACGTGGGCCTTTAGCCTCTCGTCCTTGTTCCGTATCCCCTTGAACAGCTCCTCAGTCTCTTCTCCAGGTCCCTCTATCTTCTCACACTGAGCTGGTTACTCACTCTCTCCGCCACACCTCTTCTTGTCTTGAGCCGCGACTCACTCTCTCATGACCCAGCTGCACCATCCATTCCTGACCTATGTGTCAATCTGCCCTCCTTGCACTTCTGCGACATGAGCCTGACCCTCACTCTCCTCCACGTCCCGTCACCTTGTCACCGTGAGCTGCCCCCTCAGGTTTTCCTCCTTGCACTTTCCTTTTTGCCCTAATCTTTCCTTCCTGTACCTTCTCATTACTATCTGGACTGTCACTCTCTTACATATCCCTCCCCTGAGCTGCCACTCGGGATGGTCCACGACCCAGCACTATCTCATCCTGACCTATTTCTCCATTTATCCTCCATGCATACCCTGAGCTTGCTCATCAGACCATCTTCTCATATCAAGCTACCCCCTTAGTCTTTCCTTCCTGTACCCCACTTGCCCTTAGATGAACCCTTGTCTGTCTGATCCATACTTTCTTGCCCTAACCCGGCCACTCAGTCTCTCCTTCCAGCAACATGTCTGATCTGGGGACTCAGTCTGTGCTCTCTGCACATTTTGATCCATCTGCAGGTCCTTCACTCTTTCCTTCCCACGTCTTCTCACAGCCAGCTAGGCCTGCAATCTCCTCCCCAGAAATTTCGACCCTCACCTGGCCCCTGCCTCCCATGCTACCCTATACATAAATCTTTACTCCATGTACCTGTTCACCATGAGCCTGCCCCTTAATATTTATCATAAGCACCTTCTTTCACTCTGACATTGCCCGGCAGCCTCCCTCAATACACCTTCTCACTCTGAGCTGCCCTTCAATTTCCTCCACATCTCTGCACCTTCTCACTCTGAGCTGCCCTTCAATTTCCTCCACATCTCTGCATCTTCTCATCCTGAGCTGGCCCCCTCAAGTCGTTCCTTTTTGGTCCTCTTCGCCCTCAGCTGACCCATCTGACTCTTCTCACTGTACCTTCTTGCCAGCCAGTTGGCTTCTGATCTCTCCTTCCCAAACTTCTTCATTCTGAGCTGACGTATTCATCTCTTCCCCACCCCGTACATTCCCATCGTGAACTTATCCTCCGTCTCTTCTCTCCCTGTACATCACGATGTTCAACAGACTCCTCAGATTTCCACGTACCTTCTCGTCCCTAAGCTGGACCCTCAGGTCCTCCTCACCGCGGTTCTTCTCCTCGTGCAGCTCGCGCAGCTCCTTCTCATACTTGGCACGGATTCCCAGCACCTCTTTTTCGTGATGCAGCTTCACGTTGCCCAAGTCTTCCTTTTGTCTCGTCTTTTCCTGCTGCATCTCAATGGCCATCTCGTCCAACATGGCCTTCCGCTTATCCGCACTCTTGGGCAAAAAGAAGGAAATATTAGGACCTTTGGCCATATATGCGTGGTATTTCTCTAGCACTAACCTAACTAGAGGCAGCGGAGTGCTATATCGAGCCAGAGGCAAAAAAGGATACAACCAGAGAGCTTTTCCAGGGCAGAGGGAAGGGGCACTGTTGAACTCTGAAAGCTACAAGCCCACAAAATGTGGCTTTGTAGTGCTGTATAAACTACACGACTGTACTTATTAGAGTGGACTCAAAAAAATAAAGTTGAGTTGGCTGGCAAGGAATTGAATCAGGCCTTGCAAATTACACCCAGATCTCTGGAGTAGATGCACTGACCGACCGAGCTATCTAACAGGGAAGGCAGAATCAAGGAGAGAAAGCCTGGAGAAAGTGCTCAGATAGGTATAAAAGATACCTAGAGACAGGCCTAGTATTGTCCAGGCAGGTATTATCTTCCTAAAGTACCTCTAAGTACTTGATAAGGAAAAAGAAAAACACTACTTACTTTAACTTCAGACCTTCTGCATAAGTATCTTTCATAGATTCACATGCTAAAACAGTCTCCGTCGTCAAGGTGGGAATCCTTGGTAACCAATGTTCAATAGCAGTGTCCTTGTACACAATAACAATGGAAAAGCAATACATGTATATAATCCATCCACCTCCTTATATGACCTATCAGAGGTTCAGGCACCCATCTCTACTCCCCTCAGAAGCCCTAATGCCAGATTTCTCTAAACTTGTCAATTGTGGAAATGGATAGCTCAGTCTTATTAAGCAGAAGCAGAGAAAGGAAAGTGGCATGTGAATCTAGGAAAGATACCAATGCTGAAGAACTGGAGTTACAGGTATTTTTTATTGTTCTTCAGAATTGGATCGGTCATAAATTCACATGCTTGAAAGTAACTTCAAATGCAGTACAAATTATGATCAAACTTCTAGGAAGGTGGGAATAAAGCCCACATTCTACAAACAAATTAATGACATGATACCACCAGTCTCACTGCTGTTTCTGCTTTTGACTATCTCAGTGCAGTAATGTTTGGCAAATACATGTGTTGACTTTCAACTCATGACATCACGTATGTGCCTAAGCAAACAGAGGCACCGTACCCACCTTCCTCTCATAGGACAAGCTCTGACTCTGCCAGCGATAGGTCTGTTCACTGTCTTATGAGCTAGTTGAGCTAGTATCATGCACAAAACAAACCCTTTCTAAGTCCTTGTTTCGTAAGGGACTTTCTCTTTTTACATGACTAAAGGTCACAAAGAGGTTTTTAGTCTTATGAAAATTCAGCCCGCTGATGATAAACATTCTAGCATAGATTGAGCTCTAGGGAATGAAATGGCCTCTCAGCCACCATAATAGGATTTGGAAAAAAAAGCTGTTAGCACAACTGTTGATTTATATGAAGATGGTACCTTGAGTATGAAACTAGGGTTAGTTCTGAGAACAACTTTGTCTTTGTAAAAATGTAAATATAGTTCTCTTCTAGAGAGCATGAGTCCCACCAACTTGTCTGTGGATTGGTAGATAAGCTCAAACGGAGGCTTTGTCAATGCCTCCAGAACTGTACTCAATTCCCATAAAGGTAAAATTCTAGTCATGGGCAGGAAAGATCTTAACAGATGTTTAATGAATGTTTTAACTCTCCTTGTTGAGAACAGAGAACATAGGTCTGGTCTTCTCAAATAGCATGAGACAGCTACAAAACGTACTCTGACCAAAGAATGACACAGTCTTAAATTTATTAGGCGCAGAAGATAATATAAAAGAGACATGCTTAATGGATCTATATTCTTGGAAATGAAGAGCCTGGCTGCAAAACCTTTTCCATTTCATTCAATAGGATTTAAGAATAGAAGTTGCCCAAGCTCCAATATCTTACAATTATCATTTGGAATATACAATACACCACATTCTAATGCCTGAAGTTCCTAGCTGTGGGGCGTAAAAGTGAAGACTGCAATCGAAACTCTGAGCATTGAGCTGTGACAAAAGAAGGGTTGTCTTGAACTGCAACAGTCTTGACAGACATTTTCCAAAGTTCTGAGAAATAGTGTTGCCTTGGTCACACTGGAGATTTTAGCATTACTTTGCATGATTCTAGTCTAACTTTGCAGAGAACTCTGGCCACTGAGGGATGTGGAAGAAAGCAGTATATCCGCTTCCCACTGTCAAATTGCAATTCATGAGTGTCTACACAAGGAGATGATGGACGGAGCGCTGAAACCTTTCAGACACGCACCCCCAGTCACAGATCTGGGTTGAATCCATAATCGTTCTTTAGCTCACTTCGCCACCCCAGTTCAGACGCAGCTATATGCAAATCAGTCTTGACCCTGTGCCTCATGGGAACAGTCCAGCCTGAACTGCCAAGCCATGTCTTCCCTGGACCAGAAACAAGCATCCTGGGACCGGTTTTGGGCTAACAGCCCTCATCAGCCAGGCTAGCTTGAATCCAGTGGCAAAGTGAGCAAGGGACCCACGTCTGGGCATACCCGGCCAACTTAGGGCGAACAAAGCAAACACAAGGAGATGATGGACGGAGCGCTGAAGCTTTTCAGACACTCACCCCAGTCACAGATCTGGGTTGAATCCATCATCGTTCTTTAGCTCACTTCGCCACCCCATTTCAGACACAGCTATATGCAAATCAGTCTTGACCCTGTGCCTCATGGGAACAGTTCAGCCCGAATTGCCATGCCATGTCTTCCCTGGACCGGAAACAAGCATCCTGGGACCGGTTTCGGGCTAACAGCCCTCATCAGCCAGGCTAGCTTGAATCCACTGACAAAGTGAGCAAGGGACCCACGTCTGGGCATACCCTGCCAACCCTGAAACCGGTCCTAGGATGCTTGTTTCTGGTCCAGGGAGGACCTGGCTTGGCAGTTCGGGCTGGACTGTTCCCATGAGGCACAGGGTCAAAACTGATTTGCATATGGTCAGGTCTAAACTGGGGTGGCATGGTGAGCAAAAGAATGATGGATTTAACCCAGATCTCTTGACTAGGGGGTGAATGTTTTGATTTGTTCTGCATTCCGTCCATCAATTGTGTGTCTTTTGCTTTCTCGCCTTGAGTGCGCCGGGTATGCCCAGACGTGGGTCCCGGGCTCACTGTGCCACTGGATTCAAGCTATCCTGTCTGATGAGGGGTGAAACCCCAAAACCGGTCCTAGGATGCTTGTTTCCGGTCCAGGGAGGACTTGGCAGTTCGGGCTGGACTGTTCCCATGAGGCACAGGGTCAAGACTGATTTGCATATGGCCAGGTCTAAACTGGGGTGGCATGGTGAGCAAAAGAATGATGGATTTAACCCAGATCTCTTGACTAGGGGGTGAATGTTTTGATTTGTTCTGCATTCCGTCCATCAACTGTGTGTCTTTTGCATTCATGAGTGTCTGACATTGGAGAGCATCTGCACAGACAGTCTCCAACGCTGGCACATATTCTAAATATGGATCTACATTGTTTTCCAATGACCTAAAACAACAGTTTCTGGACTTCCAGTATAAATAGAAATCATATTGCTCCACACCCCCCTCACCCTTCCCCCACCCCGTTTTCAGGTGTGGTACATCATGTGGTGTTGTCCATTCGTATTAACACCCGAGAGTTTTTCAGTGGGAAGAGATAGGTCTTAAGAGCTAATCTCACTGCCCTGGGCACTCATAGATTGACGTGAAATCTGGATTCCAAAAGACACCATCTTCGCCTTACATGCCTGTCATTAAAATGAGCCTCTTTTGCAAGGTGAGAGACATCTTTTGTCAAGAATACTCATGATCTGAATGAATCAGTAACTGGCCAGCTAATATATGAAAAGTAATGAAAGATTCACTGAGTTGGTGGGGAAAGAATGAGAATTCCTTCTCTGTCCACCAACTTAGTGAATCTTTCATTTTTTTTAATGTTGATTTTACCGTCCCAATCTGCTCCTTACGGCATCACTGTGCATTTAGTTCCTCTAAATTGCTCTCCTCTGTAGGCAGCATGGAGGAATCAACAGAATGCATGATGCCATGCAGCCCAATAACATCTTTAATTTCCTCACAGTCACTATGTCTTGTGTTTGGGCACAAGAAGCAATTTGTTGATGTTTGACACCTCTCCTTTGAAGGAAACCCCTTCACCCTACGCATGACTATTTCTGCTTGAAGGAAAACCAAATTGTTCAATAGAAGCAGAGCTGATTTCTCTATATTTATTGCGAGGCCTAGTGCAGCATGGAGTGACGCTGTCCTTTGAACAGCGTTGCAAGCTTCAAGATAAGAGGAAGCCTTGACCAGCCAATCCTCAAAGTTAGGGTAAACTGACAGATCCGGCATTGTAGGCGTAAGACTACTGGGGACCTACACTTGGTTAATATTCTTGGTGTAGGTTTCAGGCCAAATGGGAGCACCTTGAACTGAAAATGAAGGCCAGCTACCTTAATGTGCAGGTTCTATCCTGTGACTGAGAGGATGCCTATTTCTCAGTTTTTTCAGGGATTTCTTTAATCTTCACAAATCTAAAGCTGGACGCCAACCTACAGACTTTCTGACTATAAGAACAATCTTAAATAAGATCACTGCTGCCTCTGACCTTGTGGTACAAAATCCATAGCTCCTCTGAAAAATAATTTTGATCCCTCCCTATTCCTCTAGGAGAAGGACGTGAACCTCTTTTTTACAGTGGATGATCTGCGTGAATTCTGAAATGTGTCCCATCTTTACTATGTCAAGGACCCATTTGTCAGATGCAAATCCCTGTCATGCTTCTTAGGAAAACTGCATCCTCCCCCTGGAAGGTAGGGTCAACTAAATGGGGGAAAGTCTGAAGAAGTCCGGTTCAGTGGCCTCCTGTGTGCCTCTGGTTCACCTACTAAAGTGGCCTCCAAGGTTCCGACGCTGCTGATAGTGATTTTGTTGAGAACCAGATAGCCTTGCTTGACAAAAGCTGTTGTAATGATAAAATCTTTGATAAAATTTCCTGTAGACAGAGTATGACTCTCTACAACGCACCCTACAACCTTCCACTGTCCGTATTTGTTTTGATGGTTTGAAGCGTTATCAACCACCTTCTTGTCAAAGACAAAGTTACCATCACATGGCACATCTACGATAGTGGTCAGCACTTCCGGCCTGAAGGGCTTTTCAAACACCTGCATTGCTTCATAACAGCAGCACCGTCCATCCGTTTAAAACCCACTGTAGATGAATCCAATGCAGCATCCATGAGGCGGAGGATGCCATCTCCTCTTTGTTTACTTTAGTACGGCCTTAGTTTGGCACATCTCTTCCTCCGACAGCTCTTTGATGAACAGCTCCACCTCAAACTGTAATTGGCGGCCACACCTGTACACAAATGCTGATGCGGTGGCAATTTTGATAGAACTGTCAGCCAGCACATTGACTCTCTCGCCCCTGGAATCCTACTTTGACACTTCATCCGGTGGATCTGTGCATGGTGTGGGTGGACACGCAAACCTCCTTTGCACAGCAGCTAACACAGCAGAATCCGTTTTCATTGGTGTAGGAAAAATGCATGCACATTGTCAGGTGACATACTTTGTCAATTTTAGAACTCCTCTGAAGTTATACAAGGGGAAAACCTGTCACTCTTGCATATCTTCCTTTCACCACATTTGTCACATCTTTTAGGAAGATATTCTTTTGATATCCTCTCTGCCACTGTTGATACGAAATGAGTGATCTCAATGTATAAACTGCTCTCCCGAAAATATTCAGAATGTCTTTCCGGAAGAAAGTGGAGCAGAGCGCTTGAGAGTTCTGTTCATGGTGATGTTCGGTAAACATATGACAGCTGGAGCCTTTGCTGGAAGTAGAGATGGAAGCCTATCCCTCCGATTGGCCAGAGTTCGGGTCATATAAGGAAGTGAGTAGGTGGTCTATGTCTTTTCCAATGTTGTTGTGCACAGGTACTGCTAATGAACATTGGTCACCGCGGGATCCTAGCACGACGACAGGAAATATTCAATCATGTGAAAATATAAAAAGACACAATGCTGAAGAATAGAGAGAAATCAATTTGAATAAATTTTTCAGCTAAAAATCTACATATACACAACCAAATATGAATGCCAATATTCACCCTGTAACAAAAACATGTGCAACTACTTGTTTAAAAGCAATAGTCAATGTATTGTCACACAAAGCACAGTGCAAGTTTCATAGCTGAAATAACAGGATGGGCTGCCGAGCGAGAATCGATCTATAAGCAGAGCTATTTGTTAATCTGAGTGCCAGAGAAGCAGGAGGTACTGCAGGCCAGAATGGAGGTGCACTGACATAGCTGGGTGCATGTTCAGTGCTGGAAATGCAGGAACAGCTGCGGAACTGGGTAGAGGGATGGTGGTGGTAGTGCTAGATTTGGGTTTTAAAAAAGGACTTGCAGTGGATGCTATAGATCATGTGAACTGGCAACGCTGTTGGAGCATTAGTACTGGAATAGCAGTTAGGTGCAAGGTACATTAGTTGTGCGGCTTGTTGAGTTTTTAAGTTAGTCCGAGACACATTCAAGAAAAGGAGAGTGATGCAAAACCTGATCACGCATTACACTAAGGTATTCATGTTTCAAGCACACACGTTCCCACATTTGCACACTGACGTATGCATGTGTGCACAATACATGTTCACAAGGTCTATCACTGCTGGTTTTCACAAGCTCCAAGCACTGAGGGAGGCTGTAGATGTGCATGCGATTTTTTAGTGTCTCAACCATTTGTTTGCAAGGGATCTTGTATGAGTGTTATCAATAACCTACAGCAGATATCCCAGAACTTGCTGCAGGGTTTCCATGGACCCACACGTGGGTTGGTCCAGGGCTGCAGACACATTTTCCCAGGTGGGTCTCTATGGGTTCCCACAGTTTGTATGTGGACTCAGATTCCATCAGCTCACACCCTCATTTCTACGGGCTCACAAGCAAATATCCACAGGCTCACCCATGAGGTTCCATGTCCAGTACATCAGAAGCAAAGACTTTTCTGCTCATCGATTTAAGCTTCTTTGTCTCTATCGCGAGGCGCTGTGTGAAAGGCATTCAGTATGTGCTTCAAGGAAGGCATTTGTACAACCAGACTTTCCAGTGATAAGTGAGACAACAAAAAGTGAGGGGTCAACCTGAGAAGGCCTATAGAGCCTGGCAATCTGTCTACAAACTGCTGGCTTTAAAAAAGGGTTTGACCACTGCAAGAATGGCAGGGTTCAAGTGGGCCTCAGAATGGAAGCATGGGTTCTGCCACTGATGAGGTGGGTTGCAAGTTCTCAAACAAAAGGTTAGGCTTCGCCTGCGCAGAAGGCAAGACCAATTCCAAGGTTCAGCTATTTTATGTACTACCGTCGTACATGAGTTAACTGCCTCAGAGATGTGGCTAGAAGGGAAAGGCCTGTGCCCTTCAGGAGAAGTGTCAAGGCTATTCACATTCTGCAAGTCCAGCTAGAAGCCAACATCAGTATTATAATTGGGAAGTAGGGTATCCGCCTCCAAATCATCATCTTCTGTGAGGCCATAATCTTTGTCAGGCACTGGGAGAAATAATTTTCCACAAATGCAAGTCCTGGGAAACAGCTGTGGCACTGGGGGGGGGGACATAAATGGCCTCCATTTCGGTGTTCAGGAATGGTACAGTCTCACATTGGAGAGTTTTGCTACAGCTCCTCAGCTTCAGGTGAAGTATGGTAACTTCTTGAAGATTCTCGCCAGCTCGAGAGCATTGTTCTTGTGGCCCCAATGTGAGCCCATGTCTGTGCTCTTTACTGTGTCTTACTGTATCTGAGTTTCTAAACCATACTAACTGCCACAGAAACCATTTATACTCAACCTCGCTACTTCAGGCTAGTTAAGTACCTAAAAGGGAGTAAAACCTGGGTACTGAATTGGAGTGCACCAATTTGTGGGTATGGGGGACCAGTGGTAAACAACGGTACCTTTCTGGCCTCCTCCAAATCCTGCAGCAGCCGCTCCTTCTCCTGCGCGAGCTCCTGCAGCTGCTCTGACAGACGTGTGTTTGCTCGAAGTGACTCCTGCAGAAAGAGAAGATAGAAGTTAAAGAAAATGAGAGCACAGTGGCCAAACACTCAAGAAGGACCCCAAGCGGGCTGGAAGGAAAGGGGCCCTTCCACTGTCCGCAGCAAGGCACGTAAATTTGATAATCACTAATGTGGGCAGTTTTTTGGGATTACTCAATAGTTTCTTTATCAAGATGGTTGAAAGTCCCACCCCCTGATTTCCCCTCCACCCCCACTTATATTGCCCCTGCCCCACTACTCCACCTCCAGGAGTGTTGCCTATCTGTACCCAACAGATGCTTTGGGCTTGTGTATTTGTTCCCCAACACATTTTGTTTCAGTTCCAAGGATAGTTAGTTTCTTCACTGCAGTCACACACCTTGTAAACATCAGTGGGTGCCGCATGTAGCATAAACCTGACGTGTGCAGCAGAGGAGGTTCCCCTTTAAACCCTCCAAGAAAGAGTGCCTTATCTTGATGTAATGAGTTAGAAGCTACTATGAGCTTCTGAAGGGCTACTACAGAACTTTAAAATGAGTTAGACCGTAACATATCAACAGTGCTACAACATGTCTTTGTTTTGCATGCAAGAGCTCCAATAAAAGGCCTCCAAGTCCATATTAAAATTTTACTTCAAATATATATATAAACACGCTTATACATACATTCATAGTCAACTTGTAAATGATACATCTAAAAGCAAGTTTGTAAACTTCATTTATCTGCCTCAGTGAGTATTGTTAAATGGCCGAGTGGGAAAAGTGTTAAGTGTCCCGTTCCCCTTGGAGGTTCTGCGAGAGACTAGGCCTTCTGTTTCTCAGAGGAGAGGGCATTGTTCCTCAAAGGGGCAGGATGGATGAAGCCACTGGGAGGCAGCGAGACTAAAGACAGATGCAGTACAAGGCAACATCCTTCATGGCTCTTTCCAGGCCGCCAAGTAGAAGATCATTGGAGCCTAGAGGCAACGTTAGTGTTTTCTCCAAGGTAATGTGTCTTCTTTTCAAGACAAATTAGCGTGCAGGCCAGGGTGGAAAATAGGTCCCAAGGGAAGGGCACCCTGATAGTGATCATCAGCAATTTCCTCGCACCAGCAGGAGACCAGTTTTGCTTTTTTAACAGAAACTTTGAGGATACTTTGGAGTTTCTCTAGATATTTGATGTGACTGTACATGCACTTCATGTTGTTGTAAGTATTTGGAGGACATCTACTTTTGATAAGACTGTAGCTCAATACTATCTGCAATAATCTCATATAACAACAAAGTTTAGTAAGTCTTCAGTGGTCCCAGTATTTTACTACAGCCTTGTGAGCTCCTTGACTAGTTGGTTCTAAAACTGGCAACCATTAGGGACATAACTAGTACAGCCCAGAGCTGTAACCGAACTAGTACAGCCCAGAGCTGTAACCGGAGCAGCGAACCCCACTCAACAAGTCAACGCACTAAATATCAGCTCTGAGGTATTCCAGCGCCAAGCAGTGCACCCGCACATGTCCACACAGAGTCAGAGAGGCCTCTGGAGGTCATTTATTCCCATCCTACTCTGTGCACCAACAGATGCCAACTCAGAAAATGCATGGCCTCAGTGGTCCAAGTACTGCCATCTTGAGCCCTATTTCAACACTGCACATTCAATACGTGATGTTGACAATGCTCTTGATGAACCTGTCCATAAACCTCGGGTTTCAGTCTCTAGTGCTACAAATTGACAAATACAGAGAGGGACTGCCCTGAGGGGCACATATTCTTAAACTAAAGGCAATATGCTAGTGATACCACCCAGAAATCATGTCAGCTGTTTGCTTTCTCATCACAGGCCTTCCAATCCTGGGCCCCTTTCTCTGGGATACCACTCAGCGTTTCATGGGAAAATTCAGCTGTCGCAGGTCTTTGTCTTCCATGCAATGGGCCGTCACTGGCAGCTTCATATCACCCAACATTTCACACCCGAGAACACCAGGAGGTGAGAGAGTTTACCTTTCCAAAGGCCCATTTTAGTTACAACAGCACATGATATGCTTTTATTGCAGGCTCTCCAGCTTCAAATAAAGTATTTAAGAATATCTCTTGTGCTGTAAAGTCTGTTCCAGAAACCTGCCTAGTAGCATAAAGTCTTACAATGGAATCCTCCTACAAATTATCAACATGTTTATAACACCGCCACAAGGTGTGGCTGTCAAAAAATGGTGCTGTTCCTAACACTTTAAAACCTTAAGGTAACCTAGAAATGAAGTGAGGAATTTCACTGACTGTAAAATGTACAAGGTCTCTAGAAAGTAGTGATTTACATTTCTATTTGGTGCAGAGCTTTGAAAAACATGGCTTTCAGAGGGGTGAGGAAGGTCTTCATAGAAAATGAAAGCTGAAATGGCACGTAATGAGGAGAAAAAGTTATGTACCAACAGCACTAGTTCTCGAGTATAGAACAGATTTAGATGTTTAGAGTAATCTTCTGAGAAGCGAGGACTTAAAAAGTGGGTTCTGGCTTGAATCAGGGAATTATTCTAGGCACATGAATCTAGGAAAATTACAATAATGTACAAAGGAATTAGCCACTGCAAGTGGGTGCAGTTATAAACAAATTGGCAGTGTCAGAGATGCTGGCACTGGTTAATGTTAATGTTATTGGTATTTGTATAGCGCTAACTGTTACCCGAAGGTGTCCTGGCGCTGTATGAAGTCCTACAGAGGATTGGATGTCAAAGGAGAAATAGCAGGATCAGTTTGAAAACAACCATGTTTTCAGCGCCGTCCTAAAGACCAAGAGATTAGTCATGCTTCGCAGAGCATTCCATGATCTGGCCGCATTTGCTATGAAGCCTCTTCCACCCCAGGAGGCCTTTTTTACCCTCGGGACAGTTGTGAGTCTTGCCTCAGAAGACCGCAATGTTCTTTGAGGTGTATACCAGTGAAAACGCTGTTTTAAAAATGCTGGTCCGGTTCCCTGAAGAGCTTTAAAAACCAGACAGGGAGACTTAAATTGAATGCGCTTCCTAACCGGCAACCAGTGAAGTGTTTTGATTTAGGCTGAGATTGAGTCGAACTTTGGAGTGCCTGTAAGGAGTCTTGCTGCAGCATTCTGCAGAATCTGAAGTTTATTTAAAGACCCTTCCTGGATTTTAAGATATAGACTATTGCAATAGTCTAATCTGGACATTATTAATGCAGTGACGACTGTTTGTTGCGCATCTTTGGGTAGTAGTGGCATGATTTTTAACCATCAGATACCTGTAGCTGTGTGTTCAAATCGTCTCGCTGAGCCATTAGGGCCTCACTGTCAGCCTGCCGCTGCTGCAGCTCTGCAGTCAGTGACATGCCCTGCTCTCGTAGAAGATTCATCTCCTGCGTCTTCGACGTCTGGATCTAAAGACCAGTGACAAGACAAAAATAAGAAATTATGATCAAAAACACCTAAGAGAAACTCGCAACAGTAAAAATCTAGCCGCGTGATACAGTGAATTACTGCAAACAACATAAAATGTATGGGTGTCTTACGCATAGAACTTTGTGCTCAAACAACTGTAAAGTTCAATTCTAACAACAACATGACTGAATGATAAGCAAAACTCAGACATGAGGCATCAGTAGTTTTCTAAAACACTCTATGAAAGGGGTTAAAGAAAGAGCCAGACGATTTTTCCAGACATTCCCTTTCCCTCTGCCTACAAAATTATTGGTGAGCTCTGTGCCACTTCATAACTTTGTTGGCAAGAGGCAAGGCAAGATGAAAGGTCACATTACTGGTGAGCACACCCCTAGACTTGAACACATATTAAATATAAAAAAACATGTAGCCTCACTCGTGGTGGAATCTCTCTATGGCCTGCGCACCAGTGTAAGGTAGAAGACCCTGGGCCAGGAGAGGAACTTCTGTGTAGTTGCCATTTTCACTTCAGACTGGCCGTCATTCTGGACATGCCCAGGAACAATGAGACAGCAGCCCACGAGATGCCAACATGCAGGGAAGAGCATAGCTCAATGAATCAATCACGGATTTGTAAAGCGTGATACTCACCCGTGAGGGTCTCAAGGCGCTGGGGGAGAGGGAGGGGGGGATTTTGGGCAGCTCCGGCTCATCCGAAAAGCCAGGTCTTGAGGCGCTTCCTGAATGCTTGCAGTGTGGGGGTTCGTCTGATGCTGAGGGGGAGTTATTTGTAGGTCTTGGCCGCGATGTAGGAGAAGGATCTTCCTCCCGCTCTGGTTCTGCAGATGTGCGGGATTTCGGCCAGGGCAAGGTCAGCGGAGCGGAGGTTCCTCTTGGGGGCTTAGATGGAGATTCTTTTGTTAAGGTATTGGTTCCAGTGTTGTGGAGAGCTTTGTAGGCATGTGCGAGTATCTTGAAAGTCACTCTTTTTTCGACGGGGAGCCAGTGGAGGTCTCGTAGGTGCTGGGAGTTGTGGTCTTGTAGTGGGATGCTGAGCACGAGGCTGGCTGCAGAGTTCTGGACGGTCTGGAGTTTGTGGAGTAGAGATTTGTTCTTTCCGGCATAGAGGGCATTCCCGTAGTCCAGTCTGCTGGTTAGGAGTGCGTGGGTGATGGTCTTTCTGGATTCGGGGGCGGGGGGGATCCATTTGAAGGTCTTGAGGAGTATGTGGAGGGTGTTGAAGCACGTGGAAGATACGGCGTTGATCTGTCGGTTCATGGTGAGGAAGGAGTCGAGTATGATGCCGAGGTTGTGGGCATGGCGAGTGGGAGGGTTGCCGAGGGCGGGGGGCTGCCAGGTGTTGCCCCAAGCAGAGGGGGTGGATCCGAGGACGAGGACTTCTGTTTTCTCAGAGTTGAGCTTCAGGCAGCTACTGCTCATCCAGGATGTGACGTCCTTCATTCCTTCCTGGAAATTGTGTCTGGTGATGTCGGGTTCCTTGGTGAGGGAGAGGATGAGCTGGGTGTCGTTGGCGTAGGACCTGGGGTTGAGGAACCACAATATTGTCCATCGTTGATGCAATGTTACTCCCGCAATGTCGCCCACCTAGGCCAAGCACAAAGGATGTCCATATCCGCTGATCCAAGCCCTAAAAGGAAGGCATTCGTCCTTCATACCTACACCCTAGTAGCTGAATACACTGAAGGGTGTCACAGGGAACTGTTTGAACAATCTTTCCAGCCCTTACAGTCCCAGCGGTATGACAGGCTCTTCTTGTTTATGGGGGAGGCTTTTTGGGTTTCTAGATTTTTGGAGTGATTCGTTTTATTCTGGACTTGGTGCCACTGTTTTTGTCAAGTCTGGCCTAAGACAAGAGTTTGGCCCAATGTCGCTGCATCTATATCACTTGATCACTTTTTTGGCCCTTTTGCTAGAAAAGCATTCGCAAAATTCCCAGAGTCAACCAGAGTTAAGCCCTATAGTGTAGGAGTAACCTTAAAGCCACTGTTCTCAGACCTGTAGCTCCTAGTCCTAAGACGCTATACGTATTTTTGGTGCTTTTTATCAGCACCAGTAGGCGTGAGAGCATCTTATCTTAATCTGCTCTATTTAACTCTTTGTTAATAAATGTATTTTTTACTTTCCAAAGGTAAAGCCCCCAACTAGATATTGACGTTACGTAGTGTAATTTACTGTGTTACACTGACCTGGAGTTTCTAAACGCAGCAGCCTCCTGGAGCAACCCATGGCTGTTCAACATTGCTAAGATAAAGAGACAGGGTCCTAAAAAGGAGTAACCTGATCATCTAGTTGGTGTACACTAGTGTCTCTGCGGCAACAGCAGTAAACTACGGCATCCAGAAAGGATGCTGTTCAGTAACCACTGACTGACCCAGGACTGAAAGAAAAGGCTGAATTGGATGACAACAAAGATCAGTGCAACAAAATATGGAGACACAGAGGTAGGGCTGACACACCGAAAGAGTCTGATAAAATGTGGAAAGGTTATTGGAGGCCATTATGTAAGGTGAGATCTTATCTAATTTAATCACCAGAATACTTCTAACGATCATCTTGGACATCTAAGACACCCACACTATTCTTACATTGAACATGGCTTGTACTTTGAAATGGAACAAATCTATACATCAGATGTTTGAATAGTTCTTATGGGCGGCCTCTTGTGTAGCTACAGAAGAGAGGACTTTCTGCCTCCGAGGCAGAGCAGAAGTATGCGTACCCAAGAGTCAACTTTGCAAGGACAAATATATATCACCATGCAGCAATTAAGACGCTTCATTCTAAATCAGGATTAATTACAAATACAACAACAGGCAGAGCTTTGGAGTAAATAGTCCCACTCTAGTCCACACTTCTGGGCTATCCCACTTGGGCACAGCGGCTGGGTTCCCTCAGGGCAGTCTCTTTCTACAGCGGTATCTTCTCCTCCTATCTCTCAGCAAGCCAGGCAGACTTCGGTGCTGAGGCAGTTCCACACCTTCTCCAACAGCTCCTTCTAGACCTTCCAGGTTTGTCCCGTGTTTTTGGAAAAGTGTGCTTTGTGCACCCGTCTAAACCACAGAGCCAAGCTCTGGGTCTCAAAACCCTTTACACAGCCTGGGCATTAGCGTGAGCCAGACTGCTGTGCGTGCTGGCTAAACAATAAAAAAAAAATCAGGTACTAGTACAGACTAAGGAAGGGTCTGCTCAGCACAGGACTGTACGTCCATAAAACCATGCCGGGGACATTCCTGTCCTAACAGTGGAACTTGACAATAGATGCATAAACCTTATGAGCAGACTCGAGGGGACACAGGAGAGTAATGAACTCAGGGGTCACTGCCAAAGGGTTCTGGAAAAAAAAGGGATGTCTACTCATGACTGTATCCTTAAGCATGGAATGAATTAAATAGGGGTGTTTGAGGAATGGAAGACGAGTTATACCTTATTTGTTATGTTACATGTTAATATTCACAATAGTGGGTGTCGCTAGGAGCAGAGGTCATGTTAAACATTAGTTATTTGTTATGTTACATGTTAATATTCACAATAGTGGGTGTCGCTAGGAGCAGAGGTCATGTTAAACAGGAGTTATTTGTTATGTATTAATTCTTATCCTATGTGTTTCTGATATTGTGTTAAATCTTATAACTTTATGTGTTAATTTTTCCTTTGTGTTATTATGTTATAAGCTATTGGTCTAACACTGAATGCAACCTACACCTCCTTCTGAGAGCACCTATAAAAAGATGGGAAGGAAGGACTGCAGTGGTGTAAGAGTACAGAAAGAAGCTGACCAATCCCAAACGTGTGAAGGGAGTATTCAGTCTTGTCCTGGTTGGAGTTGGTTGCAAATCTCCTAATATTTTTAATTGAAAGTAACTATGTTAAAATGAAGAATCGCATCATGAAATAATACGATGACAAATATAAAATGAAGAAATAATAATTGCAATGCTTTCATGCTACATTAGGTTCACAATAATGACAAACCTATAACTAAGAATCTCAGAATACCAAAAATGGGGCACTAGTCCTGACCCCCCTCAACCCTTACCAGAATACTGTGCCATACCCCTACCATTACCCTAACACCATCACTAACCCGAACCCCAAATTTATAGCGCCTTCTCAAACCCTGGTTTTAACCATTCACCCTTTTAGATTAATACATTAAAATAATGTCATATTTCTATTTTAAGACATCTTGAAAATGTACATTGTTTAAGCATTCTTTGTTTGTTCTTTCTTCTTCCATAAATAAATTCAGGCTCACTTTGACATTTTGCATTTGTTCCTGTGATATTTTAATTTACACATAATTTCTTCTCAAACACCTGGAGGGTTACCTCTAGGTACCACTAACGTGTTTGGGGCGGGATGTAGTTAGGGAGTGGGGATGAATGTGTCATTGATAAATGACATGATTGGCAGCACCCCAGGCCACAGCACCAATCACACACACCTCTACAGAAGGCCTCTGCTTCTCCCCACCACCCCAACAGACCCTGCATCCGCCAGGTACCAGTACCTGTTCTAAAGCTGCCAGGTTCGTGCGCAGGGCATCATTTTCAGAGAGGATGCTCTCCACCTGTTCTTGGCTCACAGCACTTTGACAAGCTACCTGCTCCGCGGCACAGAGGTCAAGTCGAGAAGGAAGGTTTGCAGAAAAGAAAGAAAAAAAAAGCGGGGGAGAGAAAACAGAAAAAAAAAGAGAAGCAGACATAGGAAGAGAAAATCCATGTTTGGAAAGAAGGAAAGAGACGTAGAAGTATTTAGCACACACATGCTGGGCTAAAATATATCATTTATATTTTCAAATAATGAACTGGCCAAGTGAGGTGATAGAATGAGATGGAGAAAGATCTACCATGAGGGAAGGCAGTGACATAGGGTGGGTGGTATGGGGGCAGATTTTGGGCAGTTTTGCTCCCTACAGCCTCCAGGGTTCAACAGGAAACATGCAGATAGTGTGGTGATTGTGTATGTGAAGGAGGGTAATGAATGAGCAGGTGAAGCATGAAGACCCACTCCTGCACCGCGTGTGAGGGGTCCTTACCTGCTCCTGCAGGGCCTGCTGGGCCACCTCGTGCTCCTTCCTCTGGTTCTGCAACTGCCCCTTCAGGTCAGCAACATCCTGTGAAGAAAACCAGACGAGAGAATGTTGGCCCGGGCTGATAGACCTTTACCTTCGAAGGGAGGGCTAGAAGCGGTGAGATGGTGTATCGAAGGGTGGGTAGTAGCAATGAGATGAAGTTTCAGAAGAGGTGTAGATGCGGTGAGATGGTATATCGAAGGAAGGGAGCTGTAGAAGCGGTGAGATGCTGTATCAAAGGGAGGGGTAGTAGCAGTGAGATGAAGTTTCGGAGAGAGGTGTAGATGCGGTGAGATGGTATATCGAAGGAAGGGAGGTGTAGAAGTGGTGAGATGCTGTATCAAAGGGAGGGGTAGTAGCAGTGAGATGAAGTTCGGAGAGAGGTGTAGATGCGGTGAGATGCTGTATCAAAGGGAGGGGCAGAAGTGGTGAGATGGTGAGTTTGCCCCCTGGCACTCCCATGGCTGTAGTAGAAGTGAATGGGTGTTCCTCCAATTTTTTTCAGCAACAGTGGAGGGGTGTGCCTAGGTAGTGCCCCCACACCAAAGAGGGAACAGAAGTGGAGGGGTCCATAAACACTAATTAGAGAGTAGTACCAGTGGATGTGGTTTGATAGTAGCGTGTCAGAACTGCTCCCGGACGGGTAAGAGTAGCAGTGTTTCTAGGGATGTGTCTCTACAGTGAGTAGAGTGTTGAAGTGCAGGGCCGTGCTCGAGGAAGTCCTCTCACAGTGAGCAGAGACTGGCAGAAGTGTAGAACTGTATCTGGAGAGGGTCCTCACACAGAGTACAGAGTTGCACAAGTATGGAACTGTATCTGAGGAGTCCTCAGCACTGATTTTAGAGGAGGTAGAAGTTGGTCAAAACGTCTTTGAAGTTTCTCCACATTATGTACAAGTTCACTGAACTGTAGGGCTCTTTGTGAGAAGCCCTCAGCCATGATTAAAGATATGGAGGTCATTGCTGTGTGCCTTGGGAAACCCTCTGTCACACGGCTGACAGTAAAAGACAGAAAATCTTGGGCAGTTTATGTGAAGACCACACTGTAAAGCACAACCCTGCATTCCTTCCTTCACCCTGCTTGTACAGCCAACTGTACGAGGTAGGAAAAGACAACCAGCACCAACCTGGTGAACAGCCTGAAGGTCCTGATTGAGTTTCTGATTTCTGAGGTTCAAGGACTTCAGTTCCTCTTCCTTCCGCTGCTGGATCTCATCAATTTTTGTCCTGGAACAAGGGGTGCAAAGCAGAAACAGGACATGAAGGGTCTGCCAGACACAATAAGAAGAATCAACTCTGAGAACTGCGGAGGATACCCAGAGTTTAAAAGGAATGTGAAGCGACATCATCTGCAGTTGTGGAAAGCACATAGCCAATGTTTGCCAATACTTTTACCTCAAGTTTTATCACTTAAAAGCACTCTACTTTAGTGGTACCATGAATGTACTACTGCTTCGCCTCTGGCTGCTCAGTCACTGCCTGATGAACACCTCCCTAGATGAGTGAAAGTTCCTTCCCACTGAAGAAGGGCTAAGAGGTCAGGCCATGTCAGCATGGAGAATTGTATCTATCCTTGCTTGACAGACATCTGAAGGACCTCTGGGATGCAGCTCTGTCAGACCTGCCCAGCAGACCCCTCTCAGTATCACCTCAACAAGATACAATCTAGGTGTAAAATTCTGCAGCTCATCATAAAGTTATACGTCAGATAATGCCAGAGTGGCAAACAATTTTGCATACCTGAAGGGCAACATGATTTTTCAATATACCTTCTTACCAAGCATGTCACAAAATGTTCCCCCCTTCTAGGGAGAGAGATAGCTGACGTCAATGAGCAAGTGAAAGACAAAGGATACAATTCTCCTTCTGAATACATCAGCCTCTAATCCTCATATCCTGACTCGTCTAGAAAGAAGGTCTGCTTGGTGCACCTGGATGTAGAAGAAATACCAGCTAAGATCGCTAAAAACCTTGTATCTCTGTTGCATCAGGAGTCCTTTAATCACGCTCTCTGTAGCTAGATTTCCCGTGATGAAGAAACATTTGAGCAATAGCGACCAGGACTGTCATTATTTTGACTATTATTTGTAGGTGTTGTTCAGTCTCCTGGAAGAGGGGTAGCGGCGGATGAGTCGACCCTGATCCTGGTGCAGGAAGTGCTACGTTGCAGGTATATAGGGGCTTGTGGGAGTAGCACGCGAGGCGCATACCAGGACAGGTACAGATATCCGGCTTCACCATGTGTAACACTGGCACGTCTGAAGTACTGGTCACATAGAGTGACCGCTCGAGGGAGCTAGGAATGTAGGGCACTGAACATTAGTATAAAATGAAGGGAAAAGAAAAAGGTGTATAAATATGGCCATTTTTGACAAACGGTTGTTTGTTGAGAAACTAACAGGACTTTATATATTTCCATTCTGCTGATCGGTGTGTGGAAATTATAAGTAAACAGAATAGCACAGTGGATATAAATGTAGTCAAAGTTGGACAGTAGCATCCCAAGGGTCATTATAGGCCACCCTGCTCTTTTTCAGTCCGGCTGTTACTCTTAGGGTCAAGAGAGTATTCAAAATACTAATTGTCACTGGAAATATATAAGTAGTTTTAAACAATATACACAGCCTCACAAGCCCCTTTTGTTTTGCAGGAACTAAGCTTGCCATCAAGGCTGTGAAATCAGCATAGATTCAACCAGGGCGCATATGAACACACTCACTATTCCAGGGATAGTCACTTTAGCACGGCGAGACTACGATGCACCCTAACGTTTCCTGGTTCCCTACAAGCGGGTGCAATCGGAAACTGGCATCTTGCAAGAGCTACTGGATCACCCGTTCTTACCTGCTGTCATTGTAGAGGGTCTCCTTCTCAGTCTGTAGTCGCAGAAAACTGCAGCAAGCGTGGCAGCGACAAGATGCAAAAAGAGAGTAAATGGTGATTTGTAAGGATGCAAACAAAACCCAGAGAACATTCCACAGCAGCTGTGTACAAGTGAGGTCAGGAGGTCTAGATTTAAGAGAAGCAACCTTCTCATCTGGTCATACCAAGCTCTATATGTGTTAGGACACATCATCATCATCTCATTTTAGCAAATTCTATAGAAAACATGTCATTCTGTTACCAGATTACAACAAGCTTCATACAAAACGTGCGGACTCCTATTCAGGTTTTCACGCGCTCTAGGTGAAAGGAGCCAACTTGTCATTTGATTATAATGAGCTCTGCCTAACATGTGCACCTTCTCAAATGATTACCACAACCTTGTACCCTCTTCTCATCTGTTGACAGTGCTTTGTGTAAGAAGTGCCATCTTTCTTATATGATTAATAGAATCTAATTAAGAGACTTGTCGCCTTCTTATCTGATTACCACAGTCTACATATTAGATGCGACTCCTCATTTGTTTTAACAGTCTCTAAAGAAAAGGCTCTCCCTTGCTACGTTTATGAGTTTCTAATAAGATGGGGCCGCTTCTCATCCAATTACTAAACCTGCTTGAGAGGTGCCACTTTCTCCTCTCTCTCCAGGGAGCGTTAAAAGCAGATGTTACCGTCTCAACTGGTAAAAAAAACTCTTTCCTTTAGATCTGCTCAAATTTGCCATAGGCTCGTCTGCTTATAATTACTTCTGGGAGATCTACATTTTAGCATCTGACAAGCTGGATGCAAAATGTGCCCCCTTATTGTCAGTCGCCTTAGCGTCAGTGGCGACAGCGCTCTTTACAAGATTTGCAGACAGAGCTCTTTCCAAGATGCTCCACCTTCTTATTTAGAGATGCGCCCTCTTCTAATCTGTGTTGACAAAGCTCTTTACAAGATGTGCCACCCTTCTGTCTTTTTATCACAGCCTACTCTAGGTATGTGGCACTATGTCATCTGTTTATAATAATCTCTAATAAGATACGGTACTGTCGCATAGGATTATAATGAGCTCCAAGATGTGCCAACGCCTCATCTGTTTATAAAGAGCTCCAGTAAGATCTACCAGCTTCCTGCCTTCTTATGAACGCCAAGAGGTGCCACCTGTATATCTCTTTATAAGGAGCTCTAATAAAGATGTGTCAAATGACCAACTGAATATGATCTCTGCCAAAGATGAGCCCCTTTCTCATCAGTGTAACAGGAGTTAAACATAAGATGTACCACCTTCCCATGTGTTTTTATCAAGCTCTGCTAAGAAGTGCAACCCATTCATCAAGGGCACTGCTCTCTACAGTGAGCAATGCCCTCAATGCAAGGTGGCACATCTTACAAACAATATACGTGCTTCTGTTTAGGTTAAGTAGATACCTGGAGTATCTGTCACATCCAGAGTCAAACTCTTGGGTTAAACCCTTCCTCCTGCCCCCTTGAATGGCAGCAGCTGCCGTTCGGCACAGATGGATCTCACGACTCAGGCAGTCATGCTGTGCTGTGCAGGGTACATGGTTAGGGATGGGAAATCTGACTTTCATGTCAAGATCCCCTTATAAAATATTAGTCACATCTCAGATACTGGATTTCAGCACCCCAAATATGTGCATCGAGCTGGGGATCTTTGAGCTCTGGGGTTGAAGAGCAGTGGTCCTATGAATGCAGGTGTAATGAACGGTACACAAAGAGGCAGATTACACATTGAACCTCAGCACAAAATACCTCCACCTACGACTACTAGTTTACTCAGTGTGCATTTGCACTCAGTGAGTACTGCTTCATTTCTACTCACAAACTCCATTCTGATGACAGCAGGTAGAATTTGTTTCTGGAAACCAGCCCAGATTTCAAGAAAACATGCGGGTAAGCGCCCTGTAATTCTGGGACCTGCATGTAACTCCCCATTATGGGCCTAAAAAGTCAAAATTGCTCAGTACAGGGGCATGATCCCCAGAAATGCTAATTCCAGACCTAGCATTGCAGAGCCATCTGCACCAGGCATTTTAGAATCAGTCTGTAGTATCTTCATGTTATGTTTATTGTGTTCAACTTTACCTTGTAACTAGCTGCTCAGCCAGTGTGAGTGTTCTGTGTGGAATGTTGGTGTGATTGACATGAGTGGAATGCTTGGGTGCCTGGTGTGAGTGTTGTCAGTTGGAAGATGGGCTGAGCAGCTAGCAGGCTGCTCCTGGTGGGGCTGTTACTATGGATCTTAACAACTCAATAAATATCTTAAAGACATCTCCTGGCTACGCCTGCTGAGTCACTTATATGCATGGAAACTACTTGTTACACAGTCCCGAAGTGATTCCTTAGAGGAGCCACAGACTCATTCTCTTCTAGGCAGTATCTTGGTTTGGGCTGTTTCGAGTTTAGATGGTCCTGAACACTCCGAGGACACTGGACTTTTCTGGCAGCTCATGTGGTGAGTTCCAATTCCTGTACAAGCTCAGGAGCCCTTCTATCTTCAGTGGGTTTCGTCTCTGCTGCAATTTACTTTCTTGTTGCAAGTCTCCTGGAGCTTATTCATCCCTACGTAGTACTGTTTGGGTCCTAGGAACGCCTGTCCCTCATTTTCCCTGTGACAGGCACACCAGTGACAATTTAAAAATGCTAAATTTACGGTGCATGTTTTTTTGTTGTTCATCAGATTTTTTGGCATTCAAATGGTCTTGCTGGAACATGCTCATTGGCAATCCCATTTCTTATTGATGGGAGTACTCACCTTTACGTGAGGGTGGTCGTCTGTGCTACAATGTTAGTTTTCACATGTTTACTTTTCAGGTATGGTAACCCTCTCTAAGGGATGGGAGTGTGTGGTGAGGTATACGAAGATCAACAAGACTGTGGTCATTTTTACAGACTGGTTTTGTTTTTTATCTACTCCATTTATTATCTGGCTTCACGCTGTATTACATGTCTAATGGTCTCAACATTTAATGTACACATTTGTCAATTGCCTCCTTACTTGGGGTGTTCGGTACTTGAGTGTGTGTGCCCAGTGTAGTTCAACTCGGGTGAGAGGTCGCTCACCGGCGTGGGGTACAGTTTAGTATTGTTCTACAGTTATTGGAATTGTATTTGTATTAACTATGCAACATTTCCGTATTTCGTGATGCCACAGATTTACGCTTTTCTATGGATGGGTGGTCCGTGTGTTTTGTGGGTGTCATCACTGTTTTATCCCTTACACGAGGGATGGGTTTTGGGTTATAGTCCCATTTTTACATTTTACAGTTCGTGACCTCTACATGGGGGTAGGATTTATGGGTGTTTTCCCATATTCACGTGTTTATGATGGTAACCCTTACACAGGGTCAGGTTATGGGTGTTAGCCCCATTTACATGTACAAGGGTACATCCCTACATAGGGTGTGTTGGTTATGGGTGTTGCCCCATTTTCACTTTGTGTGTAAGTCGCCCTGCGCCTCACATGTTTCTGTCTGGTGTGTGTAAGTCGCCCTGCGCCTCACGTCTGTCTTTGTTTTGTGTAAGCCGCCCTGCGCCTCACGTGTTGTTCTGTGTAAGTCGCCCTGCGCTTCATGTGTTTTTGTTGTGTGTAAGTCGCCCTGCGCCTCACGTGTTGCTCTGTGTAAGTCGCCCTGCGCCTCACGTCTGTCTTTGTTTTGTGTAAGCCGCCCTGCGCCACACGTGTTGCTCTGTGTAAGCCGCCCTGCGCCTCACGTGTTGCTCTGTGTAAGCCGCCCTGCGCCTCACGTGTTGCTCTGTGTAAGTCACCCTGCGCCTCACGTGTTGCTCTGTGTAAGTCACCCTGCGCTTCATGTGTTTTTGTTGTGTGTAAGTCACCCTGCGCCTCACGTCTGTCTTTGTTTTGTGTAAGCCGCCCTGCGCCTCACGTGTTGCTCTGTGTAAGCCGCCCTGCGCCTCACGTGTTTCTGTCTGGTGTGTGTAAGTCGCCCTGCGCCTCACGTCTGTCTTTGTTTTGTGTAAGCCGCCCTGCGCCTCACGTGTTGTTCTGTGTAAGTCGCCCTGCGCCTCACGTGTTGCTCTGTGTAAGTCGCCCTGCGCCTCACGTCTGTCTTTGTTTTGTGTAAGCCGCCCTGCGCCTCACGTGTTGCTCTGTGTAAGCCGCCCTGCGCCTCACGTGTTGCTCTGTGTAAGTCACCCTGCGCCTCACGTGTTGCTCTGTGTAAGTCACCCTGCGCTTCATGTGTTTTTGTTGTGTGTAAGTCACCCTGCGCCTCACGTCTGTCTTTGTTTTGTGTAAGCCGCCCTGCGCCTCACGTGTTGCTCTGTGTAAGCCGCCCTGCGCCTCACGTGTTGCTCTGTGTAAGTCACCCTGCGCCTCACGTGTTGCTCTGTGTAAGTCACCCTGCGCCTCACGTGTTGCTCTGTGTAAGTCACCCTGCGCCTCACGTGTTGCTCTGTGTAAGTCACCCTGCGCTTCATGTGTTTTTGTTTTGTGTAAGTCACCCTGCGCCTCACGTGTTGCTCTGTGTAAGTCACCCTGCGCCTCACGTGTTGCTCTGTGTAAGTCACCCTGCGCTTCATGTGTTTTTATTTTGTGTAAGTCACCCTGCGCCTCACGTGTTGCTCTGTGTAAGTCACCCTGCGCCTCACGTGTTGCTCTGTGTAAGTCACCCTGCGCCTCACGTGTTGTTTTCTGTAAGTCACCCTGCGCCTCACGTGTTGCTCTGTGTAAGTCACCCTGCGCCTCACGTGTTGCTCTGTGTAAGTCGCCCTGCGCTTCATGTGTTTTTGTTTTGTGTAAGCCGCCCTGCGCTTCATGTGTTTTTGTTGTGTAAGCCGCCCTGCGCTTCATGTGTTTTTGTTGTGTGTAAGTCACCCTGCGCCTCACGTGTTGCTCTGTGTAAGTCACCCTGCGCTTCATGTGTTTTTGTTGTGTGTAAGTCACCCTGCGCCTCACGCGTTGCTCTGTGTAAGTCACCCTGCGCTTCATGTGTTTTTGTTTTGTGTAAGTCACCCTGCGCTTCATGTGTTTTTGTTTTGTGTAAGTCACCCTGCGCTTCATGTGTCTTTGTTTTGTGTAAGTCACCCTGCGCTTCATGTGTTTTTGTTTTGTGTAAGTCACCCTGCGCTTCATGTGTTTTTGTTTTGTGTAAGTCACCCTGCGCTTCATGTGTTTTTGTTTTGTGTAAGTCACCCTGCGCTTCATGTGTTTTTGTTTTGTGTAAGTCGCCCTGCGCTTCATGATTTTTTTTATTTAAGGAGGAGGATGGTGTTAGGTTGTGTTTATCTTTTCACCCTTCTCTCTTCCTTAGTCTAGTCTGTTCCCTCTCGTGGTGTGGTTTTTACCATTTACCCCTGGGTTTTAGACTATTGATTTCACCTGTATATTTTGTGTATAGTTGTTGTTCATTTTTGTATGGTTTAATTAATTTTAAATTGTAAAGAGAGAAGATCATGTAGTATCTTCATGTTATGTTTATTGTGTTCAACTTTACCTTGTCCCTAGCTGCTCAGCCAGTGTGAGTGTTCTGTGTGGAATGTTGGTGTGATTGACATGAGTGGAATGCTTGGGTGCCCGGTGTGAGTGTTCTGTGTGGAATGTTGGTGTGATTGACATGAGTGGAATGCTTGGGTGCCCGGTGTGAGTGTTCTGTGTGGAATGTTGGTGTGATTGACATGAGTGGAATGCTTGGGTGCCCGGTGTGAGTGTTCTGTGTGGAATGTTGGTGTGATTGACATGAGTGGAATGCTTGGGTGCCCGGTGTGAGTGTTCTGTGTGGAATGTTGGTGTGATTGACATGAGTGGAATGCTTGGGTGCCCGGTGTGAGTGTTCTGTGTGGAATGTTGGTGTGATTGACATGAGTGGAATGCTTGGGTGCCCGGTGTGAGTGTTCTGTGTAGAATGTTGGTGTGATTGACATGAGTGGAATGCTTGGGTGCCCGGTGTGAGTGTTCTGTGTGGAATGTTGGTGTGATTGACATGAGTGGAATGCTTGGGTGCCCGGTGTGAGTGTTCTGTGTAGAATGTTGGTGTGATTGACATGAGTGGAATGCTTGGGTGCCCGGTGTGAGTGTTCTGTGTGGAATGTTGGTGTGATTGACATGAGTGGAATGCTTGGGTGCCCGGTGTGAGTGTTCTGTGTGGAATGTTGGTGTGATTGACATGAGTGGAATGCTTGGGTGCCCGGTGTGAGTGTTCTGTGTGGAATGTTGGTGTGATTGACATGAGTGGAATGCTTGGGTGCCCGGTGTGAGTGTTCTGTGTGGAATGTTGGTGTGGTTGACATGAGTGGAATGCTTGGGTGCCCGGTGTGAGTGTTCTGTGTAGAATGTTGGTGTGATTGACATGAGTGGAATGCTTGGGTGCCCGGTGTGAGTGTTCTGTGTAGAATGTTGGTGTGATTGACATGAGTGGAATGCTTGGGTGCCCGGTGTGAGTGTTCTGTGTGGAATGTTGGTGTGATTGACATGAGTGGAATGCTTGGGTGCCCGGTGTGAGTGTTCTGTGTGGAATGTTGGTGTGATTGACATGAGTGGAATGCTTGGGTGCCCGGTGTGAGTGTTCTGTGTGGAATGTTGGTGTGATTGACATGAGTGGAATGCTTGGGTGCCCGGTGTGAGTGTTCTGTGTGGAATGTTGGTGTGATTGACATGAGTGGAATGCTTGGGTGCCCGGTGTGAGTGTTCTGTGTGGAATGTTGGTGTGATTGACATGAGTGGAATGCTTGGGTGCCCGGTGTGAGTGTTCTGTGTGGAATGTTGGTGTGATTGACATGAGTGGAATGCTTGGGTGCCCGGTGTGAGTGTTCTGTGTGGAATGTTGGTGTGATTGACATGAGTGGAATGCTTGGGTGCCCGGTGTGAGTGTTCTGTGTGGAATGTTGGTGTGATTGACATGAGTGGAATGCTTGGGTGCCCGGTGTGAGTGTTCTGTGTGGAATGTTGGTGTGATTGACATGAGTGGAATGCTTAGGTGCCCGGTGTGAGTGTTCTGTGTGGAATGTTGGTGTGATTGACATGAGTGGAATGCTTGGGTGCCCGGTGTGAGTGTTCTGTGTAGAATGTTGGTGTGATTGACATGAGTGGAATGCTTGGGTGCCCGGTGTGAGTGTTGTCAGTTGGAAGATGGACTGAGCAGCTAGCAGGCTGGTCCTGGTGGGGCTGTTACTATGGATCGTAACAACTCAATAAATATCTTAAAGACATCTCCTGGCTACGCCTGCTGAGTCACTTATATGCATGGAAATTACTTGTTACACAGTCCCGAAGTGATTCCTTAGAGGAGCCACAGACTCATTCTCTTCTGCCACCACCTTGCCCCACAAGAACCAATGACACTCACCTTTCTTGCTTTTTCCGCAGCTTCTCGCCAAGCTGTGGAGATAAAACAAAACAATGTGGTGAGGGTTTCAGAGTAAAGACTATACGACAGCTGCACTTCTTCGGGCTCTAGTGATGAGAACAGCTCCCATGAAACACTAAGTGGAGCACCCTTGCCCCTTACTAGTACCCCGCTCCCCAAAATACAGACTCTGCTACCTAACGCTCAGGGGCACATGCCGGCTCTTCCCAAGATATTCCTCCACAATCTGGCTAACAATGCTGTTGGCAGATCCAGTTTTCTGGGGCTTCTCTAGTGAAATCCTTGACTCCAGCATACAAAATTTTCCAACACAAGATGGATATTTATAAGAAAGAGAATGAAAAACTCCTACAGTCCAATTTTAACAGGAGAAAGAAACAGGGCTGGCAGCAGAATGAGATTTTTAGGACAGTAAGTCGAATGTGCCGTGGATTCCTCCTCACTGTGCATTAGAGGTCCGCTACCAACTGCAGCCCAGGACTTATTAACTTTTTCGTGAGCCCAGGGCATGAACCCCCTTACCTTGGTCAGCTCTTCCTGGAGACGACTCAGGTCAGATTGTTTTGAGCTCTAGAAAGAAAGTGAGAAAAGAAAGACCATTGGAATCTGCATAGAAACCAAGAGTTTTATACAATAAGAGGAGGAGGAGAAGCCTCTGCGACGATGTCAGAGGTGGACCGAGCCATCACTGAGGATGAGCTCCATTTCATGGGGTTCAATCCAGAGAGATGGCGGACATCGATGCCTAGATGCAGGTTAGGATGCTGCTCCTCACTAGATGCTAGCAGCAGAATAAACTAAAGGGACCACTGGATGGCAGTGGCTTCCGAATGGAAAGGTTTTGGCTAGGGAGAATGACTATAAGCTCCATTTAAAGATTAAAGATCACATGCGGCATTACTGAACTCTATGGGATGCTGCTGGCTACCAGGAGGACATAGGGATTTACAAGCCCCAGGTGTCTGTATCAGACAGAAATAGGAGAACCATTCCTCAGCTCTGGGGGAAAGAAGAGCCTGGAAATCCTCTGTGGAAAGCGATGCCCGTGGTGCAGGAGAACAATGAGCCCGTGATCTCCTTTGTGGTTCTGAACCAGAGGCATTGCTACCATCTGTATGGCTGCAGTGTTTGCAGAACCCAGAGTGAAAGGTCTGGTGATGCCAATACGGTTCTGAAGATGTACAGCCAGGCGTACTGGGGGATTCTGCCCATCATTGAAAGTCGGGCGGTGAAGCACTGGTTGGGTAGTTCATTGTGATGAAGCTCAGATTATTTTCAGAACTTGGAGAAGATATCTGTTTTTTGTAAGAAGGTCCTATTCAGGAGGGAGAAGAGCAGGGGTTGCAAATGAGGCAAGAACATCTGAATAAAGGGATTTTATGAGGGAGAAAGTTACTGTGGCACCGACATAGTAATTGGCCTTTATGGAATGTTAGAAGGAAGCTAATGTTCAGGGGTTCAAATGAGCGCTGGGGCTGTCGAGCATGGTGAGGAAGTGCGGTTTGGAATGGGGCAGTCGGTGAGGCCTGTGTCTGTCTAATAGAGTTCCTTTTAACGGTTAGTGATGTTGGTTTATATTTGTACTAAGTGGAGATCCTGGCAGTGGGTTGATGTGCTACCGGTCACATTCAAGAGGGCCTTGGAATAGCCAGAGATGCAATGTTGATGACAAAGATTTAGCCTTGGTCATTTTATGTTTCTCTCTTGTGCGGACTATTTTCAGTGTATTAAGGAGTGGAATATGCTTTGCGCCACTGTTTTTACTTACAGTCGACTAATTTTTTGGCATCCAACTCTTGAGTGTACCAGGATGTGTGTGGTGTATGTTTGATGATTTTGGTAGAGGGTGAGGCCTGAAGGTCACCTTTGGTAGTGTCAGTTCAAGAAGTGTGTTTAGCAGGATGTTGGTGTCAAGTATGCAGGTGGCCGTGAATGCAATGAGTGTGTGTTGTAGAGTGCCATGGGGGCATTTCTGAATGGTCTAGAAGAGGTTTGGGTTGCCTCTGACTGACTTTTGCGTGGAGCACCATGTTAACCAGGGCAGTATGGTGGTAGGTCCAGGCTACAGAGCATGGGTCTAGCCATCTTAATCAAGGTGCAGCAGAGGCGATGCTCCATTATGGTCATACAAGTCCCGGACATGCCTCCTGTGTTTATTGGCAATGGTGATGGAAGACGCACATTCAGTGAATTCACTATGGGTGTAATTATCTTAAAGGTAGTCTGTAGATGAGGTGTTCAATGGTAGTCTTGGTTGCATAAGAGTTATGAGGCGAGCTGAGACACACAAGAGCGCTGTGTTGGATGGGACGAGGAGAGGAGCTGCATCACGACATCCGTAAATAGGAAATGATACAGATTCCACAAAACACTCCACAGTAACCAAAGTTCCATTTATAAATGATACCCATGTACCCAAATCTCCACATCAGTGTTTTTTTTTTATTTATTTGAAGCAAGAAGGGTATACACGGGTATAATTAAACTTAATTAAATAATGCCATTTCAGTTCATAACAGACAATACATTGAAACATTAAATACATGCAGTGAACTCAATATTCACTTCCATTGTCAAGTATTGAAATGCAAGAAGTGCATTCAATATTAGTTTTTACAATAGATCAAGACAGAGCTGATACCTGTTTTAAACGTGAAGTAGATCGAACAGATAATATTATTGCATGCTAGTAAGGGTTATTAAAATGCCAAATTGAAAGGGACCTGGATTCTTAAAAAGAGTCTCATGTTTGCGGTTCCCATCTTTCGAGTGATGGTAGCTTCTAATTCAAAATAGTGGCGTTCGTGATTCCGCCGTTTTATTTTTCAATATAGGGAAGTATTGGATTAATACAATCTTGAGCGATGCAAAGTGAGCAAGTGTTACTGAGACAAAGTATTCGTGCAAATGAATATGGAATATTATTGTCCGTCACCAACATAATACGCTGGGCGGGGAGAACGACACCAGAGTCGAGGACTGTAGGTGATCGCCGTGTCATAGCAACCGCAAAATCACTGAGTTTCAAGCCGTTGACAAACATATGTAGATGGCCTTCACTGGGAAATCTACATCTTGGATAGTTCGAATCAAGCCTCATTTTCCACTTAAAAAGTATAGCCGAGTTTAATATAGATGGTTGACAACTTGTTAAAGATTAGTGGCTTTAAACGTTTTATGAGGCAATGTATACACACACAGAATCTCCTCTGGTGAGATACCCAAGGCCAAATTTCCCAGACCGTCTACTTGAGAGTCGTCACTCAAAGAAGCCATAAATATAGCCTAATATTCCCTAAGTGAAAGTTTGTTGCAAGTCCTCATGATCAGTTCCAGCAAGTCAAAACATTTGAAGTGAATATCTGGGGGAAGGAAATTTCATAAAGTAATCCACTACCTCTTATATTTCAAAAAGCTCTACCTGAGAAGTTAATATTTAGTTTCAAGATCAACATGAGATATTCTGTTGAGGAAATGATGCCCAACACATTGGAAATGGAGCTGTGATCAACCCTTTCTTAATGGATTGAGAAAAAGTTCTGCCCAACAACCGTGTAGACTAAATAATTGTAGGTTTATTAGACAGATACAGATGTTAAGCCATATGGTATGAGCAGTTTTACTGACACTAAAGCAAACCCACTTGAAGGAGTTAGGATCAGTAACTTTCAATAAGAATCCACTAAGGTCTTATCATATACCCATCTAATACATCTAGTAATAGCTGTTATCAGATGGATCATTTACCTGACAGAACATTCAATGACACATCGCAGCGAGGTAAGAAAACTTAAAGTCAGGGGTTATTCAAAGGCAGCTCAATGAAACAAAAAGATCTTTCATATTTACAATAACCCTGTATAAAGCTACTAATTTTAAAATCTGGACCATTGAAGAATGAGTTTGGAAGGGGATAGTTCATGGGCCAACCAAGGTATAAAAGTTTTAGTAACATATTTATTTTAACTAAGTTACATCGGCCGACCAGGCTACCAGGTAAACGATGCCAATGGTGCATCTGACTTATACATTGCTTGCTGTGTAAGGAGAGAGTCACAGTTAGGCGAATGATACGTCCCACAGCAGCGTAAATTCTGATATCGAGATATGATGCATTAAGGATGGTAAGTGTTACATGAGGTTAATATACACATGTGTGACAGGGGTTATGTTACGCTAGTGTTTATTTCATATTATGCCTTTTTCTGGTAACTATGTGTTCACGAGCGTGTGCTCATGCCTATTTCATGTGATGCCGTCTCTGTAACCATATGTACATGAGCGTGACACTGGTGATGTTATGCTTATGTCTATTTTTTAAAATGCATGTTCTGCCTGTCGCTAACCACGATGATGCGTGCTCGTGGGGATGTGTTGATTCAAGAGAGCGGGAGCGTGGGTTGGAAGGGGCGATATGAATATATAAGTGTGGGCTGGCGCTTGGGGATCATCCGCTGGATGCCTGTACTCTCGTTACCACACAACAGATGGAAATAAACCTGCTTGTTGTGGAAAGTTACTTGCGCTTCAGTGGTCGCCATTTCAAGAGTGCCCTTTGGGATTTTTCCTACAGTAAGATTGGCCAATGTATAATTTTTGTAGATGAAAATGACTTGGGTCTTAGATACATTCAGTCTCTACCCAGAGAGATCCCGAATGGTTTAGCTTCTTCCTCAAAAAGATTAACCGTCGGTGTAGCGAACGAGGAGTAAATAGCAACATCAGGATATGCAGAAAGTTTCTGTTCAACCCCACTGACTGTAACCGCAATGATGGACTGATTCTTGAGTATAAGCTGAATGTATGGTTGTAGGTGAATTGCGAGTAATAAAGGTGAGATGGGACAACCTTGGCACATTCTGCGATTTATATTTGTTATTCAGATACCTGCCCAATTGACAAGACTCTAACTGTAGGCTTTTCATATAAAACCTTAATTTGAGGAATAAATTGATCGATATTCCCCTTTCAGTACCTTCCATAGATTTCTTAATCCATGGCCCTGTATCAAGTTGACCCCTTATTCTTAACTCAGAATTTCTTTTTTTATCAAGATGCGTTTACGTTTTTATGTAATCTGGAGAACAAATTAATTTGTCACACCAATTCTACTTAAATTGCGCTTGTAGTAGCAAGAAGGAAACCTTTTAACAGCTCTAGATGAGATAAGATATGAAAATTAAGTCTTATCATGACTTTGTCCTGTATAGGCCAAATGTGCATTCTTTAACAAATGTTTTATAAAGTATGTATTACTTATTATAGAATTATTAATTGCTTTAGCTGTTTTAAGGAATGAAATCATACCATTATTTGACTATAGAGTAGTCAAACTGCGCACTTCCTCGCCAGCTAAAAACTCTATAGTAGATGCCTCTTTTTGTAACAAACTTGCCATGTGCTTTAAAGACAAAGTAGAGGTTCTCTTTAACGTCTTTGCCGCAAACCAAAGCTCTGAGGTTGTTGGCTTGACTAACAACCCTCAGCTGGTGATATCGGAGAGTTCCTAGACAGGGACCAACACCAGTGAAGTAGCTAATTTGGCCGCTGAATTACCGGAGCCATATCAGTCCTCAAACGCTATTTTCTCCGCTTTCTGTCCCCTTTCCTGTGATGAAGTAACAGACCTGTTCAATCAAATCAAATTAGGGTCGCCTTCTGATCCTTGTCCACCTAGAGTACTACAGCTAGCCTCTGCCATTGTTCCTCGTCGCCTTTTATTGATTTTTAATCAAATGTTCCTTGTAGGGTATTTCCCCATAGATTGGAGAATAGCATCAATTCTCCCTCTACTAAAAAAACCTAACCTGGACGCAGATAATACCAGCAACTACAGGCCTATCTCACGGCTTCCTTTTCCTGCCAAGATGGTAGAGAAAGCCATGAACACCGAGCTTTCTCTTTTCATCCAGGAACATAAGCTACTGGATCCATCTCAGTTTGGCTTTAGAAGCCATCACAGCCCGGAGTCCGCTCTGATCACAGCTCCCGAGTATATTGGAACAACTCTAGACAAAGGAGGGAATGCTGCCTTAATTTTGTTGGATCTCTCGGCAGCATTCGACACCGTTAATCATGGACTTCTCATCAATAGTCTGTATGAGTTAGGCGTCAGGGATGCTGCCCTTATCTCCTAAAATCCTTTCTCACTGACAGAATTCAGTTTGTGGAATCCAATGGCCACAGCTCAACATCTTTTACACTACCATGTGGTGTACTGCAGGGATCGGCATGGAGTCCAACTCTTTTTAATCTATAAGTTACACCTCTAGCTGCATTGATTAAAAGCTTTGGTTTCTCAATTGTCTCATATGCTGACGACACCCAGATTGTAGTGTCGGTCACACGAAATCTAGACAGGACCGTAGAATGCTACCACGACTGCATGCAACAGATCGGGTGCTGGATGTCTAACAATTGTCTGAAATTAAACTCAGACAAAACTGAGGTGGTACTTTTTGGCAATCGCCCTTCGTTTTGGTCTCCCAAATGGTGGCCTCTGGAAATGGGAGCTCTCCCAACTCCTGTTCCCAAAGTGAAAAACCTGGGAGTCCAATTCGATGATAAGCTTTCTTTTGTGGGACATGCTAGTGCCATCACCTCCTCGTGTTTCTTTTTGTTTAAATCACTTAGGAAGGTTTTTCCCTTTATTCCCCTGGACCTACGCAAGGCAGTGATTACCACAATGGTCTTTTCAAAAATAGACTATTGTAATGGCCTTTTCCTGACCGCCCACAAGAAAGCTCTGCATAAACTCCAGATGGTCCAAAATGCAGCGGCCAGATTGTTTTTGGGATACCAAAACATCAGTCGGTCTCCCAATCTCTCCCTCTACTTCACTAGCTCCCGGTGAGAAAGCAGGTAATGTTTAAGTCTCTGTGCATAGCTTTTAAGGCCCTTCATCTTGATGGTCCACAATCCATCAGACAGCTCTTTCAATGGTACACCCAGTCTAGGCTTTAAGATCTTCCTCTCAGGCCAATATGGTTGTATCTAAAATCAAGAGAGCCACCTGGGGAGGCAAGAGCTTTGCAGTGGCCACTGCCAAACTTTGGAACTTAATGCCCCTCAAACTAAAATCTATAAACAACCTGCTTACCTTTCGTAAGGCTCTTAAAACATGGTTGTTTAATAATTCGCACACTACTCATCTAGTCCTTTTTACGGTCTGCACTTGTCTGGTCAGTCCACCTTTCCTTTCACCCATTGACAGTCCCAGCGCCTACACTCTCATGGGTAGTAGCACGCTTTATAAATTATAATTTCATTTCAAAAGTGATGTGACCCAGAGCATATTGTTCTTTTATAGGACGTTGTAAATATTGTATATACTGTCTTATATGCCTAGTTAAGTAGTACTGTATCCTATTTATAATGATTTTATGATAACCTTTTATATAAAATGTCGTTTTTAATATTTTTTATGGATCATTTAATATCTGAATAAAGCAGCACAAATCTTTTGAGTTTTAGGAGTTAACTATATTTTTAGTATAATTGAGAACAAAGCCCGCAATTAAGATAAATGTCCCTCCCCATCTTGTCAGTTCAATGACTAGAAGGTTGAAATGCTGGGGTTTACCTTGATTAGGGCCATATATATAACAAGGTGATGCTGACACCCTTGACTGTCTGCGATTGATCTGACAATATTCAACATGATTATACTGCATTTTGAAACTAAATTGTGACCCATCTAACATGTATTTGTTAAGTGATACAGACTACTAATTCAAACCCCAGCTATTGCAAAGGTGCGCGAGTTGGTACAATATTTGGACTAGGGCCTGACGCAGAACCCCACCCCGGTCCATCAAAGTGAAAAAGAAGAAAAATTAGAGGAGCAAAAACATATAGTGCATTAAAAGACTAGAAAAAAGTATAACCAACCTCTTGTGAAACAGAAAAGAATAAGTTGGCAGAGTTTGTTGAACTACAAGAATTTCTAACAAGACACTGCACTATTATTGCAGTTCCATAACAATTAAAAAATTGATGAGTGGTTTCAACATCAGAATTACTCTACACCACAAGGACAAGATGCAGGTTTATCTGGTTTAGAACCCGTTGGCTCTTTAATTTTTGTCAGCACTTCTTGGGCCACAGACTCTCTTTGGAAAATGTAGGTCCATCCCTGTGGAATAATTCTAAGACTTGCAGAGTTTTGAAGGAACACCTGCGTACTTGAGTTCCTGAAACAAAGGTATCAAGAGCCGAAGTTGCCATCACCTTTCCACTGTCAAGTGGAAGACGTCAGAGCGAACATAAAATGTGAAGCTACTGACTGTCGAAAAAACTGGAGCCCTACTCCGTAGTGTGTGCTAAATCTCCTATAGGGAGAAAAAGCGCAGGAGTGGGCAAAGAGAAGTGGATTTTTCTACTCATTGGACGGACTCTTCAACACACCCATCACACCCTCCTTCCCTGATATATTTTAGTGCCTTGCAAGGTTTTTCAGTTTCTCACCTGATCCCCAAGGGATCCGCGTACACTGCTCTCACAATCGCTCGCTCTGCTATATTTCAATCCCCTTTTGCTGTCAGACATGCTGCAACCTCTTTGACGCCATGTTTTTACCCCCTTTCCACCCCCAATGGTTAGGAAACTCACACATCAATACCCCATATACAGTTACTTTTTGTCCCCCAGTTCATATGCTCCGTCGTTATACTATGTTTGCAGTGTTTTACGCATTCCATAACACGTCAGTTCAGTTCTTTCCATCTCCTCATATGGCACATAAATGCTTTTCGCTCCCTGAAAGCCATACCTCCTTTCTTCTCAGAAGAGAAATTATAAATATTAAGAACAGAGAACATAGACGGGTTAACCGACTGTCATTAAGCAAGTGTAACAACTCATCGTTTCTATGCATTTAAACAACAGCATTTCTCCAGGAGAAAAGCTGGAAATGGTCCAAATACGCGATTCAATTAAAGTGGGATGAGAATGTGAACAAAAGGTGACATTCAAGTGTAACATTAATGAGGCTAAGCATCGCTGCAAACCTTCACTTCAACCTGAGCTCTGAGAGCTTCTATTCAGCTTATCTCATGCTTCAAGATTCCAAGAGCGGTGTTCAGAGGAGCAGCTCTTTCTTTCCAAAGCAATCAGACGAATGATTCTATCATTCAATTAAATAGTTGTATTCATGGCCATGTAAACCACATCATTTCAGCAAAAGCATAGCTTTGTTCAAGGTCTTCAACGCTCATGGTGGCCTCTTTCATGTTTCACCCTCGTCTGCTGCTACTTCTCAAGCGGTGGGCGGCGGAGTTAAGCAGCAGGTCATGGCTGCTATGAATAACGACTGAATAACAATGGGGAGCGCGAGAAGAGGGAGGGATCGCTCACCTTCCCAACATAATATTCAAAAACAAGGTGGAGCCAGTAATTGCCAGTTCTTGAGAACTGATCAACGTTGGGGCCGCCATTGTTTTGTAGCGCGGTGCCCCTCCCCCATCAGCATCGAGTGCTTCACTGTGCATCAGCCCTGAGGGCACTTGAACTTTTGTGGTGGCGGCTTGGTGGCTACATGGATTCCGGCTCTTGAGCCTTGCTGGCTCCATGTGGTGGCTTGGATTGGGCGTGCTCTGACCTGTCTGTGCTTCTATTTGTTTTGGGGGCACAGGAGCTTTGGGCAGCAGCCATTTTTGGAGGACGTTTGTTTCCCACATCATCCACGGCACAGAACACTTTCACTGGAGCTTTTTGAGAGTGCGGAGCGAGTTGACCCTTTACATTTATTGCAGGCACAAGCCCCCCCCCTGGAATTTGGGTTCTGCCACCCCCTTCACTTGAAGTACCTCAAGGCTTGGCCATGGCGGCTCCGCTTCCCGCGGCGACTTCCGCCTCGCTTCGCCTCCTGTGGCTGCTGCTCTATGCTCGCAATGGTATGGCGAGTGCCCGACGTGACGCTGCCGCCCTTTGCTTCTCCCTAATTGATTCCCAGCGACTGGTGGAGAGAGCGGTGAGTTCCTGGTTTTTCCGCTCTCTCATTTTCCCGTGACCGAGAAGTCCTTCCCCCTTGATTGGTGTCTCGGGGTTTGATGGTCTGGGTTTCCGCCATTTTATGCTGAGGGTCGATATGAAGCCGATCTGAGCCGTCCATCTTGATGACGCGGATTTGTTTCACAACTATCCGCTTGCTGCCGATCTCTGACTTTGTTTCCCCAGCTGGACTGTCCCCTCTAACAGGACGCCTTATCCCCTTTGACAACGAGGATCCGTCCGAGACATCCACTTCACCCCCCCTATTCTGACTCTTCTCCATAGCTAGGTTGTGCCAGCACGGTGTCGTGAGGCCGGCCCAGGGTGCTGTGGATTCCTTGTCCTTGATCTGTCTGGTTCTTTGTTGACTTTGTGACTTTATGATGTTTAGTCGTTTTTGTTCAGGTGTTTCTTTTTTCCCTCGTAGTCTATACAAAGCTGTGTTTTTTGTATTCTAGTAACTGATGCAGTTCTGCACTATTGCGTGCTTACTGTGACTTTGCGATGTTCCCCTGATGCTCTTTCCCCCTGGCCGGTCTGCCTGACCCGATCAGCATGCTAACCCCTTTTATTCCCCCACTACCCTCTTTGATCCATAGGACTGTTTCTATGTTTAGCTTCACCTTTGCGTTCCCCACATCCAGCCTAAGCTCTCTTCACCCTTTAACTCGCTTTTTACTGCTAGCCCTCCCATTTTAGACCATGAGGGTATCTTATTTTGATTAAGTTCATTTTGGCAGACTATTCATATTATTTTCTTGGCTTTTTCCTACCACCCCCTACATTAGCTGCCCTAGGGCAGTAGGCGTCTGTACCAGCGTACCTACTCTCTTTTCCCCCATTCTAGTTTATAGGTCCTCCCCTACCGCTCAACTGTCCCTAAACGGCCTCCATGAATGTGCCCCTTGCCAAAGCACTCCCTCTCCCCTTGTTGGGGAGGGATCTAGCATTTTGCCCCCGGAGTCTCAGATTCCCCTCTGAGAGAGTCCACAGTGTTAAGGGATTCACACGTAGCGGAAAATGGCCTTTATTGGCCTCCTCTAAGGTGCCCCTTGCCGAAGCACTCCTTCTCCCCTTGTTGGGGAGGGATCCTGCATTTATGCCCTTGAGTCTCAGATACCCCTCTGAGAGAGTCCACAGTGTTAAGGGATTCACACATAGCGGAGGTTTGGGAATGTTCCCATTATCGCTGGTAACTCAGCACCGCACACCGTGATAGGGGCTCTCTTTGAATCCTTTTTGATGACCTCCCCGAGACTGATACTTCAACCCTCGGATGTACCTCGGCGACCGAGCAACCTTTGGCCGATGACCGGTGGAGTTGCCCCACGCAACTATTGAGGAGTCTGGCTCTGGTTCCCCCCCTTGGCTGGCACCTACCCTCCTGATCGTCAGACACTATTTCTTTTCTCGTCGCCCTGTTGTGTTCCCTTCCCCCTCCCTCACTCTCTATTCTTCCTCTTCTTTTCACTCCCTCCCTCTCCCTAATCTCTCTCACCCTGCCTGCTTTTTCTTCCCCACAACTGATCCATACCTTTGTTACTCATGTATCCCCAGTAATCTACGTACCTGAAACTGTTGTTATTATGTAACTGTGTTTTTGAAGCAATTCTACCTACTCATGTAAAGCGCTCTGATACCTCTGGGTGTAGCCAGCGCTATATAAAACTTTTTATAAATCAAATCAATGCGACCAAATATCTTTAGGATGTTCCTCACACAGTGTGTGAAAAACGCCCTTAGGTTTTCTTAAAAGACCCCTCACCCACCAACCTAGTTGTTGGCATGCTTCATCATTGGGGTCCCACCCGAGACATCTAGCGCGTCAGGGGTGTGCTTCAACGCCTGATTACAGCAGAGTTGGGATTTTTGGGAGTGATTCTTCTTCTTCAGAAGAGATAAAGGGGTGAGTTAAAACAGCCATCTGGGTTAGGAACCTCGTGTTGTGTATTTTTAATAATGGTACCCTTAGACAAGGTTAAACTCAGTGGTGGATGTGTGGCGAGGGATTCGAGACCTCTCACATCCTATAAAAAGGTCGAGGGCGTGGCCAAGATGGTGATCGGATAGGACATGTTTTTCGGTCCCTGGGTCCTCGCCGCCGCCCGGCCTTCCCGTTGGCCCCCTCCAGATTAGTCGTGGCGAGGGGCTGAGATAGCGGAGCTGCTGTGACTGATGGTGGGCCCCTTCTGTGCTGCAGCAATCCCGGAGCAGTGCCTGGATCCCGGAAGGGAACGGTGCGGCCTGGGCTTGTGGCCGGGAGCCATGTCTAGATGGAAAGTTCGGGAGACGGCCACGCCATATATCGCCACACAGTGCATCACCGGGCTGGTGCGATCGGCGGCCGGGGACTCCTACTGATACTCTTTGGCACGGCCTTCGGTGCGTGTGAATGGCCCCTGACTCAAGGGGAGGTGGAGCAGGCTGGAGCAAAACTTCCTGGAGAGCAGGAACGGCCTTCTGAGGGAGGCGGCCTGGCGGGGAGCCGAGGGCTTGGGTGGCCAGGATCAGGCGTTGTTGAGCCTGCGAAGGTGGACTCCTTGGGGTGTTGTGCCCTGGGGGTGGCTGCACCTCCACGCGTGCGGGCTGACTGAGCCGGTCGGTCGATGGAGGCCTAAGTGGATCTGCCCCTGGTCCGCCCCCAGAGGACCCGCGGAGCAGTAGCAGTTCAGGCGTGCTACATCAACGGGACCGCCTGAGGTGATCCTGCCCGGCGAGCGGAAGCAGACTATCGGCATTGGCAGGGCGCCCGAGCAGTTGTGCTTTCTTTAGAGGGTCCTGCATCCTGCCTGGTTGGTTGGGTCCCCTTCCAGGACTTGAGGGCCACGCTCCGGAACCTGCATGCGGCCTGGACTGTGGAAGTGAGGGGTCCCCATGGAGTGCGCCAGCGACTGGGGAGGAGACCCACCGGATCACCAGTCACACGGGAGGCCTTTGGACAGAGGGGCCCGCCCTGGACTGGCTTTGTGAGCGGCCCTGCGGCAGGCTGACGGAGGGGTGCCCGCTCCCCCAAGGGGCGGTACGCGACTGGCAGGGACTAGAGTTGCTGATGGGGTAGTGCCCAGAGTACCCTTGCCCTCTAGCTGCGGGCCCCGCTTGGGACTGTCGGATGGAGTCTGCATGCACTAAGAAACGGGGCACCCTCAAGGACAAGTTAGCGAAGCCCGCGGGTCCCAAGGCTGGGGAGGCCCAGAAGGCGCCCAGTAGAGCAGCCTCACCGACCAGGGAGGAGCTGGAGGCCCTGGTCACGCGCCCATACATGGAGACCCTGTTTTCCTCACTGAGAGATTACCTCCTAGCAGTTAAGATGGACCTAGCGCGTGAATTGCAGGTGGTTCGGAAAGAGGTGACGGATATTGCTGAGACAGTGGATGCCTTAGAAAGCCATGATACCTCCTGGGATGAAGAAATAGAGCAATTGCAACAGGAAATAATCTGTCACTCGGATCAGCAATTAGACATACAGGCTCATGCGGAGGATCTTGAAAACAACTCTAGGTGGAACAATATTCGCATCAAGGGGGCCCCCCACAGGAAGTGGAGGGAGACGATATTGAAGCCTATGTGACGGCACTGTTCGCCTAGATTCTAGGGAATACCCCGGCCTCCATGATTCACTTGGACAGGACCCACAGGGTGGGCATCCAGGGTCCCGGAGAGACATGACCTGCAGACATCCTGACCTGTGTGCATAACTTCTCCCTAAAGGGACGGATCCTCCGAGTGCCCCGAGAATCGCTGCCAATACAGTTCCGTGGGCATACTCTGCATTTATTCCAGAATCTTGCAGCCTCTACCCTTCAGAAGCGGAGGGAGTTACGCCCTTTCTCAGGGACAACAAGGTTTCCTACGCCTGGGGGCATCCCTTCAGGCTCATCTTCTGCTGGCAGGACCAACTTTATCAATTCTGCTCCCTGACTGCGGCGTGCGAGCTGTTGCAGATTGAGGAGCAGGAGTCGTCGAGGCCGGGGTCGACGTCTGGAGGACGCAGAGCTGACAGGCGTCCGAGGTGGAGGTGAGCCTCTGCCAGACATGGAGGGGCCAGGCAGGACTCCGCCATGATTGCTTCAGAGAGGAAGGCCCTGCTGGAAAGACTCACTGAGGATTCTGTTACAAGCGACCCCGCCAGAGCACATTGCAGCTTGATTTTGGGGGCTTTGCTGGGGGTTGCGGGTCAGCTGGGGACGGGGGGGCATGTGGGGTTTTGAGGCGATGGCCACAGTCCTCCAACGTATTTTCTCCGCTGGACAGAGGTTGGATTCTTTAGTTCCCTTCTCGTTCCAGGGCCATTGGTTGATACAGTTTATGTTTGGGTGTTTTTCCTGGGGTGCCCACCACGAGGTCTTAGTCATTATAGATTTTCTACACATGGAGCGTAAGGGTCATTTCTTTGGCTGGAGGGGAAGGGGATAGTTGAGGGGCTGAGAAACAGATATCCCACGTGAGCGTCTTTTAGAGCGACAACTTCACTGAACGGTCTGAGGGTTCAGACCCTCAATGTCACAGGGCTCAATAATCCAGTTAAGAGACGAATATGTTCTAGGTAAGAAAGGATAGCACAAGCTAACATTTGCTTGCTGCAGGAGACTCATCTCCAGGCAAGTGATTGGCATAGACTCAAATCCAGGGTTTTCCCCCAACAATTCTTCTCTGCCCTAGCGCTTAAGACGGCTGGTGTAGCGATATTTTTCTCACACTCTTTCCGAGGGAAAGTGGGGTTAAAAATAGCAGAAATCAAAGGCCGACTTCTGGTATATTGCATTCATTTCAGATCACACCTCTTGATCATAGGATCCATGTACGCTCCAAATAAGGGACAGGAACAGTTTTTACACAGGGCGGTAGCGGACACCATGTCGAGACAATACCAATGGGTGATCCTTGGGGGGGACCTTAATCTGGTTTTTCACAATGAGATGGACCATTCGGCCCAGAGACAGGGGGTGACAGGAGCTATTACCGCAGGGGGGGCCCGCTGGCTATCGGAGATGGGGCTGAGGGATCTCTGGCGGGATAAACTTCCACTAGCGCGGGATTACACTTTTTATTCCCATGCACACAAATCATACGGCCAACTGGATCACTTCTTGGGTTCTCGAGAGATGCAGGTGACGACCACCTCGGTGGTGATAGAGCTACGCTCACTGTCTGATCACTCTGCCGTTCTGCTGGACCTCTCTCTCCCGCGCAGCAACACTACTACCAGCACATGGCGGCTGCGTGAGACCTTCCTGCGTAGGCCAGAAGTAGCTAGGCAAACAGAGAAGGTGATCGGGGACTGTCTAGATGTCAATGATACCCCTGATACACCGTTCTCGATTGTATGGGACGCTATAAAAGCGGTTATGTGAGGGGAATTTATCGCCATTTCTGTGGCTGAGAATAAATTGAGGAGGGATAAGAGCACACAATTACACCAGCAGGTGCGGGAGTTGGAGCGCATTCATCATCGCACGGGGGCACCTAGAATGTGGCGTCTGCCTGGATAGCGCAGAATACTCCATTCTACGTCTCAAACACTACTATGTCGGGTGGGAATAAATGCGGGAGGCTGTTGGTGAATAAACTCAAGGGCCAACATCAGGCCACGTGGTTGATGCCTTATTGAAGGAAGAGAGGGCCCATGTTGAGGGGAACGAGCAGGTAGCGGTATGGTTCGGGCCTTTAACAGGGGTCTTTGCTCAGCGCAGGATCACCCCCCCCCCCATATACCTACTTATTTGGGAGGCTCCAGAATGACTCACCAAACGGACGAGCAGGCAGCGGGCTTGGATGGCCCGATTTGGATAGAGGAGGTCATATCAACGATCTTGAGGCAGAAGCCCCTTAAGTCGCCTGGCCCGGACGGTTTCCTGGCAGCTTTCTATAAAGTCTTTTGCTCGTCCATAGCTCCACTCCTCACTAGAGTATTTAACTCAGTTACGAGTTCGGCCACACTTCCCCCTCAATGACAGAGGCTTCCATAGTAGTCCTAGCAAAACCAGGCAAGGACAAGAGACAGTGCGGGTCCTATTGACCCATTTCCCTCTTAAACGTGGATGCGAAGCTGTTTACAGGAGTATTGGCCACCTCGCACTTTTAATGCCTGGGTTGGTGGGCCCTGACCAGGCGGGGTTTATCCCCAACAGACACTGTGCTGACAACACTAAACAGATTTTACATCTTATAGACAAAGCCACTCGTTACCGGCGTGAGGTCATGCTGTTCTCCATCGAAGCAGAGAAGGCGTTTGACCACGTTCATTGGCCCTACTTAGCCGGGACTATGGCACACTTCGGCTTGGGGGAACGGTTCAGAACCTGGGTTCTTAGTGGCTACGGGGAACCGAAGGCCTCCAACAGGGTCAATGGTAGAATATCACCCCAATTTCCCATACGTCGCAGCACGCTGCAGGGATGCCCTTGGTCCCCTTACTATTCGCGCTCTATATGAAGCAGTTTGCGCAGAGGATCAGGGACAACCCGAATATTATGGGAGTGTGTTTCGGGGGCGAGGAGCATCTTAACACACTATATGCGGGCAACGTTATTGTCTCGCTGGACAACCCTAGGGAGGCACTTCTGGGCTTCCTGGAGGACGTGCGACACTTCGGGTGGCATCAGGATTTCACATAAACCTTGCTAAATCACAGGCCCTAGATCTCACCCACCACAAGGGATTATTTAACCCAGAATCACTGAATCCAGTGGGCTTCGGTACCCAATGGCCCAGACTATCGCCGGAGTCGTAACCCTTAACTATTGAGACCTGACCAGGAGGATGAAGGCCAACTTGGCTCGGCGTCAACTATATCCCCTTTCATGGCTGGGACGGGCTGCCGCTCTCAAGATGACGATCTTACCTAAGATCATATACATTTTTCAGACACTCACCCCTACAGCCCCCGTCAGGGACGCTCCATACCCTACAGGATGCTCTACAGCGCTTTGTGTGGGTAAGCCATCTTGGATGAAGCATTTGAATCTTTGTCAGGAGGTAGTAATTTACTATCTGGATACCCGGGGGAGGGCCTGTAGTCACACATTTGTTAAGTGTGATCGGCTGTATCCTTTAGACACGGGCAATCACCCTTGACGAACGTGTGACTACAGGGATGAATTTACTACCTGGATACTCTGGGTGGGGGGGTGAGCCATGTAGTCACACATTTGTCAAGGGTGTCCTAATCACCCTTGAAGAATGTGTGACTACAGGGCTCCACCCCTCCCCCCAGAGTATCCAGATAGTAAATTCGTACCTGTAGTCACACATTCAAGGGTGATCGCCGTGTCTAAAGGATACGGGCATTCACCCTTGACGAATGTGTGACTACGGGGTTCGCCTCCCCAAGAGTATACAGGTAGTAAATTACTACCCCCGGACAAAAACTCAAAATACATAAGTTACGCACCCAAATCTATTTGCATGCCTTAGCGCACATGCGTATGTGGTCCTGAAGAAACCCATACTGACCCCCTGGGTCAGCATTGATATTATGGCTGAAACATGTCGACCTTTTTATAGGATGTGAGAGGTCTTTAATTCCTTGCCACACTTCCACCACTAATTTTAACCTTGTCTAAGGGTACCATTATTAAAAATACACCACGTGAGGTTGCTAACCCAGAAGGCAATTTTAACTCACCCTTTCATCTCTTCTGAAGAAAAAGAATCAGTCCCAAAAAACCCAGCTCCACTGTAATCAGGCACTGAAGCACACCTAGGACCCCAATGATGAAGCAAGCCACCAACTAGGTAGGTTGATGGGCGGGTGAGGGACCTTTTAAGAAAACCTAAGGGCGTTTTTCTCACACTGTGTGAGGGACATTCTAAAGATATATGGTAGCACTGTTCACTCCACTTTGTTTTCGAATACTATGAATAATGGCCTGATTAGTTGGGCTTACAGAATTGCCATCCAAAACATACTTCATCTGCCAAATTTTTGAGTTCTCCACGAAGATGGGAGAGGTTTGTCTGCTGATGGGAGCGCAATCGTGGCAAAATCTTTTCGCTGAAAATCTACAAATGCCAGTCACTGCTGAGACAATTTCCATCACTATGTGCGAGTACTGGAAATATGCCTCTAACAATAGTAAACGTGCTGCATCTCAGGCCTGGAGCAAGTCCAGCGTGGTACATGGCCAACTACTGGTACTTCAACACCCTCCCATAGAAAATAATAGAGGGAGGGATGTGTAAATGTATCTTTGTGAACAGGCGCCATAGCCTTTAACTGTGCCCATTGCACAACCTTGAAAGCGTAAAGCACGCCACATCAGAAAGATGTGCCTTGCGACAGTCAATACTCTCATTCACAAACCAGGCAACAAAACGGTTCCACCTTCCACCAACTTCGTGGTCTTGGAGGGGCGACACACCGAAAGGATTACCTTGATTTCCTCCGGCAGCAGATGAAAAGAACTCTTTTAACCCCCCCCCCCTCCTACGTAGGAGGAGAAGTGTGTGGACACAGGGAAAGCCTTCAAGGGTTTGTAAACTACTCTCTTCTCGGACAATCCCGAGAAACCAGAATGGCTTATGCCCAGTCTTGGTGCAGCTTGCTCAGCACTTAAAGAATCAAGGGAATAGATGGAAACGCATAGTGAAGTGGAAAATACCACATCAACTGAAATGAATCCCTGTAAAGAAAACTGCAGCGCACAGAACAATGGGCAATGTGTGCTCTTGTGAGTGGTGAAAAGATCCACCACAGCGCAAAGATCTTCTGACCCACCTCTTGGTGGAGACACCACTCCGGGTCGACAAGATGACACAAACTCAGGTTGTTGGTTCTTGTGTTCAAGGAACCTGCCCTCATTTCTGAACCCGGGTCCACGGTATCCAAGCTTCTCAGCAGAGAAGATGAGAACCTAAGCCCCCGTGTGTTCGCGTACCACACCGTGGTTATGTTGTCTGCCAGAGTCTGTACGGATCAACCGTGAAGGGAGGGCAAGAAGGGGTTCAGTGGAAGTGCACACAGTTTGAATAAATTGATGTGTAATCCTTGCTCGTCTGGAGAACAGAGCCCTTTGATCTTGAGTGCCTCCAAAGAGTGGAGGCATTCGTCACCACCGTGGTCAATGCTGGTGGTGGCCAGAGGGACTTCCCACAAGAACGGTCCTCCACCTCTAATCACATTGGAGATTTTTTGTGGTGTTTAGGGGGATCCAATGAAGTCTGCTTAGATCGCCTTCAAACTGGAACCGCTGTTTACGGAGGCGCCACTGGAGAGCCCACAGATGCAAGGCACGGGCGCATGCGTGACCAGCAGTGTGTAGGAGGGCAGTACACCCCGCAGGCCGAGGAATGCAAGGACTCGAATACGAGCACCCTCCCAAAACATCATAATCATATCACAAAAGTTAAATTTCTCCTAGTGAAGGAAAGAATTCAAGACCATGACAACCACGATAAGACGCAGACCATTCTTCTTCATGGGAACAAGGAAGTGGCAGGAGTAATATTCATCCCCAAAGTTCTGCACTGGGACCAACTCCACTGCCCCTTTATGCAGCAGTGTTGAAACCTCCTGCTGGAGAATACGATACGAGTGAGTTCTTCTGATGGGAAGAATGAACTGGGGAACGGTGGAGACTTCTTTTGGTAAGGGAGGGCAGAGCCTCCTCATATAATTTGCAAGACGGGCTGGTTTGCAGAAATAGCCTGCCAGGCATGTGGTTGGAACAACCCCCCAACACCCATACCCCCTCACAGGTCATAAGTATTACCTTGGGGTAAAACTAAGGTGGCTTTCCAGATGGTGCGAGGAGGAGAACGCCTGGGAGCATCCTGTGCGCCCCCATCCCCCATTTGTCTAAGCTAGTGTGTAGTATCTTGTATTTCCGCACTCCCTGTATGTCTGAGCTAGTGTCTAGAATGCTGACAGTGAATGATATTATAGAATATCATTGTTTGATCTGGAGCAGAAGCTAAGAGATAAGCACAGCTGCAGGGACGATGGAGTCCTAACAGGACCAACCTGCTGTTGCTGTAATCTAAGGGCCTAACATGGAATAAATAACTTGCCTCCTACTTGAGTGGCTCTGTGCTCTTGTATGAAGACCTTGCCCACTGACTTCAACACTTTGGCGATGAGGGCGTGCTTCCTTCGGCAGGGCACTTGATCATTTTGGTTTGGCCCGCTATTGTGACTGGCAGTTGGGCGTACTGGAGTGTTAGGCTGCACTTTCGTGTGTGTGTACAGTGCAGTTTGTTGTACTTATAGTCGGGTCAAGGAAACTGAGAGTTAAGGTGATGTATGGTTAAACTTTCCATTTTTGTTTAGTGCCTTGAATGTGTAGATTAGAGATATCGAGGAAACCCTTTGTCGCAAGAGGTTGGTGAGTTCCCTGCCCTGACTGTCGCGTGACTGGGCATCCATGAATATATGACCTGCGTGCATAAATGTTGTATGGTGTCATTGTGAGAGCGCAGAAATGTGGTGGTAGGCACCATGTCTTAGGACGTCACAAAACTTGCACATCTTGGACCACTCTGCAATGGTAGGTATAGCCTAGTTGTCTCGTTTCTTTGCTTGACATGAGGGGTGGGAAGCCTCATGTCTTGACCCGTCGCAGAGTTTCTGTGACTTCTATTTGCTGTCTTTGTGTGTTTGCATGGGTCCTGGTCACAGGTTTTTGTTGGGTGAATGTGTAAGCTAGGCATGTTGGGGATTGAGTGACTGTGAATGACTGCTCTAGTACTTTATATGTAAGGCAGTGGCTGTTGTTTTATTGTTTGTAGGAAAGGGAGGTGCGTAGCACTCAGTGTGTCCCCGTTCCCTTCATATCTAGGCTGGTGTCCAAAATGCTGAGTGAATGATGTGCTGGAAAGTTGGTGTGTGGTCTGTAGTGGAAGCTAGGAGATGGGGAGACCTGGAGGGAGGATGGAGCACTGACAGGATCTACCTGCTCTTGCTAGAACCTAAAGGCTTACCATGAAATAAAATACTAACCTTCTACTTGAATGTCTCCGTATTCTTGTATGAAGACCCTGCCCTCTGACTTCAGGAGCATGACTGCCCTTTGGATCTGCCTTGGCCTCTCTACTGCCAAAGAAATTGGTTCAGCTGCTGGACGGTCTGGTGCTGGTGAGATGAAGTTCTGTTAAGTAACCACAAAATGTGCTGTGCTGTCTATGACAGTCAAAAGGGTGAGATGGAAACTCGAAGGAATGAACCGTAGCCTGTCCAGTCTTAAACCTTTTGAGGGCAGAGTCAGCCTTGCTGCCGAAAGAGGAGAGGCCCACAGAAGGGCACATCCATCAAACTTGCTTGAACATCTCCAGCCAATCTCATTGAACGAAGCCAGGCATGCATCCGTAGACCCACAGGAGATCCTCTTGCTTGGGCCACGGAATCCAGGGAGTCCAGATCTGCCTAGTAGATTCACTTCACAGCGTCCTGTCCGTTCCTGACTATCTCAGCAAAGTTATCTTTAAGGAGGCTCAACACCATCAGCCCCATCTCCCACAGCACATGGGTATATCAGACCACTAAGCAAGTGGCATTCACTGATCTGAGAGCCATACTTCCAGGGGAAAAGACTTTCTTTCCCTCCGCCTCCAGTTCCTTGGATGCCCTGGCCAGAGTTTCCCTGGGGAAAGCGCCCAGGTTCTGCTTAGAACATGATGAACCCTTCACCAACAGCTTTTCAGGTGAAGGATAGAAAATCTGGGCCTTCAGACGCCAGTCTATCGAGCGAGCAACCAGTCTATTTAATAATGCCAACAAGGTGGGATTGTCCCAGGCTGCTTAGTGGGTTCCATAAGAACCTCACTGAAGGGAAGCAAAGCTTCCGAGGATGCAGGGGTTGGCTGGAGCATCTCAGGGAGAAGATTCAATTTGGCTTCTTCCATTACAAGAAGCAGTTCCTGCACCTTTGCAACTCTCCTGATAATGGCTATAAAGAAGGCCATCCCTGCAGCTGGTGGCCCAGAGGCGTCCTTCATCTCAATGCCACAAGGTGTTGAGGCCACTAGCGCATTTGTATAATCTACTGTGTCTGTATCGGCAGAAGGCAGAATATTTGTTGCCTCGCTACTGTCATCCTCGTTAGGAGGGAGGGATTATATAGGACATTTAAATGAGTTCAGAATCCGACCCAAATATGTCATCTAACCTCTGCCAATATTCATCCCTGTGCAATGGTCTGAGTTAAGTGTCATCTCTGTATCTCGCTTCTTTTACCAGCCTTTGCACCTCACACCTAGTGTGTTTCGGAAAGACCTTAGTTTGAGACATAGGCCCTGAGGGACAGGTCAGCCCTGTGACGGTGGAGGGGCTACTGATGGAGCCCTTGGTATCGGTGTAGTCTCAGCCAAGGCGGAAGGCGTGCCCTGAGATTGACATCTGAGGTCAAAAAACACTGGGAAAGTACCCACCAGCAATGGCCTGGCATTGGGGCAGGAATCACCGCTGGGGCTGGGGTCAGCAAGACGTCCACTAGCTTCGGCTAAGAAGGGCGCAGAGGAAATGTACCTCGGAAGCAAGCATGACGTCTAGGTGTGGACGTCTAGACACAGGTGGCACCTATATCACTACACCAAGTCGTTTTGGTGACACTAAGCAGAATAGCAACTGGAGCCGACAAAGGGGGCTACTGAGAATGTTTTTGGATCTAGATTGATGCCTGGGGAGGATTAAAAGATGGGGAATCTGCAGCAAGAAGTATCCAGGAAAAAAGAACAACCTGAGGTTTCAGGGGACGGGAGTCACTGTCAACAGCAAGAAAGGCAAATCACAGATCAGAATCCCGGTGCAGCATCAAAGAGCCATAGACTGCTGTGCAGAGATCACAGTCTTGTCACGTAACATTCAATTTAGAAATACAGCCCACAGATGCTACGGCAAAAAGACACAGAAGAAAATGAATTCAACGTCCTTGATCACACATGCATGCCTTAACCTTACCTCTATTGTCTGCAACTGCTCCTTCAGCAATCTCTTCTCCTCTTTTTCCATCTCCCATTTCAGTCGGACTTCTACACAAAGAGCAAATACAGGGAAACAGACATTGTGTTTAAACAAACAATTTACTTACCTTTGGTAACACGCTTTCTGGTAGACACTCCATCTAACAGCAGATTCCTCACCTTTAGACTATGCCCAGGCGCCAGACTGAATCCGAAGGATGTTTCAGCATAGCTCCTGCACACCGGTAGGTGGCGCTGTGCAGCTTTGCATTGACCCCACATACACCCTGGAAGTTACAGGTGGAGCCGCATATAGTCTGGACTGACAGAGCTTGAAGATCACTCAAGCGGTGAGCTGAGGTTACCACAATGAGAAAGAGCACCTTCAGGGTCAGGAAACGTAGAGGACAGCTATGCAATGGTTTAAAAGGGGTGCACATAAGAAATGTAAGGACCATAATAAAGCTCCATTGCAGCATCACGAAGGGCTGAGGAGGAAATATGTAGCTTAAACCTTTGGCAAAAGAAAAAAAAACAAGACATGTGACAATTTGGCCTCCAACAGGTCTATATTATTGGTGCGACAAACTTGTCCCACCGTCCAGCATGCACAGACTTTGTAGAAGGACATCTGGCCACAAGGATGTCCATTACGTCAGGGAGGGGGGGGGGACTGAATGCTGTCAACTGCTGCCGCTCAATCTCAATGCATGGATGTGTAGAATGTGCAGGCCCAGGTGCAAGACCCCTACCTGCTGCTGCAACATAACATCTCATCGAAGCAAGAGCCTGATCACAGGACAGATGTTCATGCGCATAAGTTCTAGGAGCCAAACTCTCCTGGCCCAATCCAGAGCCACCAAGATGACTTGGACCCAGTCATTCTTCAGAAATCGGGGCAGGAGAGTTAGTGGCAAGTAGGCATACAGGAGTCCCGTGCTCCAAGAAAGAGCCTTCTGGGAAACTCAAGTGCACAGAAGTTAAGACATTGCGCGTTCTTGATGGTGGCAAAGAGACTGAGCCGTGGTTCTTCTCCCCATTTCTGGAAGACGCAATGCGCCACCTCCGGGTGTAATTGCCACTGGTAATCCGCTAGGAATAGATGGCTGAGTTTGTCCACACTGGTGTTTAAAGATCCCGCCAGGTGGTGCAGAATCAGGAAAATGCCCTGACGATTCAGCCAGTTCTAAAGGCACAAGGCCTTCTGGAACAGGGCCCAGGGCTCCACTTCACCCTGCTTGTTTCAATACCACATGGTGGTGGTGAGGACCTGAATAAGCCTCCCCTTGATGGATGTCAGGAAGACTTTCAAACCCAAGCAAATGGCCCGCAACTCCAACAAGTTGATGTGGGGGCAGGTCTCTGCCTGAGACCAAAGTCCTCTGATCTCCCAGATGACCTCTCCAACCCAGTAGTGACGAGTCTGTCACCACCATCAGCTCTGAGTGGGGTAGGAAGAGAGGTATGCCGCTGGTCCAAATGCGGTCAAGCAGCCACCACTGCAGGTCTTTTGCAGTCTCCTGTATGGAGTCTGACAGATTTCCCTGGCGCTGGACCCACCGAGACCTCAGATCCCACTGCAGAGCCCCATATGCCACCTGACATGAACAATGAGGAATATGCAAGGGGTCAATAGTCCATGAAGCCTCGGAGCCAACCTCACTGAGATCCAGGATAGAGACTGAAACATGTGGATCATTTCCTGAATGTACAGGTATCTGCTCCGGTGGGAAAGCATGGTAATGCACTGTATTTTGGAGGTCTCGGGTGAAAGGAAGCCTCTGCAACGGAGTCAGGTGTTACTTTGGCATGTTGATCATGAACCCAATGAAGTAAGGTTTGCAATCATTTGGAGGTGGTTCACGATTGACTGTGATGAGCCTGTCTTCAAAATCCAGTCATCGAGGTGGGAGAAGACTGGTACACTCGACCTCCAACCACCGTCATCATCCATGAGAACACCTGAGAGGCACTGTTGAGGCCAAAAGGGGGCACAGCTAATTGAAAATGCTTGAAACCCACCTTGAACTGCAAGTAGTGCCAGTGGGCCTGCAGGACGAGATCGTGGAAATAGGCAATTCAGAACAGAAAGAATGTGAGCATCATGAATTGGCCCTTTTGCAGGAAGAAATTGAGAGGTCAGAGATCTAAAATAGGACAAGGCTTCCGCTATTTTTTGGCACTGGGAAATAATGGGCGCAACACCCAGTTCCGATCTCCAGGGCTAGGACTCTCTCTATGGCTCCTTTCGCCAAAAGAGCCAGACCTTCCTTCAGCGAAATGGACAAATGGTACTCCAAAAGCTGCTTCGATGTAGGCAGAAGAGGTAGTGGAACAGAAAGAAACAGCAGTACGTAGCCTGCTGGACTATCTGCAGGACCCACCTGCTGGATGATATGGCCTTCCGCCTGTAGAGAAAAGGAGTGAATCTGGCTCCTGTTGGGTGGTCGTGTGCCACTAAGGGCAAACTAAAGCAGCTTGAAGGCTGCTGCCGGAGGGGCTGGGGAATTGAATGTTCGCTGTCCATGAGGACCTTAACATTGCCTGCTGGATCCCTGACCTCGAAAGGACTGGGGTGCCCGTTGTTGGTGCGGAGGGCCCTGATGCTGCCTGTAATGGAAACCTCTAGTGATGCCTCCAAAGGGGAACAATTGTTGGGGTTAATGCCTTGCAGGCATCGAGAAACTGAGGGAGCGTGCAGTGGCTCTATTCGCTTTAGAGCGCTCAAGGTCAGAGTCTGCCTTCTCAACAAATAGGTGAGACCTGTCAAAAGGCATATCGATGAGCGACGCTTGAACATCACCCAAAAAGCCCATCACTGAGTGGCACTGGAGTGCCACACTAGTTCCGACTGCTCACCTAAACAGTTGATCGTGTCCATGCCTAACTGCATGACATATTTGGCCAAGTCCTGACCGTTCTGAATGGTCTGCGCAAGTTGGCACAGAATTCCTATAGGACTGATGGCAAGATTACTGCGATCTTGTCCCCTAATGCATGAGAGTATCTATCGAGCAAACCAGTGGCATCGACTGACCAAAAGACAAGGCTAGCTGATGAAAACAACCTCTTTCTGAATTAGTCAATTCTTTTCAACTCTGTCTGGGGCGTCATAGGGAAAGTATTTGGATTAACCCCACTTGAAGATGTCTGAACTACAGGCTCTCAGTAGGCAGATGCTGCATCAGGGAGACGTGGTCACCTGGAGCTGGTCTGTGGCAACGTGCCACCTGTCTTTTCACAGGTGGGCAGGAGCAGGGTTTAGCCAAGTAACCCATGATGGTGTCAGTCAGTGCTTCATTAAACAGCAGCAAAGGTTCCAACGAGGTGTGCCGGGTTGTAAGACTTCAGTGAGGACATTGGTTTTCTCCTCAACAGATGGTAATTGCAAGTCCAGGACTTCAGCCACTTGACTGATTACTGGCAAATGGAGCCCGACTCCTCCGTTAAAGGCCCACGTGGAGAACCCAGCCACATATAAAGGGGAGTGCCCGATTCACTGTCCTATTGTAGATCCAAATAAAAATTATCATATTTTGTGGGGGGATTGATCCTTATCATCACCAATAGTTGGTTGTCTTTGGTCAGAGTCAGATCTGAAAAGTTCTTGGTGCTCTGGAGGGTGAGTCCTAGGCAAAGCACAGTTTTATCAGAGTCAAAATGTATGGGGGCTGACAGCATTAGAACTGTTCTGGGGGGCGACTTCGGAGAGGCTGAGACATATTTGGTTCACAGTCCGAAAGGATAATAGTATTGGTGTCCTCCTCTGGTGTCAAACAATTCAGGGCCGGTGTTGATGTGCAGAGACCTGTGTGGATCATGCTGCCAGATATGGAGTCAGCTCTGGAGTCAGAGCTGAACCGAAACAGGTTCAGGAGGCATAGACGGTGCTGAGGTTGGTCCCGCTGGTGGTAACCCAAACTGGAGGCCTCCGTGGACTCGTGGGGTCCAAAACTACCAGAGGCAGTGGGAGGGTGCCAAAGATTCATAGCAGGGTATCCTCAAATTCCTCAAACTGTTATAGTGTTGTGGGCGGCTGTGGAAATTCGGGGTGCATTGGGATCAGCTTTCGAACTGGCTACTAGTTGGGGAACAGGAACAAGAGGCACCTTGACATATTTGTGACTTTTGAGAAAGAAAGTGGCGAGGCTATGACTTGGACTTCCTATTTTTCTTTTTATACTATTACTTATCCAAAGACTTGGACAGCGACAATGACCTGTCACAAGAGCGGCCGGAAAACAGGAACGCATCCATGCCCTTGACTGTGAGCGGGACTCAAGCAACTTTCTGCAGTGTTCGGCGACGTATGGCTTGGCACTTCCAGATTGCCTTATGGTGTACAAGTGCATACTGCTCACACAAACTTGAATTTGTTGCCCGAATCCAAACACTAGAGACACAACTTGTGGGCATCTTTCACAGACAGTCACTACAAGGTTTAAATCCTGTAGTTTTAGGAGGGGGCATGTTCCCTTGCACACTGGAGAAATATTTTGTGTTGAAAAAAAACCTCAACAACTAACAAGAAAGAGTTACAAACTAGCTCCAGATCAAGCTATATAAAGGCATGGGAAGAAAGAAAATGACGTCGCTGTGCTTGGGTAGCGCATATACGCGGCTCCAGCTGTCAGCTGCGGGGCAGAGAGGGGTCTACGCGGAGCCGCAAGACAGTACCTACCAGCGTGCAGTGGTGATGCTCAAAAATCTTTCAGATCCAGTCTGGCGCCAGGGAATATTCTAAAGGTGAGGAGTCTGTGGTTAGAAATATCCATCAGAAATCTTTAGCAGCAAATTTTGCACACATAATGCACATACCACATGCCAAGCATACCATGAGTTAGTAAAAACATTTTTGTCACTTGGCCCTAATTTGCGGGTAGCATTGCTAAAAAAAACAAAAAGCATTAACGATTTTTTGCGACTGTTTGTAGCCCAACGTCAATTATGAGGTGTGGTTAACTTCTGCTTCCTCATCTTTAACCAGATATAAGCTCACAATAAAACTGATGACTAAATGCTGAAATGTTGTAACAACAAACACAATTTTAGCCTATTATTTCAGATTTTGTTGTCAAATGGTAACTGGGGAGTTTCTGCAGGCACATTTAGCCATGGGGACGTATTAGCTTACAAAGTGTTTCACTGCCCTGAGTTGCATCGAGGGCCGGGAAACCTACTCTGAATACAGAGATTGGGCCCGACACCTCCCTCATTAACAAATGCACAGTTTTGGGGAAAAGATACACAAAGGGCAGGATGTCACTAGTTCACACGACACACATTATTCATACGTGTTCCAGGCATGATGAATGCATGGGACCCTAATTATGGGGCCCGAACTGACCTTTTCTGGGGAGAGCCGGTAGGCAGATTCCTCACAGAGGTACAGGTAAAACTAGTTTTTGCCCCTTCACTAGAATCTCTCTGCCACCAGTTAATCATGGCATTGCATGGGTTGGGAGAGTGGTCATCGCTTCCACTTAGGGGAAGGGTACACTTTGGGCACCCCCTGACATCACAGCACAGCTCTGGAGTTCAGGCATAACTGGTGTTTTCACTGGAAGAAGAACACAGGCTGAGCCAAAAAGCAAGCCAGAGTAGCCTTGAAGAGAACTTACATCTCACCAGGAGCTCTACGTCATTCTTGCCTCCCTAGCCCTAACACTCTGGATGGGGTGGTGCTTGAATCCACTGACGGCCCACCCACTTTACGACGAGTCAGATGTCTTACCAAGTACTAAGGCAATGTTTGGTAAAGAGTTTTTTTGCCATGGTCTTCTCCAATTGTTCATCCTCAGATTTTCCATATCAATGTGTGTTATCAATAGACATTTAACTTCTTTGGTTAAATTCTTAAATTGGAGCCTAAAGGCCACAAGCTACAAACAAGTCATCTGGAATTAACAGCTGCAGCAATATGCCCATAAAAGACCTCAGACATTACTCAAGGTCTGGCTGCAGTCAAGGTTTCCTTTCTCCAAGACTCTGTTCAGCGTTATCCCAATTCTTTCTAGCACAATGAGGGAAAAAAGCAGTTGTCTTCGCTGTCCTTAGTATTAAGAAAACCAGTACCTGTGAAGAGGATGACACTTAGGCCTGGTGCTTGCCAGACCTGCAGCCATTTTAATCTGGTTCTTTTTCTTGTTCCTAATACATTGCATAAGGACTCAGAAGGGCATTCTGTGATCTTGTCACTTGTGCGGGTCAGCAGTGCGCAAACTAGTGCTTGTTCTATGAAAGGTTATTCTAGTCAAGGTCAGCATGAGACAGTGATGCCACTTAAGGTGGCATTGATTCACTGGCACCACAGCCCTATACATACGAACATGCAAAAGTAAATGGTCTGAGCCCAGTGAACATTTCCAGGTACAGACTACAGACAGGAAGGGGCTGACATAGGTTAGATAGCCCACAAGTTCTGAAAAAGCTCCAACAGTGAATGGGTGCACCTCTACTTACAGCACGTTAAAACTACAAACCTGTGGCAGTAACCAATGCTCTGCTGTAGTATAATTGTTATTATCATTAGGGTGCTCATTAAGTAGCTGGGAACAACAATAGTATCTGAAATCCACCTGTGCTTGTGACTTAGAAGAAGATGCCTGTGTGGAGAAGCTGTCCGCTTACCAGAAAGATGTCAGCGAGGCCCAGCTGCCCAAAGTTCAGTGGAGGACGTTTCAAGAAGATGGGTCACCAATGAAACCACATGAAGCCTTGACGCTCAGCAAGTTACAAAGCAAACACAAGGAGATGATGGACGGAGCGCTGAAACTTTTCAGACACTCACCCCCAGTCACAGATCTGGGTTGAATCCATCATCATTCTTTAGCTCACTTCGCCACCTCAGTTCAGACTCAGCTATATGCAAATCAGTCTTGACCCTGTGCCTCATGGGAACAGTCCAGCCCGAACTGCCAAGCCAGGTCTTCCCTGAACCGGAAACAAGCATCCTGGGACCGGTTTCTGGGTAACACCCTTCATCAGCCAGGCTAGCTTGAATCCAGTGGCAAAGTGAGCAAGGGACCCACGTCTGGGCATACCCTGCCAACTTAGGGCGAACAAAGCAAACACAAGGAGATGATGGACGGAGCGCTGAAACTTTTCAGACGCTCACCCCCAGTCACAGATCTGGGTTGAATCCATCATCATTCTTTAGCTCACTTCGCCACCTCAGTTCAGACCCAGTCCAGACACAGCTATATGCAAATCAGTCTTGACCCTGTGCCTCATGGGAACAGTCCAGCCTGAACTGCCAAGCCAGGTCTTCCCTGAACCGGAAACAAGCATCCTGGGACTGGTTTCTGGGTAACACCCTTCATCAGCCAGCAAGTTACAACCGACAGGGAACCTGAGAGAGCTGCAGGAAATCCTACAGGACCGTGGAAGTGGTGAGCCCCACCCGCCGTGGACCAACACAACTTCGGGGTCGCCTTACTTCTCATAAAAGCTCAAGAGAAACATGGAGGTTTGGTCCTGGATTCCCTTGGCCCCAAAAGCGATATTGTGCCTTGACTTAAAGGTGCATGGACCCCAACACTACATCAAGCTCACTACTGCTACACCACTACACTGTTGGTATAAGTGCAAGAGGATCTCTCAGTGACATTTCCAGATGACCACCAGCTGTTAATGAGAATCTAGCCACTAAAGGTAAGAGACCCAGAAGGGCCTTTAATCTGGGTGCCCACATTCCTCATTTAGCAGTGAGCCCACCTGCATATAACCTTTGACCACTTGGAGCCCTAAGTACTCCCCTTCCAGTGACTGGGAGCAGAGCATCAGGGCCAGGCTACCAGAAGCCCACAAGCCCCATTCATTTAAACACCATTCCTTTGAGATCCTGACCTATCTTGGAACTTAGATGAGACAAGGAACTAGGGCAGATGACAAATCAAATTTAAATTTAACGCATGACATTTCTAACCTAACCCCTGCCCCACTGACTGGTGAGCCATAAACAGGAGCAAACCGAAAGTCAACCAAGAACACCAAACCTTACACAAACACAGAAAGACTGCCCATATGTTTCCAGGTTATAACAATTAAGAGTGTTAACACTATAAATGTATTTGGATTCATATATGTGGGTCCTAGATGATACTAACAACTTCGATGGTTTTGGTGTACATTTTAATCTTACCTATTCTATATTACTTACCTGTAAACAAAGATCTATTCTTCTTAGACAACCTAGATCAGACATTCAGGTTTATTCAGCGCCATTTACTGTTATTCTTAATGTATCTAAGTTTCTACCTCCTGTTTTCACATTGAGGAAGTGTTAACTGTACACTTTCCTTCGTTATCCCTGAAGAATCACGTTTCCCAAAGCGAGGTGGCACACTAGTTGTAAGGAAGATGTTGCTTATCCTGTAAGCATCTGTTCAAGGCATGTAGTGCTGTAGATTCACATGCTGTGCATACTACTGGCATCTAGTGTTGGGCCCGGATGTGTGCAAGTTGTTTTTCTTAGAATAAGTCTTTCTAGACAAGAGACAGTGTGACTCCTCCCCTTGTGGTAATGAGGATAGTCATCGATTCCATTGTTCCCGCACGGCGGGTGAATATGGAATGCAAAGCGATGTCCATGCAAAATAGGTAAATAAGATTGTGAAGGAGATTACAAACAGCCACAGGCGTCTGTGGAGGAGGGTGGGCACATGTGAATCTACAGCACTACATGCCACGAACAGATGGGTGCACCTTTACGTACAGCACGTTCAAACTACAAACCTGTGGCAGTAATCAATGCCCTACTATAGTATAATTGCTATTATTATTAGGGTGCTCATTAAATAGCTGGGAACAACACTAGTATCTGAAATCCACCTGTGCTTGTGACTTAGAAGAAGATGCCTGTGTGGAGAAGCTGTCCGCCTACCAGCAAGATGTCAGCCAGGCCCAGCTGCCCAAAGTTCAGTGGAGGACGCTTTGAGGAGATGGGGCACCAATGAAACCACATGAAGGCTTGAGGCTCAGCAAGTTACACCCAACTAGGAACCTGAGAGAGCTGCAGGAAGTCTTGCAGTAAGTAACATTTTCCATTCGAGGCATGTGTGGCTGTACATACACATGCTGTGCATAGACTGTAAAGCAGTCCTCCCAAAAAACGGTGACTAGCATGTGGATGTTGTAGCAGATTGAAAAAGTGTACGGAGTAATGCTTGACCAACATTAACTTGGTGGCGACCCAGTACATCCACACAGTAATGTTTTGTGAAAGTGTGAGGTGTGGACCAAGTAGCTGCTTTGCATGTCAGCTATTGGGCTGTTCCCCAAGAAGGCCATAGAGGCTCCGTTCTTCGGAGTGGAGTGGGCTCCAACAGGAGTGGGCAAAGTCCTCTTAGCTTTAGTATAGCATGTCTGGATGCATTTGACTATCCCTCTAGGAATGCCTGACTTGGATACAGCCATCCCTTTGTGGGGTTTAGAGAAAACGACAAAGAGTTGCTGTGTCTTTCTAAATGGTTTACTTCTATCAATGTAGTACACGAGGGCTCACTTTATGTCCAAAGTATGGAGATCCCGTTCTGCAACAGAATCAGGTTGTGGGAAAAACACAGAAGTTCAATAGATTGGTTAAGATGAAAGGGAGATACCACCTTAGGGAGAAATGTGGCATTGGTAACCCTATCCCTATGTAGTTGGAAGAAAGGTTCTTCCAGGTTTAATGACTGCAGTTCACTGACACACCTGAGTGAAGTGATAGCAACAAGGAATGCCACCTTCCAAGAGAGGAATTGAAGGGGGAAGGAGTGGAGCGGCTCAAACGGAGGGCCCATGAGCCTTGAAAGTACAATGTTGAGATTCCACGTCGGGCTGGAGGAACCCGAGGAGGTATTACCCTTTTGAGACCCTCAATGAAAGCTTTAATGACTGGAAACCTGAAGAGAGACGTGTTGTCTATTCTGAAGGTAGGCAGCCACAGCAGCAAAGTGTAGACGTATGGAGGTGAAGGCTAGACCAGATACTGCAGATGTAATAGGTAACCAACAATGTCCTGCACTGTGGCTTCAAAAGGATCAATGTGTTTTGAGTGACAGTAGCACACAAATCTTTTCCGCTTTGCCGCATAGCAGGCTCGGGTGGTAGGTCTGCCCGCTTCCTTAAGAAGGTTCATGCATTACAAAGAAAGGTTGAGGTATCCGAATTCTATTACTTCAGGAGCCAGATCGCAAGGTTGAAAGTCCCAGGATTGGGTGCCTGATTTCTCCAAGGTTCTGTGTGAGAAGGTCTGGCCTGTTGGGGAGCCTCTCGTGCGGAATCAGAGAGACTTCAAGCAGAGTTATGAACTATGGCTGGCGAGCCCATTTGGTAGCCACCAGGATGAGCGTGAGGGACGTCTGCCAAAGCCTCCACACCACAAACAGAAGGAGGAAGAGAGGCGGAAAAGCATAGGCAAATATTTCTGACCAGCTCTTCCATAGTGCATTGCCCATGGACTGTGTGTGTGGGAACCTGGAGGTGAATTTTGGGCATTTGGTGTTTTCTGCGGTTGGGAACAGGTCTACTGCTATAAAGCCCCAACTGCAGAAGTAGTGGAGGAGGACTTGCTGGTGGAGTTCCACTCGTAGACTTATTGCAGCATCCTGCCGAGGAGGTCGGCAAAGTCGTTGTCCATCCCTGGAAGATACTCGGCTAGCAATTTAATGTTGTGAGGGAGACCCCATCACCAAATGCTTTGGGATAACTGCCAGAGTTGTGGTGAGGGTGTGCCCCACTGTTTCTGAAGGTAATACAGGGCTGTCATATTGTCCTTGCAGACGAGGACAACTTTTCCTATCAGGTGAGGTAGGAAAGCCTTCAGCACAAGATAGATGGGCAGAAGTTCCAAGTAACTGATATGGAGACCCTGTTGTGCGGGCTCCCATCGGCCTTGAACAGTCAGATCCTGTAGATGGGCCACCCCATACCGTAAGGGAGGCGTCCGTTGTGACGATCCTCAGCGGAACAGGGATGAAGAAAGGTCGCCCAGCAACAGGTTGTTGGTGTTCCACCACTGCAGAGAGCGACAAGTGCAGCGGTCGATCTACACTAGATCGTCCTAATGACCCTCTACTTCAGACCACTGTTGCGCTAGGCATTCTTGCAATGGACACATGTGTAACCTGGTATGGGGCACTATGGCAATACAGGAGGAGATCCTGCCTAGGAGGCGCATGACTGTTCTGACTATGACTTGCTGATGTGGCTGGAAAAGAGGGAGCAGTGCTTGAAAAGACTACACCCGAGCAGGGTTAGGATAGGCCAAGCCTACCTCCATGTTGAGAATGGCCCCAAACTAGTGTTGGATCTGGTGGGGTTGGAGGTGGGATTTTGTTGCACTGATAGTATACCCTAACCTGTGAAGCAGATCTATTGTGACTTATGTATGCTTGTGACATAGCTGGCAGGTGGCACTTTTGATCAGTCAGTCGTCCAGGTAAGAGAAGAAAACAAGTTACTTACCTGTAACTTTGGTTCTCCAGTATTGGAAGCTTTCATAGATTCCCATGCTTGAATCATTCCCCGTCGTCGAGATGGGAGTCTCGGTATATATAGATAGTAGTAAATAAATCATTACAAAAGAAGAAACCAGGCCTAGGCCCAATCTCATTTTGTAATCAATCCACCTCTTTTTGTAAAAGAGACCAAAGAGAACGAACAACCAATCAGAGCAGCCTCACCTCAGAACCTCAGACCCTCAGATTTTCATAGACGTTGTGAAACAAATATCACAGAGAGTGAGAGCTGAGCTTTCCCAGGGGAGGAGGGTGGGTCGCATGGGAATCTATGAAAGCTTCCAATACTGGAGAACCAAAGTTACAGGTAAGTAACTTGTTTTCTTACTCCAGTATTGGAACTTTCATAGATTCCCATGCTTGAATCAGAGTAGCTAGCAGTCATATGCACATGTTATCCTCCAGCTAACCCTTTTCCCGTTACTTTACATATAACCCTGTAACATTAATGTGCAGATATTCAAGTGAAATTAAACATCTTGCATCATATTTAGAAAAACAACAAGCACATGCATTTAGATCATGAGATAAAATGTGTCAAGAGCTTAGAAAGAAAGGTAGGTGGGAAAAAAGGGAAAGCTCACCGCTCAATGGAAGAGGTTCCTCAGGACTGCCTGGCCCACCGCTGTGTCATCTTGCATCGATGCATCCAGGCAGTAATGCCTTGTAAACGTGTGAGTTCTGCTCCAAGTCGCAGCCCTGCAAATGTCTTTGATCCGGACCCCAGCAAAAAGGGCCGCCGAAGATGCCATGGATCTCGTAGAATGTGCTCGGACTTTACCCTCCAGGGGCCTGCCCGCTGCTGTGTGACAATATTGTATGGCGCTAACAACCCACCGAGCAATCCCTTGCTTGGAAAGGGGAAAGCCCTTGCGGGGAGCGCTGTATGAGACAAAAAGCTGGGAAGATTTTCGGAAGCTCTTAGTACGGTCCATATAGAACTTCAAGCACCTCTGTACATCTAGAGAGTGGAGAGCCCTTTCAGCCGGTGTAGAGGGCTGAGGGAAGAAGGCCTTGAGAACCACTGGCTCGTTTAAGTGAAAGTCCGAAGGAACCTTAGGTATGAACTTTGGATTAGTCCTCATGATGACAGTATTCCTCTTGAACTGAAGGAAGGGTTCCTGAATCGACAGAGCATGTAACTCTCCCACTCTCCTTGCAGACGTGAGAGCTAGCAGAAGCGCCACTTTCCAGGAGAGGAATTTCAAATCTGCTCGATGAATCAGTTCGAAAGGGTGTTTCATCAGTTGGGAGAGAACCAAGTTCAAATGCCACGTAGGAGGCGGAGGCCTCACCGGCGGAAAAACCCTGAAGAGGCCTTTGAGAAATTGCTTGACAATCCTAGCTGACCAAAGAGAAGGCCCAGCAGCAGTGCGTCTATAGCGAGAGACCGCCACCAAGTGAAACTTTATTGAAGAGTGAGCCAAGCCTGCCTTAGCCAAGGACAGGAAATATGGAAGGACTTGGTGAGGTTGCGACAAGAAAGGGTCCAAACCCTCCCGTTGACACCAGATACAGAATCGCTTCCATTTCAAGCTTTATGTCTTGTTAGTAGACGGAGCTCTAGCCTGAGAGAGAGAACCTCCCTAATCTCTTCCGGGAGATCTAGTCCAAGAAATTCTCGCTGCTCAGGAGCCATGCTGACAGTTGTAACGATCGAGGATCCGGGTGCCAGACCTGGCCCTGTGACATCGTGAGAAGGTCCGGGATCGGCTGCAGCGGCAGAGGACGATCCAGGGAGAGAAGGTGAAGCTCCGTGAACCTGAACTGCCTCGGCCAAGCAGGAGCTACCAAGATCATCCTGCACGGTTCCGCTTTCATTTTCCTGAGTAACCTGGGAATCAGCGGAATGGGGGGAAAAGCGTATACAAATGTGCCTGACCAGGCTATCAAAAGCGCATTCCCCAGCGACCCTTGCTGTTGTAGCTTGCTGGCGTAAGGCTGGCATTTCCTGTTCTCCAGAGTGGCAAACAGGTCTATTGAGGGCCTGCCCCACAGATGAAAGACCTCCTCCAGAGTAGCCTGATTCAGTTCCCACTCGTGGCTGACAGACTTCAGCCTGCTGAGCATATCCGCCTTCTCGTTGAGCACTCCGGGTAGATGTTCCGCCCTTAGTGATATTCCATGAAGGATAGCCCACACCCAAATCACCTGGGCTTCCTGAGATAAAGGACGGGATCTGGTACCCCCTTCTTTGTTGATGTAGTGCATGGCTGTGGTGTTGTCCGTCCGGACGAGAACCGACAGACCCTGCAACTTTGGAAAAAAAGCTTGTAAAGCCAGACGAATCGCCCTGAGTTCCAAGAGGTTGATGTGGAGAAGGCGATGCTCGGGCAACCAACGTCCGCTGACATGTAAGTCCTGTAACACTGCGCCCCAACCTTCCAGTGAGGCATCCGTAGTCACCACTTGAGGCGCTGGAGTGTTTACGAAGGATAGACCTTGGGAAACATTTCTTTCCTTTGTCCACCACAGTGCAGCCTTCTTCATAGCCTGAGTGATCACCACTCTGTCGTCGAAGGATCCGCTCACCTGTCTCCATTGTAGGTCGAGCTGTTCCTGCAAGGGACGCATCCGCAACCTGCAGTGAGGTATTAACGGAATGCAGGAGGAAATCATTCCTAGCAGGGATTTGTAACGGCGTACGGAAAGAAACTCTCTTCTTCGCAAGAGATGTGCCATGGAGATCAGACTCCTTTGTCTTTCGAGGGAAGGAGAGGCCTTGCTGAGAGATGTGTCCAGAACTGCTCCTAGGAACTGAACTTCCCTTAACGGGCAGAGAAAAGACTTGCCCTCGTTGAGGGTCAGGCCCAGATTGTTGAAGAGACGCGTGCATGTGTCGACTGTTTCTTTTGCTGCACTTCTGGTCGGAGCCTTCAGCAACCAATCGTCCAGATAAGGAAAGATTTGGAAATGCTGCTTCCTGAGGAAGGCTGCTACCGGCGCCAGCACCTTGGAGAAAACCCTCGGAGCAGAGCGAAGACCAAATGGCAACACTTTGAACTGAAAATGGCTCTTGGCTACTGTAAACCGTAGAAACCTCCTGTGGGCTGGATGGATGGGTATGTGGAAATACGCATCCTCGAGATCGAGAGTGGCCATAAAATCTCCAGGGTTGAGGAGACGTAGAATGTCCTGGAGAGAAACCATCCGAAAGGATTGTTTTATGAGATAAGTGTTCAGCTCCCTGAGATCTAGAATGGGACGCCATTTCTCCAGCGTCTTCTTCACCAGGAAAAACCTGGAATAGAACCCCTTCCCCCTCTGAGACAGAGGGACCGGCTCTATTGCTCCCTTGATCAGCATTTGATGGACTTCCAGCCGAAGTAAACGCAGCTGTTTTGCGGAGTTGACGGCAGGGGGCTTGGATGGTGGAAGATGTACAAATTCTAGCGTGTGGCCACTCTGAATGATATTGAGCACCCAACGATCCTTTGTTATCCGTTGCCAGTTGTGGAGGTATCGAGACTCCCTGCCTCCCACAGATGTTCTCAAGGAGGAGGACACAGTGCGAAGAGCCAGCACGCCGCTATTGCCTCTTAGAGGCCTCTCGTCCTTGACGGTTCTGTTTTCCTCTAGTGCCAGACCTAGAGAAAGACGATGTCTGGCCTTGCTTCTGATGGTACGACGGTCGATAAGACTGGGACGTGGAACCATAAGATGTATAACGCTGCTGTTGATAAGATCCTCTGTAAGCAGGAGCACCTCTTCCTCTAGCCCCACGGAAAGGGACCTTCCGATATTGTAGTGTCCCCAAGGATCTAGCAGTCTCCGTATCTTTCTTGATGTCCTGGAGGGCATCATCGATGTGTTTTCCAAACAACGCCTCACCATCAAAAGGAAGGTCCAGGATCTTATTCTGGACTTCCGGACGGAACCATGTCGCCCTCAGCCAACCCTGGCGACGGAGAACTGCTGCACCAGCCAGCGACGGAATGCCGTAGTGGCAATGTCCATCGCACAGTCGATGATTTCTGCCGATGTAACTTCCCCTTCCTGTAAGATTTTTCTAGCTTCAACCTTAGACCCTTCCGGCAACTGGTCCAGGTATGGCGACAGGTCACACCACAATTGGCGATCGTACCTTCCCAGTATCGCCAATGCATTCGCTGCTCTAACCAGTATGCTCGCCATGGAGGAGAATCTCTTGCCAGCATTGTCCAGGCGTCTGCCCTCCTTGTCGGGTGGAGTAGTAAGGGGCGCCGAAGGATTCCGTGATTTCCTTTGAGCCGTCTGAGATATGACCGAATCTGGCTTCGGCTGACCAGTTAAGGATGCTGGACTGTCTTCCGGGGCCTTGTATTTCTTGTCCAGACGTGGCAAGACTGGGATCACTGTGGCTGGATTTTTCATAGCCTTAATCCCTTCCTCCCATACATGAGCCACAATAGGAATGGAGCGCACCGTTTTCTTATATAGCTCCTTAAAATCATAAAGAAAGCACTCCGATTGAACCGATGGCATGGGAAGTTCGAACCGGAGCGAGGCCCTTTCCATCAATTTATGAAAACCCCCAATGTCCGCAGGGGGGGAATCAACTGGAGCTGGAGATGGAGAAGCGGGATCAGGGATTACATAGTCATCCCATTCTTCACATTGATTAGGCTGAACAATTTCTCCTTGATCCTCATCCGAGGAATCATCTTGGGGCTCCGGAACAGTTGGAGGAATGACTGTGGTCGGCCCCTGAAATTGGGAAAACATCTGGGCTGGAGGCCGTGGCGAGGCTACAGTGGAGGCTGGAGGAGCAGGTAGAGACTGTGCCAAGAGAGGTGGCTGCGGAGGAGGAGGGTGAGAAGAGAACCTCCTCCTATAGTCCAACAGCATGCCTTGCAAATCAGCCAACAGAGAAGTGGGAACAGACACCATCTCCTGTCGAATGTTCTCCTGAAGCGGAAATGACTGACCATAAGAATGGCCCTGAAGATATTCTCCTTCGGAATCAGTATCCTGGCATTTGAGCAGGAGTTGAGAGGGGCTATTGGCATAGCCAAAGGGATTGTCATCACCCTCAGAGTCCTCCTCTTCATCCAGTAACAGCGCAGGAGGTAGTGAAGCTATTCTCCTAGGAGACGTCATGTCCGGTGTAATCTGTGTCTTCTTAATTGAAATGGAAATTATTCCCGTCGACGACGTCGTCGACGGTCCCGTCGACGGCGTGGAAGAAAGAGGAACCATCGCCGATTAGAGCGTCGCCGGAACCACCGTCGGCGAACGCGTCGACGGAACCATCGTCGACGGGAGCGTCGTCGGAACCACCGTCGACGAGCTGATCGTCAACGAAACAACAGGCGTCGTCGATGAGATGAGCAACACTCCTGCCGTCGTAGTCGTCACCGTCGTCGCAGTCTTCGTTGTCGACGACGACATCGTAGTCGAAGCGAGCGTCGACGTCACCCTCGTCGTCACCTTCGTCGACGTCGATGACGAAGTCTTCGTCGACGAGCCCGTCGACACCGGAAGCCCTGAAGACGCCGACGATCCCGTCGACGTCAGAGCCACTTTACCTTGTGTTTTTGGAGGTTTCGTCGACGAAAGTTTGCGCAGCGTCGACGACGATTGCTCATTCTTGTCAGAAGACACTGAAGGAGGCTTTTTGAAAGGCTTTCCAGACTTTGGCAGAGCTGCAGCAGGTGAAACCAGTCCTTCCCTCTCCTTTACACCACGGTGAGGAGATTTGCTAGGACTTCGGCCCTCAGACTCCCGGGGGGTCTTTTTTGAGGCCTTTGAGGGATGTTCCTTAGATAGTGAAGGGGAAGCCCTACCCCTTTTCATTGACCTCCTAGATGACGCAGCTGAAGACGATTCCTCACTATCACTTGACAGTGTCTCCTTCCTTGACTTCAGCTTTTGGAGCCAGATGAGAAGGCGACCCTCACGGTCCCGGAGAGTCTTGGATGAAAATGTGCTGCAAATCTTGCAGTCCGCAGGGTATAGGCAATAAATGCAGTCTTTATGACTATCCTCCACGTACAGCCTCTTCTTGCCACAAGTGGCACAAGCCTTAAATAGGGCTTTTTTCTCCTTGTCAGACATATCCAGAGGAAATACCAACAAACCTGAAGAAAAAATTGAAAGAGCTGTTGAAATCCAGAGAAAAAGAGTTGAAGTTGAGCAGAGCTCAATGAGACTCCCTTCTGCACAACGTGCGGTAGAAAGTCTGAGGTTCTTTCACCAAGGTTCTAGAGGGTGAGGCTGCTCTGATTGGTTGTTCGTTCTCTTTGGTCTCTTTTACAAAAAGAGGTGGATTGATTACAAAATGAGATTGGGCCTAGGCCTGGTTTCTTCTTTTGTAATGATTTATTTACTACTATCTATATATACCGAGACTCCCATCTCGACGACGGGGAATGATTCAAGCATGGGAATCTATAAAAGTTCCAATACTGGAGTAAGAATTGAATGTCCTGCCAGCGGAGGTGTGCGGCCACCACTGCAAGGTACTTGGTAAACACCCGAGGTGCAGTAATAACCACTAAGGGGAGTACTCTGAATTGATAGTGTTTTCCATTGACCACAAACCTGAGCTATCAGTGATGTGCCGGATGTATTGGTATTTGGAAATAGGCGTCCTTCAGGTCGAGGGTGGTCATGAAGTCGCCCTGCTGGAGAAGCAGAATAACATCCGGGAGGGTGGCCATATAAACGTTTTCCGATAGGATGTATTAATTCAGTGGTCCGAGGTCCTTTTTGTGTATTAAAATCTACAGGGAGTACACTTCCGTATGCTGCTGATGGTAGGGGACGGGTTCTATAGCCCCTTTGATAAGGAGTGCTTGGACCTCTTCTTTGAGAAGTTGGAGGTGTTCTGGAGAGTCTGTGTTTGCAAGGTGGACTGGTGGGAGGAGTGGATGTGAGCTCCAGACAATAACAGTGTTGAATAATATCCAATACCCACTGGTCTGAGGTGATGGACTGTCATGTGGGAAAAAAGCCTTGAAAGCGCACAGTGTTGTGTAGTCGGGGGGGGGGGGAGTGGCAAGTCAGTGTTTGGTGGCGGTTGCAGCTCCTTTGGGGGAGCTACAGTTCCCTCTGCCTTTAGAATTTCTGCCCCAGTAGGACCCTCTAAAGTACCCTCTGGGAGAGGACTGCTGATCCTGGGTGTGCTGGTAAGACGTGGAAGCTTCGGGGGAGGAGGCCTTCAAACCTCCACAACAGGAGGTGCTGTGAAAGATAACACGAGGAGTAGGTGTCTGAAGCCCATCGCTTTAGCTGTCTCTGTATCTTTTATTATTTTTCTAACATTTGGTCAACTTGTGAGCCAAAAAGGTGCTGCCCATCAAAGCGATACAAAAGGGGATGATGGACGGAACGTTTGAGCCAATCAAACACTCACCCCCAGTCAACTGATCTGGGTTTAATCCATCATCATTCTTTAGCTCACTCCACCACCCCAGTTCAGACATGGCCATATGCAAATCAGTCTGACCCTGTGCCTCATGGGAACAGTCCAGCCCGAACTGCCAAGCCATGTCTTCCCTGGACCGGAAACAAGCATCCTAGGACCGGTTTCTGGCATTTCAGCCGTCATCAGCCAGGCTTGCTTGAATCCAGTGGCATCATCCCCTTTTGTATCGCTTTGTTCGCCCTAAGTTGGCGGGGGTATGCCCAGACGTGGGTCCCTTGCTCACTTTGCCACTGGATTCAAGCAAGCCTGGCTGATGACGGCTGGAATGCCAGAAACCGGTCCTAGGATGCTTGTTTCCGGTCCAGGAAGACATGGCTTGGCAGTTCGAGCTGGACTGTTCCCATGAGGCACAGGGTCAGACTGATTTGCATATGGCCATGTCTGAACTGGGGTGGTGGAGTGAGCTAAAGAATGATGATGGATTAAACCCAGATCAGTTGACTGGGGTGAGTGTTTGATTGGCTCAAACATCCCCTTTTGTATCGCTTTGTTCGCCCTAAGCTGGCGGGGGTATGCCCAGACGTGGGTCCCTTGCTCACTTTGCCACTGGATTCAAGCAAGCCTGGCTGATGACGACTGGAATGCCAGAAACCAGTCCTAGGATGCTTGTTTCCGGTCCAGGGAAGACATGGCTTGGCAGTTCGGGCTGGACTGTTCCCATGAGGCACAGGGTCAGACTGATTTGCATATGGCCATGTCTGAACTGGGGTGGTGGAGTGAGCTAAAGAATGATGATGGATTAAACCCAGATCAGTTGACTGGGGGTGAGTGTTTGATTGGCTCAAACGTTCCGTCCATTACCCCTTTGTATCGCTTTGTTCGCCCTAAGTTGGCGGGGGTATACCCAGACGTGGCTCCCTTGCTCACTTTGCCACTGGATTCAAGCAAGCCTGGCTGATGACGGCTGGAATGCCAGAAACCGGTCCTAGGATGCTTGTTTCCGGTCCAGGGAAGACATGGCTTGGCAGTTCGGGCTGGACTGTTCCCATGAGGCACAGGGTCAGACTGATTTGCATATGGCCATGTCTGAACTGGGGTGGTGGAGTGAGCTAAAGAATGATGATGGATTAAACCCAGATCAGTTGACTGGGTGTGAGTGTTTGATTGGCTCAAACGTTCCGTCCATCATCCCCTTTTGTATCGCTTTGTTCGCCCTAAGTTGGCGGGGGTATGCCCAGACGTGGGTCCCTTGCTCACTTTGCCACTGGATTCAAGCAAGCCTGGCTGATGACGGCTGGAATGCCAGAAACCGGTCCTAGGATGCTTGTTTCCGGTCCAGGGAAGACATGGCTTGGCAGTTCGGGCTGGACTGTTCCCATGAGGCACAGGGTCAGACTGATTTGCATATGGCCATGTCTGAACTGGGGTGGTGGAGTGAGCTAAAGAATGATGATGGATTAAACCCAGATCAGTTGACTGGGGGTGAGTGTTTGATTGGCTCAAGCGTTCCGTCCATCATCCCCTTTTGTATCGCTTTGTTCGCCCTAAGTTGGCGGGGTATGCCCAGACGTGGGTCCCTTGCTCACTTTGCCACTGGATTCAAGCAAGCCTGGCTGATGACGGCTGGAATGCCAGAAACCGGTCCTAGGATGCTTGTTTCCGGTCCAGGGAAGACATGGCTTGGCAGTTCGGGCTGGACTGTTCCCATGAGGCACAGGGTCAGACTGATTTGCATATGGCCATGTCTGAACTGGGGTGGTGGAGTGAGCTAAAGAATGATGATGGATTAAACCCAGATCAGTTGACTGGGGGTGAGTGTTTGATTGGCTCAAGCGTTCCGTCCATCATCCCCTTTTGTATCGCTTTGTTCGCCCTACGTTGGCGGGGGTATGCCCAGACGTGGGTCCCTTGCTCACTTTGCCACTGGATTCAAGCAAGCCTGGCTGATGACGGCTGGAATGCCAGAAACCGGTCCTAGGATGCTTGTTTCCGGTCCAGGGAAGACATGGCTTGGCAGTTCGGGCTGGACTGTTCCCATGAGGCACAGGGTCAGACTGATTTGCATATGGCCATGTCTGAACTGGGGTGGTGGAGTGAGCTAAAGAATGATGATGGATTAAACCCAGATCAGTTGACTGGGGGTAAGTGTTTGATTGGCTCAAACGTTCCGTCCATCATCCCCTTTTGTATCGCCCATCAAAGGGCATGCTCAGCAGATGCTGTTGAACTTCCGGACTGAAGCTAGAGGTACGGAGCCAGGCGTGTCTACCTAACAAAAAGCTAGAATCAACTCCCCTGGCAGCAATGTATGCAGAATCTAGGGCACAGCAAATGGCACTGTTTGATATCTGCTTGCCCTCAGAGACTAATCTCATGTCCCCTCTTCCTGTGTTCCCCTGGTAGGTACTGGAGGAGCTCCTTCATTTCGTCCCAGTGGGCACAGTCATAACGTGAGAGTAAGCAATTGACAATGCACCATTGGTTGGCGGATTGTGAGGCTACCGTTTTGACTGCAGCATCTATACGCTTGCTCTCTTTCTCCAGGAGCGGGGCATCCCTACGGGCCTGGGAGTTGGTACGTTTACGCGCCATAGTGACCACTAGGGAGTCAGGCGTGAGTTGGCCACGAATATAAACCAAGTCTGTAGAGGAAGCTTTATATTCCTCATCTACTCTGGCTTGGACGGGGTCTTTAAAAATGTCAGGCGTGTGGCGTACAATGCCCTTAAGCATGTGAAGGTACTGAGTAGAGTGGAGATTGTTTCAAAGAGGAAGTCCTCCTCTAAGGGCTCTGTATGGATGTCCAACTTGTGGAATAGGGCCGCTCTACTCACCAGCTCCTGATAGGATGCAGAATCGTCCAGAAGAGAGGGAGGGGAATAACACCTCTCCATGGAACGACGCATGGTGACCTGCTGAACTTGGCCCATCCCCCGCACCAACAGACCATAGATGAGGACTTCCGTCGTGTCCGTGTTGAGACTTAGACAGTTGTCCTTCGTCCAGTTGGTCACGTTCATCATAAATCTGTGAAAGCTAGCTCTGGTGGTGGCAGGGTCTTCTGACAGCGAGATGATGAGCTTGGTGTCGTCGGTGTAGGAGATGATGTTGAGTCCGTGTGATCTGACGGTGCAGACCAGAGGGGTCATGTACGTGTTGAAGAGGGTGGGGCTGAGGGACGATCCTTGGGGGACGCCGCAGATGATGATCTTGGGTTCCGAGGCGAACGGTGGGAGACTGATTCTCTGGGTTCTTCTGGTGAGGTATGAGGTGATCCATCTGAGGGCGTCTTCCTGGATTATGATGTGGTCGAGTCTGTTGATCAGGATGTGATGGGAGACGGAGTCGAATGCGACAGAGGTCCAGGAGGATGAGGGCTACCGTTTCAAAGCGGTCCAGGAGGGCCCTGATGTCATCTGTGGCTGCGATCACGGCTGTCTTGGTGCTGTGGTTGGCTCAGAATCCGGACTGAGAGTGATCCAGAAGGTTGTTGCGTTCTATGTGTTTAGTGTGCTTGCTGGTTGATTGCCTTCTCGAGAACCTTCACTGGGAAGGGGAGCAGGGAGATGGGTCGGTAGTTCTTTGGTTCTGCTGGTTTGGCGGATGGTTTCTTCAGGGGGGGCCTCACTTCAGCGTGTTTCCAGTCCTCAAAGAAGGAGGCAGAGGTGATGGAGGTGTTCAGGACTTTCTTGAGCTCATCGCCAATCGTTTTGCTCCGAAGGTTGAATACGTGGTGGGGACAGGGGTGCGAGGGTGCACCTGAGTGCACGGAGTTCATGATGGAGATTGTGGCTTGAGTTGTGAGAGGGTCACAGTGGGTGATAAGGTGTTCGGGGTTTGTGTTTGTCAGCGGCGGTGGGTTGGGTTTGAAGATTTCGTAGATGACCGAGATCTTGTTGTGGAAGATGTCCACCAGGGTGTCACACAGTTCTTGGGAGGGGATGATGCTGTTCTTGGTGGCTGCGGAGTTGGAGAACTCCTTCACAATGGCGAAGAGCTCCTTGCTGCATTTAGTGCTGGATTCTATGCGGTCTGCTAGGGCGCTCTTCTTTGTTTCTTTCAGGCGGTAGTGATACTGGTTGAGTGCTGTCTTGAAGGTGGAGTGGTCTCCTGTGTCTTTGCAGATGCGCCACTTCCTCTCTAGTTTCCAGCAGTAGCGTTTGGTGGATTTCAACTTTGCGGTGAACTAGCTCGCTTTTCTGGCCGGTCCTTTGGATTTGGCTGGCTTGGCATGGGCGACTGTCGCCGCATTTAGTGATCCACTGGGAGAAGTTCTTCGCAGCCTGTTCTGCGTTAGATGTTGTGTCTGGAAGGTGTGAGTTGAGAGGCGTGTTCCATTGGTCTTCTGATATCTTTTTCCAGTTTCTGCATGTGGAGCTGGGGGACATGGTGCCAGCGTTGGTAGGTCCTGAGATGGTGAAGTGGACGCTGTAATGGTCAGTCCAAGTGAGCTGGGAGACGTGGTTGTACTTGACTCTGTCGCTGGACGTGAAAATTGGGTCGAGCTTGTGTCTGACGATGTGGGTGGGGTAGGTGACATGTTGATTGAGGCCGAAGCCGCTCATGCTTTCAAGGAGGTTGGTTGTGTTGGTGTCACTGGGGTCGTCGAGGTGGAAGTTAAGATCTCCTAGGAAGATGTAGAGCTCGGAGTCGATGGCGATCAGGGTGATGAGGTCAGGGATGGCCTTGCAGAAGCTGGGTCGTGGTCCTGGTGGTCTGTAGGCGAAGGTGCCTTTGATGGCGCTTTTTCCGTCTGTGGGGAGTTGGAAGTTCATATGTGCCATTATCAGAGTTGATTCGTCTGAGGAGGTCGTGCAGCGGAAGATGTCCTAGTAGATGACCGTAGTCCAAGCGCTTGTGACTTCAAGATTGGACTACGGCAACATCCTCTATCTAGGGGCCAACAAGGAAGTGATACGGAAACTACAGGTGGTGCAGAATTCTGCTGCCAGATTACTTTGTCAGATCCCCAAAACTGCTTCCATCTCTGGCTCCTTGCAAGATCTTCATTGGCTCAAGGTCGCTAATCGCGTTAAATTTAAAGCCTTGAGCTACATGTTCAAGATCAAGTCTGGCACTGCCCCACAATATTTGCAAGATTTGGTTCATCCTTACCAACCTCCACGTTTGTTACGCTCTACAACTCAGGGGAAATTCTAGGTTCCCAGGGTTAAACTCTCAAGGATGGGTGGTCGCTCTTTTGCCTGTCTGGGTCCAACCCTATGGAATTCTCTCCCCATATCACTCAGGAATGAAACAATATATGTGAACTTCCGTAAATTTTTAAAGACGTGGCTGTTCAATCAGTAATTCCGATTCTTTTGTTCCTTCAGGCTGGCGCTGGGAAACCCTTTTTGGGTAGCTGTGCGCCTTACAAAATCAATATAACATAACATAACATGATGGCAATCCCACCTCCGTGTTTGTTGGTTTAGTCCTAGAGTGTTATCTTGTAGCCTTCGGGGTGGCTATGGCGATGTCTTGTTCAGAGGCAGGGGTACAGCCAGGTTTCTGTGAGGCAGATGACGTTTGGGGTGAGGGATGAGATCGTGTCCCAGATCTCCGTGGCGTGTTTGCCGAGCGATCGTGCGTTGAATAGGATGCACTGGAGTTCTACTGTGGAGGTCACGGCCGGCGTGATGGATGCAGTCATGTTTGCAGTGTCTCCAGCGCTGTTGGTTGCTCTGGTGTTGCAAGAGAAGAGGCAGCAGGGACAGGTGAAAGGTCCTACCCTTGATCGTGGAGATGTGATGCAGCAGTTGTTGTTGTGGCATCTGTGGTCCAGGGCTCGGAGCTCTGTGGTGGAATATCTATGGGTGGCAGGAGGGCTAGGGTTCCTGGCGCTGGGTGCGGTCCAGGCGCGGACGAGCGCAGACAAACTTGCCTTTGGCGCGCCCGCTGCGCGCATCCGCTGAACGGTCACGCTGCAACCTTTATTAAGAAGGTCGTGGAGGGTGGAAGGCGGTGGGCAGGGCCGGCGGGAGGGAGGGAAAAATACAAATCGGTGGGAAGCGAGTGGGCGAGGGGGGCGGGCAGTGAGCAAAAAAACTGAAATTTCGAGGGGCAAGCAATTCGAAAACTAACAAAATGAGGCAGCAGTCACAGGCAGCAAGGGAAGCGGAAACGAGGACCTGCTCAGCCATGGGATGGAAGGTTTCAGAGTCAGTGAACACGGTTGTGAGGCCAAAGACACCTATTAGACCAACAGCTACTCACAGCAGACTGCATTAACGTAAAGATCCGAGTTGAGGCAGGAACTGCCTTAGAAGGGGTAGCAGTAACTCAACAAATGTTTCACCATTCTTATGGTAGGAAAAACACTGACACACCTCTTTGCCTGTCATTATCTGATCATTCAGCCTGACCATCTCCTCCAACTTGGAGAGTCTACAGTTTGGAAGCTGTCAGCACCGTGGTCAGGTGGAAGTCAGTAGGCACACTCATTGTGCATATTAGAGCTTGTCATCTTTCTTGAGGCATCACTTCAAACCTTAAAACAGGATCTGTACTACCCAACTTAAAAAAAAAAAAACACTTGAATGATCGGATTTTAACAAATATTAAAAATAATGTATACCTCTATTCATTGTGAGCTCTAAAATAAACGTATCAAAAGACAGAATTCAACTAGTGATTGAAACACAAATTCTAGGCAATTTTCAGAACTGGCTGTGAAGGCCGATGAAAACAGTCGCCAATGACACTGATATGAAGAGGAGTTTGGGGGGTTCTTGATGACACCAACATGCTAAAGAGAGCGGAATGCAAGAGGGTGAACCTTTTATGTTGCAAAAAGTGAATTTCTAATAGACTTCTGAGAGCTCACCAACCATCTAAAGATGCAATACTTTCATTCCTCCAGTTAGCAACACAAGATGAATCCTTCTGATGCAGCACTTTTACTCTCTCATTTACTGTCACTTCCACAGTTATTGCAAGCTGCACTTACCTTCCAACTCCTTCAAACTCTGCTCTGAGTGCGCACTTCCATGCTCTTCCTAGAAGAGCAAAAACAAAAACGCTGTCAGTGTTTACGTTTTTTGAAGAAATACGATGCATTTTTAATCCGATGTCATGTTTTGAGCTTAGTGTCTCCTTCCACGTAATAAACGTCCCCTCGAAAAGATAGATATTGGACTGATGAGTCCGTGGACAGTCGTCTGCGGTCCCTATACCTTCTACAGGTAGATCCTGTAGATAAAGGAAACCGACTCGTGCACATAGGTGCTGACCTCCCTTCATACTTCCATAGAAGCTAAAGAACGCCAGGGGATGAAGACTAATGTCTCTTTTCCACTTAGCTGGACTTCCCACAGAGAGGTTAAGGTCTGACTGGGGATAGAGTACAACAGGCACTTGCAATGCAATAGGTCTGCATTTGTAAGAGTTTAAGCTATTGGCATTGTACATGACAATGCCTTTCATTTATCTGCTTTGCTAATTAACACATAAATAAAAGGCATTTACATTCACAATGCTAAAAGCTCAAACTCTTGTAAATGCGAGACATATACAAAGAAGAGGCCGCCATTGTCCCGGGCTGCTCCGAAAGGGAAAGCCTGCATGGCGCGCTGAATTTTGCAGGAAGGCATGTCGTGCCTTCAGTAGCAGAAACTGATTGAAAAAAATAGTGCTTACAGACTAAAAAATACATACCGTGTAACAACAGAAGTAAAAGGGCCACTCCTCATGGGAGGTTACAAATGAAGACAAGGCGGTACTAAGGTGGGACTAACAAGCTTATTAACGAATCTGAAGCCAGCATTTACGAAGGACAATGATACAAGCCAGTGACAAATATAGGCAGAGAGTGGGCGGGGCTTCTATTCCATACTTCAATAGAGCATGGCTCGCAGAGATGCGCATGCGCTGCCCAGACTTGACCTAAAAAACCGGGAAAGAGACGTCCTTTTTCAATAAAGTTCAATAAGTACACAGTAGGGCGGACTCAGTGCCCCTTGCATGACAGCCAGGGGGTTTCCAAGAAAGGGGACACATGACATGAGCCTGTGGATAATGAATGGGGAGGAGGATCTCTGGCTTACTCTTGTATTCGAGGCCAATAGATCCTGGCAACAATAATTACTATTAAGAGAATGAGATTGTCAGAAAGAACTAGGCCTCAAGAGCAGATTCATTACCTGATTCTTTTCAGAGCTGCTCGACTCCGGCGGGCAACCATCTGCCTGCGTCTCTGCATCTCCCATACTATGGCCATCCAGCTTCATGTCACTAAGGACATCGCTTAGGGATGCCCTATGTCCGTTTGACTTCCCCTCCACCTGCTTTCGAGCAGCCATTTCTTTCTCGCAGCGTTCTTGCAGTGCTATGAACATGAGACAAAACAGGAGACAAAACAGTGAGCTCTTGTTTCCAAAGAAAACACCCTCACTGATAAAATGCACCTAGCGCGGAATCAAAGGAGTATGGGCACCATGAAATAGAGCCGACAGATAAAGACAAGGCACTGTACCTAAAACAAGACCTCTCTTTCCATCAACAGACAATGCTAACGTGGTACGACACTAAGCAAACAACATGTAGATAAAATCCGGCACACGTTCATATTCTTCTGTAAGACCCAGCTCTTCAAGGAGCCCACAACATCCAACTCTTAGAGGAATCTAACAAGAGTGACGTTAGACCTCTCTGTGATGAAGTGTCCAAGAAAGGTTATGCTTTCTTCCAAGATGCAAAGAATATATTAATTTCACTCTTGAATAAGCCATGTCAGGGTAATCTTTTACATTGCTAGTAACAGACAATTATTTACTTGTAACTATTATCCTTTGTCATAGGTATCTTTCACAAATACTTAGTATTGGTTGAACACACCGATGATGTCTGTGAGAACCCTAAAGCAAGAAAGAAACAAGTTACTTACCTGTATCATTGGTTTTGCAACCTGAACCTATCCCAGATTTGAAATCCCCACATTTAGTGGTTGTGCTCGGAATAGAATCTTGTTTACTTAAATCTCAAAAATGTGGAAGTGTAATACAGGCAGACCTGAAACGCACAGCACCCACACCTTGGGTACAATATCTATAAAGTATTTTCCCTGCCACAGTATGAAGTGTTTGGTCATGAGTGTAATATTAAGAACATCTATAGAAACATTCTTGTTTGCTACCCTTCCTCTTCAAGGAGGAGGGAAGAGGATTGTCAGGGAATCTGTACTAGCTTCAAGTTGCAAAATCATTCATAAAGGTAATTTGCTTCTGCGGCATCAAATTTCCATAGATGAATCTGTTGTGCACCTGCGGCAAAGCAGTAGTCCCTCACTTATCGACGTTGCTGTTAGGTTCAAGTGGGTGACACATTTCTTAGAATTGTCTGCATTACTGCCATTTCTCAACATGCTTGAATATCTATGTCTACAGAAAATTTGCGCAGACAATCATGTGGCTGCCACACAAATATCTTCCAGTGAAATGCTTCCAAAACTAGTCAGCACTTAATATTGAGTGACTAAAAGTGGGCTAAGAAATGGCATAATAATAAGATGCGCTGGACCTTGGGGTATAAACCAAAACACATGCAGTCATGCATGCAATCGTAAAGCCAAGCCTGTGGCGAGCTATAAATGTACAAGTAGCAGTGTGAGATGCTTTAAAGACCATCTGTCCCTCTTGCACAATGATGTTAGCCACCTTCTTGTGCTGTTTATATAGACGATGTATAAAGTCTCAATTTTGACGGCCATGTCTACTCAGGAGAACTGTTGAATTAGTAATGCACCATGCAATGACCACCTCAGGCTCGACATTCCTCTGAACAGCATCTATTCTCTTATTCTCTTTACCAAGCAGTGTTCCTGGGCACTTTAGGTTTAAATGATCTCTTCCCAGCCATTGTAACAATCCCCAACTCTGGTTCCATATGGGCTCTCTAATGCATTGAATTCTGTAGGGCAAGTTTATCTTTAAGCTCTATGCTAGGCCTCAGCAATTCAGCAAAGTTATCTTTGCCCATCTGCAGCACCTCAGGCAACATAGTCAAGAATTATCTTTCCTCTGTGATGAACAAGCAAGAGTCTTCTTCCTCAAGATGCGCAGCCATTTTTAAAAAGTTCACAGTAGGTGCTAGCCACATATTGTGTTGATTGTCTAACTAGATCAGAATCGAAATCCCGGATGGTGAAGCAGATGCATAATCCTCCCTTTGGTGATCCACCTTAAATCATAGTTATCAACCTGTCACTATCAGTCTGATGAAGTGAGGAATTCCCGCATTCTTCGATCGGATCCATCGGAAACACCTTAATGCATCAGGGCACGGCCGAATGAAGGGCCGAGAGGCCACTGCAATGCCTGTACTTGGACCATGTTACCCTGATTAACTAAAGACCCTGATTGTGTTATGTAAAATAATTTGTCAGCTGTTTCTATGACACGTATTTGGTGCGACAAGCTGAATTTGTAATCTTCCTGGTTTTTCTCAATTAAATCGATAAAAGAATTAGACAGCTTTATCTGTAGTGCAAAAAATGTCACATCTATTTAAAACGGCATGTCCCACTGGAAAAAGCCCTGGCCATTGAAAAGCAGGGTGCCGGACCAGAGGCCCCAGGGCTCATTCTCCTCACCTTTAACACACAGGCAGTTCTAGAACTTCGTATCCTATCCAGTGAACAAATACTTCGATACCCTCTTGGAAATGACTGACTCCTCTGGTGTTCCATCAATACCTCAGTTTTGTCCCCATAAAAGTGAATCTGGAGACCACAGTCTTGAAGCACATAGTCCTGTAAATAAGTTGAACCTCAGCCACCTTTGTGCATGGAGGTGCTAAGTAAGTCTTCGATGTCGAGTGATCCTTGAGCACTGGCAGGATTCAAGTGACTGATGGGGCATGCCTTCGATATATCCCTATAAGTCAATGATTTGTTGAAAGCAGCAAGTCTCTAAGAACAAATTACAAAGTCCTAGCATTTGCCCCGTCTCTGATACAGCATGGGCTGATTAATCCTTAGAAGCTGAAATGAAGCCGGGCAGTGCATACAGTCAACGTTTCTCCTGGTTTCACAGAGCTTAACAATCTTTCTTTTCTTAAGAAAGGTCATCTCGCCTTATATCCCTCATTATAACAGATGTGAACCAACAAGCCAGTGTTTCACATCATCTTGAACGTTTTTAGTATTGAATGAAAACGTTTGCTATCACTCCTATCATGGAATCAAGCATTCAAGAAAAAAGTGCTGGATTATGGACCACGCAGACTACATAAAGTGATGGATAGAAAGTTTGAATTATTCTCAGGTACTGGTACCTTCTTGGGGCCACTTCCTAGTCCCTTGTTTTTTTGCCCACCATACCACCTCAGATTAGACCCAGCTGTTTGCAAATCAGCCTGGATCATACCCCAAGAGGAAAATGCCAGCCGAAGCTGCCAAGCCAGGTCTGCTCTGAACTGGAACACAGGCAACCCAAGACAGGTTTCGGTATATTTGGGTGCAGCGTGTTCCAGTGGTACAGAGAGCACAAGACCATGTATGGGCAAACCTGTCGCACTTAGGAAGCCGTAATGAAGTATACATAAAAGTGACGAGTGGGATGCTTGAATTAATCACAGCCACTGATAATGACTCAGGCCACATCCCAGCCCATTGTTTTATTGCCCACCATGCCACCTCAGATTAGACTCAGAAACATGCAAAGAAGTTTTGTCTTTCTACAATAGGAACATTCCAGCCCGAACAGCTAAGTCAGTGGTAACGAGTCTGGGGTTGCTTGCGATCCCATTTGGAGTGGACTTGGCCTGGCAATTCGGGCTGGACTTTTCCCACCGGAGCAGGACCAACACTAATTTGCATAGCAGGATCTCTGTCTAGAGCGACACAGTGGGTGAAAAACGATTGTCTGGAATGCGGCCTGAGCGACTGCCAGTTGCTGAGGTTAATTCAAGCATTCCTACAACCAGCTTGTTGCTTTTGCAGCAGATGTCGCAAGAGCAATGGGTACGCCCAGATACGGGTCCAATTCCCACTGTGCTACGGGTCTCAAGCTGTACCTCACTGATGAGACCTACATAGGTTAAAACCGGTCAGGGGTTACTTGTGCAACTATCTGCAGGGAACCTCGCCTGGCAGTTCAGGCTCAACTGTTACTATTGGAGCAGGACCAAGACTGATTTGCATAAGGCGGGTCTGTTTAAGATGTCACTGTGGGCATAAAAAAATGGTCTGGAATGTGGCCCGAGCGAGTGCAAGTGGCTGAGATTGATTTAAGCATTCCTTCCATCACATTTGTTGTTTTCTTGGATAACAGACTATGGCGTACAGGCGCTCTGTGCTGTCCAGGTTTGGAGGCACTAAGACTCAAACAAGATCACTGTTCTAAGAAAACACCCCCACCAAAGCTGCGCTCCATGTGTTTATTTTAGATGTTAAAATTTTGAGTATATTTACTTTCATTCAGTAGTAACGAGGGTCTTTTTTGCAGTCTTGTCCTTCTTTGACTTACTTTTCAATATTTTCAGTTCCTTCCCATTGTTTATGTACCCAGGTCAATGTCGCTTCTTTTTCAGAGCATTCAATTAGTGCCGTTCATTTTCTGTAAGGGCGTTCGCCTCTGAACCCCAACCTAGATTTATACCGGTTATTATCGCATGCCCTTCTCTCCTGAGACTTTTCCCTACCCCTAAGATCCTTTTCCCCAGGCATCAAATAGGAGCGTTAGCATCCCACGGTCATTCCTATGTTCATCGCCTTGTGCCTTCCATCTGCAAGCCTCCCTGAGCCCTCGCTCTGCATTGCTGCAGGTGGGAAAAAACACCAAAGACACAGAGTCCAAAGTTAAACACACTGTGCAGACCTCTCAGCTCCCTAGCACGACCTGGCCAGGGGTAGTGGGACCACTAGCCAGAACTGAGATGCAAACAGAAAGGGTAATAAAACCGATGAAAGACTCAGACTCCTTGACCCACACTGGGCTGTGCATCTTCTAATATCTCTCAACACACAGTACGCCACTAACTTATCGGTGCTTTATGCTTCAGATAATATTACCTGATTTTTTAATCATTACTGCACCCCTTCATTTATGTCCAGAAATACAGATGTAACCCCAAAACTGTGCAAGCATGCAGCAGTTTTGGCAGATACTATCTATTTCACCCGAAAGGCGGGGAGTTCAGTCAAGCACATGACTCCAATGATGATGCAATAAGTTTATTTGAAACTGGAGGTGTCCACTTACTCATTCCAAGTGGCTTATGAGTTTTAATTGTTGTTTAGAGCAACAAGGATGAGAAACGCAGACAGTGGTTCTGACCAGCGACATCAAGACACAGGATTGGCCCTTCCTATCATTCATTACGCCATGCATTCTGGCATGTGTTACAGCAGGGGCAGGAGCAGACACACACACCCAAAGACCGAAAGGCAGCTTCATTCTTCCCTGGAGACACCAGGCCAGCTTACCTGCCATGTTCTTCTGCAGGGGCAGGAGCAGACACACACCCAAAGACCGAAAGGCAGCTTCATTCTTCCCTGGAGACACCAGGCCAGCTTACCTGCCATGTTCTTCTGCAGGGGCAGGAGCAGACACACACCCAAAGACCCAAAGGCAGCTCCATTCTTCCCAGGAGACACCAGGCCAGCTTACCTGCCATGTTCTTCTGCAGGGCGGTGTTCTCAGCCTGAAGGCGCAGGAGCTCTCCAGCCACAGGGCTTCCCACAGAAGGCACCGGCAGACCCTCTTTCATCCGCTGGTTTTCCACTTCCAGCTGTTCAATTTGGGAGCACAGCTGTGCCATGAAGTAATATGGGCATATTATGGAAATAAAAAGGAGATATCAAATTAGATACATAACCACAACTTCTGGTAGCTGCTGCCAAACCTGAATCAAGGGTCTTGTGGACAGGCCTGAAGTAAGACAATAATATGTCTGAGAAAGAGGGGAACCAGTAGGGATAGTGGAGGTCCCTGAGGTCACCATCAGCCCACCAATGAGAGATTGACTTTGTCTAACCCTTGTAACGAACATACCTACACTACACCAAGAAATAAAACTTACTGATCAGAGGAATACATGCTGACAGCAAAACACACCTGGTAGTACCACAAACCACATACACTGACAGCACGTGGCACCTTAAAATGATAATAGCAATATTTATACTGTGACAGGAAGAGAGATGCCACACCCCATGCTGACTGCAAAGGCACAGACTCCAAAACTGCAAGAGGAAAAAAATATAAAAATTCTAAAATATTTGGAGCTAGATACTGAAGAATGTTATTGAATCTGAGCAGGAACCAGACATGACCAATGACACTGTTTTGAGGGATCTACTGCTCGAGACAGATTGTTTTAACTAATGTCATCAACACAGAGACATTGTGGTTTGTGGTGTCACCAACAATGAGATAGGGTGTTGTATGTGATGTCATCAACACAGAGACATTGTGGTTTGTGGTGTCACCAACAATGAGATAGGGTGTTGTATGTGATGTCATCAACACAGAGACAGGGTGTTTGGTGATGTCACCAACAAAGAGACAGGGTGTTGTATGTTATGTCATCAACACAGAGACAGGGTGTTTTGTGACGTCACTAGCAATGACACAGGGTGTTGTATGAGTATTCTATGATGTTGACAGCAAACAACTGTTTTGTGGGGTCATAAACTGTGGGACGGAAATTGTAAAGAGTCCATGATGCGCTGTTCCCGGTCCTGCTTGTGGCCTTGCCGGTATATGCTGAACTATTGTGTACCCAGAAGCTAATGATCACTGGAATGAAATAACTATTGCACAGAAACCTGCCTGTGTAAGCTGGAGATGGGGGCCCGCTGAGTTAGTGATCTGCGGTACAAGCCCTGAAGAACAAGTTACTTACCTTCGGTAACGATATATCTGTAAGAGACATAGATTAGTTATAGATTCCTTACCTTTTGAATTACCCCCAGGCGTCAGACTGGATCCGGAGAATTTTTCATCAGCAGTACCCCTGCGCGTCGAAAGGTGGCGTCGGTCGGCTCCGCGTTCGTCGTTGGCGTTGTGGTCGCCGGGATGACGTTGCGGTAGCTAGACTCCGCCCTCGCGCGCTGACGTCAGTTCTTTTACACGACATTCCACGCCAGAAGCACAGAGCCATGCAAGACACTGACCACTGGTGCACAAAACTAGGGCCCTGAAAGGGATTCCCTGACCCCAGAAGTCAGTTCGCAGAACGGGGAGGATGGGTGGGGCAGTAAGGGATCTATAACTAATCGATGTTTCTTACAAATATATCGTTACCGAAGGTAAGTAACTTGTTCATCTGAAAGAGACAATTAGTTATAGATTCCTTACCTTTTGAATAGATACCCCAGCAATACCAACCCCGGAGGTGGGTCTGCAAACTAAGTTCACACCAGAAAGTCCTGGAGAACAGAACGGCCAAAGAAGCCGTCTCTCCGGACTTGGCTGTCCAGGCAGTAGTGTTTTGTGAACGTGTGCAGAGATGCCCACGTAGCTGCCTGACAGATGTCATTGAGGGGGACTCCCCGTCCCAAAGCAGTGGTAGCTGCCGTCGCCCTGGTGGAATGGGCGGCCAGTCCCACTGGAGGCTCCTTCTTTGCCAAAGAGTAGAAAGCTTTAATGCACAAAACAACTCACCTAGAAATGGTCCGTTTGTGCACGGCCTGACCTTTTTTGGCGCCCACGTAGCCAACAAAGAGCTGGTCATCCACCCGGAATTGTTTGGTGCGATCCAAATAAAAAGAAAGCGCACGTTTTGGATCTAGACGGTGGAGCCTCTCTTCCTCCTTAGAAGGAGGCGGAAAGAAGGTGGGCAAAGTGATGGTTTGACCAATGTGGAAAGAAGTAACCACCTTGGGAAGAAAGGAAGGTCTGGTTCTGAGGACGACCTTGTCCGGATGAACAGCCAGAAAGGGAGGCCTCGAAGAAAGAGCTTGGAGCTCACTCACCCTGCGAGCAGAGGTGATAACCACCAGAAAGGCAGTTTTCAAAGTGAGAAGTCTGAGAGGACAGTTATGAAGCGGCTCAAAAGGAGAACATATAAGGTAGGTAAGAACCAAGTTCAAGTCCCACTGAGGCATTACGAAGGGAACAGGAGGAAAAAGATGAGTAATGCCTTTAAGGAATCTATTTACAACAGGGGACTTGAAAAGAGAAGGCTGATCAGGAAGCCTAAGAGAGGCTGAAATGGCAGAGAGGTAGCCCTTCAGAGTGCCCAGAGTAGAGCCCTGCTGGGCCAAAGACAGGAGGAACAAGAGAACCTCAGAAAGAGGGGCAGAAAGGGGATCCACAGCCTTTGCTGTGCACCATGCAACAAATTTGTTCCATCTGCAGGCGAATACCGTCTTAGTGGAGGGACGCCTGGCTGCCAAGATAACATCACAGACTTCGGGAGGAAGGTCGAAGGCTGTCAACTGTCGCCGCTCAATCTCCACGCAAGGAGGTGGAGGCGGGACAGGTTCTGGTGGAGGACCGTCCCCTGCTGCTGCGACAGAAGATCCTCCCGAAGAGGCAGTCTGATCGGAGGATCGATGGCCATGAGTAACAGCTCAGGATACCAGACTCTTCGTGCCCAATCCGGAGCCACAATGATGACTTGGGCCCTGTCGCGCTTGATCTTCTTCAGCACTCTGGGCAGAAGTGGTATATGCGGAAAGGTGTATAGAAGACCACAACTCCACTCGCGACGAAAAGCGTCGCCTGGCGAGTGCCGCCTTGGAAATTCCAAAGCGCAGAATTGCTGACATTGCGTGTTCTCTTCGGTGGCGGATAGATCTAACCAAGGCTCTCCCCACTGCTGAAAGAGACCTTGCGCCACCTCCGAGTGAAGACGTGATTCGTGATTCGTGATCCATCATGCACCTGCAGCTGAGTTCGTCCGCCCTGGCGTTCAGTGAACCTGCCAGGTGTTGAACCCCCAAGGATATGCCCTGATGTTCCAGCTATGTCCAGAGACGGAGATCCTCTTGACATAGGGTCCACGACCCCACCCCGCCCCGTTTGTTGCAGTACCACATGGCGGTGGTGTTGTCCGTGAACACCTGCACCACTCTTCCCCGGACAGAGGGAAGGAATGCTTTTAGTGCAAGACGGATCGCCCTAAGCTCCAGAAGGTTGATGTGGAGCCCGGACTCCGCCGGAGACCAGAGGCCTCTGATCTCCGCCTCTCCCATGTGGCCGCCCCACCCTAGAAGTGATGCATCCGTCACCACCGTGTACTCCAGTTGGGGAAGGGAGAGGGATCTGCCGTTGACACAATCCTGGTTCGTTAGCCACTACTGCAATTGTCGTGCAGTGCCCTCTGAGATCTGAACGCAATCGGACAGGTTCCCCTGATGCTATGCCCACTGGAACTTCAGCTCCCACTGCAGAGCCCGCATATGCCACCTGACATGATCCACCAGCAGGATGCAGGAGGCCATGAGGCCCAGCACCCTCAGGGTCATCCTAACCGAAACCTGGGATAGAGGCTGAAAGATCGGAATCATAGCCCGAATATCCCACACTTGCTGCTCGGGAGGATAAGCCCGAAACTGCGTCATGTCCAGAACCGCTCAGATGAAAAGAAGCTTCTGAGAGGGAGTCAGGTGGACTTCGGCACGTTGATAGTGAACCCCAGCGAATGCAGGAGGTCCGCCATAGTCTGGAGGTGGGAGACGACTGCCTGGGGCGAGCCCGCCTTCAACAGCCAGTCGTCGAGATAGGGGAAAACTGGAACCCCTGATCTGCGCAGATGAGCTGCGACCACCGCCATCACTTTCGTGAACACCCGAGGGGCGCTGGTAAGGCCGAAGGGAAGCACAGTAAACTGAAAGTGCTCGTGGACTACCGTGAACCGCAGGTAACGCCGGTGGGCCGGCAGGACGGGAATGTGAAAGTAAGCGTCCTGCAAGTCCAACGCTACCATCCAGTCTCCAGGGTCGAGGGCAGACAGGACCTGAGCTAGAGTCAACATTTTGAACTTCTCCTTCTGGAGGAAGCGGTTGACGTCCCTGAGATCCAAGATAGGACGCAGGCCTTTGTCCTTCTTGGGCACCAGAAAGTAGTGGGAATAGCAACCACGACCTACTTCTGGGGCAGGAACTCGCTTGATGGCTCCCTTGGCCAAGAGAGCCGTAACTTCCTGTTGGAGAAGGGCCAAGTGATCCTCCGACATGCGATGGTACTGAGGTGGCATGGATGGAGGGGTAGTCTCGAAGGGGAGGGAGTAGCCCCTTCGGACTATCTACAAAACCCACCTGTCCGACGTGATGGTGCGCCAGTGGGGGAGGTGATGGCGAATCCTGCCGCCCACCGGCAATTGGTGGCCCTGAAAGGTCAGACTAGGAGGGTTTGGAGGCTGCTGCAGAGGGGGCAGTGGTGGACTGGCCCGCTCGCTGGCTCCCAGACCCACGGCGGTGGGCCCCACGTCCCCGGCCGCGCAGGGGCTGAACAGCTTGCGCCGGCCTGTGGCTCTGGGTGGAACGTGGTGGGGCACCCCTTCCGTAGCCACGAAAGGGGCGAAAAGCAGACTGCGCAGGGCGGGTGGTGGAGAGGCCCAAGGACTTGGCCGTAGCCTGAAAGTCCTTGAAGCGCTCTAGCGCGTTGTCTGCTTTGTCGCCAAACAGGCGACGGCCATCAAAGGGCATGTCCATCAGGGTAGCTTGGACATCCCCAGAAAACCCAGTCGACCTCAGCCAGGCGTAGCGTCGAAGGGCTACCGACGTTGAAATCGTCCTGCCTAGTGAGTCAAGGTGTGTCCAGTCCACATTGAATGGTAAACTTGGTTGCGTCTCTCCCCTCGGCAACTGCACGGGAGAGTACGGCCCGGGCCTCCTCCGGGCACTGGGGCAGCACCTGCACCACCGTATCCCACACAGAGTGGGTGTAACGGCCCAACAGACATGCAGTGTTTACCGACCGCAGTCCCAAGCTGGAGGAAGAAAACATCTTCTTCCCAAGATGGTCCAGCTTTTTGGATTCCCTATCAGGTGGAGCGTTAGGGAATGCGCCTTTGGACGCCAAGGCTTGGACCACCAAGCTCTCCGGGGTGGGGTGTTGGGAGAGGAAAGTGGGGTCGCCCGGAGCCGCGTGGTGGCGTCGGGCAATCATCCTATCCACAGGAGCCCCTGTGTTGGGACTGGACCAGGTGCCCAAAAGGATGTCAGTTAGGGCTTCATTAAACGGCAGCAGGGGCTCCGAAGAGCTCGCTGCCGGTTGAAGCACCTCTGTCAGGAGGTTAGTCCTGACCACCATCGTAGGTAGCTCGAGGTTGAGATCCTCGGCCGCCCTACGCAACACCACTGCGTAAGACGCTCCCTCCTCCGCAGCCACGGTAGGAGGAGACAACATGCCAAGATCTGGGGAGGTATCCAGACCACTGGCATCCCCCAACTCCTCTCTCCAGTCCGGGTCATACTCCAACTGGTCAGTTAAAGGGTCTCCAGACCCCTCCCAGTCCTCCTCACCCTCCTCTTGTTGCCAATCTGGTCTGAAAGAACCAGGGTGGAACAGGGACACAAAAGTACCCCTTGGCGCCGGATCCGGCGTCGGTCGACGCCGGTCCGACTCTGTGTCCATGTCGGGATGGAGGCCGGGGTCGACACCGGTTGGGGAGACAACCGGCGCCGTCTGCGGATGTGGTGCCGGCTGAATCGACGCCGGTGGAGGTGTGATGAGATCGACCGCCGCCGATCCGGATCCAGGCCTGGATCCATGGGGACCCTGCGGTACCAGGGCCGAAGCCGCCGGCGTCGAAGGCCCAGGGCCCCCAGCTGAGTCCGCGGGGCCCGAAGGCGCGCCAGCGGAGTCGGACCGCCCAAAGATGGAATGCATCCCTTCGTAAAACTGTCGAAGCTGGGCAGGGGTCGCTCCGGGTCCCGGGAAGGGAGGGAAACTCTGAGCCGACCCTTCGGGCTCCATACGCGGAGCCGCGGGAGGGGCACCACCCGCATCCCTCGTCGCGTCGGCCGACGGACGGGGAGAAGTCGAAGAGCGACGATGCTTCTTCGACTTCTTCTTGTGCTTAGACTTACCTGAGGAGTGCGAAGACTTCGAAGACGAGTGGTGGAGGTGGCTCCGCGACCAGTGCCTCGACCTCCTGTGAGACCGGGACCTCGATCGGTGCGGAGCCGACTGCCAGGCCTCGAGAAGCTTTCGGGACCGCTCCCGCAAAGACTTCGGATTCATGGTCCGGCAGTCGGACCACGACTTGGGATCGTGGTCGCGTTCCAAGCACCACAGGCACACGCGGTGCGGATCCGTCACCGATATCAATTTTCGGCAGGAACCGCAAGCCTTGAAACAGGGCATCCCTGACGTGCACCAGGAGTCAAAGACTCAAAAACGGTGTCGAAAAAAAAAGTCGGCAAAAAATCAGTCAAAAAGTGACAGGAGGTACCGCTCTCTCCGGATCTGCGCTGGCTGGCGTGGAAAAAGAAAGAACTGACGTCAGCGCGCGAGGGCGGCGTCTAAGTAGCTACCGTGACGTCATCCCTGCGACCACGACGCCAACGACGAACGCGGAGCCAACCAAAGCCACCTTTTGACGCGCAGGGGTACTGCTGACGAAAAATTCTCCGGATCCAGTCTGACGCCTGGGGGTAATTCAAAAGGTAAGGAATCTATAACTGTCTCTTTCAGATTGAGGGGTGCCCCGATACCTGACAGTCGTAGATACATGTATTTCATGCACAGACACTGAAGAGATGCACTGAGGGCAGCCAAGTGCATGGTGGGTTAGATTTAAGGGACTTAGTTACACTTGTAATGGGTCACTTCTACCCATCTCTAGGGAACACTTTTATCACCATTGCTGACCGGCACCGATACAGGATAGAGAAAGCTGACAAATCTGAGTCAAACCTCTCCTTAGATCCCAGGAAATCGACATGGGGGCAGGAGAGGGCCCAGTCACATGCGCAGCCCACGGACTCTTTAACGGAGGACGCGGGAGAGGACAATATACAGCTCTTGATGCAAGATATACAGTACAGTCTACACGCTATTGACAAAAAAATTGATACGCTTACACTCCACATGGATCAGCTGTCAGATAACCTGAATAAGCATGCCCCAAGGTTTGATGCGTATAGCACCTTGTGTCGGAGATAGAGGGTGACACAGTCACTAGCAAGGACACTGTAACGAAGGAGTGTATGGCACCGGAAAAAATACAAGTTAAAAATGAGGACCGTAATGCCAGATCAAGGCGCAATAACATAAGGATCATTGGCGTACCTGAATCCACCAACACGGGTAACATGGAGCTTTATATAGAAACGATGCTTGTGGATATGTTGGGCAGAGACACTTTCTCTACAATGTTTGTGGTGGAATGTGGGCACAGATCCTTACTACCAAAGCCCTGGTACCCCCAGACCAATTATAGCTCAACATCTTCACTACAGAGACAGTGATGGGGCGATCTGAGCTGCCAGGGGGAGGCGTGAACTCCAACACTCAGTATTCTTTATTTCTCTATTCCCGGAATTAACCAATACTACTCTAGGCTCGAACGGGCCTAGGAATAAGAGTGGCTAGAACTATTCCAAACCCGGAGTGGAAGAACTTTATTGCCATATGTATACTGGAAGGCAAACAAACAGTGTTTAGAAATATTTATGTCCCTAATTTTGACAGTCCACAATTCTTCAGGGAAGTGCAAAGCCTAATGGCAGCGTTATCATGTGACACGGTAATATGGGGAGGTGATTTCAACAGTGTTCTTAATTCATTTCTAGGTATATCAAGTGGAGTTTCTAAAAGACTCTCCACTAGGGCCAAAGCAATTAATATTATTATGTGGAGGAATGGTTGGTGGGCATATGGAGGCTCAGGAACCAGATTAATTCAGGCTTCATATTTTACTCAGCTGTACATGACCGATACTCTTGTATCGACTACATTCTACTATCTGGAGATGTCACTACAATGAGTCAAATCCTGTGAACACCGCTCAGGCACCTATTCAAGCCGCTCTCCGGTCTTTGTAGAGCTCGATATGCTGAATCACCATCTGCTGAGCCATGCATGGAGATTCCCATAGGTGGCGCTGTTAGATTCTGTGTTTGAAGGCAACATCCAGTCAACTATAAATGAACAGTTTGTTAATGGAGGGACTGTGGAGCAATTTGAGACAGTCTGGGAGGCCTTTAAAGCGTACATTCAAGGTGTTAGTATTTCACAAGAAGCGGGGGGGTCTGAAATCTATTCGGCAAAGTTAAGCCACCCTAGAGGGTAAGATAGTCCAACCTGAAAGGTTACATATTCAAATAAGTGATTAGCATATTTTAAATAAGTGTCACTCTAAACTAGGGGAAACCTATGATCTGTCAGATAAAGAAGTTTTATTTGGGCACATTTGCTGTGGTCAGCCGCATGGCAAAGGAGAACATCCAAGAAGGACCTTGACTGCAAACATACGGATTGCTCACTGATGCAGGTGTCAAAGGTGTCAGTAGGAGGCTGCAGACCTCATGCACTTCGCATAGTGGTGTCCAGGTATACAGACGTACTGGTAAAGGGTTTTTACAAAACTTGACAAAATGATATGTGATAGACTGGACAGTAGTCCTGTGTGCACTGCTGGGATATGTAAAAGACATCTCTGTGCCATTAGAAAGTATACAACTCTTGCACTCTGGTTTGCCCAGCTTCGCCTGGTGATCAGGTGGGGTAGGGGATTGCTTCCGTCCGTCCACCCATGGGTGGGTCCAGAATCTTATTTATTGCAACAATGCAGCGGACACATAGAACACATTTCTGCCAGCAAAGTCTCGGCCCAAAGATATTTCGTCATCTCTCCAACAATATTTCTTACTGATGTTGGGAGAAACCTACACCCAATCTGATGAGAAATGCACTGTCCATTGATTACATTATACCCTTAATTTCTTTTCTTTTTCAGGAAAAGCTAAGCAGGGTTTAGCGGTGTGCCTAGAGCTATTGCTTCATTATAAGTTACAATGTGCTGTATGAATACTACACCCGCACCAAGGTTTAGGCAATGTTAGTGCACAGGAAAGAATCGAAGCAACCAGATGTCATAAGTACTTAGGCGTCCTCTTCAACAATAATGGCAGCTATGCGAATCAGCTGGGAGAATTAAAAAAGAAAGGAACTGCGCTGGCCTTCGCACTTAGATCCATCTATAAAAAACTAAATGGTCCAACACTTGCTCCAATTCTTCAGGTGGCCCAGGCAAAAGTCATCCCAAGTCTAACATATGGGTGCGAGGTTCTAGAAGGGCGGGACAGCGGGCAATTAGACAAAATAATGGCAAAAATCTATAGAACGACCTTCCAGCTTCCCCCTTATACGTCACCAGCACAAATAAGACTGGAATTTGGTATCTGCAGACAGGCCTTGGCCCGCATGGTGGCTTTTCTAATCAGCTGCCACAAGCTTAGGGCGTCAAAGGAAGGCAGTCTGGTCCACCATCTATGGAAACAGCTGTGCACAAGTCGATGGCCGGCAGGCAACTACTATTTGTCTTGTGGCCTCAGTTCTCTTGGCTTGAGTGACCTTTGGGTCCTAGAAGTCAGCCAACAAGAATTCAAGAGGCTAGCAAAAATCAGCACGAAACGACTTTCTTCATTAGAAGACAGGGCCAGCCTCTCTGCACGGAGTCATGGTTGGATGACCCTACGCACCTACTCGCAGCTGAAACCCCAGGGCTATCTAATGATCACTTTTAATGCACGTACCAAGCTCCAGTTCCTAAAGCTGAGAATGGGGGTGATTCCTACGATCTGTCACCTCCCAAAATGGGAAAGAGACTGCACCCAGGAAATGTGTCGGCTTTGCGGCCAATACAGGGAAGACATAACTCATGTGTTATGCTTGTGCCCCAATCTCCTACAAGACAGAAGAACCTTACTACGAAGGGGCTGGATCGCAAAGGACGTTAGATCTTGCAGGGGAGCGGTGCTGGCCTGCTTTGACCCTGTGAACATTACTCTCAATTGTGCCTTGGTTAGGTTCATTGATCGCTTCACAAAAAAGTTAGGGGAGGCGAGACGTGCACAGGTTGGTCGGCCAGGAACTCAGAGTCTCAGCCTCTCCACGATTGCCATCCCCGGCAACTGACTTACAGTCATCATCTAGACCCATTGCCAATGCATGGCACACGCAGCGGAGCCTATTCGGTTGCATTATCTTTTTCTCTCTTTTTTTTTTTTAACATATCCATAGTGCTTTAAGGACTGCTTCAAGCCGCAGGGCTTTTTATGTCACAATGGCTTTTGTTTTCAACTTTTCAATTTTTAATCTTCAACTGTTAAATTGGCCTCTAGTGTCTTCCTTAGATCAGGCTGTCACGACGTTTTAAAATTCCAATGGAAGTACTATTCAGTAGCGTCTTATAGCACCACGTAGTACTGCTAGGATTTTTAATTAATTTTTTTAATTAATTATCACTGTTAATTATCCAGTTACGAATCTTTGCTATTGAATACTGTTGCAATGTTTTTTTTTTTTAATCACGCAATAAAGTTTACACAGGTAGTGCACACTTTATGATATAAACTGTCAGTGTCAATGCTTTTTTCCAGTTGCATATCTTTTCCCTTTTGGAAGCATAAGTAAAAAAATAAATAATTAAACCGTGAGACAGTGTATTCGATGTGATGTCATCAACACCGAGCTGTGTGTTCAGCAACAGTAAAAGCAATGGCAGTGAACTATGTGACGTCATAAACTACGAGGCAGAGTGGTGAGTGACGTCATCAGAGTGGGTCATCCAGATACACGGTGATCTGTGAAACCATTAAGTGCCAGGCATGGTGATCATCACATCAGGCGTTTTGATGATGTCATCGGCAGTGACACTGCATGCGCCCTGTGAGAACCTCAGAAATGGAACTACGTGATGTGGGAGCTGCGTTGTTTCAGAAAAACGTACAATTTCAGGATACGTGCGTGGCTCGATATCCATATGCCAACTGAAGTCTGCCTTGTATTTTGAAAAAAATGAAGAAAATAGGCAGGGGCGGGACTTATAAGAAAAAATGAAGGTCATGGCCAGTAAGAGATATAGGATAAGGTAGGGTGTACTAACTAGTGTCACCAGCAGTGAGACAAGGTGTTCTGTGATGTCACCACCAATTACACCTTATTAATATAGGTTATGGCCAGTAAGAAATATATAATAAGGTAGGGTGTACTAACTATTGTGATCAACAGTGAGACATTAAAAGTTCAGGTCATGGCCAGAAAGAAATATGTCAGATTGTAGGGTGCACTAACTAATGCCCTCAACAGTGAGACCAGGTGTTCTGCGAGGTCACCATCAATGAGACATTTATAATACAGGTTATGGGCAGTCACAAATATAGAATAATGTAGGGTGCACTAACGAACGCCATCGACAGTGAGACCAGGTGTTCCGCGAGGTCACCATCAATGAGACACTTATAATACAGGTTATGGGCAGTCACAAATATAGAATAATGTAGGGTGCACTAACGAACGCCATCGACAGTGAGACCAGGTGTTCCGCGAGGTCACCATCAATGAGACACTTATAATACAGGTTATGGGCAGTCACAAATATAGAATAATGTAGGGTGCACTAACGAACGCCATCGACAGTGAGACCAGGTGTTCCGCGAGGTCACCATCAATGAGACATTTATAATACAGGTTATGGGCAGTCACAAATATAGAATAATGTAGGGTGCACTAACGAACGCCATCGACAGTGAGACCAGGTGTTCCGCGAGGTCACCATCAATGAGACACTTATAATACAGGTTATGGGCAGTCACAAATATAGAATAATGTAGGGTGCACTAACGAACGCCATCGACAGTGAGACCAGGTGTTCCGCGAGGTCACCATCAATGAGACATTTATAATACAGGTTATTGGCAGTCACAAATATATAATAATGTAGGGTGCACTAACGAACGCCATCGACAGTGAGACCAGGTGTTCTGCGAGGTCACCATCAATGAGACATTTATAATACAGGTTATGGGCAGTCACAAATATAGAATAATGTAGGGTGCACTAACTAAAGCCATCGACAGTGAGACCAGGTGTTCTGCGAGGTCACCATCAATGAGACATTTATAATACAGGTTATGGGCAGTCACAAATATAGAATAATGTAGGGTGCACTAACGAACGCCATCGACAGTGAGACCAGGTGTTCTGCGAGGTCACCATCAATGAGACATTTATAATACAGGTTATGGGCAGTCACAAATATAGAATAATGTAGGGTGCACTAACTAATGCCCTCAACAGTGAGACCAGGTGTTCCGCGAGGTCACCATCAATGAGACACTTATAATACAGGTTATTGGCAGTAAAAATATATAATAATGTAGGGTGCACTAACTAATGCCCTCAACAGTGAGACCAGGTGTTCCGCGAGGTCACCATCAATGACACACTTATAATACAGGTTATTGGCAGTAAAAATATATAATAATGTAGGGTGCACTAACGAACGCCATCGACAGTGAGACCAGGTGTTCCGCGAGGTCACCATCAATGAGACACTTATAATACAGGTTATTGGCAGTAAAAATATATAATAATGTAGGGTGCACTAACTAATGCCCTCAACAGTGAGACCAGGTGTTCTGCGAGGTCACCATCAATGAGACACTTATAATACAGGTTATTGGCAGTAAAAATATATAATAATGTAGGGTGCACTAACGAACGCCATCGACAGTGAGACCAGGTGTTCTCGCGAGGTCACCATCAATGAGACACTTATAATACAGGTTTTTGGCAGTAAAAATATATAATAATGTAGGGTGCACTAACTAATGCCCTCAACAGTGAGACCAGGTGTTCTGCGAGGTCACCATCAATGAGACACTTATAATACAGGTTTTTGGCAGTAAAAATATATAATAATGTAGGGTGCACTAACTAATGCCCTCAACAGTGAGACCAGGTGTTCTGCGAGGTCACCATCAATGAGACACTTATAATACAGGTTATTGGCAGTAAAAATATATAATAATGTAGGGTGCACTAACGAACGCCATCGACAGTGAGACCAGGTGTTCCGCGAGGTCACCATCAATGAGACATTTATAATACAGGTTATTGGCAGTAAAAATATATAATAATGTAGGGTGCACTAACGAACGCCATCGACAGTGAGACCAGGTGTTCTGCGAGGTCACCATCAATGAGACACTTATAATACAGGTTATGGGCAGTCACAAATATAGAATAATGTAGGGTGCACTAACTAAAGCCATCAACAGTGAGACCAGGTGTTCCGCGAGGTCACCATCAATGAGACATTTATAATACAGGTTATGGGCAGTCACAAATATAGAATAATGTTGGGTGCACTAACGAACGCCATCGACAGTGAGACCAGGTGTTCTGTGAGGTCACCATCAATGAGACACTTATAATACAGGTTATGGGCAGTCACAAATATAGAATAATGTAGGGTGCACTAACGAACGCCATCGACAGTGAGACCAGGTGTTCCGCGAGGTCACCATCAATGAGACATTTATAATACAGGTTATTGGCAGTAAAAATATATAATAATGTAGGGTGCACTAACGAACGCCATCGACAGTGAGACCAGGTGTTCCGCGAGGTCACCATCAATGAGACATTTATAATACAGGTTATTGGCAGTAAAAATATATAATAATGTAGGGTGCACTAACGAACGCCATCGACAGTGAGACCAGGTGTTCCGCGAGGTCACCATCAATGAGACACTTATAATACAGGTTATGGGCAGTCACAAATATAGAATAATGTAGGGTGCACTAACGAACGCCATCGACAGTGAGACCAGGTGTTCTGCGAGGTCACCATCAATGAGACACTTATAATACAGGTTATGGGCAGTCACAAATATAGAATAATGTAGGGTGCACTAACGAACGCCATCGACAGTGAGACCAGGTGTTCTGCGAGGTCACCATCAATGAGACACTTATAATACAGGTTATGGGCAGTCACAAATATAGAATAATGTAGGGTGCACTAACAAACGCCATCGACAGTGAGACCAGGTGTTCCGCGAGGTCACCATCAATGAGACATTTATAATACAGGTTATTGGCAGTAAAAATATATAATAATGTAGGGTGCACTAACGAACGCCATCGACAGTGAGACCAGGTGTTCCGCGAGGTCACCATCAATGAGACACTTATAATACAGGTTATTGGCAGTAAAAATATATAATAATGTAGGGTGCACTAACTAAAGCCCTCAACAGTGAGACCAGGTGTTCTGCGAGGTCACCATCAATGAGACACTTATAATACAGGTTATTGGCAGTAAAAATATATAATAATGTAGGGTGCACTAACGAACGCCATCGACAGTGAGACCAGGTGTTCCGCGAGGTCACCATCAATGAGACATTTATAATACAGGTTATTGGCAGTAAAAATATATAATAATGTAGGGTGCACTAACTAAAGCCATCAACAGTGAGACCAGGTGTTCTGCGAGGTCACCATCAATGAGACACTTATAATACAGGTTATTGGCAGTAAAAATATAGAATAATGTAGGGTGCACTAATGAACGCCATCGACAGTGAGACCAGGTGTTCTGCGAGGTCACCATCAATGAGACATTTATAATACAGGTTATGGGCAGTCACAAATATAGAATAATGTAGGGTGCACTAACTAAAGCCATCAACAGTGAGACCAGGTGTTCTGCGAGGTCACCATCAATGAGACACTTATAATACAGGTTATGGGCAGTCACAAATATACAAAAATGTAGGGTGCACTAACGAACGCCATCGACAGTGAGACCAGGTGTTCTGCGAGGTCACCATCAATGAGACACTTATAATACAGGTTATTGGCAGTAAAAATATAGAATAATGTAGGGTGCACTAACGAACGCCATCGACAGTGAGACCAGGTGTTCTGCGAGGTCACCATCAATGAGACATTTATAATACAGGTTATGGGCAGTCACAAATATAGAATAATGTAGGGTGCACTAACGAACGCCATCGACAGTGAGACCAGGTGTTCCGCGAGGTCACCATCAATGAGACACTTATAATACAGGTTATGGGCAGTCACAAATATAGAATAATGTAGGGTGCACTAACTAAAGCCATCAACAGTGAGACCAGGTGTTCTGCGAGGTCACCATCAATGAGACACTTATAATACAGGTTATTGGCAGTAAAAATATATAATAATGTAGGGTGCACTAACGAACGCCATCGACAGTGAGACCAGGTGTTCCGCGAGGTCACCATCAATGAGACATTTATAATACAGGTTATGGGCAGTCACAAATATAGAATAATGTAGGGTGCACTAACGAACGCCATCGACAGTGAGACCAGGTGTTCTGCGAGGTCACCATCAATGAGACATTTATAATACAGGTTATTGGCAGTAAAAATATATAATAATGTAGGGTGCACTAACGAACGCCATCGACAGTGAGACCAGGTGTTCCGCGAGGTCACCATCAATGAGACATTTATAATACAGGTTATTGGCAGTAAAAATATATAATAATGTAGGGTGCACTAACGAACGCCATCGACAGTGAGACCAGGTGTTCCGCGAGGTCACCATCAATGAGACATTTATAATACAGGTTATGGGCAGTCACAAATATAGAATAATGTAGGGTGCACTAACGAACGCCATCGAC